>CM035121.1:69707386-70353917 GCA_020205555.1 Panax stipuleanatus
TTGTAAAGCGAAGGTAGCTGTGTTGAAAATTTGTTCGGGGGCATATGTAGTCACCCAATTTATTGAGGGTCATAGTCACCCTTTGGCAACTCCATCAAAGAAGCATTTATTAAGATAGTGGTAAAAGTTCACAATGTGGAACTGGTGCAAGTGCAGCCTTCGAGAAGATGAGTTGCAATAAAGATCATATTTACAATGAACCAAATCAAGTAAGGGCAAAAGGATGTGGCAAAAGACTTAAAGGAGGGAAAGAAAGGGCCTTAGGGAAGGCAAAGAACTCAAAGGCTAGACGTTGTCATGGTTGTGACAAAGTTGGACAATCACATGACAAAAGGAATTGTCCAATGCTTACACATCGGTAAGTAATATTTAAGTAATAGTAAAAAAAATTCTATCGCAATCTTTAAAAGATGAGTGTTATTTTGGGTTTTATGTAGAGATTCTCCCGGCAATGAAGGTGCAACAACATTTTCAAGTTCAAAGGATGATAGTCATACTTCCAAAGGTTTGATCATTTTTTTAATTCAAAATTATGAGTTACATATCCATAGATCTAATATACATATATTTTATTTTATTTTCAGGTTCGGAGATGCTTGCTGATGTTGGTGGATGCTAATTTGGATGTTGGCTGCTATTATTTGGTTTACTACTGTTTTGGTTTACTACTTTTTTAGTACTATTTGTGAATTTGTATACTCTCCAAGAGAAATAAAGAAGCTTGCTTCAGTCAGTAATGATTAGCTGTGCTCAACCTCTTTGTAAGAAACCCAGCTTACTGGGTTCTCCTTTCTTGCAGAGTTTTAAATCCTTGATTCTTTCTCTTTCCATGTAATGCATTTTTTTGGGATTTATATGATGAAATATGAGTGCCGTTTGAATTTTCTTATATCAATTATTGCTGGAAAGATTTTACGCCAGAGGTGGAGTCCACTATTAATTAGTGGGTTTCATTGTCCTTATTACTGTGAATGATTTCGTTGGATTTTCTTGAAACTTCTATGAACTCTTGTAACAAAGCCAGCGAATGAAGTGCTTTTGCACATTTCCCGTCCTTCTTGAAGCAATGATATGTTAAACTTATTTAAGTTTGATCCAATCACTGGGTGAAAAAATGGAGGAAGACCATTTTTCTTTAAGTTTTGCATCAGTATTGTTTCTTTCATTTTTTCCTTTTCAGGGTTGAATGATATTGTAATTATTATGGTGTTTGTTTGTTTGTTGAACCTTTGATTAGACTATTAAAAAAATGTATAATTTGGATGGTAATATGACTAATTGTTTGCTTTTGTGGTACAAGTTGTCCTGTCCCGTCCTGTGTACAATAATATTTAACACCAACACCGGAGAGCAACACAAATTTGAAACAACATTCAATATATATCTAACCACCATAAGTTATTGAAAATTCCTATAAAAGGAACTATACTGTGAAAGGAAAGGAATGGAGTAAAATACTTCCTTTTTTTAGAAGTATTATAGTAATAATTATAGAATTCCAAAGTACATGAAAACAAGTGTATCAACAACACATTCAGATACAATCATTTTTCATATTGGAGTCCCATAAATCTTCTTTCACTCTACAATCTCTTTTTTCATTTCCATCTTCCTGTCAGCAACAACCAAATGAAGACCCCAACCATATTTCACACTAAAACGCCGCCCATTCAGCTGCAGTGCTTTTACTTGATCCTGATCCGGTTGTGGAAGGGGGTAGATTCCTCTGAACATGTTACAAATGGGCAATTAACATCCTTGTTTACTTGCAGACATGAATTTCTAATATGTACTGTTTCATAAAAAATAAAAAAGACCCGGCAACAGGAAACACCGTATCCTTGTAAGAACTAGCATTGGCTGTAATCATTGAACAACCTCTATAATAATCAGTCAAGTTACGTCACAAATTACTTGTGCCAACTAGAATTGCATAAAATCTCATGCACCTACCCACGTGGTGTGCAACGGTTTAGTATAAAAGATTTCAAACAGCTAAAACATACCACTCTTTGCATCCAAAGACTATCTAATATATAAATGCAAACTCTTAAAAAATTATAATCAATAACTCTTAATGTTTATTATATACTCAGAACAGTACAATTCCTACCCAATATCATCATTATATTCATCAATTTATCAATTAGGACAACTTGTACTTACTTCAGAACTTTGCATCCAAAAGACTACGAGTGAGACTCGCCTTATACAAATTCTCAGGATTGCAGGATAAAGATATTTCAATGGACTACTTGCTCTTGGTGCGAAACCAAGACGAGTGCATGAGACATCAGCATAGATAATGTTAAATTATCGGATACTCTCCATAATGACAAAACACGTCATTCTTGACGATTAAGATATTGATATCTAAGAGATCAAAATAGTTAAAATAATGAGACGCTACTGTACTCTGTAGGGTTCTATTGTCTTTCGTCTTTCATTTATTTGTTGGTCGATGATATGTTGAATCATCCTTGTACACGTACCATATTGAATTTCTCAAATACATAAGATTAGTTCAGACTAAGTCCGACAACCGACAATGTCGATCATTCATCTTAACGAGAAAACAGAAGCACACTGTGGGTACATTATGCATATGGAGGATGCTAGCAATCTATGGAAGGTCTGAATTCCGATAGCCTATGTCCAATTGTTGGCACTGTTACCAGTTGAGATGACAAAGAACAATATACCTATCTTTGAATTAACTCTTTGGTCATTACTAAATTTGTCAAAAAGACTTCTCCCAAAAACAGAAAGAAAAACAATTGTCAAAAAGAAAGGACAGCTGGGCTATTGTTTGTTTGCAAGTATAATACTTGGGATAGGACTATTAATCCCAAATGTCTTGTTTGTTTTCAAATTTAGACTTGGGACTATTAGTCTATATGGGTTATAAAATGGCTTAATAGTCTTGGGATCCGGAGTTATAATCCTAGAATTAATAGTCTTGGGATTATAATCATAATCCTTGCAAACAAACATAGTTCAAGTGTCCTGACAGAGGGTTATCAAGATATGGGCTGATAAGCATTTCAGTAATTAATTTAGTAAATTTTGACAATTAAAAATTCTAAGGAAGGAAAGATGATTTCAAAATTTTGAAATAGTTATTTTTAATACCAAAAGGGCCTCTCTCTCTCTCTACTCATCTGTTTTTATCAATCTCTTCCTACCTGATCTACAATCCAATCATGTACATGTAATTGGTCAATAAGATCATTACAACTACAATGCCAGGATATATCTCAATTCAAATTCTGCAACCTGCATAGCAATCACACAGAACAAACATAAAAGCAGAGAACCAAAAGCCGAGGTTCAGAAAGCTGAATCAAACAAATTTTAAGGTATGCAAAACTAACCACCTATTCAAATAGCAGGTACAGAGTACATATTTTCGATATGCAAACACCAACTGAATCAAACAAACACGGTAACGGAAAAAGGAAATAAGCCCGGAGAAACAAACTAACCCAAGACAAAAGGAACATAACTACTAACAGAAAACCCAAAATTAAACCCTATATATATGAGTTGTATGACAGATCCACCAAAACCCTAAATTTCTTAAAATTACAAAATTAATACCTTCGAAGGGAGAGAGAATTACGAGTCGGAGAGAGAAGCTTTGGTGGGATTTGATTTTGCCGAATTCAAAACTTTCAATTTGGCCGACTTTAGAGAGAGAAGACTTGAGAGAGGGGAAGCGGTCTTATATACGTTCCGTGTCTTTTTTTTTTAGTTCGTCTTTAGTTCGTTTTTAGAGTTCGTTGGAGAGAGGGATCCATATATATATATATATATATATATATATATATATATATATATATAAATAATGAACCAAATCTAATTCTGGAAAAAAATGACCTAGGATTTACAATAGAATTCAAAATTTACATAGCAAAACAACAACAAACGGAACAACATGAACTATAAACAAGCTACACTGATTTTGTATATACAATTACAACAAAACTACAAGCACGGGGAGGGGGGGTGGATCTTGGGGAGAAAACGTGGATGCAACTTTTTTTTATAAAGTATTGCAAAGAGTTGCATATGTTGAATTGAACAAAAATTGGTCATTGCCCAACATATTGCAACTCTTTGCTATAACAATGTTATGGAAAAAAGTTGCAGACATGTTTTTTTCCTTGAATTTTACTGCGGTGCCATAGATTTAGTCATACAATTAACTAAAAGTCGACTAGCAACTCAAAAAAATCAATACTCCTTTTTATTCCAAATTATAGGATCAAGATAATTTAATTTTAAATTTACAATTAATATGAATCGTTATCAATTATAAAACAATGAATCTTATAATTACTAATATTTTTTAGATTGTTTATCATATTGTATCACTTAAAATTAAATAATTGTACGTCAATTTTGAGTTATACATGTTTCAAATTAACTTCAAAAAAGTAAATTCAAACACCAAAATTATCATATTCGAGGAAATGAAGTACCAATTTACCGTACCTGACGAGTTCTAAACTCAATGAAGCAATAACTAAGGGTTTCATCAGTTTCTTCATTAATTGGCATCCAAAAGGCCTTAATAACGCCCACATCTTTAAATTCAAATATCTCCCGAACAGGGCGTTCAAGCTTCAGGAACTTGTCCGGTCGAACCAAAGGAAGGTTATCAACCACAACTCTGTTATCAAATCCGGTTTTAAGCTCAATTTCGTCATAATTTTCATCTCCGCTGCAGATAAAGCAAACATGAATTTGATGAAAATAAATATTCATATATAGGCATATTGCAAAACTGTTCCCTCAACCCCGCCGCTTTCGCAATGATTTAAGGAAGAACTCGGTCCAACTGTAAACTCAGACATCTTGAGTTCGACTCCTACTAAGCAGCATAGAGTTCACAGACCGTAGGCCATAAGCTTGTTTCAAAAACTTTGTTCACGCAAATCGAGATACTCATTATCAAAAAAAAACAATTTGTTCCCTCATATTGACAGTGAATTAATCCCTCATATTGACGTTAACTTGCAATATAGACACAAATATTTCAACATTTTCAGTATCATAGTTAATGTTTAACTTTTGCAAAATTATCGCGTTTAATCAAATTTTAATACTCCATCTGTTCTTAAAAGATTGTCATTTAAAATTAATGTACACAGATTAAGGAATGTAATTAATACCTAGCGAAAATACTATACTACCCTTATTAATTGTCTCAACCAATTATTCCTTCCCAATGTTTCTTATGCAATTCAACCAATTACTACTTGGATTATAGCATTGAATTGAATAAGAATCATTGGGAAGAGAATAAAGCTTTAAATAAGGATAAAGTAGGAAAAAAATAGCTAATGTGTATTGATAAACTCAAAACGACAGTCTTTTTGGAACAAAAATTACTTTCTAAAACGACAATCTTTTAGGAACGGAGAGAGTAATACTTTGGTGAAAAAAGAAAGCATACAAACAGGGAATATAAAATGGTGTGGACGATAGTTATTGATTATAACCATTGGACTAAGGTGCTGTTTGTTTACATCTGATTGCCTCTTAATGGACTGCCACTTATTCGCTAAGAGGTATGATGTTGTTTGTTTTTTTTGTTATCTCTGAATGCCTCTTAATCGGTAAGACAGAAAATGAAATCTTAATAATTAAGAGAAACCTCTTAATGAAATTTTTTTGATAATTTTTTTTATATAAATATATTCAACAATATTATTCACTCATTTTTATTAAATTGAATATTTAAAATTATTAAATAAAATTTTACCCTTTAAAATGGTAAAATAGTGTCATTAAGAGACAACTTACTTTTTAGTTATCAAACAGTTTTTTAGATTCAGACCTCATAACCATTCAGATGATCTAATTTATTAAGACATCATAATCATTCAGATCTTAATTCCCAGATTTATCAAACACAACCTAACTCATGTATAATGAAACATCCACTAATTATATTATGACACATCATTTTGTATATATATTTTGCTAACTATCTTTTATCATTGTAGCATTAGTCATCAAATTTTGATCAAAAGAAGTCAATCATGTGCATATCAGACATGGTATTTAAGCCCTAGTTGTATATATATTTTGTTAACTATCTTTTATCATTGTAGCATTAGTCATCAAATTTTGATCAAAATAAGTCAATTATGTGCATATCAGACATGGTATTTAAGGGGCTAGTCAATTGCTAGACTAAAATATTTTCCCTCCAAACAAATGGGCAAAACGTTTAACACAATAAACATAAATGAACTGTTTTTCCATTAAATACATGTATGATCGACTAATTTTGACCGAAATGGGTCAAAAAGGAGACAAATATATATATATATATGGACTATCACATTATAAATATTGAAACATTCACGTGTATAATGCAATTCAACGTAAATATGGAGAAATAATTTTGCAGTTTGCTCAATACAAATTGTATGCCTCAGTATCCAAAATCTTCGTCCGGAGGGAGGGAAATGACATGGAAATAACAGCAGCCATTTCTGGTTATTATTGAGAATGAAGGGGTTTTGAATGTGAAATGAATTAAGTTATGGGTCGTGGGTAGTGGGTAGTGACTGGAAAAGCTTTGACGATTTGTACTTCCTTGCCGCTAAAGTTTCGCCTATTGACTTTTATATTTTGTTTTTATTTTTTTTATTTTTTGGGACATTTTGACTTTGTCGCATCCTTCATTGAAAGAGGAAAAGCCCAAAATTTGTGAGATTATATTTACGTTAGTTTTTTTTTTTCTGGATAATTGATTTCTTCAACTATATGTTGAACATAAATTTTTAGTTTAATATGATTACTACTTTGTGTTAGAATATATGGTTAACATAGGGCATAACTTATCTACTATATTAGATTTAAAATGTAGGATTAATATTGATTTTTTAAATTTTATTTGAAATATAGATTCAAACTTGATTTGAATTTATTTAATTCTAGATACTAAAGCTATAAAAATTGTAAACTACCTAAAAAATACTATTAAATGCTATTTAAAGAATCTTTTTTTTTCAAAAGTTGAATTAATAACATTAATGTAAAATTTAAAAGTATCTCAAATTAACATTAAAACAATATAAATTATATTTCCGTATGGAGGGAGTACTTTTTGTATAAATTATCTAAATTAAAATTTTAATACAATTTTGTATTAAAAAAAAATGCAACAAAAACTACCCTGCTTCCCTAAACTTGTAGAAAAATAAAAAATTACCCTGCTTTTTAACTGAGCTGGAAAAGAAACTGCATAATCGTTATGTGTCGCCTACAAAACTATTATAATTTTTTCATAAAATAATTAAGTTAAAAAGCAAACAATACACAGCAGTAAAAATAGAATATATCCCCGATGATTACAAGTTATCAAGCTTAACCATTTATGTGAATAATCTTATGTACGGATTTTTTCGAATCAAAACGTGCACAATGATTTACAGAGAATCAACAAAACATACAAGTTTTAACACACATACAATACTGAAAGAGGATAATCATAACATACCAGTCTTAAACATAATACTCAGCCTATACTACCCCTTTTTCAAATTATCGTTGTATTCACTAAAATTATAGAAATCTATGTCAATTTTGATTTTAAAAATGTACTTCAAAAAATCAATAATAATTTTTTGGAAACGTAGGGAGTATATATAGACAAAATCGAACATCATGCAATCTTACCATTAAATGAAGTGAAAACATGTAATACAATACAATGATGCCAACTAAGAAAACGTAGTGTCAACCTTACCAGAATGTTCATACAACAAAATGTCTAGAAATATATATACCGCAACAAAGGCACTCAAAATATTAACAAATATTACCTCCGTCCCACAATAAGTGTTTTTTTAGGCTTAATATTTTTTTTCAAAATAAGTGATGTTTTAGAATTCCAATACAATTTTTACAATATTTTTTCATATGTGCCCTTATGCAACCAATGGTATTTATTGCATATTTATTGAAAAGTTGAAAGGTTGAAGAAAGAGAAAGAGAGACCAAAAGGCAATAAAAAAAGTCTCAAACAAAACAAAGAAAGTATATTAAGGGTATTTTTGTCATTTTAACTTGTGTATTGGTATGTGTGATTTAAGCTAAAAAAAACACTTATGGGACGGAGGTAGTAATATTATCCAAACAGTGAAACAACATTTTCAGCAACAACAGAGCACAAACAGGGCTCAGGAAAAAAAACAAAAAACAAAACATCTACAATTCCCCACCCCACTCTTGCTTTTGTGGCCCTATGGACAGTATAGGTAGGGGTGGTTGAACATTATCATTCAGTACATAAATCGTAATTTACATAAAACACAAGCAGGCTCCAGAAAATCCAGCAGAATAAGTAAGCAATGTAAACCACCAGGTTTAAAGTTAACCCGAACTAATTTTAATAACCCTTTTACACAGTTAGAGTGGGGAGCCCCTAGGGTGTGCCACATTCTCAGAGCATTCTGTATATATCATCATCATCGTTCATACCAATATAACACAGTATGGCTAACACGAATACGAACAAGGATGAGAGCTCCATCGCAAGAGCACCCCAACAAATAATGCCAGCATGCTTTAAGATAACTGGAATGGCAACGCTGCCAACTGCTGATGTTCCAGTCAAAAACTTAGCAGCATCCACCCAGCTATTTCATTTTAATGGAATGAAAGTAAGTATCATTTTCACAGTCCAAGAATAACTTATTGCAAAAAAATAGGCCAAACTGCAAAAGTGTCCCCCCAAGTTGTCAACCAATTTCACTTTGACCCTTTAAGTTGCAAAAGTCTCAATTGACTCTTGGAGGGACACCTGTTTCCAGATTCGGCTCTTAATCCTCTAATCACAAGAAAAGGGTGAACCTGTTTCCAGATTCAGAATAAAGAGAGGAGGTATCAGATCCCGCAAAGAACAGCAAAGGCATGGGAAGAAGCACATACATTAACACTGGAACAGGTAAGAGCGAGAACAATATTGTTAGACCCAAAATTATTATACAAATAATCAGCAGATACAGAACAGTGGCAACGCCCATATACAACAAACAGGAAAAGAAATCGGTCCACTGGAGATAAATAGACGGATAAGACCACCAATCTCACTTTTGTGGATATTGGATTACCTTGATACTTTAATTGGGAAATATTAAGCTCGTCACGCAACAAACAAAGATAAAATTATTACAGCATCAAATTTAATTTAAAACAACATTTGTGGGGTGAAGGGGTTCTTAATCTTTCGTCTTTCCATATTGCCTCCCATTTTGACAATGCTGAGCGATTATAACTAGAAAAATGAGGTTGAAGAAATATAGAACTCTTTTCCCGAAAATCATGTGAGGGAGAGTAAGAACTAAGAACTGAACAAGGTGAATGTGGTCGGTTCATGGAAGATTTGAGCCGTTATGGCCTCACAGAGTAGATCACTACAGCTGGGGTCTTGAAACAAAATGCGTAGTTGCTTGTTAGCCCCATATTAGCTGGCTGCGTGAAAATTAATACGACTAAATTTATTGAAATTCACTAATTTTATTGAACTTCACTGTATCCTGGAAGATAAAAGGTTTATGATTAAAAATATAAATTATTCAATTAAACAAGCACTATCGATGGAATAAGCAGCACTAATAGGTATATTATTCTTTAGTGAAACTGATGCCACGTATTGAAAAATCAAAAAACAAGACTGAAATCACCAACTTATAGTTTTCTTGGTGTAATTTTCTGGTAAAAAATTCCATTAATTTAAAGTAGTATTGTGAGCACAGTTCGAAGGTTCAAAGTTTCGGCCGTTTTGCCGAAAACTGGGCTTACCATCTGGGTCTCGGCCAGCGCTGATCAGAAACCTAGACACGATACGTCAATCTATGAAAATCAACGTAAAGGGAGAATTTTGATGAGTTTTCGGTAACTCACCATAACGGGACAGACTGAACCTAACGGAAAAAGTGCGGCGTAGCAGGCGAAACTCCCCCCCCCCCCAAAAAAAAAAAAAACAAAAACAAAGCAAAGTCGTTGTAAAGGGGGAAATTGACATGGAAAAAGAACAAACCTTCTGCAAAGTTGCTGCAATATTACTGCAAAGCCAAAAGTCTCGGAACTTGCCGGCGATAATTGAAGGTATGCATGGCTGTCCAATTTGATGGATTCTGTCCCAATCCTCCAAAATTTTCTTTATATACTCCTCAACTTGAAGGGTTTTGAGCACCCACTCCTCTTGCTCCGATCAATTCCCTCTCCCTTACCCTTGTGAGTTGAGATTCCCGATCAATTTCGCCTCTCCTTCGAATTTGTCCTCCTCGTCTCCGACAGTCCAACTCTTCTATTCTCTCTACTGTTCACGAACTCTAGGTACGTTTTTGCCTTTGGGCAGTTGGGTTTATACAGATTGTAAGAGCATTCACACCAGTTTTCTCAATAAACTTTCTATCCCCAACTTTGAAGAATACATCAATAAATCATTATCTAACAGTTTTCTTATCTTTATTTAACTCCCTATTTTAATCTCTATATAGGATTTTACTCCCCAGGGTGGGGGAGTCAAAAGACCAGTTCTCTATATATGCAAAATGGAATTGCATACCCTCATTTAAGTGGACAACTCATCAATCATACACATCTTGACATAATTGTCACATGACTTTTTTACTACGTTTTCAAATTATAAAATTAATATTGACTTATTTTTTAAAAATTAATTTCAAACGTATTCAAATTTAAAATTGATATAAATTTATTTAATTTATGTCCATATAATTATAAATATTATAAAAGTACTATTAATTATAAAATTTATTAGTTTCAAAATTTAAATGAATCATATTAATTTTAAATTTAAAAATATCACAAATTAACTTTTTAAAAGTTAATATTGATCTTATGTACATTTGTAGCTACAATCCATTCAATACTCACTCCATAAAGTACTAAAAATTTAAAATAAAATAAAAGTTATTTTACAGTGGAATACAATTGATAAATTATACTCTCTTTTATAAATTATAAGATTATTATTAATTTTTATAATTCAATTCTCAAACTTAATAATTTTGCTAAGAATTGTAAAAATAATAAATTTTATAAGTAATAGTATTTTTTTCTAAATAAGTTGCAATATGTATTGATTAAATTTATATTAATTTTAAATTTAAAAAAAATCACATACTTTTAAATTTCAAATTTTATTTTTTTAGGAATCAATATAAGAAACCTGTTGGGTACATAGTGAAAAAATTGAATCTCTATCCTGTAGAATGACTCAATGACACTGCAGAATATGGATAGAGATAAAAAAACTATTGTGAATGCTCTAAATATATATTCATATAAGTTATATGCTTAAAAGTTTGTGCAAGCTTATTAATTGATTAAATTGAGTTTGTATTGTATAAAAATTAGATGGGTTGGTTACATAATAAAAGGACCATCTTGGGTTAGTTAATTGTTTGTTTTATTAAATTTTATTTATTTATTTATTTTGTGTAATTTTTAGGAGTTTAATTAAATTAAAGTATTTAATTAGAGCTTGATTTGTTTATTTAATTTTATTAGTTAAATTAGTGTAACTTGTTAAATTTAACTAATTTTATTAGTTTAGTTTTTAATTAATGTAACTTAGAATTGATATGACATATTAATTCATTAAATTGGGCTTTTATTGATATTTATTAATAAATTAGAATACGCTTAACATGACTTATTAATTCATTAAATTTGGTTTGTATCGTTATTTGTTAATAGCTTAGAATATGCCTAAAGTATATTTTGGCAGGACTTATTAATTCATTAAACTAGTATAAAACCGTGCAAGTCACAGACTTAGATAAAGATGTATGTTATTATTATTTTTTTAAAAAGGTAATATATCGTGAAATTATTAATAAAGCTAAAATAACAATTAATTAATCATTGCAATATTATAAATAGTTGATAAATACAAACCACTTCTACTCCAATAATTTCTAAATATGTATGTTGTTTCATTAGATCTTATTTTTTTTATTTTCCTTTATATTATCAAGTTTATATACTTTTAATTATATACTTCTGTAAATCAACTGTAATAATTATAGGCTTAAATATGTTTCATTATCTTAAACTATTTTACATATTCTACTTCGATGATTCACCTTTTAATTTTTTCAATTAGATGAGTAAACTATCAATTTTTTCCACATTCGTTCAATTAGATCTGCCACGTCATAAATTGATGATGTGGCCTCGCTGACTAGGCTAATCAATGTCTAGGTGTAATTAAAAATTATTATTTCAAATGAATTTTTACATTTATTAAATATCTAAGGGTAAAAAGGTCAAATCTCATTTAAAAAGGTGTAAATCAAATTAAGCTTATTCCAAACCCAGATCTATAACTAAATCGATTTAAGCTTCTTCCAAATCCAGATTTATCACCAAATCCGTTCCAAACAAATAGAAATAATCCTGATAAAATCGATCTAAGCTTGTCGTCAAAGACCAAATCCATGGTCCAGATCGTCGCCAATAACCAGATCAGTAGAAAATCCATATGAATAGACTGATAAAAAAATAAATAAACTATGGAAACAGACCATATCAGTCAAAAAACAGCACAAATCTGATTTAATGTACAAGATAAGCAATATGAACCAAAAACCAGATCTGAACAGATCACAAATATAAAACATCACATCGCCAAGAATTCCATTACTAGATTCAGCGTTAGCAGTTCGAGATCCGATTGAAGGAGATGATGAAATGAAACACACTAATCGGATCCAAACACGACCATCATCCAAACCCCCATACAAGCAACCAACAAAAACTGATACCCCAATCCATCAGCCCCCAAAGGTCCTCCACATCAGATCATAACCCCCATATTCCAACTCACAGCAAAAGCCCCCTACTAATCGAACTAAAAAACCCACAGTCTATCAACCCTCGGACTCGACTTATAATAGAACTGAAAAAAAGATCTTCGGGACAATCCTCACTTAGCCGCCGGAAAGGCTAAACAACACCTAAGCAATAGCGATGGCAAAGGAAGGAGAGGAAATGGTGGGTCGAATTAAGAAGAAGGAAAATGGGACTGGGAGATCGGGAGATCGGGAGGCCGGAAGCAGCAGAGATGGAAGATGGTGGCGGAGGGGGGACAAGTTTCGATCGAAAATTTGTGATTTTTAGATTTGTCCGAGAATTTGTTTGTTTTGTTTTAATGTGGAATAAAAGTTATTTTGCCAATTTTAACCCTGTTTAAACAATTTAAATTAACAAAATGGTGAAAAAATTATTTTTTAAATACACATCAGCTGGATATGGCCCCAGTCAGGGGGGTCACGTCAGCAATTTCTGACGTATCAAGAAAAATTGGATAGAAGTGGGAAAAATTGATAGTTTACTCATCTAATTGAAAAAATTGAAAGGTGAATCATCGAAGTGAAATATGTCAGATAGTTTAGGATAGTGAAACATATTTAAGCCATAATAAAATGATCTTGTAAATATAATTACTACAAAGTAAAAATGTAAATGTTCATTACATATTTAATAATATGTATAATTTTATATATTCTCATAATTAATACTCTACGAATAATTTCCAAAAATTATTAATTATATATATTAAAATATTAATTAAAGCAAACTAATTCCTATTAAGTTATGAGATTGTTAAATGTTAGAAACTAATTATTAAATAATATATTTACATACAAAACGTACCCAACAGATGTACTTCTAAGATTTAGTGTTCAATTTTTATATAATGTACCATTAAAAACATCAACGAGATGTCTGTTGTATCACTTCAATAATATTATGTGTACTAGTTATTGTTTTTTTTTGAACTTAATTGATTCATCTTTTTGTTCTTATCATTTAAAAAAATCTCATAATTTTTTAAAAAAAATTTGAAGCTCCTAACTAGCCTAACATTGAGTCAAAAAATTAACTCCCAAAACATGGTCGTCGTCCACGCCTTTGAACCATGATTGTAAGCAATATCAGTTTTTTACATCGTTTTCTTAGAGGAACTGACTAATCTCATATTAACAATAATCTTTGACATTGCAAAGAATAGGATTTATCTTCATTTAAACTCTGACAACGGAACCCATCAACAATAAATTTGGGAACACCTAGCAAATATTTGTAAGTTATCCAAATGAAAAGAAGGCAATTTTAAACAACAAAAAGCTTCATGTTACAATAACAAACTGCAATATAAGCTAGAGTTGAATGATAAATTTAAGCGCAAAAAGAAAAAACAAATTACCTGTTAGCATAGGCCACCAATTATGGTACAATGCACATGCCTGCAACACAAGGGAAAAGTAAAATCACAATGAATATTGCCACAGGATTGAACTGTAATCCAAACGATTGTTTAAAGGCAACTAATCAAGAGAGTACTTGACTAACCAATATTTGTAATACTATCCCACCAGAGACCAAAATAGCCAGGGAAGCAAGTTTCCCAGTCTGCAAGCAGGCTCTCACATAGTGCGGTAAGTCTGCCATTATTAATTTACCTCAACGTAGAAGGGATTCACTGTGATGAACATATAATTGGGTCACTTACATCAAACAAAGACCAATATGCATAATGAGAAAAAGATAAAGAGCTTGTCTGGCAGATGTGGATATAAAGAAGTGGCATTAAATACCCTTCTTGTAATTAGCTTGTCACCATTAAATTTTTAAATATATGGCAGGTAACGGCTTGATTTAAAAATTATCGGAAAGGAAAAATTCTGGCACATGAGCAAGTAGTAGTAAACTTTTAGCTACTACGGGGTTATCGAGATTGTTGATAAATAATACACACACTAATCCGCAAAAAATGGGATGAAAGTCTAATACTTCTCACCTATTTGAACAATGAGATTGAAACTAACATCCCATAGAATCGGAAATTTGAAAAGCGCAGAAGGTAGTTCAGTGGTAAGTTCTGAAGGGTAGATTTAAGGATAACCTCGGAGGATGAGAAAAGAAGAGATGTTGTGGCACATCAAATGACTCAAGCAATGCCGCGCACAAGGGTGGCGATCCCCAACAGATGTCTTCAATGAAATGGAGGAAGACCATAAAAAATTTGGGGAAGTAAATCTATATCAGAAACTGGTGTACCAATTGTGTTGAGAGAATCTGCGATAAAATTCAGATGGTGGAATTAAGATTCTTCAATTGGATCCTATGTTCGAAGAGTGTATCTTGGTCATGAAAGAACTTTCCCATGAAATATATATACAATGAAGTATGTCTATTTTCAAATTATATCTATTGCTTTCTTGGTATGACAACTTACTGAAGAACTTCCAAGGATGTTCTCATGATGTTATTACATAGTGGATCAAATATCTGATCACGGTAACAGTGACATTGTTGAGGTGTAGGGCTTGGACCATATGTTCATGTTAAGATATTTGCATGAGTTGTAAGAGAAATGCAAGTTGTACAATGAAATACCCTTGTGACCTTGTCAGAAACTCGACATTCGGATAAGGTTATGGGTGTTGAGATTGGCAAAATTGACGACTACCTATGTCAGACTCTTCAAAGCACTCGTGTCCTGATTGGATACTCCATTTGAGTCCGGGTAACTTAGGATGCAAGTGGGTTTCACAAGGTAATAGGTTAGGCTCAAAAAGATTTAGGACAAAATGGAAATAATAAGAGTACCTATCCCCACAAAAAAACGGTAGAGAAACACGCCAAAGAAAAACAAAGTTTTTCTCAAATCAATTCATATTCAATAATCTAAAAATAAATAAAGACTACAATGCTTTATGTTAGTACATGCTTGTTGATTAAGCTTACTCTATTTTGATTTGATGATGACTTAATGTATATTTGTAAAGATAGCTTTTGTACAGTCCTTGAAAAGAATGAAATTTGATGTAAAAAGACTTAGTTAAGGATCTAAAATGTTAGGCAGATCCACTCTACTATATTGCTCGTATAACTATTGTATAGGGATTCTTTCAGTGATATTCAGAGATCGTTTAGTTCTAACTCTATTGAAAATCATTGAGTTAGAAGTCACTCAACCAAGCAATTTTCATAATCTTTAAGGGGTTTTCGAAACTTATTCCGCTACAATATTATTTGTGCGATTAATAATATTTGGTAATACTTTAAAAAGAAATTTTAAAAGATCTATTGATCTATTCAACCCTCCTTTTAGATCTTTTTTTGTGTCTACTGAACCTAACACTTTAATAGAGAAACTAGACTTGACGATCAAAAAAATAATTTAAAAAGGTAATACTCTCCTAACTAAAATCTACTTCTATAATTAAAACTTCTAGAATATCCTACTTAATAAGTAATATAATTACATTAATCACCAAAATATTTATCCCTAAATAATAATTAACTTTTTTGGTCCTATTCTTCTGTTTCGCATCACAAAAGGCTTGGAATCCCATGCCAAAAAGCCCAACTGAGTAGAATTATATTTTATGTACTTCCCCGTCATTGGTAAGTTTTAGTATTTATCATATCAGAATTGTACATAGAAAAAGAATGTTTAATAGGTTTTTATAATAGGCACGTATAGTCAGAGAATTAATTCAAGAATTTTGAGCATATTTTATTTCATGCATTCTGTCTTCTCTTTTTCTCCAATTCTTTTCCCAATTCCGTACCAATTACAAACCCTAAATTCCATCCCCATCAAAGTAACTGATGCAGGAGGAGCCACAAAACGTGCCTGGACCAATACAAAATGCTTTGGAAGTCCATGCCTAAGAGTCCAACAAGTAGAATTTTCTAAATTTAATATAATTTAGTTTATTTGACTAATTGACTTGTAACTCTCATAGTTTTCGTATCAGAGTTATATTTAGTTTAAGAAAGTTTAATAGGTTATTATTTGTAACTCGCTCTTTGAAGGCACATAGAAACAATACAAGAATTTTGTGCATAGTTGATTTGTGTTCCTTCATCTCTTCTTCCCCATTTTTTTCCCAATTCCCAACCAATATTAAACCCTAAACAGCATGTTCATTTTTTTTTATCAATCAGGGTCACTATTAACAGTGTGTTTGAATCAGTAAAACAACTCAGACCTCAGGGAGTTTCTGATCAGCTCTGATGCAATATATATTAAAATTACTCTAAAAGGACCTATTATCCAGAAAGAACACCTTTAGTTCCAGCTGTCAAAGCAAATTTAGACCCAACAGGGAAGTCACATAAGCAGGCAAGTTACAGGTGTTAAAAGTTCATGTTATTGAAGTTGACCTAGTGACCTCCTTTGGATAGTAATCTTTTATTAGTTATCATTTTCCTCACTTATTTAACTGCTTTGTCATAATATAAGATTCCTACACAAAATAATTACACCCTTTGTTCCACGAAAAGAGTATAATTATAGTTTGACCCTAGTTAATTTGCGAAATTCTAAAATTTAAATTGTGATGTGAACTTAATTTAATTTTTGAATAACAACTGTGTACTTAGAAATATTTTTTAAGTAGTTTACAATATTAATAATTGAATAATCAAAATCAAATAAATTCATAACAATTTTAAATTTTAGGACTAGAAAAAAATATCAAATGTGACCCTTTCTGTGGAACGGATGGAGTATATTTAAAGGCTATAAGCTGTTGATTTATGAGATAAATTTTAAGAAACTAGTTATACTGTCAGATTAGTAATTCTTTATGATTTGATCTAAACAAATATTACCTGAATCGTGTTTTGATGCTACGCGGAACGAAAAAAGAGAGAAGAAAAACGTCACCTTCCATGGTACAAAGTACGGTAGAGGTAGGTTTCTTTATGTCGTTTAGTTGGTACAGACGTTTATCCTAAACATGCTACGTTAGGATATCTTTCTTAAAAAGATATAGTTATATTTGCCTTGAATTAGTGTCACAACATGTGCATTTTTAAGGAGGTTATGCCATGTCCATGTTTACTGGAAGCTCACAAGGTGCTCACTTGCTGAGTAGTTGACATTTTCAAGAATTATTCTATACATATTAGGGCTTCTAATAGAGAGTTATGTTGGTAAAGCCTCTATAAAGATACTCCTCATTTGCAAAATCATAAAACAAAGTTATACACTTATAATCACTCTTGTGATGTTTATAATTTTAATCATTCTTGTGATGTTTACATTTTCTTTTGTTATGAATATGAAAAAGAAGTTTCAGATCACTAAATTTAATGTTTTGGAACGAAAATGTAACATGTTTTGGGACGTTTGTACCAAAACACCATGTTAGCATTTCATAGTAACATTGTTTCATACTACTATTTTAATCGTCAATGATATTTAAAAAGCCGGCTAAATTCAGAATGTTCACAACTTTGACATGAGAAAATAAATTCGGAATCTGCACAACTTTGAGAAAATTATAAATCTCAACAAACATACTTCCCCTTTTTATAAACAATGTTTATCAAAAAACCAATGCATTGAAACTCCAAAATGTTAAATAAGTCTGATGAGGCTGCCTCAAAGATTGCCCGAAAGGCAGTTAAATTGCTAACCATCTAATAACACTAGCACGATTAAAATATTACAGACCAAAAGATAAGAATTAAGTATCAAAAGTAAATTGTTAAGTCTTTGTTTGTGGGTTATACTTTGTGTATCACATTGTTGTACACTTATATGTTGTATAACCATCCATAATCAAATATGAATTGCAGGATGGCAAGACAATTATCATCATGGGCTAGCCTTCAATTATTATCTTATAGGATTTTTCATTTTGCAACTTAAAGAAATTATCATGTAATAGTATCTAATATAATGCAATTAAGAAATCATCCTCTTCCTCACAAAGATTTGTGTAGGGTAAAATTAGCACTTGATCACTAAAGCTAGCTCAGATTCTCCTAAAAAATTAGAGAGATTTTCATTAAAACTCTTCTAGAAAAATTGCCAAAATTGATTTATTCAAGACATTTTCAGTTACTTTCTATAATGAAGTTGCGAAATAAGTCTCGATCAAATCTAGTTCCAAAAGCAGAGTAATCAATTTCAGCTAGTTCACATAAAATTTATAGCAGTTTATGCAATCACCATATGCTATTCCTTAGTCAACCACAATTTATTCACACAATCACCGACACGCATACATATATATATATATATATATATATGATCAATGGAGAGAAAATAATAATAGTCGACTGAGAGAAATGGATTCGTACCTATAACTGATAAGGTTTTGGAATCCTAGGGTTTCTGGATACGATCTTGATTCTTTCTTCTAGGCTTCCATTAAAGAATTTACGAAGCTTTCACTCGATACTTGTATTCCTTTCTTGCATCTGGATCAGGCACCAAACAAGAAATAAAAGTTTCAGGCCTACTTTTGGTTCTCTGCCCTTTGTTCCCCTAAAAAAATAAAAATAATAATAATGTTACTAATAAATTTCATTTTAACTTTTGAAAAAGTTACGACATTTTAATGCTCCCTCATTGTTTTACAAAAATAGTCTCCTTTATAAAACTTATAAATATTTCATATTAAAAATAAGAGTAAAAAGCCTATTACATATAAGTTATCTTAAGTCATTTTTAATACAATATCATTTGATCGTTAATTTAATAATTTGATATTATCAATGTAATGTATATGCAAAAAAAAGTGAGATTATATCAAATTTCGTTTAATTTGAAGAATTGAAATATCATTTTTATAATAACATAAATAATATGTATATAAGTATATATTTTGACAGCTTAGATTTTAGTAAATTCTATTGTTATAAAGTTGTTGATCTATAACTTTAAATTAAACAAAATTTTACACAATCTCATATTTTTATATGCTCATTATAACCGTAATGTCAGATTATTAGGTTAACGATCAAATGATGATGTATTGAAATTGATCTAAGAAAATTTATCTTAGGTCGATCTAAGATGTCTTTTACTTTAAAGATAATTGTTTACAAATATAAGTGATAAGATTATAAGTGATTAATGATAATAAAATTGTTAAGAGTGTAATATGTCATTTTATAAGTATAACGGATCTCCTGACATCTAAATTTAAACAATTTATCTTGATTAGTATATTTTATCAAATCACATTTAATATTATAGTTAATAACAGTTCAATTTATATATTTTTACTTCTTTAGACTTTTACTAATTAATTTACTCAATTCATTAATTAGCAAACTCTATATGAGTTTCTTTTATTTTTAACTTCTTCTAACTTCTCTAGGTTATAGCATAAGGTGTCTCACCTAATGTTTTTAACCTACAACTCTGATACCAACATGTGACGCCCCCAAATTCAAGTATCTTTAAACTCCGAATCTAGTGTTTCACGGTACTAATACTGTGACGCCCCCAAAATAGATCCACACAGCCCATTATGAGTCGCCAAATACATGGTACAAAATCTAAATACAAATCTTTTTATACAAAACTGTCATGCAAAATACGACTACACAAACTGTGAGCTTCAATACAAATATTATGTCGTATATAATATGAAAATATCAACGCTCAAATTCAGTCCTCATTACAATTATTATCACACTATTATACAAAATAGTGAGGACAATATAGCACTATCTCGGACCATCACTCCATTCCCCGACTAGTCCCAGCTATATTCTCATTTCCTGAAGAGAACAATAAAAAAAGGGTGAGTTCAACTAGCCCAGTAAATAATATTATGACCAAGATAATGAAGAATAAATTATCTTTAGCCTTTAACAATAACAGATCAAATAAAATATAATGGACAACAAGTTTTAGATCAACAACTGCAGCAGAAATAGAAATCCATTATAAGAGTCAAGTAGAGCATGATGTCTACTATCTTCTATGATTTAAAAGTCTATCATCAATATTTTATCCCTGTAACATCAATCACTAAATATTTCAAATCAAATAATTTATCTTTGCACTACGGGTCAAAGATATTCATTTGTATCACCAGTGGTCATGATCATGTCAAACACCTGTCCATCTTTGCACTACGGGCCAAAGATATTTATCAATCAATAGTTCATTTTTGCACTGCGGGCCAAAGATATTCATCAATTAACAGTTCATATTTGCATTACGGGCCAAAGATAATTTTCACCACAATTTAAGACTGAGGATGATGAAAAATGATATAAAGAACGAATCAAGTGAGATTAAGGACAACTATTAGAGATTTATAATTTAATTTATCCAAGTTCAAGAATGTTCAGATTGTCAACATAATAATCAATTGTGGAGAAAAATTCAAGAATGATATTCATATATCAAAAATAATTTGGACAGAAAAGAAATCAATTTTTATCGTGAATAATACTCCGCGAATAGTACCGTATGAATAGTACCGTATGAATAGTACCGTATGAATAATACCGTATGAATAGTACCGTATGGATAGTACCCCGATGTAAGACCCCAACTTTTATGAATAAAGATTTAGTTTTCTTTATATATTATTTCGAAACAGTAAGGTGTTGTTTTGATAAATACGAAAGTTATGGGTGAAATGTGCAAATATTTTTAAAATGAGCAAGTGGTTATAAAATATTCCTGTTGTCGGGGAATATTCGTTTGGTCGTGGAATATTCTTGTTGTCGGGGAATATTCGTACGACGGCGCAGCTATTTGTGGGCCCCCACAACGGAATAACTGTCGGATATAGAAAGCGACAGAAATAACTTTTTTACAAGATAACGGCGTAGTTGTTACCGTTGGTACTGTTGAAATACCCGGTGGTTAAAATACAGTGATACACGGTGTTGCATAGTAGCACACGGTATTGCACAGTATTTTGAATTATTGAGTCTTACGTGAGAAGCCATTACTCAATTATTGTTACAGTAATTACTGTTCAATATTTTATATTATTGACTCAATAATTGCTACGTTGATATTTTATATTATTGACTCAATAATTGCTGCATTAATATTTTATTGACTCAATAATTGCTACGTTGCTATTTTTATATGATTGATTCAATAATGGCTACAGTTGATATTTTGTAGTATTGATTCAATAATTGTCGTTGCACAGTATTTCACGTTATCAACTCAATAATTCATATTATTTGAATAATATTATTAGATAGCATTATTGACAATGTCTAAGGAAGTTCTATCTAGGAGGGGTTATTTAATTGCGCGCCAGTAAGGAGAAGTCCTTATCGGAAGGCCCCCTCTGTCCTGGGAACGACCTGGTTGTTAATATTGTAGTTCTATAATATTATTTGTGAATAATTAATTATTGATTTATATGATAAGGAAATATTTATTTTGTGGATATTAAAGAAGGAATTGGCGCTGATGAGTTTTTTATCAATATTTTGGTGTGAGAAATCATCTGTTTATGGATTTCGGATAATTTATGTTTGGAATTTGGAAAAACTTTCTTCTGCAAAGTTGTAGAGAATTAAATTTCCTATGGAAGGACATAGAATTTGTATTTTTCTGACAAAGGGGCTATTTGTTATGAATTATTGAAGTTTCGAAAATATATATATTTAATGGGTGGGCCCCACTTTTGTTGAAATCTGATTTTTTTGGTAGCAGCCGGCGGCTGGAGAATTTTAAAAATAATAATAATATTTTATTATTTTAGTCTCCTTTGGCATCCTAAGCTTTTCCTATAAATAGGGTGCTTAGGTTAGAATTGAAAATCACACCAGAATCAGAAGTTTTCTCTCTCTATAATATCGAGCGTATTTTTATGAGTATTTTAATACTTTGAGTATTAGTATTCAGTACAAGCTTCCGTCGGTATTATATCCGATATTCCAGTCAGAGGTACTATCTTTTTGAGGTAAGGGATGTTATTTCTTTCGTAAATGATGTTATTCTTCTCAATATCATTATACAGAAATAGTGTCATGGATTTTATGTTGAAATTCTTATTTTTTTCCGTCGGGGTTACTATTCACGTATACGGCACTATTCACGGCAAAATTTATTTTTCTTCTATTTGTCCAAATTGTCTGTTAAGGTTACTATCTTTGATTGTATCCAAGTTTTGAGCTCTATTCTTGAATTTTGCTCCATAATTAATTATTACGAGGTATTTTTGAATTGGATATACTAAAATACGAATCCTTAGTCTTTGTCTTTTATCTCACTGGATTCGTTTTTCATCATTCTCAGTCCCAAAAGGTGATGTAACTGAATATCTTTGGCCTGTAGAGCAAAGATGAATGATTACTTGATGAATATCTTTGGCCTGTAGAGTAAAGATGAATGATTACCTGATGAATATCTTTGGCCTGTAGTGCAAAGATGACAGGTGTTGAGATGAACATGACCACTGATGATACAAATGAATATCTTTGGCCTGTAGTGCAAAGATGAATATTTGATTCGAGATGTATATTGATTGATGTTACAGGGATAAAATATTGATGATGGACTTTTAAATCATAGAAGATAGTAGACTTGATTCTCTGCTTAACTCTTCTAATGATTTGTTATTTCCGCTGCGAATATTGATCTAAGATTGGTTGTCCATTATATTTTATCTGATTTATTGAAGGCTAACGATAATTTATTTTCCATTATCTTAGTCATAATATTCTTTACTGAGCTAGTTGAGCTCACCCTTTTCATCTGTTGTCCTCTTCAGGAAATGAGAATGTTGCGGGAACTAGTCGGGGGACAGAGTGATGGTCCGAGTTAGAGTAGTAGTAGTCCTCACTATTTCTGATAAATAGTGTGATAATAATTGTAATGAGGACTTAGTTTGAATCTTAATATTTTCTACATATTTGTATTGAGACTCACAGTTGTGTGGTCGTATTTTGCACGACCGTATGATATAAAGTTTGTATTTGAATTCTGTACCATGTATTTGGCGGCTCATAATGGGTTGGGTTGAATGGACCTATTCTGGGGGCGTCACAGTTGGTATCAGAGCTTAGGGATATGATCTCTGGCGGAGATCGGGGAATAGAACTAGGAGGGGAGAGACGAGTAAATCCTTCGCTAGTGTGTCCTACCTAAGCTTATGTGGTATTTAATTGGTCAGTCGGAGCATAGGGTTAATATGTGATATGTTGACTTATTTAATTAACCCTTGTTTTATGGCAGTATTTGAGAATGGCAGCTGAGAATGTTAACAACGAAGTGAATGAGACCGTGGAGACACCTTTAATAGTTAACCAGGAGAACGTGCAACAAGAAGGCAATGTTCATCCTGAAAATAACGCTGGTCAGACGATAAACGATGAGATGTTTAGAAGTTTTTTGCAGTTTATGCAAAATCAGACGAGGGAGACTCGTGTGCAACATACAGGTGGAGATAATAACAACACACGAGCTGTCACTGCTAAGCAGTTCAAAGATTTGGGACCACCAGAGTTTCTGGGAAAGCCAGATCCGATCAAGGCGGAGACGTGGATTAAACAAATTACCAAGATATTTGATGTCTTGGGATGTACAGAGGAACAGAAGGTTCCATTCGCCACGTTTATGTTCCGTGGAGAGGCAGATTACTGGTGGGAATCCGTGAAGCGTACCCAGCCTGCCGCACTCAAGATGTCTTGGGAAGCGTTCCAGAAACTGTTTAATGACAAGTACTTTCCTGAAAGTATTCGTCATATAAAGGAAGTAGAGTTTATTAGACTCGAACAAAATAACATGACGGTATCCCAATACGAGGCTAAGTTCGCGGAGCTGTCCAGGTTTGCACCTCATTTGGTGGAGAATGAGGAACGTATGACGCGGATGTTTCTAAGAGGTTTGAAACCCGAAATACGTCAATACCTCATTTCTCATAAATTTTCTTTATATTCGAATGTAGTAAACAGGGCCCAGTTATTAGAACGAGATAATGATTATGTTCAACCGAGGGACCACAACCAAGGTCGTACCGGTGGCAGCAGTCATCGGAGCAATGACAACCAGCGAGGAGGAAAGTATGACAGAAGCGGTAACCACTCCGGTGGTTATCGTGGCCATGATAGTAGAAGAAGCGAATCGGGGGGAGATTTCAAGAAGAGAAGGTATAACAATGAGAACGTGAAGACGTCGACATCAGCACCAGCATCAACTGTTTCGAGGGGAGGAGAACGACCACCGGTCGTATGCTTTAAATGCGGGAAAGAGGGACATATCAGCCCAAACTGCCCACAACAATTCAAAGGATGCTATAACTGTGGAAAAGAAGGACATATAGCTCGAGATTGTCCTGTTGCGAAACCAAGTTCAGCGGGGGTGGTGATTCCAAAGGCGGTTGCAGACAAGTCAAAGTCGGTGATTCCTGGAAGAGCTTTTGTCGTGACAGCCCAAAACGCCAGGAATCCACACGAGGTGATTACGGGTAAGCTGATCATAAACTCTTGCGAAGTTTACACCTTGTTAGATACCGGTGCTACCCATTCTTTTATTTCACCTGCTTGTGCTCAACGTTTGAACTTGACTTCTGATAAATTAGACTTTGACTTATCTGTTGAAACTCCGTTAGGAGAAACCTTCGATACATCTACAATTTACAAATCTTGCTTGATTCAGATTGGTACCCTTACCTTACCTGTTGATCTTATATCTTTGAAAATACTTGCATTTGACGTGATTTTAGGAATTGACTGGTTAACCACTTACCATGCCAAAATTGATTGTTTTCGTAAGGTTGTTAGTTTTCATATTCCTAATCAACCTGTTGTGCGAATCCAAATCACCAAACCACTAAAATCAGTCAATATCATTTCAAGTCATAAAGCTATTCGTTTATTGAAAAACGGATGTCAAGCTTTCTTAGCTCATGTCACTGATCTAAATCAGAATACATCAGATTTGAATGATATTTCCGTTGTTAATGAGTTTCCTGATGTATTTCCCGAAGAACTTCCCGGTCTACCCCCAGAACGTGAAGTTGAATTCTTTATTGACCTTGAGCCCGGTACAAAGCCCATTTCTAAAACCCCATATCGAATGGCTCCTATTGAACTTCAGGAGTTAAAGATCCAATTACAAGAGTTGTTAGACATCGGTTTTATTCGTCCTAGTACGTCTCCTTGGGGTGCTCCTGTTTTATTCGTAAAGAAGAAAGACGGGAGTATGCGACTTTGTATTGACTATCGGGAGTTGAACCATGTCACCATCAAGAATAGGTATCCGTTACCTCGTATTGATGACCTGTTCGACCAGTTGCAAGGAGCGCAATTCTTTTCAAAGATCGATCTTCGTTCTGGATATCATCAGTTGAAGATTAAAACTGAGGATATTCCAAAGACTGCTTTTAGAACACGGTA
The DNA here is from genome assembly GCA_020205555.1 of Panax stipuleanatus. NCBI lineage: Eukaryota > Viridiplantae > Streptophyta > Magnoliopsida > Apiales > Araliaceae > Panax > Panax stipuleanatus. The sequence continues at coordinate 69,733,586 of CM035121.1, forward strand.
CGGGCATTATGAGTTCTTAGTCATGTCTTTTGGATTGACTAATGCTCCTGCTGCTTTCATGGATATGATGAACCGTGTATTTAAGGAGTATTTAGATCAATTCGTTGTTGTCTTTATTGATGACATCCTCATGTATTCTAAAAGCCGTGAAGATCATGAACACCATTTGAAGTTAGTACTTCAAAAGCTTCGTGAGAATAAGCTATATGCCAAGTTAAAGAAATGCGAGTTCTGGCTTGAGGAAGTAGCATTTCTTGGGCACGTGGTATCGAAACGTGGAGTATCTGTTGACCCGGCGAAGATTGAAGCAATATAAAGCTGGGAGCAACCTAAGTCGGTGACCGAAGTACGAAGCTTTCTAGGCTTAGCTGGTTATTATCGGAGGTTCGTAGAGGGATTTTCTCGAATCGCTACTCCATTAACTCAGTTGACTCGGAAAGATACGAAATTCGTTTGGGGCGGGGAATGCGAGAAGAGCTTCCAAGAGCTCAAGAGGAGACTTATTTCGGCACCTGTTCTGACAATACCATCTGGTTCGGATGGATTTGTTATTTACAGCGATGCTTCGGGCAAAGGGTTAGGATGTGTTCTCATGCAACATGGGAAAGTCATAGCCTATGCCTCGCGACAACTCAAAGAATATGAGAGGAATTATCCTACTCATGATCTAGAGTTGGCAGCTGTCGTTTTCGCGTTGAAGATCTGGAGACATTACTTGTACGGAGAGAAAGTGGAGATTTATACGGATCATAAGAGCCTTAAATATTTCTTCACTCAGAAGGAACTCAACATGCGGCAACGACGTTGGCTTGAGCTGTTGAAAGATTACGATCATACTATCCAATACCATCCTGGAAAAGCGAACGTGGTAGCTGACGCGTTGAGTAGAAGATCATATGTGGGAACGAGTGCGATGATGTCAAGTATACGCGTAGAACCAGCTTTGATTGATAAAGTTAAAGCTGCTCAAGTTACGGATGTGGAGCTGATGAAGATGAAGAAGAAGGTGCAATTCCAGAAGCAAGAATCGATGAAGAGGGAATACTTCGAGTCAACTCCAGACTTTGTGTTCCTAACGATTCTGACTTGAAGTATAGAATCATGATGGAGGCACACAACACACCGTTTGCGATCCATCCTGGGAGTACTAAAATGTATCGTGATCTTCGACATACATTTTGGTGGGGCAATATGAAGAGAGAGATCGCGGAGTTCATCTCGAGATGTTTAACTTGTCAACGTGTAAAGGCGGAGCATCAAGTGCCGAAGGGTCCATTGCAACCACTGGAGATTCCGAAATGGAAGTGGGAACACATTACGATGGATTTCGTTACGGGTCTTCCCAAGATTTCTCAAGGCTTAGATGCGATTTGGGTTATTGTTGATAGATTAACCAAGTCTGCTCATTTCTTACCGATACGAGAGACTTATTCCCTTGAACGTCTTTCTCATATGTACGTGAATGAGATTGTGAGGTTGCATGGCATGCCAGTATTCATAGTTTCGGATCGTGATCCCAGATTTACTTCACGATTTTGGATCAGTTTGCAGAAAGCTATGGGTACGGATTTACGATTCAGTTCGGCTTATCATCCTCAAACAGACGGACAATCGGAAAGGACTATCCAAACTCTATAAGATCTATTGAGACTTTGTGTTCTAGACTTCAAAGGGAGTTGGGATAAGTATTTACCATTGGTGAAATTCTCCTACAACAACAGTTATCAGGCAAGTATAGGCGTAGCTCCATTCGAAGCGTTGTATGGGAGAAAGTGTCGTTCTCCAGTATGTTGGGATGAGGTGGGTGAAGCAACATTGTTGGGACCAGAGTTAGTACGTATGACTACAGAAAAGATCCAAATAATCCGACAACGTATACAAATAGCACAAGATCGACAAAAGAGTTATGCGGATCTTCATCGAAAGGACGTGGAATTTAACGTTGGGGACCATGTATTGTTACGTATTGCTCCATGGAAGGGAGTTACGAGGTTTGGGAAGAGAGGAAAGCTCAACCCACGATTCATTGGTCCATTTGAGATTCTTGACCGAATAGGAAATGTGGCTTATAGACTCGCTTTACCTCCAAGCATGTCTCGTGTTCATAACGTGTTTCACATATCCGTGTTACGTAAATATGTGAAGGATCCAAACCGCATTATTGAGTTAGAACCAGATGAGATAGCTGAAGATTTAACGTACGAGGAGGTACCTGTCAAGATCTTAGATAGGAAGGAGCATGTCCTACGCTCGAAAATTATACCTCAAGTTAAAGTTTTGTGGAGAAACCATGCAATTGAGGAAATGACCTGGGAGTTGGAATCGGAAATGAAAGCGAGGTATCCTCACCTTTTCGACATACCAGGTACGTACGTCAATTTCGAGGACGAAATTTCATAAGGAGGAGAGGTTGTAAGACCCCAACTTTTATGAATAAATATTTAGTTTTCTTTATATATTATTTCGAAACAGTAAGGTGTTGTTTTGATAAATACGAAAGTTATGGGTGAAATGTGCAAATATTTTTAAAATGAGCAAGTGGTTATAAAATATTCCTGTTGTCGGGGAATATTCGTTTGGTCGTGGAATATTCTTGTTGTCGGGAAATATTCGTACGACGGCGCAGCTATTTGTGGGCCCCCACAACGGAATAACTGTCGGATATAGAAAGCGACAGAAATAACTTTTTTACAAGATAACGGCGTAGTTGTTACCGTTAGTACTGTTGAAATACCCGGTGGTTAAAATACAGTGATACACGGTGTTGCATAGTAGCACACGGTATTGCACAGTATTTCGAATTATTGAGTCTTACGTGAGAAACCATTACTCAATTATTGTTACAGTAATTACTGTTCAATATTTTATATTATTGACTCAATAATTGCTACGTTGATATTTTATATTATTGACTCAATAATTGCTGCATTGATATTTTATTGACTCAATAATTGCTACGTTGCTATTTTTATATGATTGATTCAATAATGGCTACAGTTGATATTTTGTAGTATTGATTCAATAATTTTCGTTGCACAGTATTTCACGTTATCAACTCAATAATTCATATTATTTGAATAATATTATTAGATAGCATTATTGACAATGTCTAAGGAAGTTCTGTCTAGGAGGGGTTATTTAATTGCGCGCCAGTAAGGAGAAGTCCTTATCGGAAGGCCCCCTCTGTCCTGGGAACGACCTGGTTGTTAATATTGTAGTTCTATAATATTATTTGTGAATAATTAATTATTGATTTATATGATAAGGAAATATTTATTTTGTGGATATTAAAGAAGGAATTGGCGCTGATGAGTTTTTTATCAATATTTTGGTGTGAGAAATCATCTGTTTATGGATTTCGGATAATTTATGTTTGGAATTTGGAAAAACTTTCTTCTGCAAAGTTGTAGAGAATTAAATTTCCTATGGAAGGACATAGAATTTGTATTTTTCTGACAAAGGGGCTATTTGTTATGAATTATTGAAGTTTCGAAAAATATATATATTTAATGGGTGGGCCCCACTTTTGTTGAAATCTGATTTTTTTGGTAGCAGCCGGCGGCTGGAGAATTTTAAAAATAATAATAATATTTTATTATTTTAGTCTCCTTTGGCATCCTAAGCTTTTCCTATAAATAGGGTGCTTAGGTTAGAATTGAAAATCACACCAGAATCAGAAGTTTTCTCTCTCTATAATATCGAGCGTATTTTTATGAGTATTTCAATACTTTGAGTATTAGTATTCAGTACAAGCTTCCGTCGATATTATATCCGATATTCCAGTCAGAGGTACTATCTTTTTGAGGTAAGGGATGTTATTTCTTTCGTAAATGATGTTATTCTTCTCAATATCATTATACAGAAATATTGTCATGGATTTTATGTTGAAATTCTTATTTTTTTCCGTCGGGGTTACTATTCACGTATACGGCACTATTCACGGGAAAATTTATTTTTCTTCTATTTGTCCAAATTGTCTGTTAAGGTTACTATCTTTGATTGTATCCAAGTTTTGAGCTCTATTCTTGAATTTTGCTCCATAATTGATTATTACGAGGTATTTTTGAATTGGATATACTAAAATACGAATCCTTAGTCTTTGTCTTTTATCTCACTGGATTCGTTTTTCATCATTCTCAGTCCCAAAAGGTGATGTAACTGAATATCTTTGGCCTGTAGAGCAAAGATGAATGATTACTTGATGAATATCTTTGGCCTGTAGAGCAAAGATGAATGATTACCTGATGAATATCTTTGGCCTGTAGTGCAAAGATGACAGGTGTTGAGATGAACATGACCACTGATGATACAAATGAATATCTTTGGCCTGTAGTGCAAAGATGAATATTTGATTCGAGATGTATATTGATTGATGTTACAGGGATAAAATATTGATGATGGACTTTTAAATCATAGAAGATAGTAGACTTGATTCTCTGCTTAACTCTTCTAATGATTTGTTATTTCCGCTGCGAATATTGATCTAAGATTGGTTGTCCATTATATTTTATCTGATTTATTGAAGGCTAACGATAATTTATTTTCCATTATCTTAGTCATAATATTCTTTACTGAGCTAGTTGAGCTCACCCTTTTCATCTGTTGTCCTCTTCAGGAAATGAGAATGTTGCGGGAACTAGTCGGGGGACAGAGTGATGGTCCGAGTTAGAGTAGTAGTAGTCCTCACTATTTCTGATAAATAGTGTGATAATAATTATAATGAGGACTTAGTTTGAATCTTAATATTTTCTACATATTTGTATTGAGACTCACAGTTGTGTGGTCGTATTTTGCACGACCGTATGATATAAAGTTTGTATTTGAATTCTGTACCATGTATTTGGCGGCTCATAATGGGTTGGGTTGAATGGACCTATTCTGGGGGCGTCACACCCTATATGAAATATTAAAATTTGATAAAAAAGTTTAAACCAATATTCCGGTGAAATGATATTAGATGAAGCGCAAAACTCAAAGAATTTCTAATCATTTCATGAATTATAGAAGCAATACTTACTATAGTAAGTTTAAATTTAAGAATATGAAATGAAATAATATCACTTTCATAATATGGAGTATGAAAGAAAATAATATCCTTTTGTCGATGTCGGGAAGAAGCAATCTCTTTTCCTCTGATCTCCCTTTTTTTATTTGAAGGAGGAGACTCTTTTCTTTGGTTGTGTTTCCCTTCCTCTCTTATCCGCGGGAAAAAGAGGAATGCCCATATTTCCTAATTTGAATCTTATTCTACCCTTTCGCTTTGTCTTTGGGGTTCCGTTTAAAGGGTGAATTTTGTAGGAAACTGGTAACGACATATGTGTCAACGATTTTGAAAAGTTTGATTTTATTTTGATGATTGGACCAATTGAGACAGAGTCTCCAGTTGGTATTTTTTAAATGGATGTACCAACTCATCCGAGTTTAAATGGTTTTTTCGCAAGAAGGTCCAATGCGTGACTCTAAAGATTGGTCTTAAAACCCGAGATTCGTGGAATTCGGAGGCTAGGTTAAGCGGCGGGAAGGTGTTAGGCACCCCCCAACTCCCGTGCAAGCACGGTACCGCATCTTATTGATTTTCTATGCAAAAAGTGTATGTGTGTATGTGTGTGTGTGGCTTGATTTTGAAAGCTTTATTATTTTGTTTCTAAGTCTTTATTCTGGTGGCTTGAAAGTAGTGCTGTACCTCTTTTGCGCCTAGGTACGAAGGATTTGATTTAATCAAAAACTCATTTTTAACAAGATATATGAATTGAAATGATGTTTTGGAAAGTAAGGTTTTCAAATCCTTTGCCTGACTAGTAATCGAGGACTTCGATACTTCCTTTTATTCTTTACGTTATTTACGTGATCTACCCCGAATCGCTTTATTTCATCAAAAGCTCTTTGTGGTTTTCTTTGAGAAATCATTTTGATGATATGAATGCAAAAACGTTAAGAAGGTTCGGATCATCATCGGGCATATTAGTCATCTTGATGAACTGAGCTCCCGTAATGAAAGTTTTCACTATCACGGGATCTTGAATCCGAGCTCTCGAGACTAACCCCTCGAGTTCGTTTTCAAGATCCAAATATTACATGTACATTGATATTTACGTTATTTAAAGCATTTACAACATAAAAATCGGTCCATCGTGGGATCAAGTCGGATCCATTTGGGGATCTCGACACCGGAATTCCTAGGCTCACATTATTTGCACAATATTACATATACATAACGTCCATGGCTTCGATACTAGATGATTTCATCGGTTGAAATCACCGTTCAAGCCGATTCGGCCCCCCTTTCACCTCTAAATTTAGATTTAGGGCTATACGGGTTAACCAGGATCGTTCAAAGCAATAAACCCATAGATATTCTGTGGATCTAAGCCGTTATAGCTCTTGGGTTAAAGCTTCATGCTTAATAACCTCTCGGGGACTAGATTAGGCTTAGATCTAGGTATATCTAGCCTCCGAAGTCGATATACAACGTATTAAGCACAATATAACCGATAGAAACGTAAAATCTATCAACTATTACACAATATGCTTAAAATACAACAAGTTTAACTATATTCAAACAATATACTTCATTAATCTATCATTTGAACCAAGTTTACGAAGAAAACGAAGCTAAAAGTGCGTTATTTCACCTTGGGGGATGCGTGAATGAGCGTTTTGACTCCCGGGATGAACTAAGAACACTAAGAGGACTTCAAGTAGATGCTAGATGGGAGAAATAAGCTTCAAGTTAGTTGTTTAAGGTTCCACCCGAGCCTCTCTCTCTAGAAATGTCTATCTCTCTCTAAACATGTATCTCTCCCCCTTTAAAATGAACTAAGTGGGATGTTATAAGCTGCCGGGAGGCAGCCGCAGATGTGGTTGCGGCTGGCCACAGATGTGGTCAAGGCTGGCCCAAGTGGGCCCCACTTGCTCGACTATTGGTCCTTCGATCTCGATTCGGCAGGAGTTGACGTCCATCGCTCGACCTTTCGGACTATTTTTGATACGCGTAGAGGGAATAGATCGATTCTGACGACATTAGGGTTTGAGAATTCGATACTCGTAGCCGAGATATATCCGCCAGGTCCAAATATCAGTTATCTGGCTTATCTCTTGATGGCACATTGTTTGAGGTTTGCTGAGGTGGTTTTCGATGATCACTATCTCAGCTCGTCAATCTTCGATCGGAGCACAGTACGTTTGAACTTCATTGGTCCTCTTTATCATTCCCGGGGTTGTCTCCGAGATGACCGAGATCTTTTTCCCTCCTTCGGGGTTGTCTCTGAAGTAAAATGACGCTTTTACCCTCCTGCAGGGTTAGTACGACAAAAGCAAAATTTTGAGTGTTTACAGATGCCCCTCTTTGTCATGTTTATCCAATGTAATGGAATGAACACGACAAAGATTAATAGACACGAAAAATGCACGACAAGGTATATCTGATGACGCAATGTCATGTATAACATATGTGATGATATGTGAGATTTAGAAAAGTACTTCCTCGGCTGGGGAAGTTAAGGATTACGTTGTCGGGGTTGAGTCGACCTGGTTGAATTGTAGTCAATGGATTGCACCATCGGGATCATGCCGATGCCTTCACTGGTTTGTTGCCAACGAATTACATCATCAGGGTTGAGCTGACGCCTTCACTGGGTTGTAGCCAACAGATTACATCATCAGGGTTGAGTTGACGCCTTCACTGGTTTGTAGCCAACGGATTACATCATCGGGGATTTACCGACCTACGTAGGGTTGTAGCCAACGAATTACATAATCGGAGATTTGCCGACCTGCGTAGGGTTGTAGCCAACGGATTACATCGTCCCGCGTAGGGTTGTAGCCAACAGATTACATCATCGGGGATTTGCTGACCTGCGTAGGGTTGTAGCCAACGGATTACATCATCAGGGTTGAGCTGATTCCTTCACTGGTTTATAGCCTGCAGATTACATCATCAAAGTTGAGCTGACGCCTTCACTGATTCATTGTCGGTGGATTACATCATCGGGGGTCGAGCCTGACGCCTTCACTGATTCGTTGTCGGTGGATTTCATCATCAGGGGTCGAGCCGACGCCTTCACTGATTCGTTGTCGGTGGATTACATCATTGGGGGTCGAGCCAATGCCTTCACTGATTCGTTGTCGGTGGATTACATGGTGTAAGGTTGATCTGAACTAATTTTCTGGTCTTCCGACGTTCAACGCCGGGTTTTCTGATCTTCGTCGAACTTCTGCTGTTTCGAAGGATTTTTTAGGGTTTTGGGGTTTTAAACTGTCCCGGAAAGGTAGCTTCTTTTATACAGTGACCATTCTGAACCCAAAAGAACACGTTTTGGACATCGTGTTACCAAACTGGAGGCCGCAGGACCCACTTGTGGCAACCGCATATATGGTTGCGGCTGGAGCAACCATGGTCAAGGCTGCCCCTGATCGGGTTTATACCCTCAGGAGGCCTCATTTCCACCCATTCCATTCGGATTTCTTCTCTTTTCTCTCTACAAAATCGAGCTCTCTTCCATTTCTACTCGATTCCGGCTTGATTTGAATGCCACCGTACATTCCTTCTTCGGACTACGGGTAACGTCTAGACTCCGTTCTTTCGTTTTTTCGTTGGTGAAAACGCGTATTTCCTTTCTTAAAGGCAATATATCTAACATGTATGCATGTATAGATAGATAAACGTGTTTATGATGCAATGCATACCTACAGATCATCTTATGGACCATATGGATGTGAGATATTGTCATTTATCAGTTAATCTAGACATACATTGTTTATATGTGTTAGAATAACAGTTTAAATTGATGTTTACATGCTTGGTTGTGATGGTGTACCCTCATAGGGTGATTTAATACATGCTTCGGGCATGTGGATAGTCCGTTTTACAAAGGAGACTCTGGCAAAAAAAATTCATGAGCCAAATGTCCGGATCCTAGATACATTATAAATATACTAGGATGCACATAACATACACATTTATTGACACATGTAAGACATGCATGATGTGATGATTATATTTTATGGATTTAATTTGAAATTTACAAATGGTAAGAATATGCCAGACTTGAATTTGATTCCTACGAACTCATTGTTCAGATATGGATTCTGAGGGACTTAGTCATTCCACAGGACGGCCGATCTCATCTGGAGTTCGCCGTCGTAGAGCTCCGTCCGAGGTTCCAGTTCCGCGCATTAGCAGACGGGTGCAGTGATTGACAGAGCCCGCTCGCCTGCCTGCTGGGGAGGATCATCCACTTGTGGATGAGGATGGCATTCCCGAGCCTGAGGTTCCGCCTCAGTGATAGTAGTGTGCATACAAGCCAATCATGTATGATGATAAAGCACATACTTTATAAATAATTTTATTTATTTATTAATAAAATATTCATTTAAAGCATTTAATTATCTACATGGTGCTATTTTTATAATATGTAAATAACCCATAGTTTTAAGCAATGCTTTTAGAATCATGATGAGATCATGCTAATGAGATCTAAATTCTTAGAAAGCTTAAAAACTAAAATAGTTCCCAATCGTGGGATTACTAAAATAGGGATTAGTAAATTCGGATAGATTGGTACATATGTTGCTTGCTCATTAGATGAGGATGACTGATCTCATGGTCATTTGTGTGGAGACACTAAAGCAAGTATGTAGGTGCTTATTGGAGAATAAGTTCACTGAACGTGACTCGCTATGGAATACCTAATGGATTTTTACTCGCCTGTCAATAGGAATTCCTAATGTGATAGTAGTACAAGTGATCCTTGGACTTGAGATCATCATAGTATCTTGTATGTAACAAATTATACTTTGACTTATTTCTTAAGGCCTTTTAGCATATATAAGGTATGCTTGGGTATAATGAGTTGCATATGGAGATAATGTATGATCAATAAAGAATCTACCACCTCTAGTAAAAGAGGAGATATGTCCTATGTGATTCGTTAAATAACAACCCAAGAATCCTTGGCCAAGGTGGAATGAAATTAGAAAGAGGTTTCTAATTTGCATTATTTGGAGTTGTGCGTTTTCTAATCGAAATACATATGATTAAATAAATTATGACTTGACAGTAAATCCATGTCTTATATTTAATTGGGACATTGTATGATGGAAGGATTGAATTGTACGGTAACTAATAACTCACAGGTTCTTTTATGATTAATGTTGAAATCTATATTATCTGGAAAGTCGTTGATCGCTAGGGAGGCTTATCCCTATTGTAGAATAAATGTTATTTATTTAAATAGATTATTAGTTTAATTTATTTATTTAAATAAGATTAGAATTGTTCTAATTGATTTATTCACAACTGGTTTAATATGGAGAACCTAAAGGGTCACACCATAAAAGAAAGAAAAATTATTTAAGAAGAAAATGGCATGATAGTAATAATGCATTAAGTGTAATTAATTTAATCTATGGTGATAGAATAAATTAAATAGCTTAATGTTTATTATTTATTTTTTAGAAATATTAAATATAAATTAATAAGAGGAGTCTTATTAATATTATTATTATTATTATTATTTTAATTCTAAAGGAGTTTATGAATTAATATAATATCAGTACTCTCTTTCAATCCTAATAAGATTAGGACATAAATTAATTAAAAATGTTTAATTAATTAATTAAATAAAACCCTATTCTAATTAGATTAGGAGGGTTAACCTAATATTTATATAAGAGAGTCTTATATCAGAAATAAGGTATGTGAATTTTTTCAAAGGTTGGGAGTACATATATTCTATAGAGATAGAAACAAGAGTTAAACCAATAACCCATCTTCCTGAGTTCTTCATCTTCCTTGGTTGATCACCGTTAGAGGCCAAATATTTGGGTGGCTAACATTGATCAAGGGAAGGAGCCACTACAGAGGAATCAAAGGAATCAAAGGAGTAGAACTTATACCTGAGGAAGCTTGGATCTTCAAAGGTATAATTCCATCTTCTCCTTCTATGTATTGACTGATAATTAATGCACAAGAAAGATCATGGTTAAGGGTTTGTAAGAAATTTTAAAATCTAATTTTTCATCCCTTCCGTTGCGTTTATGTAATTTGATTGCATGCTTATGTTTCTAGCAAACCCAACACTCAGCCCCTTACTGCGCCTAGATTTCTTCTGGGCATTGAGGTAGAGGTTCCGAATTTACTGGGTACGGATATGAGCCACCATCCCTCCATTCACTTGTAGGCGAATGAGGTACGTGATTTAATTTATTTTCTTTTCTCCTTTCTGTCAAAGACTAGTTTTCTTAACCTTGATGTCGTGCAGGTTCCGGAGTTTACCCAGCCCAGGGGTAATTGGTTTAGCATCTACGCTCTGTATCACTCACTGCATCCCGATTACAGGGCGATTGTGGATTCTTGGGGGTTTGCGGCCATCTTCACCATTGCTCCCTGTCGCTGCCCTTGGGGCTATTTGCGAGCTTTGGCTGAGAGATGGTTTCACCAGAGTCAGTCTCTGCATCTGCTGGACTGCGAGGTTATGATGACTCCCCTGGATTGGAGATACATCACTGGCTTGGAGTTCACCGGTGATAGGGTGCCTTTGGAGCCGACTATCACTGCGACTGTAGTGCGCACCCTCCTAGGGTTTTCTTCTCAGAAGCGAGCCTTCAAGGCTTGTAGCATTTGAGCGAGATGCTTGGGCATCGATTCCGCTCGAGGCACCTTGCAGTAGGAGTTGCCTGTTGATTTAGCGAAGAGTGATCACATCTTGCGGCGTCTGTTCCTGACCATCATGAGGGGTTATTTCATAGCGAACAACTCCTCTACTGTGCCCTTCAGCTTGGTAGGAGCCGTTCGAGACGTAGACCGCATTGGGGACTACGATTGGGGATCATTTACATTCGCTCTTTTCCTGCACGGGATGTGACTGCAATCCGAGGGAGTTACCGACGCCTGGGTCGGATTCTACCCATTTCTTCTGGTAAGTCTTTTTGACCGTATTTCATTTGTTTGACTTTTGATCGATTTATCTTTTCCCACGACTAATGGAGGGTTCGTTTGAATTGGCAGTTCTGGGCTTATGAGAGGCTTCCATGTCTTCGCCCTATCTTTGTCTTGGGTTTGGACACTTATTCCCGGGGACGTAGATGACATCAATCTACTTTGTCAGAGGTCCCAGTCGCGGAGGGCTTTACCCATGCCTGTCTTCAGCTAGAGACATTGATAGCTCAGGACATAGTATGGACCCCATATTCGGGAGAGCACTTGACTGAGGGATTTGAGGATGGCTTACCGATAGGGCTAGAGTTTTAATTATCCACCCGCCGGATTCCATTCCTTTTCGATGGAGGTTGGGAGCTCTACCTCGGGGAGCGCGTTATTCGATGCATTACTGGGGAGATTCGCCTTCCTTATCTTCCTCCAGCTCAGCGCTTCTGGCCTTTATCTTTGTCGATTGCATCGATTCCCACCCTGGGGTATGATGGTTTTCACTTGTCCGACGGTCCGATCTCTTCGGCAGACTTTATCGCTTGGTGGGTCCGGCACACGATAGGAAGCTCAGACCTAGGCTACCCAGTTCTTGGGAGACATGGTTCCAGGATCCCTTATGATGAAGGACTGGATATCATGTTTTCAGGAGCCTTCTCATCAGGATCAGATTGCTGATTTGAGACTTCAGTTGGAGCAGCTGTCGGCTTATTGTAGTTACAATGGCTTGGACCCGTCCTTGGCTAGTACTTTTGCTTCTCGGGGTCATGAGGCTGGACCGTCAGGCGGTGGTGGCTCTCATGGTGCTGGACACTCCAGTTTTGGTGGCTTCTAGGATAGAGATGTTCCCTTCACCGATCACCCAGATACGCAGGAGACGCCTTATCGCCCAGATCAGCAGGATGTGCCTACTCCCGGTAGACGACCTCAGGTTGATCAGTTTGATGATGGCCTCACCTTCTTGGGTGATTTTGACGAGGTGGCGAGCCCATAGGTCATCTGTTAGTCATTGGGCCTTTGTGCCCTAATATCCTGTACTTTTTTATTTTTAGTTTTCACATGTATCATAGGTATGACAATGATGTTTATGAAACTAATGTACTTGGCGGATATCTATGTATGATTTTTCTATTTATTCATCTCACATGCTATTTTATCACGCGTTATGATGCATGCTTCAGATATATTTAAATAATTGGATAGAGATTGACCCCTGTATGGTCTTATTGACATAGTTTTTATAGATGTCATCCTCTGCTATGGTGCATTTGGACCACCTTCCTCTCAGCCACGTAGCTACTAGTTTGAGGGTTTGGTATGATCAGTTGCTATATACCGACCGTGTTGATGTCAGCCGCATGTTAGGCCACTCCATGTCTCTGCTATCATTTTAGATTCTAGAGGGATTTGTTGCCGGGATACTCAGGTATTGGATTTCTGAGCGTCATGCCTTCCGGTTCAGCTCGGCCGAGTTGACTCCTACGTTAGAGGAGTATAGTCGTATCTCGGGATTGTTGATGGAGGGGCCATGTGCTCGGATGGCTTTGGGCCATATGCACCGCCAGTTCATGATGATGACTGGACTTAGGAGGGCAGTTGTGATGGCCGAGGTGGGTGGTAGCCACATTATCTCCATGGAATTTATGATTAGGCACTTTGCTTCCTCGGATAGCTTTGCTGTTTATCGCAGAGACTTCGCCATTTCAGAGAGCGATGACACGTTGCCCGAGTGGATGCCTTGGTTATGTGCCTCATAGCCTATCTATGCATGCCATTTTATACTGATCATCTGGATGTGGCGATGTCAATGGCTGTTAGAGCTCTCCGAGAGGACTTTACTATATTGCCCCTTATCCTGGCAGAGACATTGATATCATCCTCTATTTGCCATGATGCTGGTGATCAGGAGTTCAGAGGTAGCCCAGTGCTTCTATACATCTGGTTGATGACGCACCTTCTACCGATAGGGCGGCTTCGCCGTCATGGTTTCTGTTTTGGACATGGCTTGTCTCAGGTCTATTCATATCGCCCGACTTCTTGCGTCGATGAGGCGTCCTGGACTTCATTTTTGGGTGCCATGGAGAAGCCTTTTGCTGTAGTCATGTATTCTGGGTACCGCTCCTTTATGAGTTTCACCACCCATGTGGCCGATCTAGATTTCCTCCCCTTGGCGGGTTTGAGGCGTGTGATGACCTATCATCCTCTGGCGGTGATGGGTCAGTTTGATCAGTGCCAGGAGGTCCATGTATTTGAGGGGATTGAGGATTATCGCTTCCCCATCTGCTCAGTTACCGAGGTTGATTTGGCTCGGGTTTATGGGTTCTGGTCTCATCAACAGACAACAAAGTTTAGAGATGGCCATCCGGGCCGCTCCGCAGAGTATTCAGCTTGGCTTGAGTTGGATTTGGCACCAGAGACTGCATATCAGGTTGGTATAGGATCTTTATCTGATGACGATGGTTAGTCCACGGATGCGGCGGAACCGATGGAGGATCCTATATCTTCGACTGAGGATGCTTTATTTGCAAAGTTGCCAACTTCTCTAGTGAGCACTATCCCGCGTTCGGCCTCAGTTTCCATGGAGGCGATGGATAGACAGCTTCACCTGGTGACCTTCGAGAGGGATCAGGCTCGGGCCCTGTTGTTGACCACCATAGCTGGTCGGGATGCTGCTATCACTGAGAGAGATACAGCCCGTGCTTCCAGAGACCAGGCCCTCGTTGACAGAGATGAGGCCCAGACTTTTTCAGATGGACTCATTGGTCACGTACAGGGTGTAGTGCAGAGTCAAGAGGAGATTTTTCGTATGGCAGCAGAGATGCTGAGGCGGGTTGATCTACTAACGCACTCTGCAACTTCCCGTTTTAGATTTGGCCACCAAAAGTGTTGCCTCAAATCTCGGTACATCTTAATGCCTCCCAGAGCCTGGCCAACAGAGCGGCCGCGCCGGCTTGCAGAGCAGATGCTAATTTTTTTTAAGCCTGCGCAACTGCGCTGCTATTGTTCCTTTCCCTTGGGCAGCTGCGCCACGCTCCCATCCCGGTTTTTAAGACGCGTTCGGCCCAGTCCTTATTTTATTTCCCAACTTGAATGAAAATTCGGCAGTTTGCACTCTCCAACCCCAGACCTCCTACTGAAAACCTATTCCTCTCATCTTTATCACATATCCTCTCCTATCCTAGCCCCATCTCTCCTCTATAACCAGCCCTATCTCATCTGACCCACCTCCAAACCCTCATTTCCCCCATCCATTTCCCCCATCCATTACAGAGTTGGGCTAATTGCTTAGAGTTTGGGGGAGTCAGTTGTTCACAGAATCTGCAGAAAGTTAAAGTTCAGAACGAGTTTGGGGATAAAGAAATTTCTAGCAATTGGGTGCATTCTTTTTGGTAGAGTTTGAGCAGAATTGGTTGACAGAGTTTGGGATTATTTTTAGAGCATCATAGGCGAAGGCAATTAGGGTGCATTCCTATTGATTGATCAACTTTGGGTGTGCATTCAGTACAGTTGTTTATGTCAGATTTCAGAATTCCAACATACAATTATCATGCCTAAGAGAATCCGAACACGATCACCTCCTTCCCCTCCCAGCAGTGACCACGGCGAGGGTAGTTCCCATGAGGCCTTGGACGCCTTCAGATTTATTGACTTGACTGCCCAGCGCTATTATGTGAGTGTGCTTGATAAAAAGAAATGTGTGAAGGAAAGGGGGTTGAAGCCGGGCAACAATGATGGGCTTATGAAGAGGCAGATAATAGAGTAGGGATGGGCGCTAGTGGCAGCCACACCCCTTTCAGCCCTCATACCCCTCGTCAAAGAATTTTATGCAAACGTCCACGAGACACAAAATGGGATATCATACGTGAGGGGGAAACAAGTTCCATACACAAAAGAAGCAATCAACGAGACCTTTCACTTGGACACTATTCCTTCTGGCCTAGCAAATTGGGCCGAGTCTCAACGTCATGAGACTGACTTGGACCGATTGATCAGGGAAATGTGCAAGCCAAGCACTAGGTGGACAACATACTCAAGCACAGACAAAAAGATTGGCATCCCTCGGACAGCCTTGAGTCGGTAAGCCAAGGCTTGGTACAGCATCATTTGTGCTACCATTCTCTTTTCTAGCCATCATGCTGAGGTCACTACTGAGAGAGCTATCCTACTCTATGGCATCATCAAGAACAAAAGGATTGACATTGGCCACATTCTTAATCAATCCATGCTGAAGTTCACGAGGGGGAGCACCTCAGGAGGGATCCTGTAATACCCGAGAATTTCTGAATATTATTAAATAAATATATTATTGGAAATGAGAATTTATTAGAATATAAATGATTTTGTGTTATGAGAATGATTAATTCAATTATATAAAATTGAATAATTATAATAATTGAGAAATTATGGAGTTTGCGATAAACTCGTTGGGAGCCTTGTGTGGCACAGTGACGTAATATGAGAATGATTATATTAGTTTAAGCAAACAGTTAATCTATATTAATTGTAGAATATTAATTAATTGTTGTGGAATATTAACTGTGATTGATTAATAATATGTGATTATTATTATTGCAAGAAATATAATAATAATAATGAGCAACGTGTTTATAAATATAATAAGATTTATATTAAAGTGATAATTAATCATATAAGGGTTAATTAAATTTTATGGAGATTAACAATTATATTGATTGAAATATATAAGCTACATGTTTATGCCTATGTGACAATATGTATATAAGTATACATTAAAATAGTACATCATGAATATATGATAAACAATTATTGATTAGTAGAATTTAATAATAAAGGCTACAGTGTGATGTGATTATATCCGAGAAAATTATACCAGTATGATAAAAATGTACCTAGATTATATGTGTATAAGTCACACTTACTACATTATGTGAATTATAGTGTGACATTTCAATTAAAGACATATGTACAAAATATATAAATATATATATGTGTAGATAGCCTAAGTATTTAATACATATGTGTATAATGATTTAAGTGTAGTATAGAAGACTGAGTTTGTTTTGCTGGGAGAGTCACTGTCTCCTTCACGTGAAATACACAAGCTATCCTACTCCCCTATTCTTCCTTAAACTCAGTAACATAGGCTAGCAAATGATGAAGAAGGGTGTGGCTATCATGATGGATTTCAACCACCATTACCAACCCCCTAATAACCTCCCTGCAATTCAAATTTCTGTTAGTTTGAAATGGTAGGCAATAACATTGTCTGGATTATAAGTTCTTCTATAAATATAACCCATCCTCTTCCTAATTCATTTGCTGAGAATTTTGGGCTAAGTAAGTTAAGAGTTATATATATATATATATATATATATATATATATATATATATCAGTGTCCTTGAGTAGCAGCAAGTTCAGATTCTAGCAAAAGGTATATTACAGTTTCTTTGTTATTCATTTTCGTTTTCTGTCAAAAGTTCAAATTCTTGATTATGCCAAATTGGTTCATGATTGGGTTGTAGAACCCTTATATTGTTGTTATATGAATATACATACATGATGAAACCACTATATAGCTTTCTTGACTTTCATTTCCATTTTTGCTCTGCAATTTCTGTAAAACATCAAATTCGTGAAATTGGTTGGAGTTCATGAAATTGGGAATTGATAAATGGCGATTGACTATTATATAAGCATATATATATATATATATATATATGTGTGTGTGTTAGTAAGTTAAAGAAGTCTAATAGCATCTGGGTATGTTGAAATCGATGAAATGGGAAGTTTGGGGACGGTTTTGGCTGCAGCGAACTGAGTCTGCAATGCGACGCCGCAGCGCCGATGCACAGCGTTAGCTGCGCGCTGCAGCGCCACAATGCGTCAGTACCAGCGTCTCCCACGCCGCAGCGCCAATCCCAGGGCATTATGCCCGCGCCGCAGCGCCACCCGCGCCGCAGGGCCAGATTGTGCCTATTGTTGCCGCGCCGCAGCGCCGGCCTCTGTGTGCAGTTTTCTGCATTCTGCAACAAAACTGTTATGTACTAATTGTTTGATTTTTATTTAAATAAGCATGGAAGCATGATTAATACATATATATAAACCTAATAAGGTAATGTAAGCATGTTTTAGTATATTAGCATGCATGGTTAACCAAACGACATATAGTTTGGAAACGAACTTAAAGTTTCCTAAACGAACGTTAACATATATGAAGCATGTTAATATTCTAATTTTTCAAGGCATGTCGGTATGAGGTAGAGATGCATAAAAGACATATTAACTTATGTATATATGGCTCGTAGTATGACAAGAGCATGTTAGACCTCACTATTGAACATATCTAACAAAAATACAAGTTTTGAAGGTTGATATCGACATGTAAAGACCATGTATACATTCTGACTTTTCGAGCATGTTAACTTATATATATAGGTTTCATAAGGAAGCATGGACATGATAGACCTTATTAATGAACTAAACTAACAAAGTATAAGCTTTGAACGTAAACTTTGGTATGTTATGACGAGAGTTAGAATCCGATAATTTGGACACATGTGATAGTACTCCTAGACTCATTCATGTGTCATGCATATATATATACCATGATTGGTTGCCGTGATTAAAGTTTAGCATAAACGAAGCATGTTTTCAAGATAATAACAATGCTAGCTACATATATGCAATACGAGTACTCATGAGCACGTTTAATACAAGTTATGTGAATATCTTATGGGTTTAAAAAGCGAGCATGTTAGACTATATGAGTTCGTGTCCTTGAATGGCTTTAAGTATTAACTTAAGAACCTATACCATGTACGATTGGATTTGGAAAAGTTATACAAGCATGTAAAGTATCCTTTAAATATGAATACATGCTATGTGATATTATATGATGTTACTTGAACCCGATTTTGACGGTTAACTCAAAGAGAATGCCGTAACTTGCTAAAATAAAATATATTTAGTATTAATTGCGATCTTATAAGATATAAGAATGTGTTTAAACTCTAAAGGAGGAACGTTAAAGATAGAACTTATATTCTATATAACTGTGTAGCTAGGTTAAGACTTAGCTTATGTATTGATAGTATATTCGAAGACAAAATGTGAAGATTATATGACTAATGAATATCATATATATATGTAATTGTATTACGATAGGAATTCAAAAGTGTTGATTTACTTAACGTGGATAAACTACGCTAAAGGCAAGTATCCTAACCGACGCATTTACTTTATGCAAGGAAGTCTATTTCCTAACTTACACTCTTTTACGGTGCAAGAATTCTATCTTTGTATATTGCGAACTAGTTTCCTACTTAATCGTTTGAACTGAATTAGCATACTTGAACTCTTATTTCATTAAAACTATTATTCATGTTGAACTTAGTATTGTTCTTGAATATTGTGAAAGTGTCTATGCCATTTGATTCGGCTAGACTTATATTATAGAAAAGCAACCCAAACTAATTGATTGGTGCGGGATCTTATATTTGACTGAGAAGAACAACCTTCTTTGAAGGGAATATATAATTGTCGGAGAACCGACGTGCACACTTGAGTATGATTGATTGTTATGCATAACGATGGTACTTTAGGCTGATCACCTGTTGTACCTGTTTTTGTTGGATTTTCAGTTTATTACTGTTAATTCTAGTAGAAGTTCATAGTCCTTAGCGACTGCTCAGTATTCAGTTATCTTGAAATCTTGAATTGATTTGTTATTGAATCACATTGATATTATTCTGTCATTAGCGACTATTATTGAAAACTGTTGATATTCTTGTTATCCTTGAACTATCAAACTTTGTTATACCCTTTCGAGAATTAAGAATTATATCACTTACCCTTATTATATATTACTTGCTGGGCAATTTGTGCTCATTCTTGCTTTCCCTAAAACATTTCAGTTAAGGCAGAGCATGGTGAACCTTCGGGAGTTGATAAGGGCAAGGGCAAGGCTACCAACTAGCTTGTCTCTTTTATGTTTTTAAATATTTTAATGTTGTATTAAGATGATGTAGTAAGACTGGATTTAATTATGTTTAAGCTTAAGTTAGATTATGTAATAAGTCGTTAATTGATATTATTATGTAATCTATTAAGTACTGTAGGTTGCGAGACTTGGGGGAATAATTATGATAAATCATTGTAAATTATTCTAGAATAGATTTTCCGCTGTGATTGTGTGATATTTAGTTATTATTATTGTGATGTATTACCATGAGCACGTGATGAACCGAATTCGAGAGACCCCGTGACGGTCCTGGAATTTGGGGCGTCACAGGTTGGTATCAAAGCGGTAGTTATAAACCTTAGGAACGAGTGTCCTTAGACTATAACTTAGGCGAACTTAGAAGTTAGGAAGGAGATAAAACTCATGTAGAGTTTTCCTTGAGAGACTTAGTCTGTTATGAAATGTAACTTCATTCTATACAATGAACTTATGTTTTATTTAACATTCTAATGGAGTTGCTGTTTGTTTGTCTCGTGTTTATGATTGTAGGATGACAGACACAGGGGTACCTAGTAGAGTGGCAGAGGAGGAGCCCAGGGATATACACGTAGTATACGAGGCACCTCTAGAGGCTACACCAGTGCAGGCTGTTGCACCATTCGAGTCTGACGACGAGGACGAGATTGAGATAGAGTCTGATCCAGAGGAGGAGCCGATGGAGGATGAGCCAGTAGAGGACTCGGATGAGGCTACTATAGAGGAGCAGATGTTAGGAGAGTACGAGGAGCGGATCCTAGAGTTAGACTGCAGGGTCCAGGAGCTGGAGGCAGAGGCCCAAGAGAGAGAGTCCGAGTTCCAGAAACTGAGGGACGAGGACCATCAGAGGAAGCTGGCTATGCAGGAGTTAGAGGTGGAGATTGCCTACCGTAGGGAGGCAGGGATCCAGATGGGGACTCTGTTTCACAGGTCAGTGGCTAGGAATGTAGATTTGGCAGAGAAGCTAGAAGAGGTTGAGCAGAGGGAACTGAGTGAGAAGACTGAGAAAGAGGCACTCCGTACTCAGCTAGAGTTGGAGGTGATGGATAGGTTACACTTCGAGGAGAAGTGGGAAGCGTCCAATGAGAGAGCTGACGACCTTAAGGACGAGGTCAGGTGCAAGAAGAGAAAGATGAACAAGATGGGGTATGTGTTCCGTTCAGCTTTTGAAAGGGTGATTGATGGTGTGTACCACTACCCGGCAGAACAGGGACATACTCTACATACCTTGAGCCGAGAGCTGCTTGCGTATATAGCACAGTTGGAGTACAAGAGCGCAGTGGAGCGCGGGATGATGGGATGAGATTTCCTTAGTCAGTTTAGTGGTAGTACTAGTTGTGTCCTTATGTATTGTATATACTATGATGCAATCCCGATTTTTTGTGTAAGATGTGGGATGATGATGTAAACCCCGAGTTAGCTTTTGTTAGAGGGGTAGTATGGTGGTAGGTTGATATGTTCCCCATCTTTTGTGATATTAGGGTATATATGTGATAACATTTATAGCAGTATGCTAGGAAAATCATGTAATGAAACGTTTTGGCATATGAATATAAATGAAGTTTATTTCAGAAACGTGTTATAGATTTATTCTTTTAGTATTAGAAGAAATACTTAAGTAATATACTTGAATAATAATAAAATGGAAACTTGTGATGCAGATAATGCCGCCCAGACGTAGATTGACTGCACCCGAAGAATCTGTTAACAACGAGAGGGAACAAGTAGACTCGATCCAGAAACTGGTAGACTTGTTAGGAGAAGCCTTAAGGGGAAGGAACAATGAACCCGTTCGCCCGAACCCTCAGACTGTGCCAGTAACGACCTTTAAAGACTTTAAGAGTGTAGGACCCCTAGAGTTCGAGGGAGCTACCGACCCAATCGTCGCACAAACGTGGATCAAAGAGATCGAAAAAGCTTTCACTATAGCTAGCGTAGGCGAAGATCAGAAGACGGTGTTTGCCACGTACATGATGAGGGGAGGAGCGAACTACTGGTGGGAGGCTAATCAACAAAGAGCTGGAGAAGGAATAATAGCTTGGGACAAGTTTAAGACACTGTTCTTCGAGAATTACTTCCCGAAGAGTATGAAGAATAGGATGGAGGTGAAATTCCTAGAGTTAAAACAAGGTGAGATGACGGTGGCGCAATACGCGGCTAAGTTTAACGAACTAGCGCGATTTGCGGAGCACCAAGTTGGTGATGAAGAAAGAAAGGCTAGACGCTTCGAACAAGGGTTGAAGCCGTGGCTATTCAATAAGGTATCAGTTCTTCAAATTGATTCCTTTGCAACATTACTGGAAAAGGCAATCATTGCGAAAGGTGGCAGTGAGGCCTTAAGCCTGTATAACAAAGAGAAGAAAGGAAAGAATGCTGGAGGAGAGAATCGTACTGGAGGAAGCAGCAGTGGAGGAAGTAATTTGGGAAAGAGAAAGTGGGAGAATAACAACAAAAACAACAATAATCAATCAGGAAATTTTCGTGGAGGTTTCAAGAAGAAGGCTAAGGATGCCCAAAGTGTGGGAAGAATCACCAGGGTGAGTGCTGGAAGGGACGTGGCACTTGCTACAACTGCGGACAGGATGGGCACATCTCGCCCAACTGTCCGAAATCCAAAGAAGATCCAAGGGTGTTTTGCTTGCGGCTCAATTGAGCACCGTATTAAGGATTGCCCGAAGAAGGGAAGTGGCGGAAGTGGTAGCCAACAAGGGGGAGGAAACAAACTGATGATCGGTGGACCGGCACAATCCAACCGCCCAACCGCCAGAACCTTTAACATGACCGTCCAAGACGCCGTGGCTGCGAAGGACGTGGTGTCAGGTATAATCCCAATCAATGATATAATTGCTGATGAAGAAGAAGAAGAAGTGATGGTGCTCCAGGGTAGGCTCAGCAGGCAGCTGGGCCGACTCCCGTAGTGTTTTATGATCAGAGGAGGGAGATTAGGCAGTTGAGGAGACGGATGGACGCTACATACACAGATTTCCAGACCTATACATTCGAGTACTCCCAGTCTCTATCTCGGCCATTCGAGATGTTAGGCGTGCATGCTGAGTTCCCTACTTTTGGCACAGGCAGCCAGCACCCTCCTCTAGACACACCTCCAAAGCCGACTGAGGAGGAGGGAGGCGACGAGTCCTACTAGGGGAGTTCCTTTTTACCCTTTTACCCTTAATGAGGACAGTGAATACTTTAAGTTTGGGGGTAGTAGGGGTTTATTTTACATGTAGTTATTTTTCATGTAGTTTAATTCATTTCATTTTCCATTCTGTGTTAGTTCATTTAGTGCATGTAGGTCGTGTTTTGTTAAAATTTGTCAAAATTTTAAAATTTTTTGGTTTTGTGTTGTTAACTGTGTTTGGACATATTGCATGAATCCAGCTTCAGTTGGCTTTTTATTTAGTTGGCCTATGAAGAAAACTGAAATCACTTGATTTTTGAACTGATCTGAGACTTAAGTCATATATGCAAATCCTTTTCTATCAGATACTGTGTAGCCAGTTAGCACGATAGAGTAACCATCATGATATGTTTAGTTTAAATGTTCACATACTTGTCTTCTGGTGGGAAATCTGTGTTTTAACGAAAGAGTTTCAGTAATCTAATAACAATAACTGGACTATATAAAGCTTAAGTTTGGTGGAAATAGGGGGTATGCATGCTAAGTGAGGAGATGGAGCGTAAGATGCACTCCCCTATGAAAAAGAAAAGAAAAAGAAGAAAAAAAATAGAAGAAAAAAAGAAAAGAAAAATAAAAATGATTATGAATAAACACTTCGACTACGTCGAATCCTGTGGCCTTTGATATTCGAGCAAGTAAGCCCTCGGGTTTCTCTACACCCAGCGCCTTAAGGCCGTCTGGTCTGG
The DNA here is from genome assembly GCA_020205555.1 of Panax stipuleanatus. Classification (NCBI taxonomy): domain Eukaryota; kingdom Viridiplantae; phylum Streptophyta; class Magnoliopsida; order Apiales; family Araliaceae; genus Panax; species Panax stipuleanatus. The sequence goes on from CM035121.1 coordinate 69,757,355, forward strand.
GAGTCGTTGGTCGAAAGCTCACTACACGGGTATCATTGAAAAGCCTAAGAGGATTAGGCAGTGCACAGTTGATTGTGTACAGAATAAGCATAATAAATCCCCTGTGAACTCTTAGCTTAAGTAGTGCATGGTCTTAGTTAGAAATTATATGATTCACTGCTGTTCTTGAATTAAAACTTTCTTTTCCCCTAAGAAGCATAGTATGTGATTTATTTGTCCAAAGCATGTCTAATGGTTGCTAGGCACACAACGCACAATTCATCAGTGCTGCCAGATTTGGATTTGCAAGGATATGCTTTTGATCTTGTCTTGGGTAGCTTATCTATTTTATTTTCCTGTGATTTTTCTGAGGCATTGCATTTGAATATCAATTCTGACTGAGACCTGGATTCACTTTCATGCTAGTGTAGGTTGCATACATTATAGTACTTGCATTGCATCTGTGTTTTATTTTGTTTGTGTTACTTCAGGGCAAACAACATTTAAGTTTGGGGGTATTTGATAAGTGGTTTTTATGACCACTTATTCAGATATAAACTAACTCATTTTGTTGTTTAAACTCAATTATCGTTGTGCGTTTAATGTGTTTTTATTTTCTGTTGTTGATTTTATGTTTGGAACTCCTTTGGTGTGCATTGAGCTAAAAAGGATTAAAAAGTGCTAAAAAGGGACCAAGCAAGGAAATTGGCTTATGGCATGATGATGACCAGATCAAAGAAGGAGTAAGAAGTATTGCAATGGATGATTGGCAAGGAGCACGGAGCAGCATGAATCAAAGCAGGAACAGTGCAGAAAAAAGGAGCAGAAACCAGAACCTGAAGTCTGCGCAGCTGCACCGGCTTCACAGCTTAGTGCTGCGCAGCTGCGCCAGGTAGCTCGACCCTATCCCCTGCAGCGCAGCTGCGCCGACTTCATGCCCATTACCTGCGCAGCTGCGTCGGTCCTCCTTTGTAGTTAACTTTTATTTTTAAGCTGGCCGCTTGGATTTTGTTTGGAGCATCAAGGCAGACTCGGCTGGGGATGCATATAAGGGCTCATTTTGCTACACATTTAAGATATACTCCCCTTAAGGGAGCTAGCCCCAGTTTTTGTTCTTCCTTTTTCTCTTCTCTTTAATTTATTATCTAGATTAGGAGTAGATTAGAGTTAGGTTTAAATTGTTAGTTTGTTTCTAGGGTTTGATTAGTATTGAAGATTGAAGCAAGTGGTTTGTATTGAAGATTCACTCTTGGAACTTGAGAAATCGGATTTGCACTCTTTACCATTATTTTCTCTTGTTCTATTTTTATAATCTCTTGATGCTTATCAAACTTGTGAATTGTATATTTGAGTTGTCTATGACTTAAATTATATTTTAAGATTTCAATGGAACCTAATGAGTAGTTTATATTGATTTCTTTCCATGTTGGTCTTGTTTATTGTTATATGATTGTCTACTACGATTTGTGCTTTGGTTGCTTAATTGATTGGAGGCCAATTACTGTGATAACCTATATGGACTTGAAAGACGAAGTGTGGGTTTAGATCTAATCGTAGTGGTGGGCGATTGTATGTTTACATGGCATTGAATGTATGATTTGTGCTTAGGACAGACATATACCGAGGCGCCGCCCGTAGTCAATTGAGAACTTGAGCTTAAACCCTAATTATTTGTAAATCATATAGACATATAGGGGTTTAGATAATGTGGGTGTTCACATGGGTTCTATCATATGTGGATCGCATGTGATATGGATTAGGTGCATTGAAAGATGGCCTTCTCTCACTTTAGCATTCTCGACTAACAAGCTGTGACGATTAATTTGACCTAATTGGAAGTTTATTGATTTAGATGAATCATTATGGGAAATTGAGATCTCATATCTTCATGATCTGATGTTACTCTAGGATTAATTAGTTTAAGTTTAATTACTTGCCTAGTTAATTTAGTTTTTAATTAAATCACTTTACCGCTCGTTTAAATAAGACTGAAATGATAATGGACTAGTGGTTTGGCGATCTTTTATCTGTTAATTCTCCATGGGAACGATATCTGTACTTACACTTTATTACTTGTTGACCATGTATACTTGCACGAATATATTGATCGGTAAAGCGACCAACAAGTTTTTGGCGCCGTTGCCGGGGACTTAATTGGATAACTGTTTGGCAACATTAGTTTCAATCAAATAGTTTTAATTTAAACATTTTATTTTTGTTTAATTTTCTTCCTATATTCTCTTTTCAGGTACAATGGATCTCAACGCTTATCCATGGTTCTACTCAAGGCAAGAGCAACCAAGAGAAATAGGGAATGATGGCGTCGACCCAATTGCTTCACTTTTAGCAAAGTTGGAGGTTCTCTTAAGGAAGTTGGATACTGTTACAGCCCAACAGAGTCGAGAGATGATGATGACTTATGATTATTGTGCTGGGAGCTATACGAGCCATCAGGATCCCATCAGTTATGGACAAGAGCAATATGGGGGTGATTACTCCTACAATGAGGCTTATCCCAATTATCAGCAAGATTGGGGGTATCACCTAAACTCTTCAGTGAGCTATCAAGACCAATACTGTGAGCCAAGTCCAATGTACGCACCAGACCCCACATACCAATCTCCGTGTTTACAAGAAAAACAGTCACTAAGGGAAGTCCTGTATAGTAGTTTTGCGAACCAAGAGGAGATGCTTAGGAGCCAAGAACTATCCAACCAAAATTTTCAGAACCAGATGGCCCTAATCAACCATACTCCTACCAGTGAGACTCAGTACATGGATCCTGAGGCTGAAACAGAAAAGGTAAGATTGGAAAGTTTGTTGGTCAAGTCCATAGCATCGACAGAGGAGACCTTGATTGAGCAAGCAAAGTCAATTGAGAATCTCTATAATTGGGCGGATCAGATTAGCATGGCTTTAAGGAATGAGGAGGTGATTGAGAAAGGGACCGAAGCTCAAGATCTTCAAAGTCCAATGCCTTAAATGTTTGAAGCCGTGAGCAAAGGCCCTCAAGAGACTTGGTGCTATGATATGGATGCAGAAACTGATGGAGAGCCGGAAGTGTACTTGCAACTGGACGAGGTGAAGGCAATGGACATCGTGGAGACAATTGGGGATGTGGAAAAGTATGAACCAACCGTGACAATACCCCAAGAGCCTTCTCCGCCGAAGTTGGAAAAACCAGTGAAGTTTTCACACCCTTGCCCCCTTGGTAGTCACATCACAGATACGGATCTCGAGGATATAAGAGAGTCCGCACTTCTGAAACCATGGTGGTACGAAGAAGAGAGAATTGAAGAAGAGCTCGTTGTGTTCGGTATACTTCAATGCCCCAATAGCTTCACGTACACAACGGAAGAAGTGCCTAGCTCCCCAACCTTCAACATGGCGAATCCTTATACACATCATATGCTAGGTAGTTTAAATCCGAAGCCTCTCATGTTGGAAAGCCTCCAAGCTCACACGGCAGTTCTAATGGATGGACGATTTCTCAAATATCGTCAGGGGATAGGATAGTAGTGTCAGACAAAGTCCAGCTAGCGGACTATAAACCAAGCGCTCGATGGGAGGCACCCCATCATTTCTATCTCTCCCTACCTGTTTAATTCTACTTGTTTATCTTTATTTCCCTCCCTCATGTTTAATTATAAGTAGTGTAATTCTTAGTTGGAAATTTTTCAATATTTTTGATTTTAAAGGTTCATTGCCTACATTTTTGGGTTTAGGCATTAGTGCGTATAATATTTTGGGACTATAACGTATTGGACATACTTTGATGCACTAGCGTGTTGCACATACACACATATAGTAGTTTTTGGGACTCAACAAGAATATAATTCCCCTTTTTGATAATTCTCCTAATTGTAAATAATTTCATTATAATTTTTGGTAGTAGTGATTTAATAAAGTTTATGTGCTTTATCAGGTTATATTTGAATGAGTAGCATAGCCCTTTTGATCCACTGCAAATGGGAAGCTGCAGCTTTAAGTCATGAAATTGATGAGCCTTAGCGCGCCCGCGCCAACTCAAGCCTGGCCAACCGAGCGGCAGCGCCGGCTTGTAGAGCAGATGCTGATTTTTTAAGCCTGCGCAGCTGCGTTGCTATTATTCCTTTCCCTTGCGCAGCTGCGCCATGCTCTCATCCCGATTTTTAAGACGCGTTCAGCCCAGTCCTTATTTTATTTCCCAACTTGAATGAAAATTTGGCAGTTTGCACTCTCCAACCCCAAACCTCCTATCAAAAACCTATTCCTCTCATCTTTATCACATATCCTCTCCTATCCTAGCCCCATCTCTCCTCTATAACCAGCCCTATCTCATCCGACCCACCTCCAAACCCTCATTTCTCCCATCCATTACAACTCCGACTCTAGAGAAATCAAGATAGTAAGGTTGCACGCCAGTTGCTCGATCAAGGACCAGGGATAACTTCTGATTTTCTTTCATTTAATTGTTCATCTATCAAATTGTTCAAAGCAATGGAGATTTCCATGGAGTCTTGCCATTAGTCAATACAGTGAGGTTTTGTTTTGAGCCACATTTCTCCAAGCAGTCATCATCATCATCCTGCCTATTCATATCTGAATTTCTAGTCCAAGGTAATTAAGTGGCATTTAGTTTGTTCAAATAGAAATTCAGAGGATATTGACAGAGAGCTTTGATTGTGGTTTGATCGTGTGAATACTAGCTGTTTGATACAAAGTTTGATAGAGTTGGGTTGAAAGTGTTAGTTGGGGGCCAGCCGTTTGACATAGTTGGGCTAATTGCTTAGAGTTTGGGGGAGTCAGTTGTTCACAGAATCTGCAGAAAGTTAAAGTTTAGAACGAGTTTGGGGATAGAGAAATTTCTAGCAATTGGGTGCATTCTTTTTGGTAGAGTTTGAGCAGAATTGGTTGACAGAGTTTGGGATTATTTTCAGAGCATCAAAGACGAAGACAATTAGGGTTGGTTGATCAACTTTAGGCGTGCATTCAGTACAGTTGTTTACGTCAGATCTTAGAATTCCCACGTCCAATCATAATGCCTAAGAGAATCAAAACACCATCACCTCCTTCCCCTCCTAGCAGTGACCACAGCGAGGGTAGTTCCCATGAGACCTTGGACGCCTTCAAATTTATTGACTTGACTGCCCAGCGCTATTATGTGAGCGTGCTTGATAAAAAAAACTGTGTGAAGGAAAGGGGGTTGAAGCCAGGCAACAATGATGGGCTTATGAAGAGGCAGATAATAGAGCACGGATGGGCACTAGTGGCAGCCACACTACTGTCAGCCCCCATACCCCTCATAAAATAATTTTATACAAACGTCCACGAGACACAAAATGGGATATCATACGTGAGGGGGAAACAGGTTCCATACACAAAAGAAGCAATCAACGAGATCTTTCACTTGGACACTATTCCTTCTGGCCTAGCAAATTGGGCTGAATCTCAGCGTCATGAGATTGACTTAGGCCGATTGATCAGGGAAATGTGCAAGCCAGGCACTAGGTGGACAACATACTCAGGCATGGACAGAAAGATTGGCTTCCCACAGACAGCCTTGAGTCGGTACGCCAAGGCTTGGAACAGCTTCATCTGTGCTAGCATTCTCCCTTCTAGCCATCATGTTGAGGTCACTACTGAGAGAGCTATCCGACTCTATGGCATCATCAAAAACAAAAAGATTGACATTGGCCACATTCTCAATAAATCCATGTTGAAGTTCATGAGGGGGAGCACCTCAGGAGGGATCACGCACACCTCTGTTATCACACGTCTATGTCTTGCTGCTGAAGTGGTCTGGGATAATGAAGAGCTTCAGCGCCCGATGCGCGATATCGATCACACAACCATCCAGTAGTATACTATTTGGGAGGGCGGAGTCTCATCCACGAGGACTGGGATTCATTGTTGGAGATTTAGCTGATGAAGAAGAAGAAGAAGCTGATGGTGCTCCAGGGCAGGCTCAGTAGGCAGCCAGGCCGACTCCCGCAGAGTTTTATGATCAGAGGAAGGAGATTAGGCAGCTGAGGAGACGGATGGACGCTACATACACAGATTTCCAGACCTATACATTCGAGTTCTCCCAGTCTCTATCTCGGGCATTCGAGATTTTGGGTGTGCATGCTGAGTTCCCTACTTTTGGCCCAGGCAGCCAGTACCCTCTTACAGACACACCTCCAGAGCAGACTGAGGAGGAAGAAGGCGACGAGTCCGACTAGGGGAGTTCCTTTTTACACTTTTACCCTTTAATGAGGACATTGAATACTTTAAGTTTGGGGGTATTGGGGGTTTATTTTGCTTGTAGTTATTTTGCATTGAGTTTAATTCATTCCATTTTGCATGCTGTGTTAGTTCATTTAGTGCATGTAGGTCGTGTTTTGTTAAAATTTGTCCAAATTTTAAAAAATTTTGCTTTTGTGTTGTTAACTGTGTTAGGACATATTGCATGAATCCAGCTTCAGTTGGCTTGTTATTTATTTAGCCTATGAAGAAAACTGAAATCACATAATTTTTGAACTGATCTGAGACTTAAGCCATATATGCAAATCCTTTTCTGTCAGATACTGTGTAGCCAGATAGCACGATAGAGTAACCATCATGATATGTTTAGTTTAAATGTTCACATACTTGTCTTCTGGTGGGAAATCTGTGTTTTAACGAAAGAGTTTCAGTAATCTAATAACAATAACTGGACTGTATAAAGCTTAAGTTTGGGGGAAATAGGGGGTATGCATGCTAAGTGGGGAGATGGAGCGTAAGACGCACTCCCCTTTGAAAAAGAAAAGAAAAATAATAAAAAAATAGAAGAAAAAAAGAAAAGAAAAAGAAAAATGATTATGAATAAACACTTCGACTACGTCGAATCCTGTGGCCTTTGATATTAGAGCAAGTAAGCCCTCGGGGTGTCTCTACACCCAGCGCCCTAAGGCCGTCTGGTCTGGGAGTCGTTGGTAGAAAGCTCGCTACACGGATATCATTGAAAAGCTTAAGAGGATTATGCATTGCACAATTGATTGTGTACAGAATAAGCATAATAAATCCCCTGTGAACTCTTAGCTTAAGTAGTGCATGGTCTTAGTTAGAAATTATCTGATTCACTACTGTTCTTAAGTTAAAACTTGCTTTTCCTCTAAGAAGCATAGTATGTGATTTATTTGTCCAAAGCATGTCTAATGGTTGCTAGGCACACAACGCACAATACATCGGTGCTGATAGATTTGGATTTGCAAGGATATGCTTTTGATCTTGTCTTGGGTAGCCTATCTGTTTTATTTGCCTGTGATTTTTCTGAGGCATTGCATTTGAATATCAATTCTGACTGAGACCTAGATTCACTTTCATGTAGTGTAGGTTGCATACATTATAGTACTTGCATTGCATCTGTGTTTTGTTTTGTTTATGTTACTTGAGGGCAAGCAACATTTAAGTTTGGGGGTACTTGATAAGTGATTTTTATGACAACTTATTCAGATATAAACTAACTCATATTTTACTTAAACTCAAGTATCGTTATGCGTTTAATGTGTTTTTGTTTTCTGTTGTAGATTTTATGTTTGGAACTCCTTTGGTGTGCATTGCGCTAAAAAGGATTAAAAAGTGCTAAAAAGGGACCAAGCAAGGAAAATGGCTTATGGCATGATGATGGCCATATCAAAGAGGGAGCATGAAGCATTGCAATGGATGATTGGCAAAGAGCATGGAGTAGCATGAATCAAAGCAGGAACACTCCAGAAAAAAGGAGCAGAAACCAGAACCTGAAGCCTGCGCAGCTGCGCCGGCTTTACAGCTTAGTGCTGCGCAGCTGCGCCAGGTAGCTTGGCCCGATCCCCTGCTGCGCAGCTGCGCCGACTTCATGCCCATTACCTACGCAGCTGCGCCGATCCTCCTTTGCAGTTGACTTTTATTTTTAAGCTGGCCGCTTGGATTTTGTTTGGAGCATCAAGGCATAATCGGTTGGGGATGCATATAAGGGCTCATTTTGCTACACATTTAAGATATACTCCAATTAAGAGAGCTAGCCCTAGTTCTTGTTCTTCCCTTTTCTCTTCTCTTTAATTTATTGTCTAGATTAGGAGTAGATTAGAGTTAGGTTTAAATTGTTAGTTTGTTTCTAGGGTTTGATTAGTATTGAAGATTGAAGTAAGTGGTTTGTATTGAAGATTCACTCTTGAAACTTGAGAAATAAGATTTACACTCTTTACCTTTATTTTCTCTTGTTCTATTTTGTAATCTCTTGGTGCTTATCAAACTTGTGAATGGTATATTTGAGTTGTCTATGACTTAAATTATATTTTGAGATTTCAATGGAACCTAATGAGTAGTTTATATTGATTTCTTTCCATGTTAGTCTTGTTTATTATTATATGATTGTCTACTACGATTTGTGCTTTGGTTGCTTAATTGATTGGAGACCAATTACTGTGATAACCTATATGGACTTGAAAGATGAAGTGTGGGTTTAGATCTAATCGTAGTGGCGGGCGATTGTATGTTTACATGGCATTGATTATATGATTTGTGCTTAGGATAGATATATACGGAAGCGCCGCATGTAGTCAATTGATAACTTGAGCTTAAACCCTAATTATTTATAAATCACATAGACATATAGGGGTTTAGATAATGTGGGTGTTCACGTGGATTCTATCATCTGTGGATCGCATGTGATATGGATTAGGTGCATTGAAAGATGGCCTTCTCTCACTTTAGCGTTCTCGACTAGCAAGTTGTGACGATTAATTTGACCTAATTGGAAGTTTATTGATTTAGATGAATCATTAGGAGAAATTGAGATCTCATATCTTCATTATCTGATTTTACTTTAGGATTAATTAGTTTAAGTTTAATTACTTGCCTAGTTAATTTTGATTTTAATTAAAACACTTTACCGCTCGTTTAAATAAGACTTAAATGATCATGGACTAGTGGTTTAGCGATCTTTTATCTGTTAATTCTCCATGGGAACGATATCTATACTTACACTTTATTACTTGTTGACCGTGTATACTTGCACAAATATATTGATCGGTAAAACGACCAACACGATACGCTTCAATTCCTATGTCAGCGTAAGGGTTTGATAAACCAGCTTTTAAAACATCATTTTCAAATAAATCAAAAGAAAAGCTTTTCAGAAAATCAAATTAAATGCTTTTGCAAATCAAATCAAAGACTGATTTTCAAATCAAATCAAACCCTTCGTATATAGGTTCAACGAAGCCGGTCAAAGCTTTCAATCAATCAAATATCGGCCCAATTTTCAAACAGCATTCACTCACGCATTTCAGTTTTTAAGGAAATATTGAAAAGATGCGGTATCGTGTTTACACGGGAGTTGTGAGGTGCCTAACACCTTCCCCACACTTAACCAAGCCCCCGAGCTCAAACTTTGTTTTTAAAGATCAAGTTTTGACAGTGCCCAGCAATTGGGCCTCTTTCAAACAAAACTCGGTTGAGTTGGTACAACTATTTTTCAAATCTACCAACTACCGACTTTGTAAAACGTTCAAATCGTCGACATGATACATGTTGGCCTTTTTCCTAAAAAATCCTTCAAAACCTTTTTCCTAACTAAAAAGAGTGAGGGTAGAAAGAACATAGGAAAAGATATTAAAAGATCCGGGTTGTGACCCGACCTGCAGATTTTTTAAACCGACGTCGACACCAACTCAACCGAGTTTGGTTTATTTTTTCAAGTAGGCCCAATTACTGGACGCTGTTAAAACTTGGCCTTGGAAACTGAATTTTCTTAAAGTTCGGGGGCTTGGTTAAGCGAGGGGAAGGTGTTAGGCACCCCTCGACTTCCGTGAAACACGGTTACCGCATCTTTTTAATATTTCCCTTTATATTTGCAATGTGTGTGTATATGCTGGAAGTAATTGAGCCTACGTTTGTTTGATTTGAAAGTAGTGTCGTGCTTCATTAGACCTATATACAAAGGATTTGATTTGTTTGAAAAGTCCATTTTTTAGACAAGATATGAAAATGTCATTTTGAAAGATGGTTTTCAAACGCTTAAGCTCGCATTGGAATTGAAGCCTTTTGATACTTCCATTTTATTTTATTCCGCATTCGGCTTGATTTGGATTTTATTGTCGGGATGCGAAGCATCCTCAACCACAAAACGTATATACAAGTGTTGGTCTTCTGATGGGCATGAAAGTCATCCAAGTGATCCTAGCACGACAAACCACAGTGTACTATGTGGAGACCTTAAAGCCTGATAACCGTTTTAAGGTCCATCTGATTTACATTCACAAAAAAACTGGCAGGATGTATTTACAATTTGGAGTTCTCCATCATGGGAATCAAATTTAGATCCGTGTGGTTAATCATTAATCCCATAATTCCTAGGCTCACATAGAATGATCAAGAAACCTGCACAGCCAAGATGTTCACATAGAATGCAAATAATACTCTAGACGTCGCAAAACAAAGGATTTATCAGTTAAATCCTTGCATGCGCGTAGCCAAAGCTTCATGTTCCCACTAGATATGGATCTAGGGTCGCGTAGTCGCTTTAATATTTACAAAGCTAGAAAGAAAGCTATAATTAAATAAATCTTAGCCATTCTAGCTCCCTCGGTTCCAGTTTGATCGATTTTGAACCGTTTGAAAGTTAGAAAGGGCTAGATTTAGATAAATTTAATCCACCAAATTTACATTAAAACAGATTCATATCAAATGAATATTTAAAAATAGATATTTAATCACATTGAATAAATAATAAATAATATATATATATATATATATATATATATATAAACTGTCAAGGGCCACGAATTTCCAATCCAGGCCTGACTGAGAAAGGTAAATATATATATATATATATATATATATGTATGTATATATATGTATATGAATGTTGTAAAGAGCCACGAATTTCTAATCCAGGCTCGACTGAAATGTAAATATATATATATATATATATATATATATATATATATATATATATTTATAAAAGCGTTAAAGAGCCACGAATTTCTAATCCAAGCTCGACTGAAATGTAAATATATATATTTATAAAAGCTATAAAGAGCCACAAATTTCTAATCCAGGCTCGACTAAAATGTTAATATATATATAAATATAAAAGCTATAAAGGGCCACGAATTTCCAATCCAGGCCAAATGAATTCAGAATAGTTATATATATATATATATATATATAGTTATACATATATAAAAGCAGTAAATGTCACGGATTTACAATCCAAGATTGACAGAATTGAAAGTTAGTATATATATAGTCAGTTATATATATAATAAAGCTGAATAGGCCACGAATTAGCAATCCAGGCCAAACAAGTTAGTTATATATATATATATATATAAAAGCGAATAAAAGCCACGGATTAACAATCCAGGCTGTGTAAACAAGAAAAAACGTATATATATACCTATATATACTAAAAAGTAAGTTAGAAAGGCCACAAATTTGAGATCCGGGCAAAACCAGAAGATAAAATTTCGTATGCACCTTCACATATGTATACTAAAGTAGAAAATAACTTCTAATCGTAAAAAAACTTACAATAGGCAGCTCCACGGGCTTCTTGCCACTCGAAGGGCTTCAAATCTCCTTTTCCACTGATTAATTGTTGATATGTTGTAGAATATATACGTACGAAAACGTATTGGAAGAATAAAATTGAAGTTTAGAGTACTAGAAATAGGGCTAAAGGTCTTAAGGGGCGGAGTTTCTCTATAATTTTCTATTTTTTTCTTCTCTTTTTGCCAAGATGGGGGGTCTTATTTATAGACCCGATGGTGGTGGGTCTACCTGCGAAAGCCGTGGGTCTACCTATGGCTGTTTGTGGTGGGCCCGGCTTGGTGGGTCCTGCTATCTCGAAGTACGTGCACTCCGATCAATGCACAGTCTGCTTGAACCTTCATAACTTTTGATCCGGGAGTCCATTTAAGGCGTGCTATACCTTTCCAGAAAGCCCTTTCTGAGAGCTACACAATGACATGGGATTGGACCTTTTCTGAGTCCAAAGAGATGGGTCCACGACCAGATCTTCATTTCTTCGCAGTCCATCCGTTGAGCTGTCTTGTGCTGTTTTCACTCGGGATTGATGTTATAGTTCTTTTTGACCCTCATTACATCTATTTGGCTTGATTTGACTTGACTTGATGTTAAGTTAGCAAAATTACTCTTTTGCCCTTCCGTGTTGGTTTCGGGCTTTATGTGGCTACAATTGTCTTACTCAAGGTTATCTTCGGGATTCGACTGCTACCTACTTTTGTCTGTCTTTAGGGTTATCTTTGAATTTGGCTTGATAATCTACTGAGGTTGTCTCTGGAGTTCTGGTTTGATGTTGTAATCCTCCGGGGTTATTCTCTAGAGTGGAAAAAGATGATTTTACCCTCCTGTATGGTTAGTAATAGGAAAACAAAATTTCGAGTGTCTACAGATGCCCCTCTTTATCATGTTTATGCAATGTAGTAGAATAAACATGATAAAGATTTACTAGACACTTGAAATATAACAAGATATATATTTTATGATGTAAATCCCAATGCAATGAATGTTAAAATGGTTTCATAAATCACATTTTGCACTTCGCAAATCGCATATCATATCGCAAATTGCATTACAAATCGTATCGCATATCGCATTGTAAATTGCTTACTCTTACCGGTCATGGATGATGCCTGTGTTGGGGCTAATTTTAATGGTTGACTTTCATCAGTGCTGCTGATGTCTATGCTGGTGTTGACTCTAACGATTTGATTTGTTGCTGATGCTTGTTTGATGTAGATAAACTGAAATGTTTTCTACATTTCTGTAGGGGATGATGTTATGAAATCATCGGATATTCTCGATGTTTACATTGGTAGTTTACAATGGTGCCTACCCTCCTGGTAGTTTGACAACAAAGTCTAACCTGCTGGTAGTTGACAACGGTGACTACCCTGCTGGTAGTTGACAACGGTTGATCACCGGACTGTCTCAATGCCTACTCAAATGGTAGTTTACAAAGCTTTATCTCACCGAACTGTCTCGATACCTACTCGAACGGTAGTTTTTAATAGCATAATTTTTCCTCGAGTCTGGGTATTTAATGCGTATGCATATTTAACTGTACTGGGTATGCATGCTTAATTTTTTAATGGAGATGTGCGTTGATATAGCGCTTGTTGCACATATGCAGACCAGGCATGATGTGGCGATCTTAATTTATCCTGGGCTGATGCATATTCTTAATTAAATTGATGTAGAACCATACCTCACCCTTTCTCAGGTGATTTGGATTTTCTTTTCAGGCATGTATTTTGATAGGCCTATCAGCTTTAACTCCCGTATGGCTCCTCTTATCATTCACAGAGCAGATTTGGATATTCCCCTTTCATATGTCATCTTTGGTGGAGATCTAACAGAGGCTACTATTTTTCTTTCTGAATCTGGACATGGTGCTGGTCCCTCTTGCGGTTCAGACACTGATGGCTTTACTAGGAGATATCCTGATATATTCACTGAAGTAGTGTTCAACGGCTTAAATTACCGGATATTTCCCTGATGCTAGGTTTGATTAATGCCAACAGTTTGATCATTGATTATGAAAAGGGAAGAGCTCTTTACTTGTGACCCTGCTGGATTAGATACTGGCTTAGCTGATGACCCGGGTGTTACTGGCGTCCTGGAGGATGTAGCCCGTTCTTTTATTTCCCATATTTGAACTTCGGTATAGAGGCCTCGACTTGTGAGGACTTGGCGCAGATTAACATAGTTGATGATGTAGATTTCATTTTCCAGACCTTTTCTCATCGAGCATCTATTTTTTTCGAGTTAAGGACTCTCTTGACAATATTTTTCCTTTTTATGGATGGACAAGTTTATGTCACCTTGATTTCTTTCAGGAGTTCTTCCCCTTCATTTTGATGAGAGGCTTGATCCGGCCTTGGACTCCTTCCATTTCCTGGAATCAAAAAATGCCCCAGCCCTTTCGCAAGTTGTTACTAGGGTTAATAGAAGAAACTCGATTTGTTGACCATATCCAAAGTCAGCAATATCCTGCACATTAGACAAATAACAAAATGTGCCAAAAGCTTGACGGCTCGGGCCATCGGGAATAGTATGATATTGTGAATGACGTATTTGAAGTTAAAGTTTATGAAATTGAATGCTTAAATTAACTAAGCTTTTATCTTATCGCTAAAGGTCTTGAAATTAAGTATGAAAATGAATTTTTCCTAAGGAAATCAAAATTTTCATTTGACAAGTTATGAAATCGCAAGAAAACTTTTAAGCATCCATGGTCATTTTTCATGGATAGGATCAGATTCAAAAGATGTATCTCCCTTTATCAGAGACACCTCATCTTTGCTCTAGACAACGCTCTTTACAAAATTAACATCATATGACATGTGCTCTATGAGTGACGCAACCCTTAGCAATGGTTTCTCTTCTATGACTTTAGATGATCTCATTTTTATCTTGTAAAATTGTTTCTGCTTTCCTTGCTTAACTTTGTCTCATTTTCTTAGGCTATTCAAGGTTACCCATGTAACGAGTTTTGGACCAATGCCTCCTAAAGCAAACGGCTTTAGGGCACTAGGTGTTAAGACACCCCTTCGGGTTTACTGGCTTGAGTAAAAAAGGCCACACTTCGAGACAAGTCAGGCGGTCTACTCTATTTGATCCTCGCTTGAGCTTGTACAAGATTAGTTTTCTTAGGCTCTAAATTACCCGTGTAGCGAGTGTTGGGCCGGTGACTCCCAAACCAAACGACTTTAGGGCACTAAGTGTAGAGACATCCCTCGGGCTTAATTACTCGACTAACCTAGGCCACGTTTATATATATATATATATAAACGAATAAAAGTCACGGATTTACAATCCAGGCTGTGCAAACAAGAAAAATGTATGTATATACTTATATATACTAAAAAGTAAGTTAGAAAGGCCACGGATTTGAGATCCGGGCAAAACAAGAAGCTAAAATTTCATATGCACATTCATATATGTATGATAAAGCAGGAAATAACTTCTGATCGTAAAAAAACTTACAATAGGCAGCTCCACGGGCTTCTTACCACTCGAAGGGCTTCAAATCTCCGTTTCCATCGGTTAATTTTTGATATGTTGTAAAATATACGTATGCAAACATATTGGAAGAATAAAATTGAAGTTTAGAGTACTAGAAGTAGGGCTAGAGGTCGAAATGGGCAGAGTTTCCCTGTATTTTTCTATTTTTTTCTTCTTATTTTTCCAGGATGGGGGGTTTTGGTAGCGAGTCTACCTGCGACTATTTGTGGTGGGCCAGGCTTGGGAGGTCACACTGCCTCGAAGTACGTGCACTACGACCAATGCGCAGTCTACGTAAACTTTCATAACTTTTGATCAGAGAGTCTGTTTGAGGTGTGCTATACCTTTTCGGAAAGTCCTTTCTAAGAGCTACACAACGAAATGGGATTTGACCTTTTCTGAATCCAAGAAGATGGGTCCATGACCAGATCTTTGTTTCTTCGCAGTCCGTCCGTTGAGCTCACTTGTGCTGTTTTCACTAGTGATTGATTTTATGGTTCTTTCTGCTCCTCATTGCATCGATTTGGCTTGATTTTGACTTGATTTGATTTTGAGTTGGAAAAATTACTCTTTTGCCCTTCTGTGTTGGTTCCGGGTTTGACCTGGCTACAACTGTCTTTCTCGGGGTTATCTCCAAGATTCAATGGCTGTCGACTTTTGTCTGTCTTCAGGGCTATCTCTAAAGTTTGCTTGATGATCTCTTGGGGCTATCTCTGGGGTTTTGGTTTGATGTTGTAATCCTCTGGGTTGTTCTCCAAAGTGGAAAAAGATGATTTTGCCCTACTGTATGGTTAGTAACAAGAAAATGAAATTCTAGTGTCTATAGTGTTCCTGGTAGAGTCCATTATGAGATTATACCATTTTCTTTGAGACAATTGAGAAACTCACCACTTAAGCATCCTTCTCCTTGATCCGATCTAAGAATCTTAATACTCTTGCCAATTTGTTTCTCTACTTCACTTCTGAATTCTTTGAACTTTTTAAATGATTCAGATTTGTATTTCATTAAATACACATATCCAAATCTTGAATGATCATCAGTGAAAGTAATAAAGTAAGAATACCCTCCTCGTGCATTCATTGTCATATGTCCACATACGTCTATGTGTACCAACACTAACAACTCTGTAACTCTTTCTCCTTTTCTACTAAAAGGAGAATTAGTCATTTTACCCATGAGACAAGATTCACAAATTGGATATAATTCATAAACAGATAGCTCTAAGAGCCCATCCTTATGCAACTTGGATAATCTTGTTTCATTGATATGACCGAGTCTACAGTGCCACATATAGGTATAATTAATATAATCTCTTTTCCATTTCTTAGTTTGTTCAATTTGAAGTATTTTTTCATGCAAGTCAAGTATATAAAGTCTATTCAACAATTTACCAACACAATATAAAACATTCTTATTATAAATAGAACAACTGTTGTTCTTTCTTATAATTTCAAACCCATCCATATCCAATACAGACATTGAAATAATGTTTCTTTTAAGATTTGGAACGAAATAACAATTATTTAAAGTAATGGACTTTCCCGTAGGAAGTGCTAAACAATAAGTCCCTATAGCTAATGAAACAACCTTTGCTCCATTTTCCACTCGTAGGACTACCTCATCCTTGTTCAACTTTCTACTTCTGACTAGTCCCTGTACAGTATAACATATGTGATAACCACAGCCGGTATCCAACACCCAAGTAGAATTATGACTTTCAAAAAAATTAATTTCAATCATGAACAAACCTGAAGCTCCAAGCTTCTTCTGCTTTTGTTCTGCAAGGTACTTTTCACAGTTCCTCTTCCAGTGACCCGGTTTGTTGCAATGGAAGCATATTCCTTTCCTTTCTAGATCATGTTTCTTATTGTCCTTTTTCTTCGCCTTGCCCTTAGCCTTTTTGCTTTTCTTCTTTTTAGAAGATACCTTGGGCCTCTTCCTTTTCTTAGAAGAATCATCTATCATTAAGACATGGTCCCTCTTGGATGGGAAGTGACCTTCAGCAGTTTTCAACATGTTAAATAACTCATGCAAGTTGACATCCAACTTATTCATGTGGAAATTCACAAAAAAATTGTGAGAAGGTGTCCAGGAGTGACTGCAAGATCAAATCTTGACTTAACTCCCCATCCATGCTGAACCCCAATTGTTCCAATTGTTCAATCAAATTAATCAACTTTAGACAATGAGTCTCAATAGTAGTGCCCTCGGACATGCGAGATCGGAAGAGCTCCCTAGATATCTGATATCTAGCAGTCCTGGTTTACTCACCATATAATTCTTTTAGGTGCAGCAAAATAGAATAAACATCCATTTTCTCATGCTGACGTTGTACCTCGTTACTCATAGATACGAGCATGATACATTATGCTATGGATGCATCATCTTATCACTTTCTAAAAGTAGCAATCTCTTCCTCAGAGGTTGTTTCTGCAACCTTTGCAGGGACATGTGAATCTTGAATATAAGAAAGTTTTTCAGCAGTGAGAACAATTGTCAAATTTCTTAACTAGTCCATGTAATTTGGTACGGTCAACTTGTTAGCATCAAGTATGCTACGCAGTGATAGTGAGTGTGATATTTTTCAAATTCTGCATGTGAAATAAAATAACATTTTAGCATACATTCATTTAGTTAATTACTAAAATAAATTAGGTCTTATTTTAAATTGGTATCTCCCACTATTTTCTTCAAACTATATTACCATCACAATATATAGTTTCGCAAATTTAATTAAAGATTTGCTAGTGAAAATAAGGATCCCATTTTAAATATATATAGTCTTGTGTGTGCACAACAAACAATATATATATAAATAGGTAGACAACTTTTGTCAATTACATCACCATGTAACTACTTGTATTTTGCCTCTTTAGATCATTATAGTCAAGTGTGTGCACATCCGAACCAAAACGATCTTAGTTAAGTCCGACCCAGCATTTCCATATAAATGAAGAGAAAATTACAACCCTTGTGAGTGCACTGTAACGAACGAGAGATTTTTGTATTTGAATTTAAATATTTATTTAATTAAATAAATATTTTCGTTGATTTATTTATTGAGTTAAATAAATATTTGATGGAATTATTGTAGATTAATTTAATTAAATGCAATATATTAATTAAATTAATGCTAGATAATTTATGGTTCGAAGTTCTAATTAAATGAGTTGTTACATAATTATAATATTGTTCTAATTAAATTATTAATTAATTAAGAGATTTACTAATTTTTTTAGAATTAATAAATAAGAATTTTAATTATGTGGTAATTTGATTTAATGAGCTGTATTGGCTTTAGTTTAATTAAATTTAAATATTAGAATTTGATTAATTAAAGTGTGACATTTTGTACTATATAGTAAGAAGAAAATAAAAAAAAAACTAAAAGGAGCTTTAAAGAGTTGGCCAAACAAGGCCTTAAGAATATGGGATCAGTTGAGCCATGATGCGCTTAATTGATACCCACGTTATATCAGTTATACGCATTATATCAATTTTATTTCACGTATTATATCATTTGTACAATCTGAGAAAAATAGAGCATAGAGGAGATAGAGAGAGAGCTTGAGAGAAAACTACAAAGTTGAATGTTCTGTGATTTCAGAAGCTAAGTTGGAGAATCAAATAGAAGTTCTTTATCATCTAGCAAGATTCAAACAAGGAATTAAAGATATAAAGTCTAGTTTAAGTTTCTTAGTTTGTGTTCTTGAGTTCTTCATTAAATTGGAGTTTTGGTTAAAGAATTGATTAAATAGTTGATATATGTGTTAATATGTATTTATAATCTGTTATAAGTTGTCTAGAAATGATTTTCAGAAATCAAAATCCAGGAAATATGTTTTCAAATGATGAAATTGGGTTTTGGTGATATATACATGATATGTATGGTTTTGGGTGTCAAAATTAGTGTTCCATTCACGTTGTAATCTGTAAATTGGTTGTGTCGACGTCAAGAAAAAAATCCTGTCATCGTGGGACACGAATCTTTCTCTCTTCCTAAGTTTTGTTGCTTTCTACCCTTATTATCTTTCCTGTTTTATGAAGGGTGAAGTTTCTTAGGAAAAGGCCAGCATATATCATGTCGACGATTTGAACGGTTTTTACAGAGTCGCCAGTTAGTAGATTTGAAATGGTTGTACCAACTCAACCGAGTTTTGTTTGCAAGTAGGCCCAATTGTTGAACACTATCAAAACTTGATCTTGAAACTGAAATTCTTAAGTTCGGGGGCTTGGTTAAGTGGGGCGAAGATGTTAGGCACCCCCAAACTCCCGTGAAAACACGGTACCACATCTTTTCAATATTTTCCTTTTTATTTGCAATGTGTGTGTGTGGATGCTGAAAGAAATTGGGCCTACGTTTGTTTGATTTGAAAGTATTGTCGTGCTTCGTTGAACCTATATACGAAGGGTTTGATTTGATTTGCAAAAGTCCTTTTTAGAAAAGATATTAAAATGATGTTTTGAAAGCAGGTTTTCAAACCCTTACGCTCACGTATGAATTGTAGCATGTTAATACTTTTATTTTTTTATCTTTTCAGCCTTTTGGCTCAATTTGAATGGTGATTGTCGGGCTGCGAAGCATCCTCGACCACAAAATATATACAAGTGTCGGTCTTCTCATGGGCATGACAGCCATCGGAGTGACTCTAGCACGACAAGCTATTATTTCATTATGTTCGAGACCTTAAACACTGATAACCATTTTAATGACTTTTGGATATACATTTTTTTACAGAAAAACTGGCAGGGTACATTTTTAATGTGGAGTTTGTCCATCGTGGGAATCAGATTCTGATCAACTTGATCATTAATCCCACGATTTCTAGGCTCACAAAAGGAAGGCAAGTAAACCTGCACAACAAAAATATTTACATCCAGACATCACAAAAACGAAGGATTCATCAGTCAAATCCTGGCCTGCGCGTAGCCAAAGCTTCTCGTTCCCAATAAATAGCGATCTAAGGGTCGCGAGGTTGCTTTTTAAAATGAATAAAATTTAGAAAGAACGATAGAAAAGGGCTAGATTTAAAGAAATCTAGTTCGCCGAATGGATATCTGTGCCAATTTATATCAAATGAACATTTAAAGCAGATATTTAATCACAATGAATAAAGAATATATATATAGTTATATATATATATACGAAAGCTGTAAAGGGCGATGGGTTTTCACTCTCAGGCCCGTATTGGAATGTAAATATATATATATATATATATATATATATATATATATATATATATACTGTAAAGGGCGACGGATCTGCCATCCTGTGCCCGGATAGAAATGGAAATATATATATATATATATATATATATTAATTTCGTCAAGCTTGGAATACCCCGTGGCTTTTTACATCTTTTATAATATATATATATGCATAAAAGCTGTAAAGGGCGACGGATCTGCCATCTTATGCCCGAATAAAAATGGACATATATATATATATATATATATATTTATAAAAGTTGTAAAGAGCCATGGAGTATTCAAAGCTTGACAAAATTGAAATATATACATGTATAAAAGCTGTAAAGGACGACGGATCGGCTATCCTTTGCCAGAACTGGAATGGAAATATATATATTTATAAAAGCTGTAAAGAGCCACAGAGTATTCCAGGCTGGACAGAATTCAAATATATATATATATATGTAGGTATAAAAGCTGTAAATGAGCCACGAATTAATCCAGGCTTGACAGAATAGAAATATATATATATATATATATATATATATATATATATATATATATATATATAAGCAGTAAAAAGGTCACGAATTTCCAATCCATGCCAAACTGAAATATAAATGTTAATATATACAGTTAGTATATATATATATATTAAAGCAATAAAGGCCACGAATTTAGCCATCCAGGCCAAACAAAGTTAAAAAAATTTGTATATATATAGTTATATATATAAAAGCAGTAGTTACCACAGATTTGCCATCCGGGCTTGACAGAATTAAAAAATTAGTATATATATAGTCAAATATATACATAATAAAGCCAAAAAGAACCCGAGTCAGCGACCCAGTCCCGAAAAGTTAATATATATGTATTAAAATGAAGTTTTGAAAACAAGTTTTCAAACCCTTACGCTCACGTAGGAATTGAAGCATATTGATACTTCTATTTTTTTATCTTTTCAGCCTTTTGGCTCAATTTAAATGGTGATTGTCAGGCTGCGAAGAATTCTCTACCACAAAATATATACAAGTGTCGGTCTTCTCATGGGCATGACAGCCATCGGAGTGACTCTAGCACGACAAGCCATTATTTCATTATGTTCGAGACCTTTAACACGGATAACCGTTTTAAGGTCTTTCAGATGTACATTTTTTACAGAAAAACTGGCAGGGTACATTTGTAATGTGGAGTTTGTCCATCATGGGAATCAGATTCTGATCAGTTTGATCATGAATCCCACGATTCCTAAGCTCACAAATGGAAGCCAAGTAAACCTACACTGTAATGACCGTAAAATTTTAAACTCCATTATTAATTAAATATGTGATTTAATTTTAATGAGTTAGTTTCGTGAGCTTATTTAAACCTTGTGTGGTTATGTGAGTTTATGCCTATGCGAATAATTGCTAGGAATAATTAAAGGGACTCACTAATGGTTTATTTAAATTAGTAGACTAGCCCTAAGGCTCTCATATCAGAGAATTGATAGAATTGTTAGTAATTAAATATTCAATTTACTTGAATATAGTGTAGTAGTTTAAACGTGATTGATTAATTGATGCTTTGGATAATTAATCGATAAAGTGTGAATTTATTGTTGTTGAGAATAATAAAACATAAGCGTGTAATTATTAATAAATATAATGAGGTTATATGTAATTGAGTAATTGTTTTATACAAACATATAATAAGTAAACCTATAATATAAGATAGTTACCTCTATATGGTATAAAATGCAATGTGACGCATTAATGTGGATATATATTATATAGTAAGATTAATTGCATTATGTGAGTTACATAATATTATTGCTTATGTAACATAATGTGTGTGGGTAGACCTTAATGTATACCCTATTATCTTATATTAATATCAATAAACAATTGTTAATTGATAATGATTTTAATAAGTTATTATAATTGTAATAATAACCATTATAATAATGAATAATACCCAATTATTTTATATTTGGTGTTAACAAAATGTAGATGGATTATATGTTGATATATCTATGTGTACCCCTAATTGATACATTGTAATTAGAAATTACATTTGTAATTCATCTATAACCTAAGTGAAAGGAAATGAAATGTGTACGTATATTATATAACCTAAGTATTTATAATTGCTAGTTGTTATTGCTGAGGTTCATTTGTTTGTCCCAAATTGAGTGCCCACCTTCATTTCTTCTGCACGTGAACACCACATGGCTACACTACTCTACTCCTTTTCTCAAAATCAGTAACCTTAGCTAGCAATGATCATAGGGGAGTGGGCAAACTAGTGTTTTCCAACTACCATTCCTTAACCATTATACAAACATACGTTCCTATAATTTGATATAATGGAGAATTAAAATTCCTGGTTATTCAATTGCCTATAAATGAGCTCTTCTCCTTCATCTTTTGAGTTGTTGAGAATTCTATCAAGCAGAGTAAGTGTGAGTATATCATTATAGTGAGAGTCTGAGAATTGAGCAGCAGTGTAGAATCCATTAGCAGCAAAACAATTTGTAGAGGTATAATCATTTATATTCATGTTCTTCATTTTCTAAAAATTTCTAATTCCTTGATTCTTGAATTGAGCATGGATGGATTAATTGTTGCATTAAGATATGTTTGTTAAGTGTTAATTGAGTTAGTAAGCATGTTGGAACTGTTATATGGAAGGTACAGAATCGATTGTTTAAGAAATTATGCATTTGGGTTGTTAAACTGCCGAAGCAGTTTAGTTCCTGGTCTGGCCGGACACCGGCGCAGCTGCGCCAGTTTTGTACTGGGTAGCAGCGCAGCTGCGCCAGGACCTGTTTCTGGTTTTTGTTTTCTGTTAAGTCCTGTTATATGCTAACTGGTTGGTATCAATTAGATCAAGCATGTGGACATGATTAACACATATATATGAGTATTTTGGCGTAGCATGATGCATGTATAACCATATTAGTATATGTTAGGGAAGAAAAATGTATGTTTTGAAATGAAACTTATAGTTTCGAATGTGAACTTTGACATATACGTAACATGTGTATATTCTGATTTTATAAACACTATCGTATGGTCTAAATAGATATGAAATGCATGTTTAAAGTGTTGAGCACACACTAGCATACATGATTGAAATATTCAAATGATTTCAAAGGAAAAACTTAAGAACTTTGAAGTGAACTTGACCAAGACTTATATCTTGTAAATTTTGACCATTTGAATACATTTATATAGTTTAGATATGTGTTTCAAATGCATATGAATTATATGTTGAGATGTCTTGCATGTACTAAGTTGACTTAGTACAATTTTCAAAGAAAACTTAGGATTTGGAAGCTAATATCATCAATTACCATGTGAGTTACGTTATGATCATGCAAGCATGTATATTAGGATTCATTATGCCTATAGACATGGTGACGTAAGAATCATTTTGGATAAACATGGATATCACCTATACACACATATTCAAGAAATAAATTTCAAGTGTGAACTATGTGATTAAAGTATACATGAGTAGTATACGCACGAGCATGCATACTTAGTATTATTTAGACTTGTTATGTGGTAATATGACCGTAGTAGCGGACCCTTGAAGTATGAACTTGATTTGCTTAAAGTGTAAGAATGACCTAGCATTGAACCTTATAACTTTGAATTATGGACAGAACCTTGCAATATGTGTATCCTAAACTGTATTGCATGCTTAAATTGAAATGCTATATGTTCAAGCCTATGTTGATGCATAGAGACTAGATATTCTATAGTTAATAAATCTAAGACATGATTAGATGTTTATGGACTCAGGCATAGTAAATTGACTTACGTGAACTATGTGATAGACCTATCTGATGATTAGATTCTTGTAAGTGTAGACTCATATTAGTTTACACATACTAATTGAAAGGCCGACTTGTTAATGTTAGGTCGTTTCAACGCAATTTAATTAAAGCTAGACTATTTGTAGCTGAGCAAACAGGCAAGTATCCTAACCTATGCATTTACTTTATGCAAGGAATCTATGATTATGCAAGTATCCTAACCTATTCATTTACTTTATTCGCTGAATCTTGTAAGCAAGTTTCCTTGACTTACACTCTCTATTGTGCAAGTTACATATCCTTCTCATATTGTATTGAGCAGGTTATTATTGTATTGAAAGTTATTTATTTAAGCTTGAACTTTATTTCTCAGCATGCTTTAGGTGGTTTAATTACTTTATAATTATTCCACATCGATCTTATTGATATTCGCACTTGGTGCACTTGAGTTCGTACAGTCTTGGACTTGTACATCATGTAAAGTTCTTTAATTCTTGAACTGCGTCAGATAGAGTCTGAACCCTTGTTCGGTCAGACAATTGTATGAAATTTTTATAAAAGCTATCCAGACCAATTGATGGTAAGGATTCTTTAGACTGAAGAGAACACCCCTGATATTATAGGGGAGTACCCCAGGTATCTAAAATAAGATACAAGTAGCAGAGTTGAATGTTATGCATATACATGGCGTACGCAAGGCTGATCCCCTCAAGTACTTATTCTGTAGCCAGTAACCAAAGGGTCAATCAGCTATTGATTCCATTGGAGTTTTATAGTTCAAAGTTTACTTGACTATCAATTATTCTAAAAGCAATTATTATCCTTACTTCCGATATTCATATTGTTGAATTCATTGTCAGATATATTTTGTTCATCATGGTATATCCTTTATTGTTGTATTTAAACTTGCTGAGCAAACTTGTTGCTCATTCTTGCAATATCATGACTTCTATTGCAGTTAAGCCCGAGACTTCAGGGAATGACAAGGGTAAAGGAAAGATGTAGGATTAGTTTGCAAGGAGCAGACTTTACTTTATGATTAGTTTAATTATTGTTATGTAATATGAACCTTAATGATTATTCTAGGGTATGTTTGTATGATTGTATTAAGGTTATCGAAACTTGGGACTAGTAACACCTTTTGAATGAATGACATACGTTTATTATATTCCGCATTTAGTTATTTTATGTTGTTTAGAGGTGGAGATTTGTATTGTATCGTGACGACTGAATCGGGGTTAGAGAACTCGGATTCGGGGGTGTCACATGCACATCACATATATTTATATAAAATGGATATTTACATCCAGACATCGCAAAAACCAAGGATTCATCAGTCAAATCATGGCATGCGCGTAGCCAAAGCTTCTCGTTCCCAATAGATAGCGATCTAAGGGTCGTGTGGTTGCTTTTTAGAATGAATAAAACTTAGAAAGAAAGGTAGAAAAGGGCTAGATTTAAAGAAATCTAGTTCGCCAAATGGATATCAGTGCCAATTCATATCAAATGAATATTTAAAGCAGATATTTAATCACAATAAATAAAGAATATATATAGTTATA
Organism: Panax stipuleanatus; assembly: GCA_020205555.1. Classification (NCBI taxonomy): domain Eukaryota; kingdom Viridiplantae; phylum Streptophyta; class Magnoliopsida; order Apiales; family Araliaceae; genus Panax; species Panax stipuleanatus. The sequence continues at coordinate 69,782,907 of CM035121.1, forward strand.
TATATACGAAAGCTGTAAAGGGTGATGGGTTTTCACTCTCAGGCCCGTACTGGAATGTAAATATATATATATAAAAGCTGTGAAGGGCGACGTATCTGCCATCCTATGCCCGAACAGAAATGGAAATATATATATATATATATATATATATATATATATATTTATAAAAGCTATAAAAAACCACGGAGTATTCCAGGCTTGACGGAATTGAAATATATATATATATATATATATATATATATATATGTGTGTGCATAAAAGCTGTAAAGGGCGACGGATCTGCCATCCTATGCCCGAACAAAAATGGAAATATATATATATATATATATATATATATATATATATATAAGATATAAAGACCCACGGAGTATTCCAGGCTCGACAAAATTAAAATATATATATATATATATATATATATATATATATATAAGCTGTAAATGGCGACGGATCGGCCATCCTTTGCCCGAACTGGAATGAAAATATATATATTTATAAAAGCTGTAAAGAGCCACGGAGTATTCCAGGCTGGACATAATTGAAATATATATATAGGTATAAAAGTTTTAAATGAGCAACGGATTAATCTAGGCTCTACAGAATGGAAATATATATATATAAGAAGTAAAAAGGCCACGAATTTCCAATCCAGGCCAAACTAAAATATAAATGCTAATATATACAGTTAGTATATATATATATATATATATATATATATATATATATATATATATATATATATATATATATAAAGGCCACAAATTTATCAATCGAGGCAAAATGAAGTTAGAAAATTATATATATATATATATATATTTATATATATAAAAGCAGTAGCTACCATGAATTTTCCATCCAAGCTTGACAGAATTGAAAAATTAGTATATATATAGTCAAATATATACATAATAAAACCAAAAAGGACCCGAGTCAAATACCCAGTCTCAAAAAGTTAATATATGTATATATATATAAGCAGTTTAAAGCTGCGGATCGTTGATTCGGGCTGTGCAAATGCGAAAAAATGTATATATATACTAAAATGTACTAAAAAGTACGCAAAATGGCCATGGCATTGAGTTCCGGTAAAAACCAGAAGCTGAAAATTTACGTGCACGTGTATAAATGCGCAATGAAGTAGGAAACGAGTTCTGATCGTAAAAATACTTACAATGGACTACTACAAGGGCTTTTTACCACTTGGTAGGCTTCAAATGGACGTTTTCACCGGTTAATTTTTGATATGTTGTAGTATATGAGTATACATATGTGTTAGAGTAATAAAAACGAGGTTTGGAGTGCAAGAAGTCGGGTTAGGAAACGAAATAGGCGGAGTTTCAGAGCGTTTTCTATTTTTTTCTTCTTTTTTTTGCTTAGGGATGCACTTGTATTTAAAGACCCGATGGAAGCGGTCCTACCCACAAAATCCACGGGTCTACCTGTGGCTCCACGTGGCAGGACCCACATGGTTGGTCTCGTCGCCTCGAAGTACGTGCACTCCGAGCAACACGAGTATAGATTTGAAACTTTCTAACTTTTGATCGGAGTATCCGTTTGAGGCGTGCTATATCTTTCCGGAAAGCCCTCACCGAGGGTGTCACAATGTCATGGGATTAAACCTTTTTTGAGTCCAAGAAGACGGGTTCATAACCGGGTCTTCATTTCTTCACAGTTTGCCCGTTGAGCTGTTTTGTGCTATTTTTACTCGGGATCAGTGTTATAGTTCTTTCTGACCTTGATAGCATTAATTCAACTTGAATTTGACCGGATTGGCTTCAAGTTTATAAAATGACCATTTTGCCCCTTCAGGGGTTGTTTCATGTACCGGCACGGTCTTCGGTTGATTTCCCAGGGTTATCTCTAAGGTTTTGATCCCAGCCACCTCTATTTGTCCTCAGGGTTGTCTTCGTGGTTGATTTGGTTTCCCATGGTTGTCTCTGGGGATGATGTGATGCTTCGGGGTTGTCTCCAAAGTTGATTTGGCCTCCCGAGTTGTGACCGGGGCTTGACCTGACCTCTAGGATTGTCACCGAGGCTGCTTGACATCCCGATATAGTTATCGGGGCTTTACTTCACACCCCGGTCCTGTCAGGGTTTGACTTAACATCCTGATATAGTGATCGGGGTCACTAGGGCTGCTTAACATCCCTGTATTGAGAACGAGGCTTCACTTGACTTTTCGGTGTTGCCGGGATTTGACTTGACATCCCAGTATAGTGACCGGGGTTGAGCTTAACATCTCGGGATTGTCACCGGGCTGCTTGACATCCCGGTATGGTTATTGGGGCTTCACTGACATCCCGGTGTTGAGACCAGGGCTGAGTTGACATCCCAGTATTGAGACCGGGGCTAAGTTGGCATCCCGGTATTGAGACCGGGGCTAAGTTGGCATCCCGGTATTGAGATCGGGGTTGAGTTGACATCTCGGTATTGAGATCGGGGATGAGTTGACATCCCGGTATTGAGACCGGGGATGAGTTGACATCCCAGTATTAAGATCGGGGTTGAGTTGACATCCCAGTATTAAGACCGGGGCTGAGTTGACATCCCGGTATTGAGACCGGGGCTGAGTTAAAATCCTAGTATTGAGACCGGGGTTGAGTTGACATCCCGATATTGAGACTGGGGTTGAAAAGACGGTTTTGCCCCCTGAAAGGTTAGTAACAGGAACGTAAAATTTCGAATGTCTACAATAGGAATGAAAAATTTCGAGTGTCTGTATGTTGTAGATTATGTTAATACGTTAAGAAACAAAAACAACGACTGTTTAATGGACTAATTCGGTTGAAAAATGAGTCTGTGGTGATTGTTCTCGCTAATCATGTGAAAAATTGAGTTTTAAGCAAGAACATAGAATTTAAAAGTCTAAATTTGGTTGTTGTTGTTGTTTTGTTGTTATAATCAGTATATGCATGCTTAGTGTTATTTTTGTAAAGTCTATATAATCTGGGTATGTTAAATTTGTTGTTTGAAGGTAAAATTTGTAGGTTTTGGGGAGAAGAACTGTGCAGAAAAGCTGTTGCAGTTCCTATCTGCAGCACTAGTGCCGGTGCCAAGGGCATGAACAATGCAGCTGTTCCCTGACAGAGTCTGTTTTGGTTTTCTTTATTTGCCTTCCATAGCATGCTAATGTAACCAAGTCTAATGAGCATGATAATGTGTTAGACATATAACAAGATGCTAAAACAAATTGTGAACGTGTATGTGATATTTTTAAATTAAGGATTATCAAAGTGTGTAAGGACTTCAATTTGGTGGCTGTGAAGTTTTATGTTGTTATTTAGGTGCTACCTTTATGTTATAATTTCAGATTCATGTGGTTAGTATAATCAGATTTAAAGATAAAGATTGTGGTCTTGATGACGATGAATAAAATAAACAAATGACATTATTATTAATGTGTCTAATGGATGGTGACTTTAAATGATAAATGTAGGATTTTGAGGAAACGTGAATAGTAAACGTATAATCTACGCATGAGACAAGTTTTCTATCCTTAACTTGTTATCGTTAATCAAGTTTTGAAACTCTATATTTCGTATATTGAGCAAGTTCTTTATCCTATCGTAATTTCGATTAGGCACATTTCTTTTCGTTATTGAACAAGTTCCTTTGGAAGTAATACCTTGGATATATAATGTTTTATTCAATTGTATAATGTTGTGACTCTATCCTTTATTTAAACACTTGTAGACACTCAAATTTTTATTTTCCTATTACTAACTATACAGGAGGACAAAAGCGTCTTTTTCCACTATAAAGAACAACCCCGGAGGATTACAACATCAAACCAGGACCCCGGAGACAGCCCCGGGAAATTATCAAGCCAACTTCAGAGATAACCCTGGAGACAGACAAAAGTCGGCAAGAGTCGAATCTCGGAGATAACCCCGAGAAAGACAGTTGTAGTCACGTGTTGGGTAAAATCTAGTTACGCACAACACGCAAGTATACGTGGTCAACAAGTAATAAAGTGAAAGTAGAGTATCGATCCCACGAGGAACTATTTAAAAAGAATCACCAAGTACTAACCCGTAACCAACTCAATCTTATTCAAACGAATGAATTTCAAATTATATAATTAAACTACTATTAAATCACCACTAGTTAACTTAAGATTACGGAGATTTAAGATCACAACTTCACTTATTGCTTCATTTAAGTTAACACACTCCTCATCAATTATTCTCACTATTCTGAATTGTTAATCAAGAACACGAAAATAAATATAACCACCTCTCGATGCATCATACCATACTCACTCAAATCTACAGATGATAGAATTAAGCAAGACACCCTAATTAACTAATCCACTATATTGCTATGTGAATTACAATTAAAAAAGATTTAATCACAAGTTCTCTATTAGATTACATATGGCGTAAAGGAATAGCTCTATCCTAAACACAAATCATAATTTCCATCTATGCAGAAATCACAAACACATGCTATCATGATCAGATCTAAATCTATACTCCTCAATCAATTTCATATAGATTATCACTGTAATTGTTAGCTAGGCAATTAAGCAATTAATTCCAAATCACAATAGACAATTCACAACGATAGATCACAATAATTGATAGAGAAGCATAATAAAATAAATAACATAATAAGATCCATTGCAATCTCAAACAAAGAATTAGTTCATTGAATTAAAACTAAAAATTCATAATTGAATACACATTAAAAGATAAGAATAAGATTAAAGAAAAAGAATTAAATCTGTTGCCGGCAAATTCGTCCTCCTTCTTGCTCTTGATCTGAATCTCCAATGGCCTCCAAATGCTTCAATCTCCAAATCCCCTTTCAACTAGGGTTTATTATTTTATTAAAAACTAAATAAAACTAAAAACTAATAATAATAATAATAAAAAACTATACTAATAATAATTATATACTATCTATCTCCTGCCGCCTAAAACTATACATTACATAATAAAACTATAATATCTATTATATAATATATATATTCTAAGCTAATGAGCCCCTCTTTAAATCATGCTTCAAGTCTCTTTATATGAATGATAACCGCCCATTAGTCATCTCACTTCCTCAAAGTCCGAGTCCAAGTCACATTGCAATTGATAGCCCATAATCCGTCCAAGTCCTTAGTGGAATAGGAATCTCCAGCAGCTGCTTTTTATCTATAACATATGTCCAGGTCACGTGAATCATATCAAGTCCCCTCCTTTTCCATTTGTTGCATCCGTGTATCACCCCAAGTCCTCTTCAATATATATTACAATCGTGGCCCACTTGTATATAAAGTGCAGCCTTTTCTTTTTTACCAGGTTCCGTCCCATATATTAGTCATATATTTCGTAGCCTTCATATCATCCTTTATTATAGCCCAAGTCCGTGTAGAAAAAAGAAAGGAGCCCATCTTGTTTAGCGCCTCCCCGCCCCAGCGGGAATTTTCACGCCACACACCCCGCCCCAGCGGGGGTGGGTACTGTCCAGCCGGATTTATTTCCTTGCATGTGGCCTTTTTGCATGTCTTCTATTTTGCATGTAGCTTGTTAATTTCGTGGATGGGCGAAACGTGGGCTGTTCCTTTTAGCAAATTAGGAATGCATGAAAATCTTTTACGTGGACTCTTTGTTGCTGAATAGATGGGCCCTAATAATATGAATATTAAGCTACGCCCATAATAATAACATCCGTAAATTGCTAGGATCCGTCCTTTTTCGCCACTTTCGCACCTATTTCGTTACCTGAACACAAGAGTATAAATCCAGTAAAAATGATAGAAAAATTACTTAAAAACAACGAGAATCAAGCTATAACGAATACCGATGAGTAAGTATAAAACTCACTCATCAAATACCCCCAAACTTGAGACTTTGCTTGTCCTCAAACAAACACACAAATTAGACAGATTCATTCTTTAGCAATGATCCAGTCAAGCAATTAATCAATATGAATTTGAACACTGGCATCAAAGGTTACAACAAATGATAACCCACAGAAAATTTCAAAACAATGTCATGTCTAAAATTTCTTTATTTTCATTAATTCCACAACTACTCATGATCTTTTAAGTGCGTGTGTGCATCCACGTGTTCAAACTAGTCATGATTTAGATAAGATCAACCAATACTCATAAAAGATTTTCAAAAATGACTTTCAAAATTTCTTATCACATCAATCTCCGCTAATCAAGACAAAACACAAATTTTTTTCTTGAGGATCAATCGGATATTTAAACATTTAAGCACATATGAACCCTTCCCAAGTATTTTAAAGCTCCTCTTTTTCTCTTTTATTTTTTTCAGTGAGTGCGTTTTACGCTCTATCTCACTTTTCATTTCCATTAAACGAGTGCGTTTTACGCTCCATCTCGTGCCTGTGTTTATGGGGAGTGCGTTTTACGCTCCATCTCAACCCACCACATGCTTCAATTATTCAACTCGGGAAGGTTCAACATAATTTTTTCAAAAATACCCCAAATTTCCCCCAAACTTATGTGAGTGCCTGATTTTCACTTCGAATGATGCTCAAATAAGGTTCCTCAAGTTGCAATAATATCTCTCATAAGTATCTAGCCAAAAAATTTCAATCCCAACTAGCTAAACAAATGGATATGTGTAAAATTTTCAAAATTTTTTTGCAAGTAGTGTGAAACCAACTAATGAATTGAAATATAGACTAAACATGCTCATCAATTTTTCAAGAGTTAAAAACATCAACCACCCACTTATCATTGGCCAAAAATCAAATTTTTCATCAAAACATTGCCCAAGTAAATACTAAACATGATAAATACCCCCAAATATAAAACAGACATTGTCCTCAATGGCTAAAATAGGAAAAATTAAAAGAGAGGACTTCCCTGAAATATAGCAATGTTCCTCCTTGTCTGCTAAGTCTGAAGAATAGGCTAGGCACCTTAGAATGAATCGGGCACCACACTTGAGTTGGACTTGACTAACCTATGAACACGATAGAAGCAAGTTTATTAAATCCTAAGAAAAAATGAAAATTTATTAACTAATATAAAACCTAAAAACTAAAAATAAAAATTAAACTTGGGTTGCCTCCCAATAAGCGCTTGATTTATAGTCCTTCAGCCGGACTTTGTCTGGTCAACACTATCCAATTCCTCTTCGGAAGTTGAGGAACCCTCCATCCATTAGTAGCAAATAATCCTTTGGGAGGTTCCCAATAGTGATGGTCAATGCATCAAAGTCTCCTAGCCTGCTCTGATTAGGTATGATCTCCATGAATAAGGTCTCACGGCTAGGTGTTTTCTCCATTGTGTATGTGATCACTTTGGGGCATGGAAGCTTGTCACACACAATGGGCTCTTCGTCTATCTTCTCTTTCTCGTCCTACCATGGCTTCAAAATTGTACTCGCTCTTATGTTATAAGAGCTTCGCCGACGACATGACTACCAATCGGGCAGGGTTTTGAAAATCTGACTGACTCTTTGATCTGTGGTGGAGACCCCTTTATATCTTCGTCGACCTCTATTTCATTATCCCCAATTGTCTCCACACTTTCGATATCTTATGGCTCCTCCAGTCGTAGATTTGGTTCAGATACTCCGTCAGTTTCGTCATTCATGTCATTAAGCCAAGTGTTTGGAGGAAGGTTGTTTAAGGCTTTGGTCATTTGCTCTATCTTATTCTCAAGATTTCGAATTGACCTTGCTTGATTACGCATCTTTTCCTCATTCGACGCTATGAACTTGGACAACAATTCCCCCAGCCTTGAATTATCTGTTTGCGTTTCGAAATCCATGTCTTCAAGACCATTGGTTGATGTAGTGATGAGTTGCTCTGTCTGATTATGAAGATTTTGGTTTGACAACTCTAGATTAATCCTCATCTCCTCTAAGTCTGCTATGCCTTTCAATATTACTTCCCTCAGATTTGGATTTTCTTCTTGTGCCAATGGGGGTGGACATGAAAATTCCGGTGTACATGATGGATTTGGAGCATAGTATTGGTCTTCATAATTGTAGCTCCATGAAGAATCCGGGTGACACCCCAAATCTTGGTGATAGTTAGGATCCGCATAGTTGTTGAGGTAATCACCACTATATTGTACCGGTTCAAAACTGACGGTGCATTGATGACTTTGATGGTTGTCAGCACAATAATCACACGTAACTGCCATCCTTCGACTCCGTTGGGCTGCGATTGTAATACCCGAGAATTTTTATATATTATTAAATAAATATATTAATGGAAATGAGAATTTATTTGAATATAAATGATTTTGTGTTATGAGAATGATTAATTCAATTATATTAAATTGAATATCTATGACAATTGAGAAAAATGTGGAGTTTACGATAAACTCGTTGAGAGCCTAGTGTGGCACAGTGATGGAAAATATTAATAATTATATTAATTGACGAAGAATTTTTAAGTGAACAATTAATTAATTGTTAATTGTTATTAGAGAATATTAATTGATTGTTGTGGGATATTAACTATGGTTGATTAATAATATGTGATTATTATTGCAAGAAATATAATAATAATAATCCACTTGTTTATAATTGTGCTGAGATTTATATTTGTTAATCTGATAATTAATCCTATGATTATTAATTTGGTGTAATTAATAATCAATGAGGAATAAATTAATTAATATTATTGTTAATTAATCAACGAGATAAATAGTTTATTTATTTGACATTATGAATAATAAAACAAATAAGTGAGTTATTAATATAATAAGATTATATTAATTGATATGTGCAAATGTGCAATACTTGAATATATAAAGTATATGGAATACAACTATATTATATAGTGTAGAGAGACACTTAAGTGTGACCATGCATGTATATACATAAACTATGTTATATAATGCAATGCAAATATATTACACATAGAAACCATATATTACATGAAGCATAATGTGATAATGTGATGTTAAAACTATATGTTAGGAATTCATGATAATGCCTATGTGACAAGGTGAGTGTGTATACAGTAAAATAATATATCATGAATATATTGTAATCAATTATTGAATGTAGAATTTAATAATGTGATAGTATCTGATTAAATTATATCCGGTATTAACCGAATGTACATGGATTATATGCGTACAAGTTACCTTCACTATATTGAAGTATTCCTTATGCAAATTTATATTGTGACATTAAGTTTTAACCTATGTATGGACAATAGGTATATATAATATAACATAAGAGTAGGAAGTATATTATGTGTGTATAATAATTTAAGTGTTGTGTGCTAATAAAATGCTGAGTATTGTTGCTTTGTCCCATTATAAGAGACCCTTTCTCCTTCACGTGAAATATACAAGCTATCTTACTCCCCTATTCTTCCTTAAACTCAGCAACATGGGCTAGCAAATGATGAAGAAGGGTGTGGGCATAATGATGGCTTTCAACAACTATCTACCAACTTCCTCTTATCTAGCATGCAATTCAAATTTCTGTTAGTTTGAAATGGTAGGCAATTGCATTGTCTGTATTTTGTTTTCTCTATAAATATGGCTTCCTTCCTTCTCATTTCACCTTGCTGAGATTTTGTTTGAGTTGATAAGTTGAGAGCATATACATATATCAGTATAATAGCATTGTGAAGTAGCAGCAAGTTCAATTATCTAACAGAGGTATAATTATCTTTCCATGTTCTTCATTCATGTTCTATATTTTGCTTACTGTCAAAATTTCCAATTCTTGATTTTGATTTCAATTCATACTAGATTGGACTGGGACATGTTCTTAGTTGTTATATAGTCTTATACATGTGTTAATAAGCCAATGTGACTGATCACAATCAAGTTCGTGAAGTAAATTTGTGTTTGGGCTGGGAACTACCGAAGCAGGGAGCTCACTGGTGATGGCCGAAGCACGGCGCAGCTGCGCCGGTTTACTACTGAGGCGCAGCTGCGCCGGTTTACTACTGAGGCGCAGCGCAGCTGCGCCGGCCTCTGGAACCAGAATCTAATTTTGTTCCTAAAACTGCTGTAATACCCGAGAATTTCCATATATTATTAAATAAATATATTAATGGAAATGAGAATTTATTTGAATATAAATGATTTTGTGTTATGAGATGAATTAATTCAATTATATATAATTGAATAATTATAATAATTGAGAAATTGGTGGAGTTTGTGATAAACTCGTTGATTGCCTTGTGTGGCACAGTGACGTAATATAAGAATGATTATATTAATTTAAGCGAATTGTTAATCGAAGAATATTAATTAACTGTTATAAAATACTAATGAGGATTGATTAATAATATGTGATTATTATTATTGCAAGAAACATAATAATAATGAGCAACGTGTTTATAAATATAATAAGATTTATATCAAAGTGATAGTTAATCATATAAAGGTTAATTAAATTGTTATGGAGGTTAACAATTATATTGATTGATGTAGGATATGTGTATATTATTAATTAATATTCAATTTATAATATGAGAAATTATATGTGCAAGCATGCGAATTAAATGTATAGTAACTAGATGTTACGATATGTGTAGGTGACAAATGATGTGTGGATATACATTAAAATAATGTATCATGGATCTATTATAAATAATTGTTGAGTAATACAATTTAATAATATATGATATAATGTAATGTGGTAGTATCCGATTGTATTATATCGGTAAGATAAAATGTACATAGATTATATGTATTCAAATTGCATTTATTACATTATGGGGAGAACATTGTAATTATAACCTAAGAGTACATATAATATATAACATAAGTGTAGCATATAGTCCATTTGTAAGAATGCTGAGATTTGCTTGGCTTGTCCCAATATAATAGTCACTTTCCTTTCCCTCATTCACGTGCACAGCCATTATGGCCTAAGCCTATTGCTTCTCCTTAAACTCAGTAAATTTCCATAGCCTTGTAGCAATGATGAGCAAGGGAGTGGTTTTAATGATGGATTCTAACAACTAAATACCTACCATTCTATAACCTTCATGCAATTTGTCAATCCGTTAGTTTGATTTGGGAGTTAGAAGCTTGGACTGTGTATTCATTCTTCTATATAAAGGAACTCCCTGCACCTTCATTTCATTGCTGAAATATTTCTAAGAGAAGAGAGTATACTGTGATTGTCTATTTAGTTCAGAAGGAATTTCTATAGTAGCATCAGCAAGCTTACTCCATAACAGAGGTATAAATCCTCTTCGTGTCTTCATTTTCATTTTCTGTCAAAAGAACTCCATTGTTGTTCTCTGAGTTTTGTTGAAATTCTTGATTATGCCAAATTGGTTCATGATTGGTTTGTAGAACCCTTATATTGTTGTTATATGAACATACACATATGATGGAACCACTGAATAGTCTTTCATTTCCATTGTTCCTCTTCAATTTCTGTAAATACATGAAATTTGTAAATTAGTTAGAGTTCATGAAATTGGGAATTGATAATTGCTATTGACTGTTATATAAGCATATATGTATGTGTTAGTAAGTTAAATAAGTCTAATATCTGGGTATGTTGAAATCGATGAAATGGGAGGTTTTGGGTAGGTTTTCGCTGCAGTCTGAACCGCAGAAAACTGCCTCGACGCCGCAGCGCCGCAGCCCGCGCCGCAGCGCCGCACGCAGCGCCACTCGCGCCGCAGCGCCAGTATTAAGCTACTGTTGCCGCGCCGCAGCGCCAGCCTCTGTGTTCAGTTTTCTGCATTCTGCAACAAAACTGTTATGTACCAATTGTTTGATTTTTGTTTAAACAAGCATGGGAGCATGATTAATACATATATATAAACCTAATGAGGCAATGTACGCATGTTTTAGTATATTAGCATGCATGGTTAACCAAACGACACATAGTTTGGAAACGAATTTAAAGTTTCATAAACGACGTTAACATATATGAAGCATGTATACATTCTGACTTTTCGAGCATGTTTATAGGGCCTTGAAATACATGAAAAGCATGTTAACTTACATATATAGGTTTCATAAGGAAGCATGAACATGATAGACCTTATTAATGAACTATACTAACAAAGTATAAGCTTTGAACGTGAACGTTGGTATGTTATGACGAGAATTAGAATTTGACATTTATGGACACATGTGATAGTACTCTTAGACTCATTCATGTGTCATGCATGTATATATACCATGATTAGTTGCCGTGATTAAAGTTTAGCATGAACAAAGCATGTTTTCAAGATAATAACAATGCTAGCTACATATATGCAATACGAGTACTCATGAGCATGACTAATACAAGTTATATGAATATCTTATGTGTTTAAAAGCAATCATGTTAGACCATATGAGTTCGTGTCCTTGAATGACTTTAAGTATTAACTTAAGAACCTATACTATGTACGATTGGATTTGGAAAAGTTATACAAGCATGAAAGTATCCTTTAAATATGAATACATGCTACGCGATATTATATGATGTTACTTGAACCCGATTTTGACGGTTAACTTAAGGAGATGCCGTAACTTGCTAAAATGAAATATATTTAGTATTGATTGTGGTCTTATGTGATATTAATAATATGCAAGCATGTTTGCTAATTGTTGAGATTTTATATAATATGAGAATGCGTTTAAACTCTAAAGAAGGAACGTTAAGGATAGAAATTATATTCTATATAACTGTGTAGCTAGGTAAAACTTAGCTTATGTGTTGATCGTATATTCAAAGAGAAAATGTGAAGTTAAATTATATGACTAATGAATATCATATATATACGTAACTGTATTACGATAGGAATTCGAAAGTGTTGATTGCTTTTCGTGGATAAACTATGCTAAAGGCAAGTTCTCTTACTTACACTCTTTTAAAGTGCAAGTATCCTAACCGACGCATTTACTTTATGCAAGGAAATCTATGATTGTGAAAGTTTCCTAACTTATACTCTTTTACTATGCAAGTATCCTATCTTGTGTATTGCGAACTAGTTTCCTATTTAATCGGTTGAATCGAATTAGCACACTTGAACTCTTATTTCATTAAAGCTATTATTCATGTTGAACTTAGTATTGATCTTGAATATTGTGAAAGTGTCTATGCCATTTGATTCGGCTGGACTTATGTTATTGAAAAGCAACCCAAACTAATTGATTGGTACGGGATCTTATATTTGACTGAGAAGAACAACCTTCTTTGAAGGGAATATATAATTGTCGGAGAACCGACGTGCACACTTGAGTATGGTTGATTGTTATGCATAACAAGGGTACTTTAGGCTGATCACCTGTTGTACCTGTTTTTGTTGGATTTTTAGTTTATTACTGTCAATTCTAGTAGAAGTTCATAGTCCGTAGTGACTACTCAGTATTCAATTATTTGAAATCTTGAATTGACTTATTATTGAATCATATTGATACTATCCTGTCCTTAGCGACTGATATTGAGAACTGTTGATATTCTTGTTATTCTTGAACTATCAAATCTTGTTATACCCTTTCGAGAATTGAGAATCTTATTACTCACCCTTATTGTATATTACTTGCTGGGCAATTTGTGCTCATTCTTGCTTTCCCTAAAACATTTCAGTTAAGGCAGAGCATGGTGAACCTTTGGGCGTTGATAAGGGCAAGGGCAAAGCTACCAACTAGCTTATGTCTGTTATGTTTTAAATATATTAATATTGTATGAAGATGATGTAGTAAGACTGGATTTGATTATGTTTAAGCTTAAGTTAGATTATGTAATAAGTCGTTAACTGATATTATTATGTAATCTATTAAGTACTGTAGGTTGCGAGACTTGGGGGAATAATTATAATAAATCATTGTAAATTATTCTAGAATAGATTTTCCGCTGTGATCGTGTGATATTTAATTATTATTATTGTGATGTATTACCATGAGCACGTGATGAACCGAATTCGAGAGACCAAGTGGCGGTCCTGGAATTTGGGAGCGTCACAACTGCTATGTGGTAGTTACTTGTATAGATAAGGCAAGCACGTGAACATGAGTAGAACATATGTATGAGTACATAGGCCTAACGTAAGCATGTTTAAACCAAGATGGTATACCTTTTTGACGAAACGACGTATATGTTTAAAGAGGAACTTAAAGTTATAAAGAGAGACTTGAATATGTTATATTTATATTCTGACTTTCGATACATGTTATTATGGTTTAGAGATTCATGAAGGATGTGATAACTTGTGTATATATGTATCTTAAGGTAACATGAACATGTTAGACTTTGTTAATAGAACTTACTAACGAAACATGGACTTTGAACATGGACTTAACATGTTGTATTAGAATCCATATTCTGATATTTTTTAACATGCTTAATAATGAATATAACATCACTAGTATACCATACGTATGTACTCGCTTGTTAAAATTCAATAAGAAGTTAACCAAGCACGGGTTTACGCATGTTTCTAAAGTAACAAACAATGCTAGTTATGAATAAATGATGTGGACAATCGCAAGCATGTATATTATAATTTGTATGACCTTCTCGCATGTATCTATGGTTTAATTGTATACGTTGTGATTGCATGGCCACATTTGGCCTTAAGCTCTTAGAAATCCTAAACTAAGACCCTAATATGTAAAGATAAATTTAGATTTGAATACGTGTATGATATAACTACCTGTGAGCATGCCTAAATCAAGTTATATGATCACCTCGTATATTTAAAATTAACGAGCATGATAGCTTACATGATTTTATGATGTTGTAAGGACTTGAATTGTTTAACATGTAAGTCTAGAATCATGTTATGGAAAGTGGAACCTAGATTGCCTTGGGAAAACACGAAAGGACTTTTAACATGTCAGTATACCTGGTGTGAATGTTAGCTTGCATGACCGGACAGAAACCACAAGGCACATATCAGCCTTGGCTTAGCCAGAGGGCTGCGCAGCTGCGCTGGCCCTAGGCTTAGCCATGGCGCAGCTGCGCCAGTCTGGAATCAGAATTGAGCCAGTTGTTGATCTGATTTTTTTTGACAGTTAGCTTATGCGATTACTTTAACTTGTAATATATGACCAGTATGCTAAGAAATGTGTTAAGAGGCATGCTAAGTGATAAAATTGAATGTTTGATTATAAACTTCCCAAGGATAAGTCCAAAAGGTGTTTGGGGACTATAAAGCAACGATTAAAAACTATGTGATGACTTCATAATGTCTTGTAAACTGAAATGTGCTATATGTACGCAAAAGTATATGATGAAGTATGTGTATAGTATGCATCTAAGTTAAACGTTTATGGGTGCGTTTAAAATTACATATCATATGTGAGCATAAATGACTAATGAAAATCCTATACTTATAATACACTATAAATAGGATTCAAAAGTGTTGAATTACTTTACGTGGATAAACTACGCTAAAGGCAAGTTTTCTAACTTACACTCTTTTACGGTGCAAATATTCTATCCTTGTATATTGTGAACTAGTTTCTTACTAAATTGTTGAATTGAATTAGCATACTTGAACTCTTAAATCATTAAAGCTATTATACATGTTGAACTTAGTATTGTTCTTGAATATTGTGAAAGTGTCTATGCCATTTGATTCGGCTAGACTTATATTATTGAAAAGCGACCCAAACCAATTGATTGGTGCGGGATCTTGTATTTGACTGAGAAGAACAAACTATAACTGTCGGAGAACCGACGCGCGCACTTGAGTATGATTGATTGTTATGCATAACGAGGGTACTTTAGGATGATCACCTGCTGTATCTGTTTTTGTTGGATTTTCAGTTTATTACTGTCAAATCCTGTGGAAGTTCATAGTCCTTAGTGACTGCTCAGTATTCAGTTATCTTGAAATCTTGAATTGAATTATTATTGAATCATATTGATATTATTCTGTCCTTAGCGACTGTTATTGAGAACTGTTGATACTCTTGCTATCCTTGAACTATCAAACTTTTCTATACCTCTTTGAGAATTGAGAATTATATCACTTACCCTTGTCGTATATTCCTTGCTGGGCAATTTGTGCTCATTCTTGCTTTCCCTAAAACATTTCAGTTAAGGCAGAGCAGGGCGAACCTTCGGGCGTTGATAAGGGCAAGGGCAAGGCTACCAACTAGCTTGTCTCTTTTATGTTTTTTTTATATTTTAATGTTGTATTAAGATGATGAAGTAAGACTGGATTTGATTATGTTTAAGCTTAAGTTAGATTATGTAATAAGTCGTTAATTGATATTAGTATGTAATCTATTAAGTACTGTAGGTTGCGAGACTTGGGGGAATAATTATAATAAATCATTGTAAATTATTCTAGAATAGATTTTCCGCTGTGATTGTGTGATATTTAGTTATTATTATTGCGATGTATTACCATGAGAACGTGATGAACCGAATTCGAGAGACCAAGTGGCGGTCCTGGAATTTGGGGGCGTCACAGCGATAACCTCCAACGTCTTCGAAAGCTCTTCAATCTGTGCTAATATTGCAGAAGATGTATTAAGTCCATCAATCCCTGTTTCCCTTGGTTGAGTCATGTTCGTGTGTGGCCATTGATACGCAAAGTCATCCATGGTACCTGAAAAAAGAGTAAAATAGGAAGAGAATTAAATAAAATATAATAAAAAAAATATTTTAAATTAAGACTAATTTGATTGAAATTAATATTGGTAAATAATTATTAAATTAATTCCCCGGCAACGGCGCCAAAAACTTGTTGGGTAAAATCTAGTTACGCACAACACGCAAGTATACGTGGTCAACAAGTAATAAAGTGAAAGTAGAGTATCGATCCCACGAGGAATTATTTAAAAAGAATCACCAAGTACTAACCCGTAACCAACTCAATCTTATTCAAACGAATGAATTTCAAATTATATAATTAAACTACTATTAAATCACCACTAGTTAACTTAAGATTACGGAGATTTAAGATCACAACTTCACTTATTGCTTCATTTAAGTTAACACACTCCTCATCAATTATTCTCACTATTCTGAATTGTTAATCAAGAACACGAAAATAAATATAACCACCTCTCGATGCATCATACCATACTCACTCAAATCTACAGATGATAGAATTAAGCAAGACACCCTAATTAACTAATCCACTATATTGCTATGTGAATTGCAATTAAAAAGGATTTAATCACAAGTTCTCTATTAGATTACATATGGCGTAAAGGAATAGCTCTATCCTAAACACGAATCATAATTTCCATCTATGTAGAAATCACAAATACATGCTATCATGATCAGATCTAAATCTATACTCCTCAATCAATTTCATATAGATTATCACTGTAATTGTTAGCTAGGCAATTAAGCAATTAATTCTAAATCACAATAGACAATTCACAACGATAGATCACAATAATTGATAGAGAAGCATAATAAAATAAATAACATAATAAGATCCATTGCAATCTCAAACAAAGAATTAGTTCATTGAATTAAAACTAAGAATCCATAATTGAATACACATTAAAAGATAAGAATAAGATTAAAGAAAAAGAATTAAATCTGTTGCCGGCAAATTCGTCCTCCTTCTTGCTCTTGATCTGAATCTCCAATGGCCTCCAAATGCTTCAATCTTCAAATTCCCTTTCAACTAGGGTTTATTATTTTATTAAAAACTAAATAAAACTAAAAACTAATAATAATAATAATAAAAAACTATACTAATAATAATTATATACTATCTATCTCCTGCCGCCTAAAACTATATATTACATAATAAAACTATAATATCTATTATATAATATATATATTCTAAGCTAATGAGCCCCTCTTTAAATCATGCTTCAAGTCCCTTTATATGAATGATAACCGCCCATTAGTCATCTCACTTCCTCAAAGTCCGAGTCCAAGTCACATTGCAATTGATAGGTCATAATACGTCCAAGTCCTTAGTGGAATAGGAATCTCCAGCAGCTGCTTTTTATCTATAACATATGTCCAGGTCACGTGAATCATATCAAGTCCCCTCCTTTTCCATTTGTTGCATCCGTGTATCACCCCAAGTCCTCTTCAATATATATTACAATCGTGGCCCACTTGTATATAAAGTGCAGCCTTTTCTTTTTTACCAGGTTTCGTCCCATATATTAGTCATATATTTCGTAGCCTTCATATCATCCCTTATTATAGCCCAAGTCCGTGTAGAAAAAAGAAAGGAGCCCATCTTGTTTAGCGCCTCCCCGCCCCAGCGGGAATATTCACGCCACACACCCCGCCCCAGCGGGGGTGGGTACTGTCCAGCCGGATTTATTTCCTTGCATGTGGCCTTTTTGCATGTCTTCTATTTTGCATGTAGCTTGTTAATTTCGTGGATGGGCGAAACGTGGGCTGTTCCTTTTAGCAAATTAGGAATGCATGAAAATCTTTTACGTGGACTCTTTGTTGCTGAATAGATGGGCCCTAATAATATGAATATTAAGCTACGCCCATAATAATAACATCCGTAAATTGCTAGGATCCGTCATTTTTCGCCACTTTCGCACCTATTTCTTTACCTGAACACAAGAGTATAAATCCAGTAAAAATAATAGAAAAATTACTTAAAAACAACGAGAATCAAGCTATAACGAATACCGATGAGTAAGTATAAAACTCACTCATCATCACGTCAAGCCCGGAACCAACCTGAAAGGGAAAAAGAGTCCTTTTACTAACTTGACATCAAATCAAGTCAAAATCTAGCCAAATCAATGCAATGATGGTCAGAAAGAACCATAACATCTATCCCAAGTGAAAACATCACAAGACAGCTCAACGGACGGACTTTGAAGATTTAAAGATCTAGTCTTGGACCCATCATCCAAGATTTGGAAAACTTCAAATCCTATGTCATTGTGAAGCTCTCGAAAAGGGCTTTCCGAAAAGGTATAGCACGCCTTAAACAGGACTCCCGGATCAAAAGTTATGAAGGTTCAAAGCAGACATTGCGTTGCTCGGAGTGCACGTACTTCGAGACGACAAGACCCACGGGAGTAGAGCCCACTCGGTCAGCTGCACCTCTACCCGCGGCTACCTCGGGTAGACCCACTACCATTTTGATCTATAAATAAGACCCCCACCCTTGCAAAGAAAAAAAATAAAAAAATATAGAGAAACTCCGCCTATTTCGACCTTTAGCCCTACTTCTAGTACTCCAAACTTTAATTTTATTCTTCCAATACGTTTGCATACGTATATTCTACAACATATCAAATTTTAAACGGTGGAAACAGAGATTTGAAGCCCTCTGAGTGGCAAAAAGCCCGTAGAGCTGCCTATTGTAAGTTTTTTTACGATCAGAAATTGTTTACTGCTTTATTATATATTAAATTTTAGCTTCTGGTTTCGCTCAGGATCTTAAATCCGTGGCCTTTTAGCTTACTATTTAGTATATATAAGTATATATATATATATATATATATATATATATATATATATATATATATAAGTTTTTCTTTGTTTGTATAGCCTAGATTGCTAATCTGTGGCTTTTTACAGCTTTCCTATATATATAACTATATATATATATATTTACGCAATTTCGTTTGGCCTGGATTGCTAATTAGTGGCCTTTTTAGCTTTATTATATATATAACTGACTATATATGTACTAACATTCAATTCAATCAAGCCTAGATTGCTAATCCGTGGCTTTTTATCACTTATATATATATATATATATATATATATAACTATATATATTAAATTGTTTGGCCTGGATTGGAAATTCGAGGCCTTTTCAGCTTTAATATATATATACTAACTGTATATATTAACATTTCATTCAGTCGAGCTTGGATTAGAAATTTGTGGCTCTTTACAGCTTTTATACATATATATATATATTTACATTTCTCTGTCGGGCCTAGATTGAAAATCTGTGGCTTATATATATATATATACGGTCCGAATCTCAAACTCACCCTTTATCCAACATACCTTGCTCACCCCCCTTTAGCGACGGACCGAGCAACGGTTCGGTCCGTCGCTATATATACAACAGTGGTCTTAGCTTTTAGCGACAGACAACATATAGCGACGGACAACATATAGACGACGGTTGTATATATAGCGACGAACCTAACCGTTGCTAAATGGGGGTGAGCAAGGTATGTTGGATAAATGGTGAGCTTAAGATCCGGACCGTATATATATATATATATATATATATACATTTATCAGTCGGGCCTGGATTGGAAATTTGTGACCCTTTACAGCTTTCATATATATATAAATAAATATATATATATATATATATATATATATATATATTCTATATTCAATGTTATTCAATATTTGTTTTAATTATTCATTTGATATGAATTTGTTTTAATGTAAATGTTGTGGATTAGATTCATCTGAATCTAGCCATTTCTAACTTTCAAACCGTTCAAAATCGGTCAAACCTGAACCGGGGAGCTAGAATGACTAAGATTTATTTAAATCTAATTTTTTTCTAGTTTTGTAAACCTTAAAGCGAATGCGCGATCCTAGATTAATATCTAGTGGGAACGGGAAGCTTTGGCTACGCGCATGCAAGGATTTGACTGATGAATCCTTTGTCTTGTGACGTCTAGATTTAAATATACATTCTATGAGAATATTTTGGTTGTGCAGGTTTCTTGATATTTTTCTGTGATCCTAGGAATCATGGGATTAATGATCAAATACACGGATCTAAATCCGATTCCCATGATGGACAACTTCAAATTGTAAATATATCCTGCCAGTTTTTCTGTAAATGTAAACCAGATGGACCTTAAAACTGTTATCCGGATTTAAGGTCTCCACATAGTACACTGTGGTTTGTCGTGCTAGGGTCACTTTGATGGCTATCATGCCCATAAGAAGACAGACACTTGTATATACATTCTGTGGTTGAGGATGATTCGCATCCCGACAATAAAAAAAATCAAATAAGCCAAAGGCAGAATAAAATGGAAGTATCAAAAGACTTCAATTCCTATGCGAGCGAAAGGGTTTGAAAACCATATTTCAAAACGTTATTTTCATATCTTTGTCTAAAATGGACTTTTCAAACAAATCAAACCCTTCGTATATAGGTCCAACGAATCACGACACTACTTTCAAATCATAACACGTAGGCTCAATTACTTCCAGCACACACACACACACACATTGTAAATAAAAAGGGAAAAATTTAAAAAATGCGGTCACGGAAATCGGGGGGTGCTTAACACCTTCCCCCCTACTTAATAAAGCCCCGAACTTTATGAATCTCGGTTTCCAAGGCCAAGTTTTGACAGCGTCCAGTAATTGGGCCTACTTGCAATAATTAAATAAAACCCGGTTGAGTTGGTACAACCATTTCATGAATATACCAACTGGCGACTCTATAAACCTTTCAAAATCGTCGACATGACACATGTTGGCCTTTTCTTAAAAAAATTTCACCCTTTATAAAACAGATAAGACAAACAAGGGTAGAAAACAAAACAAAACAAATTAGGGAAAGGAAGATATGTCCAAAAGATTTTTTCTCCAACGTCGACAGGTGGCGACTCTGCTGGGGACAGTAGAGGGCTTAAGGCACATTTTAAATCTTTTCAAAATTTCCTTTTTTATCTGCGTGTGTGTGGATGCTGTGTTTACATTAAATAGATGTAAATAAATGTCTTACTGCGCTTTATATTAGTGCTTCGCACAATTGTCATACGGTGAGACACGTTGTATGTGAATGTATGCTGTGTGATTCTTCCACCAGGAGGCAAACCCGTCGGCGATTGATTACTGGACTCAAACAAGATTAATCATGAGAGGCTCAGGAAAGATTCCACTCAGATCCGCTCCAATTGAAAGAACAGATTAATTTCTCTTCTAGTAAATTGCGATGATCTGGGGACCTTCATGCCAAAAAGCCGCAAGAGTAGCCTAAGATAGGTCAGCCTCTGATAAACCAAATTCGAAAGGAAGTCTCTTCATGCCTTCCTCTTTTCAATTCAATGTAAATTTTAAATTCCATGTAATTATCTTCCATTCCCTGTCAATTTTATTATTGTACATATATTAAAACCTGTCATACTATCCTATCAGCAAAATAACTAATAACTGTTTTGCAGGAAAATAAAAAGCCCTAAAACTAACACATTGCATAACATGTCTACTGTTAATGCTTATTAAGACTAAACTACCTACTCTTCTCATAGGTAAGATTAGTCTCATTACCATATCGAAATCTAAGAAAGCACAAAGCATATCCACCGACATGGTGGAAAATGCCCAACATGAATCAGGTTCCGTATCTCGAAAGGAGTTTGAGGGACTTAAGAATCAAATAACAGAGTTAGTTATCCTCTTGAAAGAACAAAGTAAAAGCACTCAGGTCCAAACAATGCCCAATTAAACAGAGTCCTCCTCACAGGGTGGCAATCAAAGTGCTGACAAAAAGGGGGAAATGTAGATCATTGAACCGTGATCCAGTGAAAGAACCAACAAAACCCCTGAAATCCCAAATCTTAGGGAAGATCGGGAAACTGGCAATATCCGAAGGAAATTCCAACAAACGGAATAAACCATCCAGGCAATCAAAAGGACTGTAAACCTTAGAAGTGTCACCTATTCAGATCTCTGCATATTCCCAGGGGCTAGATATCCTGAAAAATTCTTAGTCTCAGAGTTTGAAAAGTACAATGGGACAGGTGATCCCTATACGCACTTGAAAGTATAAATTAGCGAGCTAGGGTCTTATGTTGAAGATGAAAGCCTCAGAATGCAGCTTTTCCAAAAGAGTCTCACTGGAGAGGCTAGGACATCGTATGCCCGACTTGATAATGCAAAAATCCATAGCTGGGAAGAGCTAGCTCATGCCTTCCTAAATTAATACAGCTTCTAGTCTCAGATGGCTCTGGATCGATATCATGTGACCAAGGTCAAAAAGAAAAGCAACGAGTCTTTCCATAAGTATGCCCAAAGATGGAGACGTCTGGCAGCATAGGTCAGCCCGCCTATGACAGAAACTAAAATGGTGATGACTTTCATAGACATCCAAGAGGCACCTTACTATGCGAGGATCCTAGCTGGAATAGGAAAGCCATTCTAAGAGATGATCAAACATGGAGAAATGGCAGAGATGGGCCTGAAAGCAGACAAGATTAAAGATCTCACTGCCTTGGAAGCAGTCGCTGAGCATATACAGTCTGGCAACTATGCGAACGATCCCAATAGGGTACCCAAGAAGGGCGATGAAGAAGTATTCCTCTTTTTATAGGGGCATGCTAGGAGACCCAACCATAGTCCCCCCATTTGGAAGAGGGAATGAAATCTGTCATTACAACAAAAAACTGCATTTAACTAATGCCAGGACAGAAAAAGTAAATTTGAAAGAACTTAAAATTGGGTGTTCACTCCACTAGGCGATTCCCTTGAAAACGTGTTAGTGATGTTAATGGATCACAAGAAATTTACTGAACTGGCTCCACCTCTGGATCCAAAAAGAAAACGATATAATCCAAGCCAGAGGTGTGCTTACCATTCAGGATCTCTAGGACACGAAACACAAGATTGTTGGTCCTTGAAGTATAAAATCCAAAACCTGATCGAAAATGGAGATGTTGTGGTCCAACAACTTGACCATCCAAATGTCAACACCAACCTTCTATTACAGCATGATACGGAGGAAGTGAACATGATCGGATCAGGAAACGTTGAAATGTGTCCAAATCATAAAAAAATACGAAGGATGGAGGAATACCCCCAAAGGAACAGAACAAATGTCCTAGAGTTGGAAAATTTAGAGGAGGGACTGATGCAAAAATTGGATACGATCCAACAACAAGTAACTCTGTTGGCTAATCTGATAGTGCGCCAACATTAGGATATAAGGCAGCTTTTCACTCAACTATCAGAAAGCCAAGAGAAAAAAGAGGTTATTCAGAATGTAAGCCTATCTCCCTCCAAGATCAGCCAGCTAAATGAAGAAGATCAAAGCATGCTGAATGGGCGAGAAAGGTGGAATGATAAAATTACTAGAAGATCTTGCCAATGGAAAATCGTCCGGAGCAATGCGAATTTCCAAATAGGAAATATCAAGCAACATTCCAAACACTGGCAAACCCTCGAACTCCTATGGCATCGAGAGGCAGGGAGAGTAGGCGGAGAAGGGTATTCACTCCTTTGTGGGACTCATTGGAAAATGTGTTATCACTGTTGGTTGCACAGAGAAAGATTACTAAGTTGCTGCCTTCTACAAATCCCGAGATGAAAAGTTATGATTCCACCAAGATATGTCTCTACCATTCTAACTCACCTGGACATGCAACTGAGGAATGCTGGTCTCTAAAACACAAAATCCAGGATCTCATTAAAAATAAAGAACTGAACATAGTAGTCCCCAT
The DNA here is from genome assembly GCA_020205555.1 of Panax stipuleanatus. Lineage (NCBI taxonomy): Eukaryota > Viridiplantae > Streptophyta > Magnoliopsida > Apiales > Araliaceae > Panax > Panax stipuleanatus. Next base: position 69,807,154 of record CM035121.1, read on the forward strand.
GAGCAGAAAAGGCTAAAGGGAAATAAAGAGCTTAAGATGTCCACTCGAAACAGGTAGTTCAAAGAAGGTGACGGCTATGAGCACCAATCCTGGCAAAACACAAGGTGGATTGATTCTAATGGTGGGAGTGACAGAGGAGACAAGAGAATCCCCAAAGGAAATTCATCCACCATTATCTAACATCTTGTTGCCAAAAGTTAGCAATCACATTCCTGACTTTACCCTTCTGGATGATGAGGAGGAAATACTGATCCTTCCTAGTGTGAAAAAAGCTAAAAAGGAAAGTTCCTTGCGAGAAATACAACAACAATTCGAGAGTGATTTCATACTCAAATCCTCTCAAGTCTTTGAGAAAGGTGAAGGAACAGATGAAGAAAATGGTGGTGAAGTTCTCGAGGAAGCAAACCCATCGAGGAATCAAGAGTTCATCCCTTTTTGCGACTAGTACAATTTGAGCCTCCTTAAGGGATATGTTGAATCAGAAGACGATCAAGTTATGGCCATGATTGAAGATATTCAGAACTAAGAGGTAACCTCTCACAAGCCTCGAAGGTAATATAACCACTGATAACTGGACTATCAGGCCTCAACTAGCCAGGAAGAAGTAGATACAGAGGAAAGTTGCGAGTTCTAGGAGATGTTGGGACGTTATCACTTTCTTAGCATTATGCCTTTTATTTTCCATACATGTAGATATTGAAGAATAAAAAAAATTAAAAAATTAAAAAATTAAAAAAAAATAAAAAATATCGAACCTTTCAGGCCAAGCCTGAACTACGAATGACCAGATCTCACTCAACCACGGGAGTACGTAAACAACCATCTATGGTGCGATCAAGCCAAAAAAATAATCCAAAAAACCCCTCAAACCAAGATCAAACCCAAATAACTTTTCAACCATTCAGGCCAAGCCTGAACTACAAATGACCAGATCTCTATCAATGGGAGTACGTAGGCAGCCAGCCATCTATGGTGCGGTCTAATCCTCAGAATAAAAAAATCAAATCAAAGAAAAACTAGTCCCAAGACACCAAAGTCCACACCCAAGAAAAACCCTCAGAGTCAGCGACCCATGTTGGGAGGACCCAACGACACCTCAATGTTGTTCCATCAAATTCGGAGCAAGTCTCGAAAGGAAGAGACATCGATACATCAAGACGACCAGTAACAAGGATGAAATGGCAATCATTATAGGATGCAACTTGTCAGTAACTCATCACTCCTGAAGTGCGAGAAGACTTGATCTCCTTTGACCCATAGAAGCACATGGGCTACCGTCGTGGCAAAGTCTATCTCATACCCGACGACCTGTTCCCTGAGCAAAAGGCCACGGATTAAACCTCATAGATCAAACCAAATCTAGTTGAAACCATCACATCACCAACCAAACTGAGCTCTTAGGTCCAATTCATTGGAGTCGAAAGGCATCTCGATATCAATTATCAAAGTTGGCACAACAACACATCGATATATCAAGCATGATGAAATTCAGATAAGGCACACTTAGAAATGTGGGGGTTGAATAAGTGTAGGAACAAACTATAACCAATTTTTAAACTTAAGTAATGACTACTGAATTTAGCTTACTATATTAACTAATGCAGCTTGCTGGATAAATACGGCCTACTGAATTAAATCTTTAATCTTGTTATTTAATGAAAATAACTAACTAAATTTATAGCTTTGTAAAAACACTTAGTGTTAACAGGTTATCTTAATGTAGAAATACTTAATGTTTTATTTATCAAAACAATTAAATATCTTTTTGTGAGAAAATAAGATAAAGCAAGAAATAATATGAACACCAAGATTTTTTACCTTGTTCAGCTATTACCCTCTATAATAATAGCCTAGTCCACGTCCAATACCAACTAGTATTGGAGACTCAATTTATTTCTTTAAATTGACTCCTTTTACAAAACAGTTCAAAAACTTGAATTACAAAATTCACTTGAGCACTTTTGCTCCTTGTGTAGTAATGCACTCCTTAAGCACCTATGCTTCCTTGAACCTGTTTGTAAACAATTCTTAATCCACCCGGATTAAATTCCTTTAGACAACACTTAGTCTAAACAAAAAAAAAATACAATTATAGAGGTCTAATGATCAAAGCAAATAATCAATTTAACAATGCAAGGCTCAACTAATGTATGCAATGATCAAATAGTTAAAAGATATCACCAGTTAAAGCTCATGAAAATTAGCTGGAATAATCTGATAATTAATTGCCCAGCAGCCTTGTAATAATTGCACCAAGAATGATAAAATAACTTTTTAGTTTATAATAGCGAAATAATAACTTGTGTGTTGTCTATAACACTGATATCTCAGTTGATTTTTATATCCGGGATATATTACCGTTGCTAACATATTTTTCCTTAAGATAAGTAACATTAAAATAATTTTATCCGTTAAACAAAATTCAAAGATATCCCACCGTGTATTTCTCAAGATAAGTACTCTAACTGTTAGACTCCTTCAAGCGTAATACAATAAAGTTTTTTGAATTAAAAAAAGTTCCGCATCAATAGCCTCAAACACTTAATGTCAGTTCCGTAATAAATTCTTCAAGTAAACACACCACACTTGTTTCAGAATGAACCACTTAGGAGTGTTAGTTCCGTAAATATCATCAAGTATATCCCAAAACAACTTCCCAGGATAATCATGATAAATAGAGTTCCGAGATATAAATATTTAAACCACTAATTTATAGTAATCATTATCTTGCTGTTACAAAACACTTTCCAAGATATCATTATCACATTAAATCACTTCACACGTGTAGCAAATTAATTTAGGATTCTTTCAAATATCTTAGCACATATATCTCTGAATCCACATTATTTTGCTAACCAACAAATTTTGCAAACCACGAAACATTAGCATGCATAAAATAAAATAAAATGATTATAAAATGCACATAAAAATGTCCTAGAGCCTTGTATTGAAAAATTAAATATTTGCCATGACCTTACATAACATCTTAAGACACAAAGTCTTCAAAGCCTTTGATCTAATCATCAATGATCCTTTTATCAATTTCCTGAAATTTCACAGTAATTGATTTTGTACCAAAAATCAAATGAGAGACAGATGAGATTGTTTTAAATATGCAGAATCTATAAACTCATTGTGAGATACAATCACTTCATCCTCAAGATAGATGTTAAAATGTTGAAATACTTTGGTTAGAAAACAACCATAGGGGAGACATAAGGTATTTCTACTTGGACAGATTCATCCAATTGATCTATAATGGTTTGTGGTTCTTGAATTTCTTCAAGATATTTTTTCCTCCCACTAGCCCCTTCGAGGATTAACTCCTTTTCCAAGAAGGTAGCGTATTTGGCAACAAACACCTTTTGCTTAGTAGAATTATAAAAATAGTATTCTAAACTTTCTTTAGGATAACCTACAAATCTGCACTTATCAGATCTTGTCCCAAGCTTATCATTCTGAAATCTTTTCACATAAGCTGGACATCCCCAAATCTTAACATGCTTAAGACTAGGTTTCCTCCTTGTCCACATCTCATATAGAGTTTTCTGGATGAATTTTGAGGGGACCTTATTTAGTAGATATGCAGTTGTTTCTAGGGCATAACCCTAGAATGATATTAGAAGATCGGTGAAACTCATCATGGACCGTACCATGTCCAACAAGGTAAGATTTCTCATTTCAAATACTCCATTCAACTGTGGTGTACCAGGAGGTGTCCTTTGTGAGAGGATACCATTATCTTTGAGATGATTGAGAAACTCATTGCTTAAGTATTCATCTCCTCAATTCGATCGAAGAATCTTAATACTTTTGTCAGTTTTTTTCTCAACTTCACTTCTGAATTCTTTGAACCTTTCAAATGATTCGGATTTGTATTTCATCAAATAGACATATCCAAATCTCAAATGATCATCAGTGAAAGTAACGAAATACGAATACCCTCCACGTGCATTTATTGTCATAGGTCCACATACATCTGTGTGTACCAACTCTATCCTGCAACTTTCTCTCTCTCTCTCTCGATGTCTACTAAATGGAGATTTAGTCATCTTTCCCATGAGACAAGATTCACAAGTTGCATATGATTCAAAATTAAATGGCTCTAAAAGCCCATCTTTGTGCAACTTGTTTAGTCTTGTTTAATTGATATGATCGATTCTGCAATGCCATATGAAAATTTGATTCACATCATCCATTTTCCTTTTATTAGTTTGTTCAATTTGCAAAATATTTTCATGTAAGTCAAGCACATACAATCCATCAATTAATCTACCAGTTTCATATAAAACATTCTCATTATAAATAGAGCAATAATTGTTCTTTATTATAATGTTAAAGCCTTCCTTGTCCAACAATAGAATAGAAATAATGTTTCTCACAGGAACTGGAACATAATAACAATTTATTAAATTAATTGATTTTCCTGATGGTAGTGCCAAATAATAAGTCCCTACTGCTAATGCAACAACCTTTGCTCCATTCCCCACGCGCTTGGTGACTTCTCCTTTGTTCAGCTTTTTACTTCTGCTTAGTCCCTGCACAATATTACATATGTGAGAACCACAGTCGATATCCAATACCCAAGTAGAATTTTGACTTACAGAAAGATTTATTTCAATTATGAACAAACTTGTATCTGTAGCTGAAGTTGAAGCTTCTTCAAGCTTCTTTTACTTCTGCTCGGCAAGATACTCCTTATAGTTTCTCTTCTAATGTCCCGACTTTTTGCAGTGAAAATAAACTCCTTTCCTATCGGCATAAGTCATTTTCCTATCCTTTGGTTTTGCCTTTCCTTTTACCTTCTTGGGATTTTTCTTCTTTTCAAAAGATCTTCTGGCCCTCTTTTGCTTCTTAGAAGAGTCATCTACACAAGCATTACATGGTCTTTTCTTCAATGAAAAGTGACTCTTAGTTGTTTTCAACATGTTAAGCAATTCAGATAAACTAATATCCAGCTTGTTCATGTGAAAGTTCATAACAAATTGTGAAAAGGAGTCAGGGAGTGATTGTAAGATCAAATCTTGACTCAAATCACCATCTATGATAAAACCTAACTGGCCTAATTGTTCAATCAAATTGATCATCTTTATTACTTGTGCTTGCACTGTAGTTCCATCGGTCATCCTAGATCGGAAGATCTCTTTAGATATCTCATATCTAACCAATCGACTTTGCTCACCATATAAATCCTTAAGGTGCAAAAGCATAGTTGGTGCATCCATTTTCTCATGTTGACGCTGTAACTCATTACTCATGGATGCTAACATGATTCACTGAGCCACCTGTGCATCATCCTGCCACTTTCTAAAAGTAGCTAGCTCTTCCTCGGAGGTTTCTTCTGCAACAGTTGCAGGTACAAGTGAGTTAAGGACATAACCCAGTTTTTTAGCTGTGAGAACAATTCTCGAGTTCCTTAACTAGTCTGAGTAATTTGGTCCGGTTAATTTATTTACATCTAGTATACTTCACAGTGATAGTGAATTAGCCATTTGTAAAATTCTACAAGTAAATTTAATTTAACAACATTAGCATGCATTCTTTTATTAATCACCAGATTAATTGAGGTCTTTATTAAAATGTTATCTCCCACTATTTCTTCAAACTATATAACCCTCTTTATAATGGTGACTTTGTAAAATCTGCAAGTGAGAAAAGATCTAATTGTAATAAATACATAGCCTTATGTGTGCATAACAAACTACATATTTATTCAAGAGGTAGACAATTCTTGTCGATTACATCTCCATGTAATTCTTTTGTTTATTTTTTCTCATAGATCATAATGGTCAAGTGTGTGCACATCCGAACTAAAATAATCTAAGTTAAGTTAGACCCAACATTTCCATATAAGTGAAGAGAAAAATACAGTCCTTGTGTGTGCACAACAAAACAGTATTTTTCAATTTCTTATAAACATCAAATGTAATAAAGTAACATCTCAAATATTTAATACTTGCCTTATGTGTGCACAACAAACTCATATTAAATATTCGATGCTCTATCGATTTACAATGCTTGAAGGCTACGTTCAACATTCTCTAATGTTTTTGAACGTATTCAACTTAATATATTATCTTTGAGGGTTTTGTTATTAAATAGTCTATTCTTGATTAGAGCGCATGTAAATATATATGTATAGAAATACTCGTCATATTAAACATACATCCACATGTATAATAATATATTTACTATGTAGTTAGCATGCATATGTAGAATACTATATTCTACCTGGGATGATTATGGACTTAATTTTAATTTGGTTCATTGGAGCCACCATGAACAAAAAGGTCAAACCTAGGGTGCAAGAATAAAATATTGAATATAACTATTACATTCAACCCAGGCTTTAATACAAATGGGCCTTCAACGCTCCTTCTCTTTGTCTCCAATTTCTCGAACAATTCTATACTATCCTATCACAATCTATTTATAAAACAGTAACCTTGATCAGCAGTCAAGGGGAGGTACATAAGAGGGAGATAAAATTTGCATCAGAATATTAGAGAGGCGAGGTACGCAGACCCTATTTATAAAAACCACATACATTCAAGCATCCATTAAATTTAATTCCAATCATATTTTTTATAGGTCCATAATCATCCCCTATATTATCATATATATCATCATATACATCAATATAATAAACATTCAGTATATATGTTGATATCATTTAATGGGCAATAAACTCTTGCTAGAAAATCAATTTTTGAAACAAAACAAACTACTTTATTTTAATCAAAAACCAATTTAAAATAAACTCTTTAATTTTTAGCAACATGGAATCTAATTCCATTAAAAATAATACCAAATTAATTTGAAAATAATCCTTTTATTTAATTGAAGTGAATTTTAAGAAAAAATAAAAAATTTAAAAACAAGTGTCCGGCGTGGCCGCGCTGCACCTCAAACGATTCTAGCATCAGGCGCGGCGCAGAATTCGGCAGAAAGTTATTTTGCCCAGAAAATCAGTTCTAAACCCATATCAACACACATACTGAATAAATTACAATCAAAGATTTGCCTAAGGAAGATCTGATACAACTGTAGGATTACTAAAAACGGATCAAAGCATTCAATCAAATTAAAATTACAGCGAAAACATGAAAAGTAGCAAATTAAAATTCTCACCAATCCATTGTGTAGCCTTATGTAAACTCAATTATTGAGGAAGGATAAAGATATACCTTTGAAACGTGTAACCTTCGATGAAGACTCCAAATTCAATCTTTTAATCCGTCACGATCTCTCCAATCTCCGGATCAACGTTCGTCACAAAGTGTATGCAACGCCTAAGAGGTATCCACCAATAGTAATTGATTAAAGAAAGAATTTAGACTCTACTAGGTCTTGGATGAGTAATCCTAATTCTCATGTTCCTAATAATTTAGGGTTTTAGAAAATGCTTGCTAGAGAGAAGCAAGTTGCAAGAGTTGCGTTAGTCTGTTCCACAACAAGACTCCTCTTATTTAAAGACTAACCATAATCCTGAACCCTTAAGAAATTGGGTTTTAATTTAATTCTCAATCTAATTGGGAACTAAATAAAATAATAATAATAATAAGACTCCTCTTATTAATTTTTATAATCTAGTATTTCTCTAAATATTTAATTATAAATATTAGTATTTTTCCAAATACTATATTATTATTATTTAGTCAATTTAATAATAATAATAATAATAATAATAATAATAGTAATAATAATAATAATAATAATAATAATAATAATAATAAGATGACTAATCTTATTAATTTATAATAATAGTATTTCTCCAAATACTTAATTATAAATCTTAAGCTATTTAATTTATTCCACTAATAAATTAAATACACTTAATTTATTATTACTAAGCAAATCAATTCTAAAATTATATTACTCCCTTTTTGTGGTGTGACCCTTTAGGTTCAATATTAAGCCAGTAGTAGAATAAATACATTAGAATAATTCAAATATTATTTATAATAAATTAAACTCGTTTAATTCAAACATAAATAAATAATATTTATTCTACATCTTGAGTAACACCTTATAAATAATGTATTATGATTATCCGGATAATATGAATTCAACGTAAATCACAAAGATTATCACAAAGAATACAAAGAACCTATTCCGTGAATAGTTACCGTACAATTCAATCCTTCTACCATACAATGTCCTAATCAAATATAAAATATAGAATTATTGTCAAGTTTTATTTATTTGATTATATGTATTTCGATTCTAAAATGCACAACAATAGTTAGTGTAAATTAGAAACTCCTTTCTAATTTCCATTCAACCCTGGCCAGGAACGATTTCTATGTTGTCATTTTATCGAATCACATAGGACATTCTCCTCGCTTTACTGGAAGCGGTAGATCCTTTGTTGATCATTTACCTATTTCTATATAGATTTTATTATATTCGAGCATACCCTATGACATACTCAAGAGTATTAAGAAATATGTCAAAACATAATTCAGTATATACAATATACTATGATGATTTCAAGTTTAAAGATCACTTGTACTACTATCACTTTAGGAACTCCTAATGACAGACAAGTAAAAGTCCATTATGGTTCCTTTATTAGTCACGTTCAATGAACTTATTCTCTAATAAGCATCTATATACTTGCTTTAGTGTCTTTACGCAAATAATCATGAGATCAATCATCCTCTTCAATAGAGCAATCATAGTATGTACTAATCTATCCGGAATCAGTAACCCATATTAGTGATCCAACGATTATGAACATTTTAGTTTTGAGCTATCATAAAATTTAGATCTCATTAGCACGATCAACATCATGATTCTAAAAGCATTGCTCAATAACTATGGTATCACATTTATTAATTCAACTAATTAACATGGATAAAGAATGCCTTTTTAATATATAAACTTTCTTATTAATAAATAAATAAGATTACAAAGTAAATGCTTATTACATCAAATATAATTGGCTTGAGGGTATACTACTTTCATGATGAACTTGTCATAATCTTCCACTGACTTGTCAGATGTTTACACAGTACGATTTTTGACTTCCTCAAGGTGAAATCATAGAGTAATTCTTCTACTCTACGATGAAGATGACTCTGAGATTTTAACTTTACGATCAGGCTTGAACTCTATGATTTGTCTTGTATTCTATGACTTTCTGACTGTCTTCAGTCAACCCTGCGATCTTAGACTAATATTTCCTGTAGCACTAAAATTGTGACAACCTGGATTTTTAGAAATTATTAAAATAAGAATTTAATAAATAAAATTCTTATTATGAGACGTGTTGGGCTCGAATAAACATATATATGTTTTGGAATATGTGATTTGGTGTGAAAAAATTATGCGTGTATATAAAGAATATATATATATATATATATATATATATATACATATATTGGGAAAATGAGAATTAATAATTATTTAAACTATTAAAGAAAGTGAAAAAAATTAGTTACGAAATGGAATATTGAAATGAAGAAAAATCAATTAATTAGTAATGGTTAATTGAGATTAAGTTAAAAACTTATTGTAATTTGAATGACAAGCCTTGAATGACAATGGAATTATTATGAATTATTTTTCATAAATGATATGATTAATTCACTTAATTAAAATAGTGAATTAACATAAATATCTTTGTTTTAATAAAAATGAAAGAGTTAATATATTGCATATAAATGTAATACGTTTATGTAATGTTCTAATATATTATATAAATGGAATAGGAGATGAGAAAAACCAACATGTTTATAAATAAATATAGGTGTCAAAATTAATAAATTAAATTAATAATCAAGTTGTGATTAAGTGTATAAATTAAATAAATTATCTTGAGATAATTTATAGAAAGAAGGAAATTAAATAATTATGCATAATGATTGTATCCTTTATTAAAATAATTAGTAGGTTAAATATTTTTTATTTTAATTGAAATTTTTATTTTAATAGAGATGTTTATTCTAATTATGAATGTAACTTCATAATTCGTATGAGATATCGTTAGAGAAGTGGAGATGGCTAAATGATTTAGCAGACAAAGTAAAAGATGTTAACCAATTAAAACAAAGAATGAGAAGGAAAAGTAAAGGTGTGCAAATCTAACAAACCCTTGAGAAAATGGTAACGCTCAGGCTTTTCATTTGCTATAACGCTCAAATAAACTGAATAATAGAACCATTACATCAGTTCATTATTTTTACGTTGCAAAGAAAAGAGAAAGCTCTGACTTCATAGAGAGAAGGAGAGTGGGTTTTTTGTGAAAAATTGGAAGAGAAGTTCTGAGAATCAAAGAGAAGCCAGCAATCTACATCGTATAATTAAGCTAAGGAAGATCCAAGAGGTAAGAAGGAAATTCTAATACTCCTAATCTTTATTTGTTAAGTTTTCTGTTAGAAATTGTTGTAGTTGTTTAAGTTGGAGAAAATTCAATTGTGTGATTTCAATTAGTAAATGAACTATTAGATGATTTGAGAATAGCATACAAGTGAAATTAAAGGAAATAAATCTGAATTTAGATGTAAAGAGGAAGAAAAATAGACCTTTGGACTAATTTTGGTCATTGTGGTATGTTTTAAGGATTGCTATGGTTATGTTGTTGTGCTTAAAGAATTTAATTGAAGGATGTATGTTGTACTCCTCTACAATACGAAAACAACCCAATTTGAATGAATCAAAACGGATGTAAAACGAATTCGTGGTGAAAGATTTTGTAAAATATGTCGAAATAAGAAAATGTAGTATGAATATTGAAATTGAATCCTTAAAAATGGTATATTAGAGTTTCTAAAATGTTATAATTTCTCTGTAGAAGTATATCTCTGTGTTTAACAAATTTATTGAGAAAACAATCATTTGATTTAGACCTTAGCTGAAGAGGATATAAAATTTGGCTGAAAACAGAGTTCAAAATCGCGAACTGAAAAAATTGATTCTGCAGTCGGGAGCCGCTGCGCTGTAATTGGGCGTCGTCGCGCTGGTTTCAAGTGTAAATGGGGCTCGGCCGCGCCGGTAGTAGATCAGGCCCAGTGCTGAGCTTTTAAATGTATAGTTCTGGGGGAAGTTTATGGAATTAATTTAATAAACATACTCAACTATTAAGCATGTAATATGATATGATGTTGAGCCTTAATCATCTAATTGAATGTTATGGTTATATAATCAACTTAAGAAAGGTTGCAATACCTGAGAATTTCCAAATAATTTTAAAGGAATATATTAATGAAAGTTGGATAATTATTTGAATATAAATATTTATGTGATATGAGATGAGTTAACTTAATTACGTCAAATTGAAATGATGATAATTGAGAAGAGAATGTGGAGTTTATTATAAGCTCGAGAAATGCTTTGTGTGGCACCGTAATGAGAAGTATGTAATTTAATTCATTAAAGAGAGAATTAAGAAGTCGATTCTGAGACTTAGTGACTCGAAGGAACCTTAGTGGTTCGGATGTAAATGGTCTGTTTGACCTATATCCTTAGTGGATATCCTACTCGGTGGAGTAGAAGAGTAGATTAAGAGTTGTTCAGTCTCTGAACCACTTAAAAATCTCTCGTGTCTTTTACTTTACGTCATTTACATTCTGCACCTTATTGCTACAATATCTGTTATGTGTTTGAACATCAATAAGACTAAATTTGGATATGAGGTTTCTATAATCTTTGAAGGGAGTTTACAAAAGAATATTCTGATGTGCTTAATTAATATGATTAACTGATTACTTGGTAATACATCTTTAATTAATCAAAATATTTTTAAAGATCTATTCAACCCCTCCTTTTAGATCTCCAGTGTGCCTCTTAGAAACAAGTGGTATCAGAGCAGGTTCTCACGAATATCTAAAGCTTACACTTTGAAATTATCCAAGGCATCAAACAAAAACCAGTCCTAAACTTAGTAATTGAAGTTAAACACATATTCTAAATAAAGATGAGCTTATATATTGAAATTTTTATGTAGAGGTATATATATAGATGAATGTAAATGATATGCTTGATGTTATCTAGATTGATCCATGAGAGCAAACAAAGTTATCACTATTATCAAACGAGCTTAGCAACGCTAAGATCAATTAGCAGATTAAGCAATCCAACTATAGGAAAGTGCAGGTTCAGCCAGAGCTAAGGTTTCTATGTTCATAGCCTTGCATGAAAAATGTGCTTGAAGATATCAGGGTCTGCACCTCTGCCAAAGGAGTTTGAGAAGCTTTTCTAACCGTGATCAAGAGCGAAGCTAAATGATAAGTTAAGCATGTCCTTGAAGAAAGGATCACTGGGAGATATGAAAGATTCAATGTGCTTCTGAAATGTTCTAGTGCAAATGGCAAGGTCTATCCCAACAATAATCTAAACCTTGAGGTTCATTTAAGCTTTCCAAGGAATATGGGATGTCAAGGCTTTCCTCTGTTTTCAAAGCCAATGATCTGCTCGTTATACTCTGTTCAGAAAGTATATTTGATAAAGCAAAAGATCATTCTAGAGACTCTACAACTGATAATAGTTGTTGGTGATTCTCAAGATTGCAAATCTCTACCCAACAACATAATGCGATGACTCAAGCAAAACCACTAAATGTTAAGAGATTAAAGTTAGTGAGGTATTTGACATTATTTTCTCTAAATATTTATATTGATGATTGTTAAATTTCTTTATATGATATTATGTATGTGTTGCATCAATAGTTGAATTGTCTCAATGTTCTATCAAAGGGTCATTTTCATCTTCAAAAGGAGAAAAAGAGAGTGCAAGCAGAGATGTGAATTACTTTATAAAACACTGTCTCTCAATCCAAGTTTGAGGCTTAAAATTAATCTTTAAGAATGATATATGAAGTGTATGCACTGAGAAAGTCTATTCTTACCTCTAAGTTAAAAGAGTTAGAAATGACAATCTCAATATGTAATTGTTCTTTATCATATGTGAACTAATTGATCACTAATTAGAGATTTGTTTTTGATAAAATCAGTTCTGAAGTTTAGAAGATTAATCTTCTACTTTAGATGTGGAAAACTCAATGGAAATTAGCAATAACAATTATCACTCTTCTAATTAGAGGTGTTGTTATTATGAAATCCAAAGAGGTTGCTAAAGCTGAGTATTTCAGGTTGTTCAACTTTTGCTGACTAGTTTATTGTGTCAAAGAACTATTAGTCACACAATGTTCTATGTTTTTGATAAAGCGTAGAGTGTAATCAAAACTACAGTTGTACCTCATAAAGTCGTAGAGTCTGATCAACTCAATGAACCTGTTGGGTTTGTACGAAATTGTAGGGCGCAATCAAATTGCAAAAATTAGCTGAAGCATGGTATATCAGAGTTTAAAATTTTCTACAAAACCATTACCCTGATCATCCTTTATGCAAATTATTAATTTAAAACGATAAGTAAGAAGTTATGGAATCATACCCTTGTAGAACGAAGCTTCCACAGGTACAAGTTTAACTCCTTATTCGTCGCGATCTCCTTGAATGTCCGTGGTAGATTCCTTCATTTGATCAATGTTATCCACCCAAGTGTTTGGCCTCTAGAGGTGATCCACCAAGGAAAAGGAATTATTCAAGAAGGAGGGTGGTTGGCTAAACCCTAGTTTTCTATCCTCTATAGAAAAGGAGTACTCTCCAATAATTAGAATTGCATCAACTAATATCTAACATAAGACTCCTCTTATATAGATTATCGACGTCGGGAAAAAATACGGGTCGAGTTGGACTCGAATCTTTCTCTCTTCCTAAGTTTTGTTGCTTTCTACCCTTATTTCCTTGTCTGTTTTATGAAGGGTGAATTTTTTTTAGGAAAAGGTCAACATGTATCATGTCGACGATTTGAACAGTTTACATAGTCGTCAGTTGGTAGATTTAAAATGGTTGTACCAACTCAACCGAGTTTTGTTTTGAAAGTAGGCCCAATTGTTGGACAATGTAGAAACTTAATCTTTAAAACTGAAGTTCTAAGTTCGAGGGCTTGGTTAAGTGAGGGGAAGGTGTTAGACACCCCTCAACTCCCGTGAAAATACAGTACCACATCTTTTTAATATTTCCCTTTTTATTTGCAATGTGTGTGTGAATGCTGGAAGAAATCGGGCCTACGCTTGATTGATTTGAAAGTATTGTTAAACCTATATACGAAGGATTTGATTTGATTTGATTTGCAAAAGTTCTTTTTTAGACAAGATATTAAAATGATGTTTTAAAAGCAGGTTCCAAACCCTTTCGCTCACGTAGGAATTGAAGCATGTTGATACTTTCATTTTTTATTGTTTCAGCCTTTGGGCTCAATTGAAATGGGGATTGTCGGGCTGCGAAGCATCCTTGACCACAAAATATAGACAAGTGCCAGTCTTCTCATGGGTATGACAGCCATCGGAGTGACTCTAGCACTACAAACCATTATTTCATTATGATTGAGACCTTAAACCCGGATAACAATTTTAAGGTCTTTCGGATGAACATTTTTATAGAAAAACTGACAGGGTACATTTGTAATGTGGAGTTTGTCCATCATGGAAATCAGATTCTGATTAGTTTGATCATGAATCCCACGATTTCTTGGCTCACATAAGGAAGCCAAGTAAACCTGCACAGCACATATGTTTACAGAAAATGGATATTTACATCTGGACGTCGCAAAAAACCAAGGATTCATCAGTCAAATCCTAACTTGCGCGTCACCAAAGCTTCTCATTCCCACTAGATAGCGATCTAAGGGTCGCGATAATGAACAAAACAAGAAAGAAAGCCAGATTTAAATAAAACTCAGCCATTCTAGCTTCCCGATTCTGATTGGACCTATTTTGAACCGTTCGAAAGGTAGAAAGGGCTAGATTTAAAGAAATCTTACTCGCCCAAATGAATATCAACGCCAATTCATATCAAATGAATATTTAAAGCAGAAATTTAATCACAATGAATAAAGAATATATATAATCATATATATACGAAAGCTGTAAAGGGCGATGGATTTTCACTCTCAGGCCCGTACTAGTATATATATATATATATATATATATAAAGTCACGAAGTAATCTAGGCTTGACAAAATAGAAATATATATATATAGGGTCCGTCTCTCTAGCGAACCATAGGGAGCGAACTAAAAGCGAACCAGCTATTGCGACGGTTTTTTCCGTCGCAATAACATAGAAAATCAGTTTTTTATGCTATAGCGACGGAAAAAACTATCACTATAGTCAGTTCGCTTTTAGTTCGCTCTCTATAGTTCGCTGGAGAGACTGACCGTATATATATATACACAAAAGATTTAGAGGGCGACGGATTTCCAATCCTGTGCCCGAACTGGAATGGAAATATATATATATATATATATATATATATATATATATATATAAAAGTTGTAAAAAGCCACAGAGTGATCCAGGCTTGACAGAATTAAAATATATACATATAAAAGCTGTAAATGAGTCACAAAGTAATTCAGGCTCGACATAATATAAATAAATATATATATATATATATAAAAGCTGTAAAGGGCGACGGATTAGCAATCCTATGCCCGGACAGAAATGTCAATATATATATATATATATATATATATATTTATAAAAGCGAAAAAAAGTCCACGAAATGATCAAGGCCAAACGAAAATATAAATGTTAATATATACAGTTAGTATATAAATATTAAAGTAATAAAAAGGCCACGAAGTCAAAATCCAGGCCAAATGAAGTCAGAAAAATTTATATATATATAGTTATATATATAAAAGTAGTAACTACCACGGATTTGCTATCCGAGCGTGACAGAATTGAAAAGTTAGTATATATACAGTTAAATATATACATAATAAAACCAAAAAGGACACGAGTCAATGACCCAATCCGATAAAGTTGATATATATATATATATATATATATACATATATATAAATAAAAGTGATTAAAAGCGGTGGATCGTCGATCCGGGCTGTGCAAATTCCAGAAAACGTATTTATGTACTAAAATATACTAAAACGTAAGCAAAAATAGCCACGGAACTGAGTTCCGAGAAAAATCAGAAGATGAAACTTAACGTGCACGTGTATAAATGCGCAATGAAGTAGTAGGAACTTCCTGATACTTACAATGGACTGCTACACGGGCGTTTTGCCACTTGGTAGGCTTCAAACAGGCGTTTCCACCTTTCAATTTTAGATATGTGGTAGTATATGAGTATACTTACGTGTTAGAATAATAAAATCTGGGTTTGGAGTACTGGAAGTCGGGCTAGGAAACAAAAAGGGCGGAGTTTCAGAGCATTTTTTATTTTCTCTTGTTTTAGCTTGGGGGTGCACTTGTATTTAAAGACCCGATGGAAGCGGTTCTACCCGCGGCAGCCGCGGTTCTACCTACGACGCCATGTGGAAGGGCCCAGGTGGTGGGTCCCTTCACCTCGACGTACGTGCACTTCGAGCAACGCGAGGTAAGATTCAAAACTTTCTAACTTTTGATCGGAGCGTCCGTTTGAGGTGTGATATACCTTTTCGGATAGCCCTTGCCGAGAGAGTCACAATGACATGGGACTAAACCTTTTCCAAGCCAAGAAGACGGGTTCATAACCGGGTCTTCATTTCCTTGCAGTTTATCCGTTGAGTTGTCTTGCGCTATTTTCACTCGGGATCACTGTTATGGTTCTTTCTGACCTTGATGGCATCAATTCAGCTTGATTTTGACCGTATTGGCGTCAAGTTGATAAAATTACCATGTTGCCCCTCCAGGGGTTGTCTCCTGTACTGGCATGGTCTTCGACTATTTTCTCAGGGTTGTCTCTGAGGTTTTAATCCCAGTCGCTTCTGTTTGTCCTTAGGGTTGTCTCCGAGATTGACTTGGTTTCCCAGGGTTATCTCTGGGGATGATGTGATGCTTCGGAGTTATCTCCGAAGTTGATTTGGCCTCCCGAGTTGTGATTGGGGCTCGACTTGACCACCCGAATTGTGACCGGCCTGAACTGGATCTCCCGGTATTGTCACCAGGGTTGCTGTACCTCCCGGGTTGTGACCGGGGTTTGACTTGACATCCCGGTATTGAGACCGAGGCTAAGTTGACATCCCGGTACTGAGACTAGGGCTGAGTTGACATCCCGATATTGAGACTGAGGCTGAGTTGACATCTCAGTATTGAGACCGGGGTTGAGTTGACATCCCGGTATTGAGATCGGGGTTGAGTTGGCATCCCGGTATTGAGACCGGGGCTGAGTTAGCATCCCGGTATTGAGACCGGGGCTAATCTGACATCCCGGTATTAAGACCGGGGCTGAACTGACATCCTGGTATTGTGAACGGGGGTTGACATACCGGTATTGAGACCGGAGTTGAGTTGACATCCCGGTATTATGACCGGGGCTGAACTGACTTCCCGGTATTAAGATCGGGGCTGACCTGACATCCCGGTATTGAGACTGGGGCTGAACTGACATCCCGGTATTGAGACTGTGGTTGAGTTGACATCCTGGTATTGTGACCGGGGCTGAACTAATATCCCGGTATTGAGACCGGGGTTGAGTTGACATCCCGGTATTGTGACCGGGGCTGAACTGACATCCCAGTATTGAGACCGGGGTAGATCTGACATCCCGGTATTGAGACCGGGGATGAATTAACATCCCGACATTGAGATCGGGGCTGATATGACATCTCGGTATTGAGACCGGGGCTGAACTAACATCCCGGTATTGAGACCGAGGCTGATCTGACATCTCAGTATTGAGATCGGGGTTGAAATGACGATTTTGTCCTCCTGCATAGTTAGTTACATGGACGCAAAATTTTTGAGCGTTTATAATAGGATTGCAAAATTTTGAGTGTCTACATAGATATTGGTCAACCTTTCTATTCGTATTAGACATAGGGTTTTATTTAATTAATTAAACTTTTTTAATTAATTTAGGCTTCCCACCACATTGGGAATAATTAATTAAATTCCTTTAATTAATTTGCCTCCTAATCTTATTAGGAATAAATGAGAGTATTAATATTAAATTAATTCCTAAACTCCTTTAGAAATTAAAATAATAATAATTGTAATAATATTAATCAGACTTCTCTTATTAATTTATATTTAATATTTCTAAAATATTAAATAATAAATATTAAGCTATTTAACTTATTCTTTCACCATAGATTAAATTAATTACACTTCACATATTATTACGATTATGCCATTACCTTCTTAAATAATTATTCTTCCTTTTATGGTGTGACCCTTTAGGTTCTCCATATTAAACCGTTTGTGAATAAATCAATTAGAACAATTCTAATCTTATTTAAA
Organism: Panax stipuleanatus; assembly: GCA_020205555.1. Lineage (NCBI taxonomy): Eukaryota > Viridiplantae > Streptophyta > Magnoliopsida > Apiales > Araliaceae > Panax > Panax stipuleanatus. The sequence goes on from CM035121.1 coordinate 69,825,401, forward strand.
TAAATAAATTAAACTAATAATCTATTTAAATAAATAATATTTATTCTACAATAGGGATAAGCCTCCCTAGCGATCAACGAATTTTCAGATAATATAGATTTCAACATTAATCATAAAAGAATCCGTGAGTAAATAGTTACCGTACAACTCAATCCTTCCACCATACAATGTCCCAATTAAATATAAGACATGGAATTACTGTCAAGTCTTATTTTATTTAATTATATGTATTTTGATTAGAAAATGCACAACTCCAAATAATGCAAATTAGAAACTCTTTTCTAATTTCATTATACCTTGGCCAAGGACTACTGGGTTGTCATTTAACGAATCAGATAGGACATATCTCTTCTTTTACTAGAAGTGGTAGATTCTTAATTGACCATTATCTCCATATGTAACTAATTATACCCAAACATACCCTTTGATATACCTTAAAGGTCTTAAGGAATAAGTCATAGTATAATTCATTACACACAAGATACTATGATGATCTCAAGTCCAAGGATTACTTGTACTACTATCACATTAGGAATTCCTATTAACAGACAAGTAAAACTCCATTAGGTATTTCATAGCGAGTCACGTTCAGTGTACTTATTCTCCAATAAGCATCTACATACTTGCTTTAGTGTATCCACACAAATGATCATGAGATCAATCATCCTCATCCAATAAGCAAGCAACATATGTACCAATCTATCTGGATTTACTAATCCCCTTTTTAGTAATCCTACGATTGTGAACTATTTTAGTTTTAAGCTTTCTAAGAATTTAGATCTCATTAGCATGATCAACATCATAATTCTAAAAGCATTGCTTAAAACTATGGGTTATTTACATATTATAAAAATAACATCATGTAGATAACTAAATGCCTTTAATAAATGAATTCTTTTATTAATAAATAAATAAGATTGCTAACAAAGTATGTGTTTTATCATCATACATGATTGGCTTGTATGCACACTACTATCAAAACCAACCAAGTGCAACTAGTAGAGCTAATCATTACTCTACAAAAATTCAAAATCTTAGAACATAGTGAAGGAAAAAGTAGTTGCAACCAAAAGGAAAGGCTTTTCATCCACACAAGTTCTATATAAAGAAGATGCTTATACACACACACACACACTCATACAACATATTGACTGATTAAATCATCATATAAATTGGAATATGTCCTTTATATTATTGTAATAATGTCCATACATGTAGAAGACCCAAAGTTCGAAAGACTTGGGTATTCAAGAAAACTAACATTTTAGAGCCCCCAAATCCAGGTCCCTTGTGTGTCACGCTACTTTATCTTCATACACATTATATAACTAACGCGGATTATATATACATACATTGTTCATTACACGATGGTTCTACAACATTTTCCCAAGGGTCTACCAACCTTAACTTAATATATACCTTTAATAACTCAAAAGATTTACATACTCAACCCATTTAAGATAACTTAATAGATAATATTGCATATTAATCTACTCTTGAACTTTTCTCTTGTATTTGACCTTGTTTAAGCACTCGGGCTTACCTAAAATATTATCATGATATAGCAAGAGTAAGCAACTACTTTGCTCAGCAAATTAAAATACAAAAAGATATATCATGATTGAAAAAAGAATATAACTTCTGAATTTTTCAACAATATATAACAATTGTGAAAGAATGGGAATCAAGTTTCAATAAATAAATAACTGAATCAATAATGTTGAGTGACCAACAATGACCATGAACAAATACAAAGGTTTATCAGAAATTAAAATGGACCTTTTAATAGGATTTTGGTAATCAATGTGATCAGCCTTTCATACCAGGTGAACATATGCAACTTGCACTAAGTGCGAATAACAATAATTATCATTGATGTGAAATAATTGATAATAATTAAACCATTAACATGCTTGAAAATAATAACTCAAGTTTGAGTTTAGGAAACTTGCATGCTCTAACGATTACCGCTAAGCAATCTAATTTAATCTCTTAGAAAAGACCTATCATTAATAAGATTGATCTTTCAATCAGCATAACATATCTTAACTCATAATACAATTATTCTTAAAATAAATTATCTAACATTTAGTCACATAATCAAATATTAGATAATTCCTTAACTTATTAGTAATATTGTCGACGTCGGTGGAAAAAATACGGGTCGAGTTGGATCCGAATCTTTTCTCTTTTCCTAAGTTCTGTTTTCTACCCTTATTTTATCTGTTTGAAAAGGCGAAGGATTTTTAAAGAAAGGCCAACATGTATCATGTCGACGATTTGAACATTTTAAAGAGTCGCCAGTTGGTAGATTTGAAATGGTTGTACCAACTCAACCGAGTTTTGTTTGAAAGTAGGCCCAATTGTGGGACACTTTCGAAACATGATCTTTGAAATCGAAGTTCTAAGTTCGGGGGCTTGGTTAAGTGTGGGGAAGGTGTTAGGCACCCCACAACTCCCGTGAAAACAGGGTACCGCATCTTTTCAATATTTTCCTTTTTATTTGCAATGTGTGTGTGAATGCTGGAAGAAATTGGGCATAAATTTGTTGATTGGTAGTAGTGCTTTGCTTCGTTAAACCTATATACGAAGGGTTTGATTTGATTTGCAAAAGTTTTTTTAGGCAATATTTGAAAATGATATTTTGAAAGGTAGTTTTCAAACCCTTACGCTCTCATAGGAATAGAAGTCTGTTGATACTTTTATTTTATCTTTTTAGCCCTTTTGGCTCAATTTGAATGGTGATTGTCGGGCTGCGAAGCATCCTCGACCACAGAATATATACAAGTGTCGGTCTTCTCATGGGCATGACAGCAATCGGAGTGACTCTGACACGACAAATAATATTTCATTATATTGAGACCTTAAACCCGGATAACCGTTTTAAGGTCTTTCGGATGTACATTTTTTACAGAAAAACTGGCAGGGCACATTTGTAATGTGGAGTTTGTCCATCGTGAAAATTAGATTCTAATCAGTTTGATCATGAATCCCACGATTCCTAGGCTCACATAGGAGTAGCCAATAAAACTTGCTCAGCTCAAAATATGCACAGAAAATATGTATTTACATTTAGAAGTCGCAAAAATCAAGGATTCATCAGTCAAATCCTGGCTTACGCGTAGCCAAAGCTTCTCGTTCTCACTAGATAGCGATCTAAGGGACGCGAGGATGCTTTCAAATGAATATAACTAGAAAGAAAGCGAGATTTAAATAAATATCAGCCATTCTAGCTTCCCGGTTCCAGTTGGACCTATTTTGAACCGTTTGAAAGGTAGAATTGGCAAGATTTAAAGAAATCTAGTTCGCCCGAAGAGATATCAGCGCCGATTCATATCGAATGAATATTTACCGTCAAAATTTAATCACAATGAATAAAGATATATATATATATATATATATATATATATATATATATATATATATATATATATATATATATATATACAAAAGTTGTAAAGGGCGATGAGTTTTTACTTTGATGCTCAGACTGGAATGTAAATATATATATATATATATATATATATATATATATTTATAAAAGATGTAAAGAGCCACGGAGTAATCCAAGCTTGACAGAATGGAAATATATATATATATATATATATATATATATATATATATATATATATATATAAGCAATAAAGGGCGACGGATTTCAAATCCTTTGCCCGGACTTGAATGAAAATATATATATATATATATATATATATATATATTTATAAAAACTGTAAAAAGCCATGGAGTAATCCAGGCTGGACAGAATCGAAATATATATATAGAAAAACTGTAAAAAGCCACGGGATGATCCAGGCTTGGCAGAATGAAAATATATATATAAAAGCTGTAAAGGGCGATGGGTTTTCACTCATATGCCCGGATAGAATGTAAATATATATATATATATATATATATATATATATATTTATAAAAGCGATAAAAAGGCCACGGAGTGATCCAAGCCAAACTGAAATATAAAAGTTAATATATACAGTTAGTATATATACATTAAAGCAATAAAAAGATCACGAAGTCAAAATCCAGGCCAAATGAATTCAGAAAAATTTATATATATATATATAGTTATATATATAAAAGCAGTAACTACCACGAATTTGACCTCTGGGCTTGACAAAGTTCAAAAGTTAAGATATATATAGTTAAATATACACATAATAAAGCAAAACCAGAACTGGGAAGATAACTCAATCCGGTGAAGGGCATATATATATATATAAGCTATGAAAAGTCGCGGATCGACGATCCGAGCTGTGGAAAGGCCAGAAAACGTATTTATGTATTAAAATGTACGAAAACGTAAGCAAAAATGGCCACGGAACTGAGTTTCGGGCATAATCAGAAAACAAAACTTAACATGCAAGTGTATAAATGCGCAATGAAGTAGTATGAACTTCCTGATCGTAAAAATACTCACAATGGACTGCTATACAGACTTTTTGCCAAATCGTAGGCTTCAAACGTCCATTTCTACTGCTCAGTTTTTGATATGTGGTAGTATATAAGTATATCTACGTGTTAGAGTGATAAAATCTGGGTTTGGAGTACTGGAAGTCGGGCTAGGAAACCGAATGGGTAGAGTTTCAGAGCGTTTCTGAATTAATTTTGGCTTGGGGGTGCACTTATATTTATATATCCTATGGAAGCGGGCCTACCTGCGGCAGTCGCAGGTCTACCTACTGTGCCATTTGGCAGGGCCCGGGTGGTGGGTCCCATTGCCTCGAAGTACGTGCACTCCGAGCAATGCGAGATCACATTCGAAACTTTCTAACTTTTGATCGGAGCGTCCGTTTGAAGCGTGTTATGCCTTTCTAGAAAGCCCTCGCCGAGCGCATCGCAATAACATTGGACATAACCTTTTCTGAGTTCAAGAATACGGGTTCATAACCAAATCTTCGTTTCCCCGCAGTTTATCCGTTGAGCTATCTTGCGCTATTCTCACTCAGGATCAATGTTATGGTTCTTCCTGACCCTGATGGCATCAATTCGGCTTGGTTTTGATCGAATCGGCTTCAAGTTGGTAAAATAACCATTTTGCCCCTCCAGGGGTTGTTTCCTGTACTGGTACGGTCTTTGACTATTTTCCCGGGGTTGTCTTCGAGGTTTGGATCCCAGCCGATTCTGTTTATCCTCAGGGTTGTCTACGAGGCTGACTTGGTTTCTCCAGGGTTGTCTCTGGGGATGATGTGATGCTTTGGGGTTGTATCCGAAGTCAATTTGGCCTCCCGAGTTATAACCGGGGCTTGACATGACCTTTCGGGTTGAGACCGGAGTTGACATGTACCTTTCTGGTTGAGACCGGGGTCAACCTGTATCTCTCGGGTTGAGACCAGGGTTGACCTGTACCTCCCGGGTTGAGACCGGGGTTAACCTGTTCCTCCTAGGTTGAGACCGGGGTTGACATGTACCTCCCGGGTTGAGACCGGGGTTGACCTGTTCCTGTCGGGTTGAGACTGGGGTTGACCGGTACCTCCCGGGTTGAGACCGGGGTTGACTTGTTCCTCCCGGGTTGAGACCAGGGTTAACCTGTACCTCCCGGGTTGAGACCGGGGTTGACTTGTACCTCCCTGGTTGAGACCGGGGTTGACCTGTACATCTCGGGTTGAGATCGGGGTTGACCTGTACCTCCCGGGTTGATACCGAGGTTGACTTGTTCCTCCCGAGTTGAGACCGGGATTTTATTTGTACCTCCCGGGTTAAGACCGGGGTTGAGTTGACATCCCACTATTGAGACCGGGGTTGAGTTGACATCCCGATATTGAAATCGGGGTTGAGTTGACATTCCGGTATTGAGACAGGGGTGGAGTTGACATCCCGGTTTTGAGATCGGGGTTGAGTTGACATCCCGGTACTGAGACCGGGGTTGATCTGACATCCCGGTATTGAGACCGGGGTTGAGTTGACATCCCGGTATTGAGACCGGGGCTGAGTTGACATCCCGGTATTGAGACCGAGGCTAAACTGGCAGTTTTGCCCTCCTGTAGGTTTAGTAACAGGAACACAAAATTTTCGAGTGCCTATAACAGGAATGCAACATTTCTAGTGTCTACAAATATTATCGTCCTTTGATAATATTTTAATCATTTAATCATCAACTTAAAACTCTCGTATAATATTATTAATCATTTAATAATATCTTATTCACTTCCTAATATTATTAATGATTTAATAATATTTTAATCCCTTATTAATATTATTAATCCTTTAATAATATTTTAATCATTCAATAATATTATTAGTCATTTAATAATATTATAATCAATTACTAATAATATTAATTATTTAATAATATTTTAATCTCTCACTAAATATTATCAATCATTTAATAATATTTTAATCACTTAATAATATTATTAACCTTTTAATAATATTTTAATCACTTAATAATATTATTAATTATTTAATAATATTTTAATCACTTACTAAAATTATTATTCCTTTAATAATATTTTAATCACTTACTAATATTATTAATTATTTAATAATATTTTAATTATTTATTAATATTATTAATTATTTAATAATATTTTTATATTACTAATATGATTAATTATTTAATAATATTTTAATTATTTACTAATATTAATATTTTAAATATTTACTAATATTATTAATTATTTAATAATATTTTAATCACTTACTAATATTATTAATCATTTAATAATATCTTAATCACTTACTAAAATTATTATTCCTTTAATAATATTTTAATCACTTACTAATATTATTAATTATTTAATAATATTTTAATTATTTATTAATATTAGTAATCATTTAATAATATTTTTATATTACTAATATGATTAATTATTTAATAATATTTTAATTATTTACTAATATTAATATTTTAATTATTTACTAATATTATTAATTATTTAATAATATTTTAATCACTTACTAATATTATTAATCATTTAATAATATCTTAATCATTTATAAATATTATTAACCCTTTAATAATATTTTATTCACTTTCTAATATTATTAATCATTCAATAATATTTTAATTATTTATTAATATTATTAATCTTTTAATAATATTTTAATCATTAAATAATATTATTAATCATTTAATAATATCTTAATCAATTACAAATGCTATTAATCATTTAATAATATTTTATTTATTTATAAACAAATTAATTTAGTTGTTTATATCTTACTATTTAATTTATATAACACATATATCGTGGCATTCATATAAATTTTTATTAAAAAGGAACAAAATACCCTTATAAAGTATTAACACATCATATAATGATCATTAATCAATAAAATCACATTTACAAGTTTTATAACTTAATATAACTTAATTTTTTAAATTATTCTTAACTCGTTCATAGGCATGAAAAATACCAACACAACTTAGTATTTTTTTATCTTTAGGAAAAACTAAATATATAACATTCTAGTTACAAAATAATTTTCCTAAAATTTTCCAAACTCATTTCCTATTTTTAAATAAGCTAAAACGGTCCAAAATGGAAGCATTTATTAAAAATTATTGTGAAGCTCCCAAATTCGGACCGCCACTTGGTCACTTGAATTCGGTTCGTCACGTTCTATAATCTGACACTATAATAATATTACGACTAAATGTCGCATCGCACAGCGGAATAATACACAACTACTACCGAATAGATTACATTTAATTAATATAATTTATTCACGTCCCAAGGTCTCGAAACTTAAACATTGATTACATATCTTAGACATAACTTAAGCATACATAACCTTAACTAGTACATAATAGGATAAATTCTTATTACAATCATAAGTCCTACATAATATTAAGCTACTCAGTAGTCCTTTCTCTTGCCCTTGTCGGTGCTCGAGGGTCCGCACTGCTCTGCCTTAACTGAAATATTTTAGGGAAAGCAAGAATGAGCAACAAGTTTGCTCAACAAGTAATATAACAACAAGGGTGAGTAATATAGTTCTCGAATCTCAAAAAGGGTATAGCAAGGAATGATAGTTCAAGGATAGCAAGAATATCAACAGTTCTCAATAACAGTCGCTAAGGACAAAATAATATCAATATGATTCAATACTAAATTAATTTAAGATTTCAAGATAACTGAATACTGAGCAGTCACTAAGGACTATGAACTTCTACTAAATTAACAGAAATATATTGATAATCCAATAAAAACAAGTACAACAGGTGATCAGCCTAAAGTACTCTACGGTATGTATATCATTCAATCGTACTAAAGTGCGCACGTCGGTCTCCCGAAAAATATAATTTCCCTTCAAAGAAAGTTGTTCATCTCAGTCAAACACAAGATCCCGCACCAATCAATTGGTTTGGCTCGCCCTTCAACAATATATGTCTAGCCGAATCACATGGCATAGATCATAACAATTATAAGTTCAATCTCAAGATTTAAAGCTCGAAGAATATGAATCGGCTTTTATCTTATACCTGAAGTATATAGTTTATAATACAAGACTTGCAACCTCAAAGTTTACTTGTACGACAATAATAGCACAAGCTTAATGAACGCTCAATAAAGAGTAAGGTTAGGAACTTGCTTACAACGTTCCTTGAATAAAGTAAACACAAGGATAGGGTACTTGCCTTATGCGTAGTCTATCCACGTAAAGCTAATCAACACTTTGAATTCCAATCGTAATATAGTTACGTACATATGGTATTCATTAGCTAAGCACATTCAAAATCATGTTCGATATGTAAGTTAGATATACATATAGGGGTCCTCTTTAGTCATATAATCCTCATACGTATGTCACCATGTACTTTCACATATATACATACACAAAAGCAGCATATAGGTCATCACAAAATTAAGTACATAGTTATATCATGTATTAATTCATAACACTAATTCAATTGTGTCTTTTATATCTATGGAGTCCCGTTTATGAACTAACCATCGTCATATATCATTTCTTAACACATAAGACCACAACAACTAACAAATATACTCTATTTAGCAAGTTATAGCATTGTTATAAGTTAACCGTCGAAATCAAATTCAAGCATCAACATATAATATCACATCGTATGTATAGTAAAGGATACTTTCATGCTTGTTCAACCTTTTCACGTTCAATTTTACATGATATAGGTCCTAAGTGAATACCTTTAATAATTTAAGGCCATTCTATGTCATGAAACCACATTAGCTATTATGCTTGTTATTTGAAAACATATGAGGTAATCACATAACTTGTTTTCGGCATGCTCACAAGTATCTATATCATACACATATAACTAGCATCGTTACAAGCTTAAATCATGCTTCACTTGTGCCTAACTAGTTCTTATGGCATCTAACATAGTATATATACATGTATGATATATTAGTGAGATTAAGAGTACTTCTCAATATGCCGAAATTATCAGAATATGAACCTTGCTATAGCATGTTAAAGTTTATTTTCAAAACTTACACTTTCATTAGGAATGTGCACTAGTGAGGTTCACATGTTCATATTTTATTATGGAACCTATATACATAAGTTAATATGTCTCTCATGCATCTCTAAGTCATATTAACATGCCCGCAAAAGTCAGAATGTTAACATGGCATGCCTACATATTAGGTTTGTTTCCAAAATTCGAAGTTTGTTTATAAAATACTAAGTTTATTTCAAAACTATAAGTCCCCATTAATCATGCATACAACATAATATCTATGCTTACGTTATGTTAACGTACCCATATAAGCATGTCAAACCCATTAGCATGCTCGTTTAGGTAGTATAAACACATTAGTACTTAACAGTCTCGAATCAGAAACAGAAATAAAGAACCAAGGACTGCCGTAGCTGCGCCGGCTCTCGACTAGCAACAGACAGTTCCTGCAACGGCAAACTACAAACCCAAACACAAAAATTTCCTACGAATTTGCTATCAAACCAACTACATTACCTTACTAACACGTATATTAGCTTATATAACAATCAATTAACATAATCAAATCACAAAATCATGAACTCCAACGAAAATCAAGAATTGGAAATTTACAGAAATTTCAGAAATGTGAATTGAAGAACATGGAAGGTATGTTATACCTTTGCTAAATTGTGAATGAGCTTACTGCTAATTGAATTCTCCCAATTCCAGAATGATATTACTAAAGTATATATGCTCTCAATTCCACACTTAAACAAAATTCTCAGCAATGAATTAGAAGGAGGGGGGCTCAATTTATAGAACAAACAATAACCAGACAATGTTTTTCTCTCCCAAACCAAACCAACGGATTAAAGGATTGCATGAAGGTTATGAAAGAGTAGGTAATTTAGTGGTTGGATTCCATCATCAACCCCACCCCCCATTGCCTAATGATTATCTAAGTTACTGAAGTTGAGGAGGTAGAGTAGCATAGGCCATTGGGTGCACACGTGAAGGTGACAAGGAAGGAAACTCAGCAACATATATATATATATATATATATATATATATATATATATATATATATATATATATATATATATATATATATATATATACTTAGTCATTACACATTAAATATTACACACTCTTAAGCTATAATTCCTTTAGTCTCACAATATGGTTTTAAATGGAGAAACAATGTTACAATATATCAAGTTGGGTGTCACATATCCACATAAAAATATAATTCATGTACATTTTATCATATTAGTATAATTTAATCAGATATTACCACCTTACATCATCTCATGTATTATTTAATTAAATTCTATTAATCAATAATTATTTACCATATATTCATGATGTATTATTTTAATGTATACTCATATACATATTGTCACACAGCCTCATAATGTATTAATTAGTCATAACATATAGTTTCAATATGTATAGTCACATCGTATTAATCATGTAGCGTTCACAATTCAATAAACTTTACTATGTAGTTTATATATAATTGTATAGTCACATTGCACTACACTTCATATAATATATAGGTAGCTACTATACCTTATACATTTAATTATCACATGCTTGCACATAGCAACTAATTGAGCAAATGTTATCTACTCGTTCATATATTATTATTCTCAATGGTAATTATTTAATTACTTATCTTATCAATTAATTAATAATAATAATAATTAATCACTTCCTCATTAATCAATGTAATTATTAATCTCTTATAACAATTAATTAACATTAAATAAATATAAATCTTATTATATTTATATACAAGTTGCTTATTATTATTCTATTACTTGCAATCACATATCATTAATTAATCACCATTATATCAATTAATTAATATTATATTTCTCATAATAACAATTAACAATTAATATTTGATTAATTGTTCACGTAGTAATTCCTTCCTCAATTATTATTTCTTATCAATGTGCCACACAAGGCATTCAACGGGTTTATCGCAAACTCTATATTTTATCAATTATCATAATTATTCAATTTAATATATTGAGTTAACTCATCTCATAACACTTACATATTTATATTCAAATAAATATTCATTTCTATTAATATATTCATTTAATAATATTTAGAAATTTCGGGTATTACATGTTCCCCCTTATAAAAATTTCGTCCTCAGAATTGGTACAAGGTTACACAAATAGATGGGGATAGTCCCTCATCATCCTATCTTCTAATTTCCACATAGCTTCCTCGACATCGTGGTTACGCCAAAGTACTTTTACAGATGAAATAATTTTATTTCTCAAGGTTTTCTCTTTCCTATCTAATATTTGGACAAGAATTTCTTCATACGCTAGGTTCTTCTCCACTTGAATGGGCTCATAAGAAATCACGTGCTTGTAGTCGGCCTTATACGGTCGCAACACGAAAATGTGGAACACATTGTGGATGTGCTCCAACTCGGGTGGTAATGCAACTTTGTAAGCCACTTCGCCCACTCGCTTCAGTACCTCGAACGGTCCTATGAATCTTGGACTCAACTTTCCTTTCTTGTCGAAATGGATCTTTCCCTTCCATGGAGATACCTTAAAGAATACGAAACTGTTGACTTTAAAGTCTCGGTCCTGCCGATGCAAATCTGCATACTTTTTCTGGCGGTCTTGAGCTGCTACTAGTCTGGCTCTTATCACTATCACCACGTCTACGGTTTATTGTACTAATTCTGGTTCGAGTATGCGTCGCTCTCCGACTTCGTCCCAACATAATGGCGTTCTGCACTTTCTTTCGTAAAGAGCTTCGTCCAGTGGCATGCCGATACTCGCATGGTAACTATTGTTATACGCAAATTCAACTAAGGGTAGGTGGTCGTCCCAATTTCCTTTGAAGTCCATCACGCAAGTCCTAAGCATGTCCTCCACCATTTGTAAGTTCACTCACTCTGTCCGTCTGTCTGAGGATGATAAGCAGTACTTAACCTCAACTGTGTTCCCATCCTCTCTTGTGAGCTTTTTCAAAAATTTGACGTGAAGTGCGGATCTCGATCAGAGACAATTGACACCGGCACTCCTTGTCGCGAAACAATCTCCTTTAGGTAAAGGTTCGCTAACTGATTCAAACTGTAGCGGATCTTAATTGGTAGAAAGTGTGCGGTCTTTGTTAGTCAATCCACAATAACCCAAATGGCATCATATCCCTTCTGTGTGACTGAAAGTCCTACCACGAAGTCCATTGTAATATGTTTCCATTTCCACTCTGGTATTTCCAACGGTTGTTGTAAACCACTCGGCCACTGGTGCTCTACTTTGACGTATTGGCAAGTCAAACATCTACTAACACACTCTACAACTTCACGTTTTAGATTGGGCCACCAAAAATGTTGCCTCAAATCTCGGTACATCTTAGTGTCTCCCGAATGAACGGAATACGTCGTATTGTGTGCCTTGTGCAAAATTTCTTCTCTCAACTCGGTTACCGCTGGTACCCATACTCTTCCTTCGAACCTCAAAATACCGTCTTTATCCATTCGAAATCTTTCTTCTTCATTTTCTGTGATCCTTTTTTTAATTTTCTCGCACTCCTCATCTTTCTCTTGTGCTTCTTTTACTCTATCCAACAATGTCAGATTAGCTTCCATTACAAATAACTTCTCTTCAGACCTCTCCGGTCCTTTCACCTCTATCTCTAATCTTTCTATTTCCTTTACGATTTCCTCCTGAGCCGTCGTATGAAACAGCTTCTCCCTTCCTTTTCTGCTCAGAACGTCGGCAATCACGTTTGCCTTACCTAGGTGATAAAGAATATCGCAGTCATAGTCTTTGATTAATTCTAACCACCTTTTCTGACGCATATTCAACTCCTTCTGTGTGAAGATATATTTCAGACTTTTGTGGTCCGTGTATATCTCACATTTCTCCCCGTATAAATAGTGCCTCCAAATCTTCAACGCAAAAATGACTGCCGCTAACTTTAGGTCGTGAGTAGGGTATCGTTTTTTGTAGTCCTTTAATTGTCGTGATGCATACGCAATGACCTTGCCCTGCTGCATAGGCCCACAGCCAAGTCCCTTGTGCGATGCATCACTATAAACCCCAAAATTTCCTGCATCATCTAGGAGTGACAACAGAAGTGCTTCGCTTAATCTCTTCTTCATCTCTTGAAAACTCTCTTCATATTTGTCTGTCCACACAAACTTCACCGTCTTCCTTGTCAGATTGGTCAACGGGGTCGCTATCTTAGAAAAATTTTGAATAAATCTTCGATAGTACCCAGCTAACCCTAAGAAACTCCTCACCTCTGTTGGTGTTCTCGGTTGCTCCCAATTACTTACTGCCTCGACCTTTGCAGGGTCTACTGAGATTCCATTCCTATCCACCACGTGACCTAAGAATTGAACCTTCTCCATCTAAAATTTGCACTTAGAAAACTTCGCATACATCTTCTCTTTCCTTATTGCCTCTAAAATAATTTTCATATGTTCGGCGTGTTCTTCCTCTGTCTTCGAGTAGATCAAGATGTCGTCGATAAAGACTACTATGAATTTGTCTAATTAGGGCTTGAAAACTCAGTTCATCAAGTCCATGAATGCTTCCGAAGCATTAGTCAATCCAAATGACATTATCAAAAACTCATAATGTCCCTAACGGGTTCAAAACGAAGTCTTTGGTATGTCTTCATCCCGTACCTTCAGTTGGTGATAACTTGTCCGTAGGTCTATCTTCGAAAAACACTTCGCTCCCTTCAGTTGATCAAATAAGTCGTCTATCCTTGGTAGCGGATATCTGTTCTTGATCGTTACTCTGTTCAATTCTCGATATTCGATACAGAGCCTCATCGATTCGTCCTTTTTCTTAACGAATAACACTGGTGCTCCCCAAGGAGACACACTCGGTCGAATGTAACCCTTATCTAATAACTCTTGCAGTTGTATCATCAATTCCTTTATTTCTACTGGAGCCATACGATATGGAGCTTTTGAAATAGGTGTTATTCCCAGTGCTAAGTCTATTACGAATTCAATTTCTCAATCTGGCGGAAGACCAGGCAGATTGTCAGAAAATACATCTCAAAATTCATTTACTACGGATATATCCTTAATTTCTACTCCCTTTTTTCGAGTATCTACGATGTAAGCTAAATAACCTACACATCATTTTCTTAACAATTTCATGGCCTGTATCATCGTAACGCAACACGATTGCTTAAGCGATGAGCTACCATAAAACACTACCTTACACTTACTAGGAGTCTGAAGGTTCACACATTTGTTCTGACAGTCAATTATCGCAGCATGGTTATACAACCAATCCATTCCCATTATTACGTCAAATTCTCCCAATCTAATAAGAATCAAGTCTACGCTCAGTTCATGTTCTCTAATGTTTGCGCGATAATTTCGATAAACATATTCTACATGGATTATTTCCTTATTCGCAACTTCTATGTTCAAGGGATTTTCTAATCGTTCTCTGGGTGAATTAAATCTACTAGCAAATTCTTCAGATACAAAAGAACAGGTGGCACCGGAATCAAATAATACATAAGCATTTATATCATTGATTGGGATTATACCTGACACCACGTCCTTCGCAGCCACTGCGTCCTGGACGGTCATGTTAAAGGTTCTGGCGGTTAGGCGGTTGGATTGTGCTGGTCCGTCGATCATCAGTTTGTTCCCTCCTTGTTGGCTGCTACCTCCGCCACTTCTCTTTTTTGGGCAGTCCTTAATTCGATGTTTCGTCGAGCCACATGCAAAGCATCCTTGTATCTTTTTTGGTTTCGGGCAGTTGGGCGAGATGTGCCTTACCTGACCGCATTTGTAGCAAGTGTCGCATCCCATCCAGCACTCACCCTGATGGTTCTTCCCACATTTTGGGCATCCTTCAGCCCTCTTCTTAAAACCTCCACAAAAATTCCCCGATTGATTGTTATTATTTTTGTTGTTGTTGTTGTTCTCCCAACTTCTTTTACCCAAGTTGCTTCCTCCACTACTGTTTCCTCCAGCACGGTTCTCTCCTCCTGTATTCTTTTCTTTCTTCTCCTTGTTGTACAGACTTAAGGCCTCACTGCCACCTTCCGCAATGATCGCCTTCTCCAGCAATGTCGCAAATAAATCAATTTGAAGCACTGATACCTTGTTGAACAGCCAAGGCTTCATCCCTTGTTCGAATCGTCTCGCCTTTCTTTCCTTATCTCCAACTTGGTGTTCTGCAAATCGCGCTAGTTCATTAAACTTAACCGTATACTGCGCCACCATCATATCACCTTGCTTAAGTTCTAAAAATTTCACCTCCATCCTATTCTTCATGCTTTTCAGGAAGTAGTTCTCGAAAAATAGCGTCTTAAACCTATCTCATGTTATCGTCCCTTCTCCAGCTCTCTGCTGATTAGCCTCCAACCAATAGTTCGCTTCGCCTCTCATCATGTACGTAGTAAATACCGTCTTCTGGTCTTCACCCACGCGAGCTATAGTGAAAGCCTTCTTGATCTCTTTTATCCAGGTTTGCGCGATTATCAGGTCAATAGTACCCTCGAACTCTGGGGGTCCTACGCTTCTAAAGTCCTTAAAATTGTCACTGGGATAGCTTGAGGGTTAGGGCGAACAGGTTCATTGTTCCTTCCCCTAAGGGCCTCTCCTAACAGATCTCCTAGCTTCTAGATCGGGTCTACTTGTTCCCTCTCATTGTTCACTGATTCCTCAGGTGCAGTCAATCTACGTCTTGGTGCCATGATCTGCATCACAAATTTTCATTTTATTATTGCTCAATTATATTACTTAAGTATTTCTTTAGTACCAAAAAGAATAAAATTTATAACACATTTCTGAAATAAGCTCATTTATATTCATATGCCAAATCGTTTCATTACATGATCATCCCTAGCATATTTCTATAAATGTTATCACATATCCCCTAATATCACAAAAGGCGGGGAACTCTAACATACTACCCCTTTAACAAAAGCTTACTCGGGGTTTACGTAACTATCCCACACTTTACACAAAAAGTTGGGATTACAACACAACATGTACATCACAAAAGAAAACCACTAAAGCTACTTCTAGTCTAGTTAAGGGTCTCATCCCATCATCCCACGCTCTACAACGCTTTTATACTCGATCTGTGCTATGTATGCTATCAGCTCTCGGCTCAAAGTATGTAAGGTCTGTCCCTGCTCCGCCGGGTAGTGGTATACACCATCGATCACCCTCTTGAAAGCTGAAAGGAATACATACCCCATCTTGTTCATCTTCCTCTTCTTGCATCTGACCTCATCCTCTAGGTCGTCAGCTCTCTCGTTAGTCGCTTCCCACTTCTCCTCGAAGTGAATCCTATCCATAACATCCAACTCTAGCTAAGTATGGAGTGCCTCATTCTCAGTCTTCTCACTCATTTCCCTCTGTTCTACCTCTTCCAGCTTTCCTGCCAGATCCACATTTCTGGATACCGACCTATGGAATAAGTTTCCCATCTGGATCCCTGTCTCCTTGCGGTAAGCAATCTCCACCTCTAATTCCTACATGTCCAGCTTCCTCTAATGGTCTTCGTCCCTCAGTTTCTGGAACTCCGACTCTCTCTCTTGGGCCTCAGCCTCTAACTCCTGGACTCTACAGTCCAACTCTAGAATCCGCTCCTCATACTCGCCAAACATCTGCTCCTCTATAGTAGCCTCATCAGAGTCCTCCACTGGCTCATCCCCCATCGGCTCGTCCTCCATCGGCTCCTCCTCTGGATCGGACTCTATCTCAATCTCGTCCTCATCGTCAGACTCGAACGGTGCAACAGTCTGCACTGGTATAGCCTCTAGAGGTGCCTCATATACTACATGTATATCCCTGGGTTCCTCCTCGGCCACTCTACAAGGTACTCCTGTGTCTGCCATCCTACAATCACAAACACAAGACAAACAAACAGAAACTCCGTTAGAATGTTAAATAAAACATAAGTTCATTGTATAGAATGAAGTTACATTTCATAACACAATAAATCTCTTTAGGAAAACTCTATATGAGTTTTATCTCCTTCTAACTTTCTAAGTTCTCCTAAGTTATAATCTAAGGACACTCGCTCCTAAGGTTTATAACTACAGTTCTGATACCAACTTGTGACGCCCCCAAATTCGGACCGCCACTTGGTCACTTGAATTTGGTTCATCACGTTCTATAATCTGACACTATAATAATATTACGACTAAATATCGCATCGCACAGCAGAATAATACACAACTACTACCGAATAGATTACATTTAATTAATATAATTTATTCACGTCCCAAGGTCTCGAAACTTAAACATTGATTACATATCTTAGACATAACTTAAGCATACATAACCTTAACTAGTACATAATAGGATAAATTCTTATTACAATCATATGTCCTACATAATATTAAGCTACTCAGTAGCCTTTCCCTTGCCCTTGTCGATACTCGAGGGTCCGCACTGCTCTGCCTTAACTGAAATATTTTAGGGAAAGCAAGAATGAGCAACAAGTTTGCTCAGCAAGTAATATAACAACAAGGGTGAGTAATATAGTTCTCGAATCTCAAAAAAGGTATAGCAAGGTATGATAGTTCAAGGATAGCAAGAATATCAACAGTTCTCAATAACAATCGCTAAGGACAGAATAATATCAATATGATTCAATACTAAATTAATTTAAGAGTTCAGAATAACTGAATACTGAGCAGTCACTAAGGACTATGAACTTCTACTAGAATTAACAGAAATATACTGATAATCCAATAAAAACAAGTACAACAGGTGATCAGCCTAAAGTACTCTATGGTATGCATATCGTTCAATCGTAATAAAGTGCGCACGTCGTTCTTCCAACAAATATAATTTTCCTTCAAAGAAGGTTGTTCATCTCAGTTAAACACAAGATCCCGCACCAATCAATTGGTTTGGGTCGCCCTTCAATAATATAAGTCTAGCCGAATCAAATGGCATGGATCACAACAATTATAAGTTCAATCTCAAGATTTAAAGCTCGAAGAATATGAATCGGTTTTTATCTTATACCTGAAGTATATAGTTTATAATACATAACTTGCAATCTCAATGTTTAATTGTACGACAATAATAGCACAAGCTTAATGAACGCTCAATAAAGAGTAAGGTTAGAAACTTGTTTACAACGTTCCTTGAATAAAGTAAACACAAGGATTGAGTACTTACCTTATGCGTAGTCTATCCACGTAAAGCTAATTAACACTTTGAATTCCAATCGTAATATAATTACAGACATATGGTATTCATTAGCTAAGCACATTCAGAAATCAAGTTCGATATGTAAGTTAGATATACATATAGGGTTCCTCTTTAGTCATATAATTCTCATACGTATGTCACCATGTACTTTCACATATATACATACACAAAAGCAGCATATAGGTCATCACAAAATTAAGTACATAGTTATATCATGTATTAATTCATAACACTAATTCAATTGTGTCTTTCATATCCATGGAGTCCCGTTTATGAAATAACCATCATCATATATCCTTGCTTAACACATAAGACCACAACAACTAGAAAATATACTCTATTTAGCAAGTTATAGCATTGTTATAAGTTAACCGTCGAAATCGGATTCAAGCATCAACATGTGATATCACATAGTATGTATAGTAAAGGATACTTTCATTCTTGTTCAACCTTTTCACGTTCAATTTTACATGATATAGGTTCTAAGTGAATACCTTTAATAATTTAAGGCCATTCTATGTCATGAAACCACATTAGCTATCATGCTTATCATTTGAAAACATATGAGGTAATCACATAACTTATTTTAGGCATGCTCACAAGTATCTATATCATACACATATAACTAGCATCGTTACAAGCTTAAATCATGCTTCACTTATGCCTAACTAGTTCTCATGGCATCTAACATAGTATATATACATGTATAATATATTAGTGAGATTAAGAGTACTTATCAATATGCCGAAAATATCAGAATATGAACCTTTCTATAGCATGCTAAAGTTTATTTTCAAAACTTACACTTTCGTTAGGAATGTGCACTAGTGAGGTTCACATGTTCATATTTCATTGTGGAGCCTATATACATAAGTTAATATGTCTCTCCTGCATCTCTAAGTCATACTAACATGCCTGCAAAAGTCAGAATGTTAACATGGCATGCTTACATATTAAGTTCGTTTCCAAAATTCGAAGTTTGTTTATAAAATGCTAAGTGTATTTCAAAACTATAAGTCCCCATTAATCATGCATGCAACATAGTATCCACGCTTACATTATGTTAACGTACCCATATAAGCATGTCAAACCCACTAGCATGCTCGTTTAGGTAGTATAAACACATTACTACTTAACAGTCTCGAATCAGAAACAAAAATCAAGAACCATGGACTGGTGCAGCTGCGCAGCTCCCCAGTACAAGACTGGCGCAGCTACACCGGCTCTCGACTAGCAACAGACAATTCCTGCAACGACAAACTACAAACCCAAACACAGAAATTTCCTACAAATTTGCTATCAAACCAACTACATTACCTTACTAACAAGTATATTAGCTTATATAACAATCAATTAACATCATCAAATCACAAAATCATGAACTCCAAACAAAATTAAGAATTGGAAATTTACAAAAATTTCAGAAATGTGAATTGAAGAACATGGAAGGTATGTTATACCTTTGCTAAATTGAGAACGAGCTTACTGCTAATTGAATTCTCCAAATTCCAGAATGATATTACTAAAGTATATATGCTCTCAATTCCACACTGAAACAAAATTCTCAACAAGGGATTAGAAGGAGGGGGCTCAATTTATAGAACAAACAATAACCAGACAATGTTTTTCTCTCCCAAACTAAACCAACGGATTAAAGGATTTCATGAAGGTTATGAAAGAGTAGGTAATTTAGTGGTTGGATTCCATCATCATCCCCACCCCCACCCCCCATTGCCTGATGATTATCTAAGTTGCTGAAGTTGTGGAAGTAGAGTAGCATAGGCCATTGGGTGCACACGTGAAGAAGGAATGTGTCTCTCATTATGGGACAAGGAAGGAAACTCAGCAACATATATACATACTTAGTCATTACACATTACATATTACACACTCTTAAGCTATAGTTCCTTTAGTCTCACAATATGGTTTTAAATGGAGAAACAATGTTACAATATATCAAGTTGGGTTTCACCCATCCACATATAAATATAATTCATGTATATTTTATCATATTAGTATAATTTAATCAAATATTACCACCTTACATCATCTCATGTATTATTCAATTAAATTCTATTAATCAATAATTGTTTACCATATATTCATGATGTATTATTTTAATGTATACTCATATACATATTGTCACACAGCCTCATAATGTATTAATTAGTCATAACATATAGTTTCAATATGTATAGTCACATTGTATTAATCATGTAGCGTTCACAATTCAATAAACTTTACCATATAGTTTATATATAATTGTATAGTCACATTGCACTACACTTCATATAATATATAGGTAGCTACTATACCTTATACATTTAATTATCACATGCTTGCACATAGCAACTAATTGAGCAAATGTTATCTACTCGTTCATATATTATTATTCTCAATGTTAATTAATTAATTACTTATCTTATCAATTAATTAATAATAATATTAATTAATCCCTTCCTCATTAATCAATGTAATTATTAATCTCTTATAACAATTAATTAACATTAAATAAATATAAATCTTATTATATTTATATACAAGTTGCTTATTATTATTCTATTACTTGCAATCACATATCATTAATTAATCACCATTATATCAATTAATTAATATTCTATTTCTCATAATAACAATTAACAATTAATATTTGATTAATTGTTCACGTAGTAATTCCTTCCTCAATTATTATTTCTCATCACTGTGCCACACAAGGCATTCAACGGGTTTATCGTAAACTCCAAATTTTCTCAATTATCATAATTATTCAATTTAATATAATTGAGTTAACTCATCTCATAACACTTATATATTTATATTCAAATAAATATTCATTTCAATTAATATATTCATTTAATAATATTTGGAAATTCTCGGGTATTACATCTTCCCCTCCTTATAAAAATTTCATCATCGGAATTGCTACAAAGTTACACAAATAGATGGGGATAGTCCCTCATCATCCTATCTTCTAATTCCCACGTAATTTTCTCGACATCGTGGTTACGCCAAAGTACTTTTACAGATGAAATAATTTTATTTCTCAAGGTTTGCTCTTTCCTATCTAATATTTGGACAGGAATTTCTTCATACGCTAGGTTCTTCTCCACTTGAATGGGCTCATAAGAAATCACGTGCTTGTAGTCGGCTTTATCCTGTCGCAACACGAAAATGTGGAACACGTTGTGGATGTGCTCCAACTCGGGTGGTAATGCAACTTTGTAAGCCACTTCGCCCACTCGCTTCAGTACCTCGAACGGTCCTATGAATCTTGGACTCAACTTTCCTTTCTTGCCGAAACGGATCTTTCCCTTCCATGGAGATACCTTTAAGAATACGAAACTGCTGACTTTAAAGTCTCGGTCCTGCCGATGCAAATCTGCATACTTTTTCTGGCGGTCTTGAGCTGCTGACGGCTCTTATCACTGTCACCACGTCTGCGGTTTGTTATACTAATTCTGGTCCGAGTATGCGTCGCTCTCCGACTTCGTCCCAACATAATGGCGTTCTGCACTTTCTTTCATAAAGAGCTTCGTACGGTGGCATGCCGATACTCACATGGTAACTATTGTTATACGCAAATTCAACTAAGGGTAGGTGGTCAACCCAATTTCCTTTGAAGTCCATCATGCAAGTCCTAAGTATGTCCTCCAGCGTTTGTATAGTTCACTCACTCTGTCCGTTTGTCTGAGGATGATAAGCGGTACTCAACCTCAACTGTGTTTCCATCCTCTCTTGCAAGCTTTTCCAAAAATTTGATGTGAAGCGCGGATCTCGATCAGAGACAATTGACTCCGGCACTCCATGTCGCGAAATAATCTCCTTTACGTAAAGGTTCGCTAACTGATTCAAACTGTAGCGAATCTTGATTGGTAGAAAGTGTGCGGTCTTCTTTAGTCGATCCACGATAACCCAAATGGCATCATATCCCTTCTGTATGACTGAAAGTCCTACCAAGAAGTCCATCGTAATATGCTCCCATTTCCAATCCGGTATTTCCAACGGTTGTAGTAAACCACTCGACCGCTGGTACTCTACTTTGGCGCGTTGGCAAGTCAGACATCTACTAACGCACTCTGCGACTTCCCGTTTCAGATTGGGCGACCAAAAATGTTGCCTCAAATCTCGGTACATCTTAGTGCCTCCCGAATGAACAGAATATGTCGTATTG
Source organism: Panax stipuleanatus (assembly GCA_020205555.1). Classification (NCBI taxonomy): domain Eukaryota; kingdom Viridiplantae; phylum Streptophyta; class Magnoliopsida; order Apiales; family Araliaceae; genus Panax; species Panax stipuleanatus. The sequence continues at coordinate 69,848,156 of CM035121.1, forward strand.
TGTGCCTCGTGCAAAATTTCTTCTCTCAACTCGGTTACCGCTGGTACCCACACTCTTCCTTCGAACCTCAAAATACCGTCATTATCCATTCGAAATCTTTCTTCTTCATTTTCTGTGATCCTTTTTCTGATTTTCTCGCACTCCTCATCTTTCTCTTGTGCTTCTTTTACTCTATCCAATAATGTCGGATGAGCTTCCATTACAAATAACTTCTCTTCAGACCTCTCCGGTCCTTTCATCTCTATCTCTAATCTTTTCATTTCTTTTACCAATTCCTCTTGAGTCGTCAAATGAAATAGCTTCTCCCTTCCTTTTCTGCTCAGAGCGTCGGCAACCACGTTTACCTTACCCGGGTGATAAAGAATATCGCAGTCATAGTCTTTGATTAATTCTAACCACCTTCTCTGATGCATATTCAACTCCTTCTGTGTGAAGATATATTTCAGACTTTTGTGGTCCGTGTATATCTCACATTTCTCCTCGTATAAATAGTGCCTCCAAATCTTTAACGCAAAAACGACTGCCGCTAACTCTAGGTCATGAGTAGGATATCGTTTTTTGTAGTCCTTTAATTGTCGTGATGCATACGCAGTGACCTTGTCGTGCTGCATAAGCACACAGCCAAGTCCCTTGTGCGATGCATCACTATACACCACAAAATTTCCCGCATCATCTGGTAGTGACAATACAGGTGCTTCGCTTAATCTCTTTTTCAACTCCTGAAAACTCTCTTCACATTTGTTTGTCCACACAAACTTCATCGTCTTCCTCGTCAGATTGGTCAATGGGGTCACTATCTTAGAAAAATCCTGACTAAATCTTCGATAGTACTCAGCTAACCCTAAGAAACTTCTCACCTCTGTTGGTGTTCTCGGTTGCTCCCAATTACTTACTGCCTCGACCTTTGCAGGGTCTACTGAGATTCCATTCTTATCCACCACGTGACCTAAGAATTGAACCTTCTCCATCTAAAATTCAAACTTAGAAAATTTTGCATACATCTTCTCTTTCCTTAGTGCCTCTAAAATAATTTTCAGATGTTCGGCGTGTTCTTCCTCTATCTTCGAGTAGATCAAGATGTCGTCGATAAAGACTACTACGAATTTGTCCAAGTAGGGCTTGAAGACTCGGTTCATCAAGTCTATGAATGCTGCTGGAGCATTAGTCAATCCAGATGACATTACCAAAAACTCGTAATGTCCATAAAGGGTTCGAAACGTAGTCTTTGGTATGTCTTCATCCCGTACCTTCAGTTGGTGATAACCTGTCAGTAGGTCTATCTTCGAAAAACACTTTGCTCCCTTCAGTTGATCAAATAAGTCGTCTATCCTTTGTAGCGGATATCTGTTCTTGATCGTTACTATGTTCAATTCTCGATAATCGATACAGAGCCTCATCGATCCGTCCTTTTTCTTAACAAATAACACTGGCGCTCCCCAAGGAGACACACTCGGTCGAATGTAACCCTTATCTAATAACTCTTACAGTTGTATCATCAATTCCTTCATTTCTACTGGCGCTATACGATATGGAGCTTTTGAAATCGATGTCGTTCCCGGTGCTAAGTCTATTACGAATTAAATTTCTTTGTCTGGCGGAAGACCAGGCAGATTGTCCGAAAATACATCTCGAAATTTATTTACTACGGATATATCCTTAATTTCTACTCCCTTTTTTCGAGTATCTACGATGTAAGCTAAATAACCTACACATCCTTTTCTTAACAATTTTTTAGCCTACATCATCGTAACGCAACACGATTGCTTAAGCGATGAGCTACCATAAAACACTACCTTAGACTTACTCGGAGTCTAAATGTTCACACATTTTTTCTGACAGTCAATTATCACAGCATGGTTATACAACCAATCGATTCCCATTATTACATCAAATTCTCCCAATCTAATAGGAATCAAGTCTACGCTCAGTTCATGTTCTCTAATGTTTGCGCAACAATTTCGATAAATGTATTTTATATAGATTATTTCCTTATTCGTAACTTCTATGTTCAAGGGATTTTCTAATCGTTCTCGGGGTGAATTAAGTCTACTAGCAAATTCTTCAGATACAAAAGAACAGGTGGCACCGGAATCAAATAATACATAAGCATTTATATCATTGATTGAGATTATACCTGACACCACGTCCTTCGCAGCCACTGCGTCCTGGACGGTCATGTTAAAGGTTCTGGCGGTTGGGCGGTTGGATTGTGCAGGTTCGCCGATCATCAGTTTGTTCCCTCCTTGTTGGTTGCTACCTCCGCCACTTCCCTTTTTTGGGCAGTCCTTAATTCGGTGCTCCGTCAAGCCACATGCAAAGCATCCTTGTATCCTTTTTGATTTTGGGCAGTTGAGCTAGATGTGCCCTTCCTGACCGCAGTTGTAGCAAGTGCTGCATCCCTTCCAGCACTCACCCTGATGGTTCTTCCCATATTTTGGGCATCCTTCAGCCCTCTTCTTAAAACCTCCACAAAAATTCCCCGATTGATTGTTGTTGTTTTTGTTGTTATTGTTCTCCCACTTTCTTTTACCCATGTTGCTTCCTCCACTACTGTTTCCTCCAACACGGTTCTCTCCTCCATTATTTTTTCCTTTCTTCTCCTTATTGTATAGACTTAAGGCCTCAATGCCACCTTCTGCAATGATCGCTTTCTCCAGCAATGTTGCAAAGGAATCAATTTGAAGCACTGATACCTTGTTGAACAGCCAAGGCTTCAACCCTTGTTCGAATCGTCTCGCCTTTCTTTCTTTATCTCCAACTTGGTGTTCTGCAAATCGCGCTAGTTCATTAAACTTAACCGCGTACTGCGCCACCGTCATATCACCTTGCTTAAGTTCCAAAAATTTCACCTCCATCCTATTCTTCATGCTTTTTGGGAAGTAGTTCTCGAAAAATAGCGTCTTAAACCTATCCCATGTTATCGTCCCTTCTCCAGCTCTCTGCTGATTAGCCTCCCACCAATAGTTCGCTTCGCCTCTCATCGTGTACGTACCAAATACCATTTTCTGGTCTTCACCCACGCGAGCTATAGTGAAAGCCTTCTCGATCTCTTTTATCCAGGTTTGCGAGATTATCGGGTCAGTAGTACCCTCAAACTCTGGGGGTCCTACGCTTCTAAAGTCCTTAAAGTTTGTCACTGGGACAGCTTGAGGGTTAGGGCGAACAGGTTTGTTGTTCCTTCCCTTAGGGCCTCTCTTAACAGATCTCCTAGCTTCTAGATCTGGTCTACTTGTTCCCTCTCATTGTTCACTGATTCCTCAGGTGCAGTCAATCTACGTCTTGGTGCCATGATCTGCATCACAAATTTTCATTTTAATATTGCTCAGTTATATTACTTAAGTATTTCTTTAGTACCAAAAAGAATAAAATTTATAACATATTTCTAAAATAAGCTCATTTATATTCATATGCCAAATCGTTTCATTACATGATCATCCCTAGCATATTTCTATAAATGTTATCACATAATCCCTAATATCACAAAAGGCGGGGAACTCTAACATACTACCCCTTTAACAAAAGCTTACTCGAGGTTTACGCAACTATCCCACACTTTACACAAAAAGTTGGGATTACAACACAACATGTACATCACAAAAGAAAACCACTAAAGCTACTGCTAGTCTAGTTAAGGGTCTCATCCCATCATCCCACGCTCCACATCGCTCTTATACTCGATCTGTGCTATGTATGCTATCAGCTCTCGGCTCAAAGTATGTAGGGTCTGTCCCTGCTCCGTCGGGTAGTGGTATACACCATCGATCACCCTCTCGAAAGCTGAATGGAATACATATCCCATCTTGTTCATCTTCCTCTTCTTGCATCTGACCTCATCCTCTAAGTCGTCAGCTCTCTCGTTAGTTTCTTCCCATTTCTCCTCGAATTGAATCCTATCCATAACCTCCAACTCTAGCTGAGTACGGAGTGCCTCTTTCTCAGTCTTCTCACTCATTTCCCTCTGTTCTACCTCTTCCAACTTTCCTGCCAGATCCACATTTCTGGATACCGACCTATGGAATAAGGTTCCCATCTGCATCCCTGCCTTCTTGCGGTAAGAAATCTCCACCTCTAATTCCTGCATGGCCAGCTTCCTCTGATGGTCTTCGTCCCTCAGTTTCTGGAACTCCGACTCTCTCTCTTGGGCCTCAGCCTCTAACTCCTGGACTCTACAGTCCAACTCTAGAATCCGCTCCTCATACTCGCCTAACATCTGCTCCTCTACAGTAGCCTCATCAGAGTCCTCCACTGGCTCATCCCCCATCGGCTCATCCTCCATCGGCTCCTCCTCTGGATCGGACTCTATCTCAATCTTATCCTCGTCGTCAGACTCGAACGGTGCAACAGCCTGCACTGGTATAGCCTCTAGAGGTGCCTCGTATACTACATGTATATCCCTGGGCTCCTCCTTGGCCACTCTACTAGGTACTCCTGTGTCTGCCATCCTATAATCACAAACACAAGATAAACAAACCGCAACTCCATTAGAATGTTAAATAAAACATAAGTTCATTATATAGAATGAAGTTACATTTCATAACACAATAAGTCTCTTTAGGAAAACTTTATATGAGTTTTATCTCCTTCTAACTTTCTAAGTTCTCCTAAGTTATAATATAAGGACACTCACTCCTAAGGTTTATAACTACAACTCTGATACCAACCTGTGACGCCCCCAAATTCAAACCGCCACTTGGTCACATGAATTCGGTTCGTCACGTTCTATAATCTGACACTATAATAATATTATGACTAAATGTCGCATCGCACAGCGGAATAATACACAACTACTATCGAATAGATTATATTTAATTAATATAATTTATTCACGTTCCAAGGTCCCGAAACTTAAACATTGATTACATATCTTAGACATAACTTAAGCATACATAACCTTAACTAGTACATAATAGGATATATTCGTATTACAATCATAAGTCCTACATAATATTAAGCTACTCAGTAGCCTTTCCCTTGCACTTGTCGATGCTCGAGGGTCCGCACTGCTCTGCCTTAACTGAAATGTTTTAGGGAAAGCAAGAATGAGCAACAAGTTTGCTCAGCAAGTAATATGACAACAAGGGTGAGTAATATAGTTCTCGAATCTCAAAAAGGGTATAGCAAGGTATGATAGTTCAAGGATAGCAAGAATATCAACAGTTCTCAATAACAGTCGCTAAGGACAGAATAATATCAATATGATTCAATACTAAATTAATTTAAGATTTCACGATAACTGAATACTGAGCAGTCACTAAGAACTATGAACTTCTACTAGAATTAACAGAAATATACTGATAATCTAATAAAAACAAGTACAATAGGTGATCAGCCTAAAGTACTTTAGGGTATGCATATCGTTCAATCGTAATAAAGTGTGCACGTCGGTCTCCCGACAAATATAATTTCCCTTCAAAGAAAGTTGTTCATCTCAGTCAAACACAAGATCCCGCACCAATCAATTGGTTTGGGTCTCCCTTCAATAAGATAAGTCTAGCCGAATCAAATGACATGGATCATAACAATTATAAGTTCAATCTCAAGATTTAAAGCTCGAAGAATATGAATCGGCTTTTATCTTATACCTGAAGTATATAGTTTATAATACATGACTTGCAATCTCAAAGTTTACTTGTAAGACAATAATAACACAAGCTTAATGAACGCTCAATAAAGAGTAAGGTTAAAAACTTGCTTACAACGTTCCTTGAATAAAGTAAACACAAGGATAGGGTACTTGCCTTATGCGTAGTCTATCCACGTAAAGCTAATTAACACTTTGAATTCCTATCGTAATATAGTTACGTACATATGGTATTCATTAGCTAAGCACATTCGGAAATCAAGTTCGATATGTAAGTTAGATATACATATAGGGTTCCTCTTTAGTCATATAATCCTCATACGTGTGTCACCATGTACTTTCACATATATACATACACAAAAGCAGCATATAGGTCATCACAAAATTAAGTACATAGTTATATCATGTATTAATTCATAACACTAATTCAATTGTGTCTTTCATATCCATGGAGTCCCGTTTATGAACTAACCATCGTCATATATCATTGCTTAACACATAAGACCACAACAACTAGCAAATATACTCTATTTAGAAAGTTATATCATTGTTATAAGTTAACCGTCGAAATTAGATTCAAGCATCAACATATGATATCACATAGTATGTATAGTAAAGGAAACTTTCATGCTTGTTCAACCTTTTCACGTTCAATCATGATATAGGTTCTAAGTGAATACCTTTAATAATTCAAGGCCATTCTATGTCATGAAACCACATTAGCTATCATGCTTACCATTTGAAAACATATGAGGTAATCACATAACTTGTTTTAGGCATGCTCACAAGTATCTATATCATACACATATAACTAGCATCGTTACAAGCTTAAATCATGCTTCACATGTGCCTAACTAGTTCTTATGGCATCTAACATAGTATATATACATGTATGATATATTAGTGAGATTAAGAGTACTTCTCAATATGCTGAAAATATCAGAATATGAACCTTGCTATAGCATGTTAAAGTTTATTTTCAAAACATACACTTTCGTTAGGAATGTGCACTAGTGAGGTTCACATGTTCATATTTCATTGTGGAACCTATATACATAAGTTAATATGTCTCTCATGCATCTCTAAGTCATACTAACATGCCCACAAAAGTCAGAATGTTAACATGACATGCCTGCATATTAAGTTTGTTTCCAAAATTTGAAGTTTGTTTATAAAATGCTAAGTTTATTTCAAAACTATAAGTCCCCATTAATCATGCATGCAACATAGTATCCATGCTTACGTTATGTTAACGTACCCATATAACCATGTAAAACCCATTAGCATACTCGTTTAGGTAGTATAAACACATTAGTACTTAACAGTCTCGAATCAGAAACAGAAATCAAGAACCAGGGACTAGCGCAGCTGCGCCGGCTCTCGACTAGCAACAGACAGTTCCCGCAACGGCAAACTACAAACCCAAACATAGAAATTTCCTACGAATTTGCTATCAAATCAACTACATTGCCTTACTAACACGTATATTAGCTTATATAACAATCAATTAACATCATCAAATCACAAAATCATGAACTTCAACGAAAATCAAGAATTGGAAATTTACAGAAATTTCAAAAATGTGAATTGAAGAAAATGGAAGGTATGTTATACCTTTGCCAAATTGTGAATGAGCTTACTGCTAATTGAATTCTCCCAATTCCAAAATGATATTACTAAAGTATATATGCTCTCAATTCCACACTTAAACAAAATTCTCAGCAATAAATTAGACGGAGGGGGGCTCAATTTATAAAACAAACAATAGCTAGACAATGTTTTTCTCTCCCAAACTAAACTAACGGATTGAAGGATTGCATGAAGGTTATGAAAGAGTAGGTAATTTAGTGGTTGGATTCCATCATCATCCCCACCACCCCATTGCCTGATGATTATCTAAGTTGCTGAAGTTGAGGAGGTAGAGTAGCATAGGCCATTGGGTGCACACGTGAAGAAGGAATGTGTCTCTCATTATGGGACAAGGAAGGAAACTCAGCAACATATATACATACTTAGTCATTACACATTACATTTTACACACTCTTAAGCTATAGTTCCTTTAGTCTCACAATATGGTTTTAAATGGAGAAACAATGTTACAATATATCAAGTTGGGTTTCACACATCCACATATAAATATAATTCATGTACATTTTATCATATTAGTATAATTTAATCAGATATTACCACCTTACATCATCTCATGTATTATTCAATTAAATTCTATTAATCAATAATTGTTTACCATATATTCATGATGTATTATTTTAATGTATACTCATATACATATTGTCACACAGCCTCATAATGTATTAATTAGTCATAACATATAGTTTCAATATGTATAGTCACATTGTATTAATCATGTAGCGTTCACAATTCAATAAACTTTACCATATAGTTTATATATAATTGTATAGTCACATTGCACTACACTTCATATAATATATAGGTAGCTACTATACCTTATACATTTAATTATCACATGCTTGCACATAGCAACTAATTGAGCAAATGTTATCTACTCGTTCATATATTATTATTCTCAATGGTAATTAATTAATTACTTATCTTATCAATTAATTAATAATAATATTAATTAATCCCTTCCTCATTAATCAATGTAATTATTAATCTCTTATAACAATTAATTAACATTAAATAAATATAAATCTTATTATATTTATATACAAGTTGCTTATTATTATTCTATTACTTGCAATCACATATCATTAATTAATCACCATTATATCAATTAATTAATATTCTATTTCTCATAATAATAATTAAAAATTAATATTTGATTAATTGTTCATGTAGTGATTCCTTCCTCAATTATTATTTCTCATCACTGTGCCACACAAGACATTCAACGGGTTTATCGCAAACTCCATATTTTCTCAATTATCATAATTATTCAATTTAATATAATTGAGTTAACTCATCTCATAACACTTACATATTTATATTCAAATAAATATTCATTTTCTTTAATATATTTATTTAATAATATTTGAAAATTCTCGGGTATTACAATTATCCTTATATCCAAAAATTCTGACATTTGCAAGGTAAACTCTTCTCCTCCAACACTGACTCCAGTACAATTTTCATTATTTTCTGGGTTGTATACACTGAGTTATAATAGTTTATTTTTAAAATAGCATTTTCTTGTAAAAGTCATAACTCCCTCTCAAGACATCGTAAAATTCCCATCTTTGGAAAGCATCTAGTTAACTTGTTATAATAACATACGACAAAATTTTAGAGCACAAAAAGTGACCGAAACAACCCTCACCAAAACTGGTCAGGAAACTCAATTGATTTTTCTACTTTTTTATCGGTATGAACTGTTTTACAAGAAATCGCGCTACGGTTTGCTTGTTTAACATTTTTGAGTGATTCCACTTGGGTTCATTAGATAACTCATGGATATAACTCATGTCTTTGACGGATCTCAAAAAAAAAACTACGAATTAAAACAGTACTTGTCCAAAGTGGACTGAAATCTAGGGTTTTTAGGCACAAAACAAGTTTTTTGTTCATCTTTGTTATTCAAGATCATCAATCCATAAAATGGCAAGATCTAAACATAAAACATGTAGATTTATCATCATATGGTTTACGATCATAAGTTCATCACTTAATCCAAAAAAATCACAAGAAATACTCATTAAACTAATTAGGGTTTGAGTTTTGGAGGCTTTTATACCTTGATCTAGTAGCACTCTTTCTTCTTCTGCAAAAATAAGTTATGAACCTTGATGTTATGAAGAAACCCTTCTCCTCTTCCTCCCTTAACACCCACGGCAACCCCTTCTTTCTTTCTTTCTAATATTTTCTCCCTTTAGTTTCCTTTTGGAGACTTAGAACAAAAAGGGAAGTAAGTTATTTTCTAGAAATTGTAAGGGCTCTATTTATAGTTAGCAAAATGTGTAGATATAACATATATATGTATATATATATATATATATATATATCTACATTATATCTTATCAAATCTTCCAAATCTCTAGCAAATATATTTATTGGACAAAGGCTAGGGGGGAGTGGGTGGCTTAGCCTTTGACAAAAAAAATAAAATAAAATTACTCCTATGTGCTTCACCCCTTGCATTTCCGCCCACTTACTTTCCCTTTTCTCCCATTTTTGATTTTTTAATGATTTATTACTCATTTATTCATCTAGAAGGTTTCACAATTTGGGCTAGGGTTTGGGTCATTTTCTTTATTTATTTAGGCTAATAAAATCATTTGGGACATATAAATTAGTATATGTCCAACACATTAATTTTACTTACCCTAGTGATTAAATTAGGGTTTCTAGTCCACTACTTTGGACTTTAAATAATTACTCATATTGATTTAATTATATAACCCAATTAGACTTGCTTTAATTAAGTTTAAAATAATAATTAGATTGAGATAATAAAATAACTCTCTTAGGTTAGTTCACTAGTATATAATTTAAATACTAGGACTATTCAATAAATATAAACATTAGGTTATTTAATTCTCATACCTAATATATATAATTAGGTTACAAGGCTTTCTTTTTATTATTCATTATATGATAAAAAAAATTACACATATTTATAATATATATATATATATATATATATATATATATATTCATTTAATCACATATATATTATACATAAGTCACAAAGTATTTAATTCATTGATAATAATTTAATATCCTCATTACACTGTGACCTAATATTCTTGGTTATACTTAATTTATAAATTAAGTAAAATTTTCGGGTCGTCACATTCTTCCCCCTTATAAGGATTTCGTCCCTGGAATCACTATTACACCAAAAGTACATATAAATTTTCATTACTACCTTCACTGAATGTATAATCTTACCTATTTACATATTTAGCAAGTGTTAAATTACCACTGCTCTTGTAAGACCCCAACTTATTATGAATAAAATTAAATTTCCTCTATATATTATTTTGAAATAGTCAGGGGTTGATTTGATTAATGTGGAATGTTATGGGTAATATGAGCAAATATTTTAAATAAGCAAGTGGTTATAAAATATTCATTGTTGTTGGGGAATATTCGTTTGGTCGTTGAATATTCTTGTTGTCGGATAATATTCGTACGACCGGCGCAGCCATTTGTGGGCCCCATAACGGAAAACTGTCGGATGAAGAAAACGACACGAATGAGTTTTTTTATAATAACGGCGTAGTTGTTACCGGTAACACTGTTGAAATACCCGGTGGTTAAAAATGAAGTAATACGCGTCGTTGCACAGTAGCACACGGTATTGCACAGTATTTTTATATTATTGTTAATTCAATAATTGCTACTGCATAGTATTTCCCATTATTAGATTAATAATTCATATTATTTGAATAATATTATTAGATAGCATTATTGGCATTGTCTAAGGAAGTTCTGTCTAGGAGTGGTTATTTAATTGCGCGCCAGTAAGGAGAAATCCTTATCGGAAGGCCCCCTCTTTCTTGGGAACGATCTGGTTGTCAATATTGTAGTTCTGCAATATTATTTATGAATAATTAATTATTGATTTATATGATAAAAAATATTTATTTTTGTGGATATAAAAGAAAAAATTAGTGCTGAGGTGCTTTTATCAGTATTTTGGTGTGGAGAATCATCCGTTTGTGGATTTCGGTCATTTTTTGTTTGAAATTTAGAAAAACTTTCTTCTGCAAAGTTGTAGAGAATTAAATTTTCTATGGAACGGACATAAGATTTGTATTTTTCTGATAAAATGGCTATTTTTCATGAATTATTGAAGTTCTAGAATTTTGGGTCGAAAGTGATTTTTGGGGTTAAAAATAATTTTTTTAAGAAAAACGTTTTTTAAATGGGAGGTGGGCCCCACTGGTGGCTGATGGATTTTAGTCAAGAGGTGGGCGTGAATTTTTTTTTTTAAATATTATTTTATTAAATTTTCTGTTTTGGCGTTCTAAGCATTTTTCTATAAATAGGGTGCTTAGTTAGAATTTAAAAATCACACCAGAATCAGAAGTTTTCTCTCTCTATAATATCGAGCGTATTTTTGTGAGTATTTCGATACTTTGAGTGTTACTATTTAGTGCAAGTTTCCTTCAGTATTATATCCGATATTTCAGTTCGAAGTACTGTTCTTTTGAGGTAAGGGATGTTATTTTTTTCAAAAATATTGTTATTTCTTTCAATATCATGACACCGAAATATTGGTATGAATTTTATTGTGAAATTTTTACCTTTTCATATTGGAGTTACTATTCACGTATGCGGAACTATTCACGTATACGGCACTATTCACGGATACGGTACTATTCACAAAAAAATTAAATTTTCTTTTCTTTGTCCAAGTTGGCTATTATGGTTCCTATCTTTAATTGGATCCAAGTTTTGATCTTCATTCTTGAATTTTGCTCCACAATTAATTATTATGGAGCATTCTTGAACTTGGATAAACTAAATTACGAATCCCTAATTTTTGTCCTTTATCTCACTGGATTTATTTTTTAAAATATTTTTCATCATCTTCAGTCTTAAATGGTGATACAAAAGAATATCTTTGGCCTGTAGTGCAAAGATGGATGATTATTTGATGAATATCTTTGGCCTGTAGTGCAAAGATGAATGATTACCTGATGAATATCTTTGGCCTGTAGTGCAAAGATGAATATTTGATTCAAGATATATATTGATTGATGTTACAGGGATAAAATATTGATTATGGACTTTCAAATCATAGAAGATAGTAGACATTATTTCCTACTTAATTCTTCTGATGCATTGTTATTTCCGCTGCAGTTATTGATCTAAAACTTGTGGTTCATAATATTTTATCTGATTTGTTGAAGACTAACGATAAATTATTCTTTATTATCTTAGTCATAATATTCTTTACTGGGCTAGTTGAGCTCACCCTTTTCATCTATTGTCCTCTTCAAGAAATGAGAATGTCGCAGGGACGAGTCCGGGGACAGAGTGATGGTCCGAGTTAGAGCAGTAGTAGTCCTCACTATTTTTATATAGTGTGATAATAATTGTAATGAGGACTTAGTTGAATGTTTATATTTTCTAGATGTTTGTATTGACACTCACAGTGTCTGGTCGTATTTTTCACGACCTTGTGTTATAAGAGATTGTATTTGAATTCTGTACCATATGTTTGGCGACTCAGAATGGGTTGGGTTGATTAGACCTATTCTGGGGGCGTCACAGCTCTTTCCACCTGTCCCTTTCCTTGGACAATTCTTTGCCTGATGATCCGCTGATCCACAAGTAAAACATACGCCTTTCTTTGGGTTGGGGCAATTAGGAGAGATATATCCCTCTTGCCCACAGTTACAGCATAATTTTGTTTTACTTTCCTTTGGGTCTCCTCGTCTTTCATTAGAATGGCTATTCCATTTCCACTTACAGTTTCCTTCAGCTTGATCCTTCTTAATCTTTCCTTCACATTATAGTTGATCTAGCTCTTTGATTCCCCCCTCGACTATCATAGCCTTTTAATTCCAATATCGTCCCAAATGAGTCGATATGTAACATTGATAATGTATCATAGAGCGAAGGTTTCAAACCTTACTCAAACCTACGCGCCTTTCTTACTTTAATGTCCACTTGATGTGGAGCAAACCTTGCCAGTTCATTGAATTTAGCAGCATATTAGGAAACCAACATGTCCCCCTTCTTCAGCTTGAGAAATTTTATCTCAATCAGACTCTGCATACCCTTGGGAAAGTAGTTCTCGAAGAATAACTGTAAGAACCCGAATTTTCAGATATTATTAAATAAGGATTTAATAAATAAAATTCTTAAACTGTGAGATGGGTTCGAATAAGAGTATTTTTTATGTGATATAAGGTATGTGGTATTATATTACATAGGGTAAGATGGACTATGTAATATGTGTTTTATAAATATATTATTAATATATATTTGTTTCTTAGCGTAGAGACGTTTCAGTTGAGATAAAGGGAGTGGATAAAATTATCTATAGATATTAAATAATTCATAGGATTATTTTATCATAGTAAGTTGGTGACATTAAATATCCTTAATGTATAATCACCATATTCTTGTGTATGTGTATTAATAACTAGTATGTTTATAATATAGATTATTAATAGCACTTAAGCTATCCGTGAATAGGTTTGGATAGTGAAGCATGAGTTAGTTAAGGAATTAACTAATAAGAATAAATATTAGTTAATTTAAGTTGGGAGTTATATTATGGAATAATATAATGAGAGTATTGAACCTTAATTAACTATGATGATATAGTACAGTATTTAATTTACTTAAGTAAAGGAGTGAATTAATAAGTGTGTTGAATTTGTAATTATAGTTGATACTTTTTATATATATTACATATTTGCTATATGTAAATAAATTGATAGAAATAATTTATTATAATAGAAAATAAACTTATTTCCTATTTTCTATATATAATATATGTACATGTGTTGTACATGTAATTATTCGATATTATATTATATTATAATATCTTGAGTAAATAAATAAAGTATTTTCTAATAATGAATATCTTTACTTGGAGAAAACATAATATTTTATGATATGGCTAAATACATAATGTTAAATGTATTTTCAAGGGAGTTTATTAATGAAAGGAAACTAAGTTATTTTAATATATTTAATAACTTAAGTTATTATTTGATCGTGAATATTATTATTTGAATAATTAATAGAGTATATATTAATTATTATAAGTGTAAAGGTTATACTTATTATAAGTATAATTAATTGAAGTAGTTAGCATTTTAATAGTTTGAGTTATTGTATTACCGTAAAGGTTATATAGAATATTTGAATATTTTCATTCACGATATATTTATATATGTGAACCTTGTGACTTAATAGTTCTAATTATATTGAACATGTTATAAGTAGTAAGCGATGGGAATAGTATTAAGTTTGAGATTAAACTTGTGAGAAATGCCTTGTGTGGCACGATAATAGATTCGGTAATGAATTGATTAATTCGAAGATGGAAGAATTATTAATTAAACAATTAATCTATATTAATTGTTATTATAATAATATGTTGAATTTTTAATATTGCGAGTGATAGCATGATAATAAGTATATTTGTTATAAATATAATAAGATTTATATTTATTTATTGTGATAATTAACTATATAAATGTTAATTAATTGTTATGGAAATTATAATTCCATTGATTTATGAGAAATAGATTAATTAATATTATTATTAATTAATTGATAAGATAAGTAATTTATTAAATTCTATGTGCAACCATGCGATATTAAAGTATAACGTATAGTAACTAACTATATATTGTACGAAATATAAAGTGCAATATGACTATGTTATTTATGAATATAAACTATATAGTAAAGTTTATTGAGTTGTAAGAGGTACATGAAATGTGGGTGTGACAATGTGTATATTAAGTATACAATAAAATAATATATCATAGATATATTGTAAACAATTATTGAATTTACTAATAGAGGAGACAATACACTGTGATGGTACCCGATAGAATTATATTCGGCATTAATAAGATGTACATGGATTATATAATTGAATATATGTATCCCTACTTGCTACATTGTAATATTAGTTATATATTGAAAGTACATTGTGACTCAAATTATAACCTAAGTATATGTTATGTGTATAATAATTTAAGTGTTGTGTGTTGCTAGAATGCTGAGTATGTGCATTGTCCCATAATGAGAGGCACATTTCCCTCTCACGTGAATAACTCAATTGCTAGTCTACTCCCTATTGCTCTCAAACTCAGCATTCCATAGCAAATGATGAGCAAGGGTGAGGAATTCATGATGAGTTCCAACAACTACTCACCAACTAATTACCTACCACTCTATAACTTCTATGCAATTCATTCATCTGTTAGTTTAATTTGGAGGATGGAAGCATTGACTGGGTTTTCATTCCTCTATATATTGGGGCTCTCCTTCTTCAATTTCATTTGCTGAGAATTTTTTCCACATATAAGATATAGTGTAAATGCTTCGAATTAGTTTGAGTATTGAGAAGGATTCTAGAGGCAGTATAGAACCCATTTGGCAGTAAACCAAATTGCAGAGGTATATTACCATCTTTGTTTTTCATTCTGTAAAAGTTCTAAGTTTTGGATTCTTGAATTTAACATGAATGGATTAATTATTAAGTTAGAATAAGTTTGTTAAGTGTTTTATGAGTTATATACATGTTAGAACTATTATATAGTTGCTCAGAATCGATTTGCTGTAGAAAATTCTGAGTTTGGGTTGGTTTCTGCCGAAGCAGAACAATTCCTGGACTGGCCGGACACAGGCGCAGCTGCGCCGGGTTTTGCCTGGGAGCTGCGCAGGGTCCTGGCTTTTGTTTTCTGTTTTCTGTTTTCTGCAGCAGCCTGCTATGTGATAACTTATTATTTAAGACAAGCATGAAAACTGGTATAACTCCTATAAACATGTCCCTTGATACAACATGAATGTTTATGGCCATAATAGCATACACTTTTGACAAAAAGCTTTCTAGATTAGAAGTGAACTTAGAAATGATTAAAGTGAACTTCATCACAAATATTTCATGTGAGCATTCTGATTTTTGTGAACATGATCATATAGTCTATATTGACATGAAATGTACGTTTAAAGTGTTGAATAAACTAACATACGTGATTTCAAGATTTAAACGATTTCAAAGAGAAACTAAAGAACTTTTTGAAGCGAACTTGACCAAGACTTATGTCTTTTAGATTCTGACCATTTGACTACGTGTATGTGACTTATATATGTGTTCTAATATATGAGAGTCATGGCTACGAGGTACTCTGCATATACTAAGTTACCTTTGTTGACTTAGTGCAATTTTTATGAAAACTTAGAATGTGAAGGGTAATAGCATCCAACACCGTGTGAGTTACATTATGATCATGCAAGCATGTATATTAGGATTTTATTATACCTATAGAAATGTTAATATAAGCATCATGAGATGAAACATGGATTTCACCTATGCACGCATATTCAAGAAAATGAAATTTCTAAAGTATAAACTAAGTGATTAACATATACATGTGTGATATACGCACGAGCATGCATACTTAGTATTGTTTAGCCTCGTGATGTGTTGATATGACTTTAGTAATGGACCATTAGTAACGTGGGCTTGATTTGTTTAAAGTTTATCGACATATTTCCTTAATTGGATTAGGATAAGCATGCTAGGTTTCGAACTTGAAATTATAATCATAGAGCATGCGTATTAATTAATATCAGTAACTTGAATGATAATGATTGAACTCGGGTGATCCAGCAGAATGAAAGGTCATTTCTGGTTTGACCAGTGAGTGGCGCAGCTGCGCCACTCTTAAAGCCAATACCTGCGCAGCTGCGCCAGCCTGTTTTCAGGATTTGTGCAGTCTGTTTGTTCTTGATTTTGTAGTAGAATTGTATTATTACTTAAACTGCAAATCATGGTCTGACCCCTACTAGTTTATGACTATATGATAAACATAATAACCTTGCATGACTAGTTTAAAATATGACAAGGATTTTGAAAGGAGAAACTTAGAAAAGTTTGAATGTAATGGTTTTGATAAGGTTTGAGAAACATGAAAGCAATATAGATCATGTATTTATGAGCTTTAAATACGTGTCGAACACATAGCGAGTCGAGTAAAGGTGTATGAATGTTGATATTAAAAGTATACCTATACTAGCTATTATAGGAGTATGTTATGAAAGTGAAACAAGGTTCTAAGAACCAAGTTAGACAACAATGTAACCTTTATTATTACATTGAGAATGTGTGGATATATATAACTAATGAGTGTGATCTCTATGGTTAATATAACTGTGTAGGATTACACAAAGTGCAGAGATTCTTAAGCAGTTAAGTCGTAGTTGTTAAACTACGAATCAGGCAAGTCTTTCAGTTCCCATTTGATATATGAATTCAATAACTGTTAGTTGAATTATGTTATGCTGTGATAATGTGAGCTTATATATGAACTGTATATGAGATATAAATGAGATTGAAAGTTGATCTTTGTTGATATACTTGTTATGTGGAAAGTAACATGCGTAGTAAATATAAATTATTTATAAATGCTTGAACTAAGTATGATGTTATATGCTATGTGATGCATGAAAACTGTTAGAATTGCTGAGCTGTCGAGCTCACTTTGCAAATAACCACTTTTGCAGGTTAAGGACTCACGATAAGAGTAACGTGCTACGTGATAGAGTTCGAAGATTTCTATTTATTTAGATATATGCTCTCGAACCATGTTTAGGTTCTAGGAGCTGTACTTGACAGTTGTTTACATTATTTGGTACTTATCGTATCGTAAAGATGTATTAGTTAATACATAGAGGATATTGAATTGAGATGTAAATGTTTATACAATAATTCGGATATAGTGAATCATATATAGTGGTTCAAGAAATTGTAATTGATTCAAAGTTATGAAATCAATAAGAAGAATTTATTCAAAGGATATTGAAAAGTTTAAATTATTCTGCATTTTAGTAGCATCGAATATGATGTAAAGACGAGATCTTAGATATAAATAGAATTTATATTCTAAATTATAATAAACAAAGTTGTATTCTTTTACTAATGATTAAAATACGTAATAGTTTGACGATAGTAGCATCGTGACTGCACCGAATCCGAGGTTTCGAAGGAACGTGGATTTGGGGGCGTCACAATAACTCCTTGAACTGTTCCCAAGTTACTATTTCCTCACCGGCTCTGTTCTAATTGACTTCCCAACAAAAACTAGCTTCACTTTTCATCATACAGGTAGCAAAATTCGTCTTTTGCCCCTCTCCCACTTTGGCAATAACGAATGCCTTTTTAATCTCCTTAACCTAAGCTTGAGCCTCTATAGGCTCAGTGGTCCCCTTAAACTCAGGTGGTCCAACATTCTTAAAATCCTTAAAGCTTGCCACTGGCAAAGCTGGAGGATTATTTATCCCGATGGGGTTTCTATTTATAGCCCATATTATTCGATCCAGAAACTGTTGCATAAAATCTGCTTGCTCTCTATTCTCATTCTCTGCCTCAGATTGAGTATGTTGATTTCTCCCTGGTAGCATTATTCTGTATAATAAAAATACATTATTTTCTCATCCTTTATTTTAAAGCATTCAGTATTAATGCTAAAATTTAATCACCTTATAGCATATATTAATACACATATTTATATTAACGTGTATCTCCATGTACACCTATCTTTTTATTTTATAGTTTTCTGTTATTACCTACGCAATCCTCTTATTACTCTGAAAGTCTTATAATCTTCGGACTAAATCTTTTGAGCTTACAACTTTAAGGTCAACTTCCTTATATCCCATAACTAGAGTATTCCCTATCAATTATCTGATCAGGAAATCTCTTATCTACCTTCTTAAATGACCATACGCGTTTTGGTTTGATATAAACTTATATCCACTATACACCAACTTGATTTTAATTGACACAAACTTGTGTTCGTTTAATACCAACTTGCATTAACTTGACACCAACTTGTGTCAATTTGATACCAACTTGTATCTCTTAATGCTGACACCAACTTGTGTCAAACTCGTGCGTTGACACCAACTTGTGTCAGATACCAACTTGTATCATACGCTTGAGTGAACATCAACTTATGTTTTACTCTTAGGTTAACATCATATTATGTCTATTTTATTAGGACACCATTTGTGTCTGCTTTTTACTTTGACATCCCCTACGTCGATTCAATAAATCATTACATTATTTGTCTAGCCAAGTCAAACAACTTAGACTTTTATCAACAATTCGAACATCAATCGAAACATTTATCTAACCAATTTAATTAGCATCGACTTATCTTTAAATATTTCAAAATTTCTGAAAATCATTTTGTGACGTCATGATACCGCACAGTCTTTACAATTCGTTGATGATTTCGTCATTTTATGGCTTTGTTATACTACATCATACCATAGTGGGTTGACGATTCTATGATCACATCCAACACTACGTTAATCTACATTGATGACTCCATCGTTTATCATCTCTGCACTAAATGCATTAATGATATATAAAATATATTTTGATATTTCAAATTATTTTTGTCTAGCCGAAACAATTAGCGTAGACATATGAATAATATAACTTTTAAAACTCATTGGTTTAATAATCTGACCCAATATTTTTTTTAAAAAAAACTTTTATCAGCACGTTGTCAATAAATTTTGAAGTCTGACATAACTAGAAGATTTGGAATACCTATGCTTCCTCCATCAACTCTAATTTTCTTCAATACTCCATTTCTTAATAATTTTATCTATTTCTATCATCCTTAAAGCTTACTACAATGAAAATCCTCAGTTCTCAATACATAACTTTGTTATACCCCAGTATAGTTCATCAAACAAACCACGCATTATAAGTTCAAAAACTTACCACAATGATATGAGTTTAGGAACTTATCCTATTAATATGTAGTCCAAGAACAGATCATGGACTGTCCATACGCTTAGGGGTTCAAAAATATACCATATGATTATGAGTCACAAACTTATCATAAGCATTCGTACCTAACCTTATAATCTCTAACTATCAAATATATATATATATGAGAAAAGAATCACCTTCTCGTCATATGTATATCGATAGCGCGACACCAACATTTCAATGATTATCAATGTGATAAACTAAGTGGTCGTTAAACCAAGCACAAAATCCATGCCCATACAAATGTTTGTGCAATTTAGTTATCACATGAGTCCTCAATTGAAATCCTATATAATTCTAATCTTATCTTGCTCTTTGCTTAATACGAACTTTTTCTTTAATTCGTATCTCATCATTTATAACTACTTCTGAGTTTTATCTTTGTACTATCTTATAGTACCTTTTTTGTACAGTAATTATGCTATAAAATTTAATCATTCGATCGATTATCTGTCATTCCATGTCTTAATCAGATCACGTCGTGATCTTTTCTTATAATCGTGTTATATTACGATTCTTTTCTATCTTATGATCGTTTTGTTTTACGATCTTCTTATATTTCCCTTTAATCATGTTTTATTATGGTTTTATTTATGCTTTTAGTCTTATAAACTCTGTCTATTCATCATTACTCGTCATCTTTATTATCAGAGTCAGGTAACTCCGGATTCTTATCTTTATAATTCTTTGAGATTCTTCTTTGAATCTTCTTCTAATCTTAATAATGAATTTCCCAAATTCATTTCTTAGCACTTAAACTCTATCCGAGTTTATTCCTTATCATCTTCATCCTCATCTCTACTGTTATAGTCTAAGGTACTCTTACCTAAGGTTTATAACCTATCAACTTAGATACCAATTGTAGCACCCCCAAATTTGGGTCCCTTGAACCTCGGACCTGGTGCGTCACGGTAATTCATCTTCATACACATTATATAACTAACGTGGATTATATATACATACATTGTTCATTACACGATGATTCTACAACATTTCCCCAAGGGTTTATCAACCATAATACATTGTTCATTACACGATCGTTTGTAATTCACATTTGTTCATTCATTCAAATCTTTTAGATATATTATATATTGTGATATATTTGTTCATCTTTATATCCATATTGGACAATTGGCTCACGATGTGTTCTTTTTCTGGCAGGTAATCAGGGGTGATCAGGATTTGTGGGATGAGAGCTACATTTGATCTAAATTAGTAAATTAATTTTGAGACTATTATAAAACTTTGGTTTTCTAATATTTTGTAGATGGATGTTTTGTAAATTATGTTTTGTGCGTGACATCCCTTCTCCTTGGGGGAAGAGGTGTTACACCTTATGAAATATATGTACAAGGACTTAGAACATAAAGATCAAATTTGATAGATTGATCTTATCAAAACTCTCAATGTATAATCAACAGAACCAACCGATCGTAGAGTTACTCTACTGGATCGCAGTGTGATCATAATCAGCAGAGTCAACCCATTCACTGAAGCGCGCAATGCATAGATCGTAGAGCTTGCCTACGAGTCATAATTATAAGTTAAAGGCCTAACAAGAAGAAGTTGATCATAAAAGGATATACTCTGAGGGTGGTTGAGTATAGTCCTTATCAATAGGAGTCATTAGTTTGTCTACAAAGGATAAATTGCAAAAGTACTCTGCATAATCATAAAACAAGTCAGTTCGCAAAGTAACCTAGATCTTGTAGAATTGTCTCCAAAATCTCAGAGCTGTCAAGGCATCCAGAGAATATAAAAGAAGTCTGCAAACCTACCCAAATGTTATGAAGTACTCTGCCAGATCTCAAAGAACAAGTCAAGACGCAGAGTAAAACAAGAATTAGAAAAGCAGTAGCCAAAGCGAAGTAAAAACTCAAAGAGACAACCAAATCAAGAAGTTGTCTTTGGCATCGTAGAGCTGTTAATGTGTTTGGAGAATAAGATAAGTCTGCAAGTCTGCCCAAGCATTATGAAGTAATTTTTCGAAGAGCAGACAAAATAGAAAACAAAGAAGCAGATAGTAGAACAGAAGTCAAGTCATAATCATAGAGCAAATACAAAGCTCAAGTCTACGATTACCAATAGTCTCCTATCAAAGAGCAAACATCCGAACATATAATAGAGAAGAAATCAAGTCAACAATCGTAGAGCAAATATAAGACTCAACTCAACAATTCCCATCAGTCTACTATCATTAAGTTCACAGAGCAAAGTCGAGTCTGACAAATTAGACTGACAATTAGAATGGTGCAATAGTGAAGGTCCTGAGGCATCCAAACGTATCCTTGAAGAAATATTGAAGATCAGGTTAATGTGTCTAACAACTAGTTTGAAAGGAGTAGACATCTATTAATTGATAGATAAAGCTGAAGTCTGATGTGACCAGCCGAAAGCAGTCTGACACAAGCCAAGAAAGTCAACATCAAAGATACTAAGATATTTGTGCCATAAATGCTCTAATGGACACTTTACAACGGGAAGTCTTTTGAAAGACTATAAATAGCTTTGAGATTTCAAAATCAAATATGCTGATCATCCCAGCCATATTAACACAGAATCAAAAGGTTTTCGCACCAAAGTAAAGAGTCGTAGCACAAAATGAAGATCCAGAGTGTTGGCCTGAGAAGAAAAAAAAGTGACAGAATGCGCAAGAGCTAGAGCTGCAATGCCAAGAAAACTGCAGAAATGTGTCAAAGTGAAGAAGTACTAATGAGCTAAGGAGCCAGAGTCGAAGATCCAAAAAGATGAAGAGCACAGAGTCAAAAAGCTAAAGTGCTAAGGAGCTAGAGCCAAAGAGACAAGAGCCAAAGATTCGAAAAGTCAGAGAGCCAAGGAGCTTAGAGTCGAAGTGCCGAGTTGATGAAGAACATGGCAGAGCTGAGAGTCGAAGTGTCGAGGAGCCATATAGTTAATGTTGATGAAATATGAGTGGCAGATCAAAAGGTCAACCTCAATTATTACTCTACGAATCATCAAGAACACTCAGAGCTTAATTAACAAATGAAGATGTAGAGCAGATGAACTCTACAATCTAACAAGTGTTCAAGGCTGCTAAGCACAAGAAGATATTGAGCAAAATTGTAAAGCTTATAGCAACACATCAATTATGATCATGAGTATCTGCTTTCTACCATAAGAGGTCAATCATCAATGACAACGCTTAGCAGCCCCAAGGAGATGATCACAACCATGTCGCTAAGTACCGGAAGATGCAAAGCTTAAATGTCATCTTAGCAGCACCTCCAACAAACATCAACAAACAGGAATTGGGGTCGGAGGATCTTGGTCTTAGTGACCGAATTGGGGTCGGAGGATCCTGGTCTTAATGACCGAATTGGGGTCGATGGATCCTAGTCTATGTAACCGAATTGGGGTCAGAGGATCCTGGTCTTAGTGATCGAATTGTCGAGCTTAAGTGACTCGATGCCGAGACTCAGTGACTTGAAGGAATCTTAGTGGTTCAGATGTAAATGGTCTACTGGACCTATATCCTTAGTGGATATCCTGTTCGGTGGAGTAGAAGAGTGGATTAGTAGTTGTTTAGTCTCCGCACCACTTAAAAATATCTTGTGTCTTTTACTTTACGTCATTTACACTCTGCACCTTATTGCTGCAATATCTGCTGTGTGTTTGAACATCCATAAGACTAAATTTGGATATGAGATTTCTATAATCTTTAAGGGGGATTTTACAAAAGAATATTCCTTTGTGCTTAATCAATATGATTAACTGATTACTTGGTAATACATTTTTAATTAATCAAAATATTTTTAAAGATCTATTCAACCCCCCTTTAGATCTTCAGTGTGCCTCTAGAAACAACATATTCTTCAACATCCAGTACTATATGTATGTGTGTGTGTGTGTGTTCGGGTGTGTGGGTGTGACAGTAAGCACACTATAATACACAAAAAGACAATTAATATGTGACTATGGAGAAATACACTTTACATATAAAGTAAGATGTAAAGTTTATCACACAAATCCCTAGACTTATTATACAAAGAATATGTACAACATACCTCCATACAAAGGACTTCCAAACTCGTCAAACACTTCTAATCTCAATGTCCACATAATAGAAGAAGAGCTTAATCGATTTTGCTTTTGATCGGCTTCTTCACTCACTCAATTTGATCGGACAAAGGTTAAAGATGAAAAGGGAAAGTAAAGGTATATATATATAGTTCGCTTCCTATGCGGGTGGTCCGCATGCGGACCACTTTTAGTGACGGACAAAAGTGTCGCTAAACCCGTCGTCATAGGGTCTGAATCGAGCTATAGCGACGGTTCTGGGCTATGGCGACGGTTCAGACCCTATGGCGACGGGTTTTGCGACGATTTTGTCTTTCTCTAAAGGTGGTCCGCATGCAGACCACCCGCATAGGAAGCTCTCTGTATATATATAGTAATATACCGTATTAAATTAGTTTTTTTAGCAAGTCAACTGTAACTGACTACGGTCAAAGCGTATAAACCCATTAGGGTCCTACCGAGTTGTCATTCGGATCGGGTTTTCCGGCCAAATTTAGTCGGAAATTGAAATTGGGGGAGGACATTGTGTGAAATTCGGTACTTGATGTAACGGATGTGCAAGTCCAATTGAGCCGAATTGTGAGGAGGATAAAACTTGGTGTAATACAACTGTATTTTGCCCTATTAAATATGTTTTTGGGTATAACTAATTTTTTCGTACGTCTTGTTTCAAGCGTGCAATTTGCAGCTGAATTTCATGGGTTATTGTAATGCGATATTATTTATTTAAACTGCTTGCGCCAACATTTATATTGTCCACCGAAAGATTTGGGTGGGAACAATTGATTTTAGTACTGTAGATTAGATATAACTTGTACCTGAAAATGACATTCCAAATTTTGTAGACTTTTTATTAGGTATATTTTTCTATTTTCACGATATCATGGTTGTATAATTTTTCAGAAAACGACTAGGTGTGAGGACCAGTTGAGTTTTTCTTTTTTGCAAGTTGAGGTGGTGGATGTCTGTAAACTTCGACCATTACTTTTCCTCTATGTAACATGGATTTGGATCGAGTGTCCGGTTGAACATAGTATTTTGAAGAGTTCGACACGAGTACTACTCAATTATATTTTGCCATGTTTTACACTACAATGAAGCGTCCATTACTCATACCCTTATCCGAGTGTCTAGTATCGGACACGGTACTTCAAGACAAAATGAAAAGTCCTTGTGACATAACATTTCCTGTCCTTTCTGTTTGGTCATAGTACGAATTTTCTTTGATTTTGTCGTCAACAAGCCAACTCGCACAACGCCTTGGAGTTTGTAGTGGCCTTAAAGAACTTTTATTTAACGATTTAATTTTGAAGAATATGGGCAAAAAGATTTCTAACTGAATTACGATCATTTCATTTAGTAATTGATACTCGTGCTTTCTGAGCTTGCATTACTATACTGTTATTATATTGGGAGAATGAAAACCCGTAGAGGAAAGCGTTCTGAGGTATGCTTGAATTGGCTTTAGTACATTATATAGTTTGTATTTGTGATTTTTAAGGTTGATTTTATGGTCTTCAGTAACATATTTGGATGACTGCATTAATTTTCAGGCCTATTGGCCTTCCATTGTGATGAAGAAATGGCTTAATATTAAACCCAAGGCATATGAGTTTAGTGAAGATGAAGTTGACTCAGAAACTGAGAGCGAGGATGATGGTAATTGATATCTTTAATTACTCTACCATATAAGTTTTGCTCTATCTTTGCTTTAAAATTTCACTCTTTGTATTGTCTTCCAGCTGATTCTGTTATAGATGAAAGGAGCGGGTTTAGTTGATCTTGCGTTACCCGGAACTCTTATTTACCTGCGTAATTGTACTTGGTACTATCGTTCCAAGTCGTAGTACGAAAACTCAATGACTTGAACATAGGTAGAGTTCCTCATACCCGGTTGACCAGTGTTCCTGGTAACTATGTTGGTGCTTAAACCTTAAGATATAAGATAAGCACCTAGTTTACATTAATCTTTTAGGTGTCGTCTGATTTTATTCGCTATTATGTGATAAAAGTTGTTTATGTAGTGTCTGATTCCTGATAAGGGAGTTTACCTCATAATTCACTTATTGGGCTCAGGTTAAACTTTGGGTGTAACTTCAACATTTATACTTTATGAGTTTCCGCAATTTGAACTGTTAAATTTATAATTTTCAATTACTTTTTGTTGGGATTGACTTATACTATTGCGAGTTCGACTAATGATCACTACAACAGGATAGTCGGGAGTCTCACTCTCCGGTGAGTGAGCGGCTGCCCAGCTCGCCGTTGAGCTAGCAGGGGTTGCAAGGAGACAGCGCCCCTAGAAGCCAAGCGCAAAGTACAATTGGGCTTGAAGATTTATTAGTAGTCCGGTCTTGAGTTTTACTGATATATTGGGTCTCATGTGTTTGAGCTCATGTTATAGCAGTTAGGATTTTTCTAATTACTATAAAAATATCGTTTGGTGTGTGAATTATTGTAGAATGTGTGAGACATCTTATAAATACATCAGACAAGCAGATGACTAGCCAAATTGGTGAATCTGGGTATATTGTGTGTTCTTACTTTTCTGTTTTTTATATAATATTTGTGTGATTACAATATTATTCGTTTTTAAATTCTAACACTTTTGTTACATTTTTCATCATTTGAATCTTGAAGTTCAATTGTGCATGTGTTTAAAGTTCTATAAATTCAGGGACACCTTCAAAAGGATCCGTACGACCCACGAAAAGGAAATCAGAGACTCTGCGTGCTCAGTGTATTAATACAAAAGATGTTAGGTTGATCTTTTAATATTTCTTTCTGAATTATGTTCTGTTTATTTGGTAATGAAGAACGGATTACTATTAATTTATGAGTAATGTTACAGATACAACTTATTCTATAAATTTTTTACAAACGGTTGATGTGACATACTCCACCTCAACATGTTAATCAACAAATTGCTTCAATGTAGTATTCGGCCCCATATAAAAAATTGAGGTGGAGTATGTCACATCATCAGTTTATAAAATATTTATAGAATAGTTTGTATCTGTAGCATTATTCCTAATTTATTATAGCTGATCAATTCTTGTGCTTGCTTTTTGTGTAGGGTGACAGTAGGCACTTGGAATGTGGCTGGAAGACCTCCACATGAAGATCTAGAGATCGATGAGTGGCTCTGTATGGAAGAACCAGCAGATGTTTACATTCTGGGGTAAGTACTTCTTCACATTTATAAATAAAGTTAAAATTCTGAAATTCTTAATAAGGTAATTTGACACAAGCTCTATATCAATTTCTTTAGGAAAATCAACTAAATAGAGAAAATTCATAATAAGGTAATATTCTAAATAGTAAGGTAATATTCTAAGTAAAAATAAGGTAATTTCTTTAGCTCTATACTAAAAAAGGAAAATATATCTCTAATTTTGAAAGAAAATGAATATATATATATATATATATATATATATATTGTTGGGTCACTATAACAGATCAAGATCTTAATTATACCAACTCATGATTTAACACTACTTCAATGAAATTTTTATTGATCCTAATCCCTTCATATACTAAGCAAAAGCAATTCTTGTACCATGATGTGTTTACATTCATATTATGGATCTTTTTATGCCATTTGAAATAGTTAAAGCCTACTGCATAACAAAATTAAGTTGGCGAAGGGCATCTAAAACTTAAGTGAGCAACAGCAGAATTCAGTTTTTTACTGATTTCCCATATACCGACTTTGTGTTTTATAGCTCTCGATTTGAAATTTAAGAAGCAAGTTCAATAATTCATTTCCAAGATGGTTCAGCACGAAGTAAACAACAGAAGAAAAAATATTTGTGATGTTTATACTGCATTAAATTTATATAATTTCAGCCAAGCTTCTTTAATTATTGTTGTTTTACTCGACTACTCCCAGACAGAACAGATATGCATGTATCTCATACATTTCCACTGTTAATACCCCTAATCATTTTAACTGCGACTCTTGTTAGCAATGAATAACATTCTATTTCAATAAAACATTTGATTTTACAGGAATAATGTTTACATTGATAGTTTTCTAATTTTGTTTGTATTTAACAGTTTCCAAGAGGTAGTCCCTTTAAATGCTGGGAATGTACTGGGATCCGAGACTAGAAGGCCAATTCCGAAGTGGCAGTCTATCATTCGTGGAACATTAAATAAATCATTTGAACTTGAAAGCAACCACAAAGGCTATAGCGCCCCACCATCTCCAATATTAAGGACTTGTTCTGCTGCTGATGTAGTTGATACTTCCGCTAATTCAAATGACCCCGAAAGCCAAAAAATGCACGGGGTTATTGAAATGGGGAAGAAATTTAAGTTCAAAAGTACAAATAGCATTGATCGTTATAGTAGACTGGACTGGCCTGAGCATCCGCTGGACATAACATCTCAGGTTCTTCTCTCTTCTGAAGAGTTTTAAGCAGTTCTGCTCGAGTCAGTGGCGAACATAGGAATATTTGTTGGGGTCTAAATTATTACTGCCTCCGTCCAATAATAACTGTTTTTTTTAACTTAAATCACACATATCAATACACAAGCTAAAATGACAAAAATACTCTTAATATACTTTTTGTTTTGTTTGAAATTTTTTTTCTTGCCTTTTGGTCTCTCTTTCTCTTTTTTCAACCTTTCAATTTCCCAATAAATACACAATAAATACCATTGATTGCATAAAGGCACATATGGAAAATATTATAAAACTTGTATTGAAATTCTAACATATCACTTATTTTGGGAAAAAATATTAAGCCTAAAAAATTACTTATTGTAAGACGGAGGTAGTACTAAACTATAAATAATTTGGTGGGAGTTCGGGGGTGGTGTCCCAAACAATTTTTTTTAAAATATTTTTGTACTTTCGGGTTACATATATATATATATATATATATATATATATATATATATATATTACAATGACAATATAATAAGTAATAATATATGGTATATATACACTATATTGACTCATAATAGATTTTTTTTAATCACAATTGTTCATAAGTAATTAATTCATTAATTATTTTTAAAAATGATATAAATTAGATTATTATTTAGTTTAAAATATTATAGAGAGATATACATATATTGAGATGATATGAGTCATATGTGATTAAAATTTAATTGATAAAATTATAAATTTTCAACTTGACCTCGTATAGTAGAAAATTTATAAAATTTTAGTAGGGTCAATTTATATATAATACTTAATTTTTTTTAAATTTACCTTATATTATAAAATAATTATTTTTTTCAGTGGGGTCAATTGACCCCACATTGTCCAATGTATCTTCGCTAGTGGCTCGAGTTGATTCTGATTGGATGTGTTGGGCCGTGAATATCTTAGGGCCGGTCAAATCTTATTTATCTTGGGCTTTTCGGGTCAAACCCATTTTTATCCTTGGAGTATTGGGCTATTGTTTAAATAATTACTTAGATAAAGTTTGGGCTGGAGCCAGTAGTGGGGGGCAGGTGCCAGATTATGAACTAAAAATTATCCCTAATCTATGGGATTAGCATGCAGCTGATTGAGGTGATGGGCCCAGCCGTCTTTAGCCTCCTTCATTAATGGGGAGTTGACATAATATTGACTGGGTGGATGGCAAGTATGAAAAAGCCTGCATGCAGCCAGCTGACATAAGCATCGGGAGAAAACATGCAAGTTGATGAGATGATATATGGGTACAAGGCACTACACAAACGAGGTAACAGGACAATACATTTTTTTCCTCTCCAGACACTAGAGTACATTAACCTCCATTGTTAAACCCTTTCTCCGACCTGTGCTCATTCTCACACCGGAGCGATCCCCGGCGGCCCAAAGCCGTCGAGATCCGGTGCTGACGTGTTCATTGTGCAGGATTAGGTGTGCTTTTGGTGATTGGGGCGCGTGGCGAGTTTGAGGTGTTAACATTGGCGCTAGAAGGAGGGGCTCTTTAGTGTTTCTGGTTTTCAATCACAACTTACTGAACGACTTACATCGGAAACCATGGTGAAAAGTAAAACGGTCACAGCTGAAGGACTGCCGACAACTGCTAGCTCTTCTTTGCAAAGAATTTCGGTGAAAGACAGACTGGAACCCTCAAAAAGTATTCGTGATAGACTTGGGTCACAGAAGGCTCTAGGGGATCCTTAGGCTAGAAACCATGGTGATACCAAGAGGAAGTTATTTTCTACTGCTAGCAAAGGTCCTGACAACGATCGGAAAAGGGTGGCGGGCACACCGCCTAAGACCCAACATCGAGAAGGTCAGGCGGACAAAATTTCTACCTTGGCAAATATGGCACAAGAGACCGACACGACTTTAAAAGCATTTCTGCAGCAGAGGGGGGAGATTTCAACAGATGGTTCTTGTGGCTGAGAAAAAAGACGAAGCTTCCAGTTACACTCGACCGGAAAGACGGGGTCGGTCGCATGGTCGAAGAGCAGGGAGGGATGGATATTCCAGGCGGGCTGATGGTGGGTCTTGTAGTCATTCTCCTGACAGAAAACTAAGTGTGCCGCAAGAATATTCTCCCGAAACTTCGAAAAGAATGCCGCGTATTGAGTATCACAGACACAGTAGAAGAGATGGGCGACGAAGCCGGTCAAGAAGTTATTCTCCAAAGAGTCCGAAGAGGGTACATCACACAGGGAGTTCTCGCTCCGGCCGAAGTAACAGGCGAAGTCCTTCGGCATCGTTTAGTCCGGATGGGAAAGATCGGATTAAACGCAATAAGACAAATTCTACAGGGAAAGAAGTTGTTTCTTCACCCGGGACGGTTGAGGACCTAGCGAAAGAGGTAAAAGAGCTTCGAAAGCAGCTAACAGAGGTTCAACAAGGGAAGAAGACTTCGGACAAAAAAGCGTCTCCCTTCTCATCCGAAATTCTTAAGGAGAAAGCGGATCCCAGCAAAAAGCTACCTCATATGGAAAGTTATGACGGTTCTGGAGATCCATTCGACCACAACCAAGCATTTGATAGATTGATGGACTATTACGACTATTCAGATGCAGCTAAATATCAGACGTTCGGATTGACGTTAAGAAAAGACGCAAGGCAATAGATGGGGGCTCTGGCTTCGGATTCGATTGCGTCATGGGCGGATTTGTGTGACAAGTTCCATGCTCACTTCGGGAGCAATAAGAGAAGGGGAAGGCCCACGGGATCGTTGGCCCAAGTGAGGCAGTACTCGAACGAGACTCTGGGACAATATATGAAGAGATTTCGAGAAGCTGTGGGGCAGGTTTCAGATCTTAACGATCTCCAGGCGGTAGGATTGTTCCAAAATGGTTTAGATCTGGTGAAATCAGAAAAACTGGTAAAGAAACTGATGTTCAAGCATCCGAAGAGTCTGGTCGAAGCATTTGAAAAGGCCGAAGGCTTCATCGTGGTAGAAGAGGCGATGGCCAGCTTGAAGCAGAGCTCTTCGAAAAAGACAAAAGAGAAGGATAAGAAGAAGCCAGACGGTAATCAGAGAAAGATGAGTGGCGGTAATGATCAGTTCGAAGGGAATCAAAAAAGGTATAACAATAACTGGATACCCAGGGGAGATCGTCCGCCCATTCCGACTCAGAAGGTGAATAAGGTATATACGCAACTCAACACAGATCGGGCTATTATTTTGGAACAGATAAAGAACCAACCATACTTCGAACCGCCTAAATATAATCCCCAACCAGGATCTGGAGATCCTGCTTTATACTGTAATTATCATCGGGCGGTTGGGCATGATACAAATTCCTGCTGGGGTTTGAAGGATCTCATTGAAAGGAAAGTTCAAAGTGGTACTCTGATGCAGTATGTAGCAGGGCGGGAACAACAAAGAGACCAGCCAAGGAATAGGGAATTAGCTCAAGTCGCCCAGCCTGTTCAACTAGTGCCGAACCCTGGCGGTACGGCATGTTGTAGATGTGATATCTGGGGGAAACATGGGAAAGGTTGCAGGTAAGAAGAGACGAGGGTATTTGGACTCGGTGATGACTTTAGCAGATAAACCTATGAAGATCGAAAGAGCATATCCGGGCTCCATAATCTCCTTCACAGATGAAGATTTCCCTTCGGAACCTATCGAACCACACGAAGGAGCCTTGGTGATCACCGCATAAGTTGGTTCGGTAGATATGAAGAGGATGATGATCGACAATGGCTCTTCGGTGGATATACTATATGCTCATGCTTATCACCGAATACCTCTAGATGGTCAGAAGATGGAAATTAGGCAGGAGGCCCCTTTGTATGGTTTCAGCAACGATCCGGTCAAAGTGGCAGGAACCATCAAGCTGCCGGTTGTCTTCGGGACAGTTCCCCAACAGGTTCAAATCATCTATAAATTTTACGTTGTACATGTTGATTCAGCTTACAATGCTATTTTGGGGAGACCTACTTTGATAGCTTTACAGGTAGTTACTTCAATTCCCGACTTCAAGATTAAATTTCCTACGCCCCATGGAGTTGGCGAAGTCACAGGAGATTTGGACTTGGCGAGGAGGTGTTATCGGAATGCTCTAATCACCTCGGGAGTAGGAGTCAGCAAAAAAAACATGCCATGGCTATTGAAATAGAGCCATTCACAGAAAGTGGAACAGAACCCTTAGTCATGCCCGTGGAGGAGACCGAGGAGATCGAGTTGATTCGGAGAAAGAAAGAAAAAACGGTGAAAATCGGTTCGGGGCTTCCAGAGCCTTTTCGGACAAGTCTGATGGAGTTGCTTCGGTGTTATGCAGATGTCTTTGCTTGGGTTCCCAGTGATATGCCGGGGGTAAGTCGAAAAGTGGCTGAACACAGATTGCAGGTGGATCCAGCTAAGAAACCAGTTCGGCAGAAGAGAAGGATTTTCGCACCAGAGAGACAGAGAATAATTGATGAGGAGATCACCGAGTTGCTGGATGCAGACTTCATCTTCGAGATTGATTATCCTGAGTGGATGGCAAACGTGGTTCTGGTACAAAAGCATAATGGCAAATGGCGAGTTTGTATAGACTATACCGATCTAAATAAGGCGTGCCCGAAGGATTTCTATCCTCTGCCTCATATTGACCAACTCATTGATGCAACTTCCGGATATGCTTTGCTTAGCTTTATGGACGCTTTTTTGGGATATCATCAAATTTCTATGTGCAAGGAAGATATACCGAAGACAGCTTTCATTACTCATCGGTCGGTGTATGCCTATAAAAAATGACGTTCGGTTTGATCAATGCGGGAGCTACGTATCAGAGGATGATGAACCACATCTTCACGAAGCAGCTAGGCAAGAATATGGAGGTATATGTTGATGATATGATTGTTAAGAGCATGTCAGTTCGTGGTCATCTGGATGATCTAGAAGAATGTTTTCAGACGGTTCGCCGTTATGAGTTGAAGCTGAATCCCACTAAATGCACTTTCGGACTGGGGGCAGGCAAGTTTTTGGGATATTTGGTCAGTAAGAGAGGTATCAAAGCCAATCCAGAGAAGATCCAGGCTATCTTAGACATGAAATCACCACAGTCGTACAAGGATGTCTAGCGTTTAACTGGTAGAATAGCATCGTTGCGGAGGTTCATGTCTAAATCGGCAGAAAGGTGCTTGCCGTTCTTTAACACGTTGAAAGGGCCAAAGAATGCGAAGACGTTCCAATGGACTTCGGAGTGCGAGGAAGCTTTTCAAGGAATCAAGAGGTACTTATCTTCGGCACCTCTGTTGGTGAAGCCGGTTCCTACTGAACCTTTGTATTTGTATCTGGCTGTGAGTTCATCGGCAGTAGGAGCAGTTTTAGTGCGAGAAGTTGGGGGTAAGCAGCACCCGGTTTACTATGTAAACCATTCCCTTAGGGACGCAGAAACAAGGTATCCAAACCTTGAGAAGTTTGCCTTTGCTTTGGTCATTGCTAGTAGAAAACTTCGGCAGTAATTCCAAGGTCGGATAATAGTGGTATACACAGATCAGCCACTAAAGAAGGTGCTGGGAAAGCTAGAGGTTTTGGGGAGACTTGCTGCATGGACGATGGAATTGTCCCAGTTCTTTATAGAGTACTATCCCCGGACAGCTATTAAAGGCCAAGCCTTGGCTGATTTTGTGGTAAAATGCTCGTTTTTCGAAGCTGATGGCAGCATGAAAGAAATACAGGGATCTACGGAAACAGTGGCTACACTTCGGTAGGTGCACGATTCCTGGACTTTATATGTGGATGGATCTTCTACTTTAGATCTTGGTGGTGCAGGGATAATTCTGACGAGCCCGGAGGGATTCAAAGTACAGCAAGCCATTAGATTCGAGTTCAGGGTAACAAATAATGAAGCTGAATACGAGGCGGTATTAGCAGGATTGCGTCTGGCCCAGAGTCTGGAAGTTCAGAAGTTGATTATTTACAGTGATTCTCAACTGGTTATCAAGCAAGTTTCAGGGGAATATGAAGCTCGAGGCTCTAAAATGGTTAAGTATCTTGCAAAATTGAAAGATAGACTTCAACACTTTGGCTCATGTGAATTTCAAGGTGTTAGTCGAACTGATAACTCTAACGCTGATGCATTGTCGAAGCTGGCTACTACTGAATCAAGTGCCTTTGAAGGAACAGTTTACTTGGAAACCCTGAAGCAAGCTAGCATCCAGAATGGGGAAGTCATGTGCGTAGAACGGTCTAATTGTTGGATGACTCCATACATAAACTATCTAGTAGATGGCGTACTACCTTCAGATCAGATGTTGGCTAAAAAGTTGAGATACAAAAGTGCAAACTTCATACTTATTGAGGGAGATCTGTACCGAAGAGCTTATTCCTCTCCATTACTAAAGTGTCTGGTCCCATCTGAAGCTGAATATGCCCTTCGGGAAGTTCATGAAGGTATCTGCGGTGATCACATGGCTGCGAAGTCGTTAGCATATAAAGTGCTTCGTCAAGGTTTTTATTGGCCGACAATTTTCAAAGAGGCTACTGATTATGTGAAAAATGCCCGAAATGCCAGTTGAATAGTTCAATCGCACATCAGCCACCAGAAGGGCTATACTTGGTTTTATCTCCTATACCCTTTGCTGTCTGGGGGTAGATATACTGGGTCCACTTCTGAAAGCAAAAGGTCAAGTCAGTTTTGTTATAGTGGCAATTGATTATATGACTAAGTGGGTAGAGGCGAAGCCTCTTCGACTGATAACGGAACAAGAATGCTTGAAGTTTCTAAAAGAGTCAGTAGTATTCCGATTCAGAATTCCTATGGTGATAATTTCAGATAATGGACGCCATTTTGTGGGATCAAAATTTGAGGCGTTCTTGAAGGAGTTAGGGATTCAGCATCGAAATACTTCGGTTGCCCATCCACAATCTAATGGGCAAGTGGAGGTAACTAACAGAATACTCCTGAATAGGATCAAGAGAAGGCTGGATAACTCCAAAGGAAGATGGCCTGAAGAATTACTTAGTGTGTTATGGGCTTATCGAACTACGCCAAGGACTACAACGGGAGATTCCCCATTTAGACTGGCATACGGCTCTGATGCTCTAGTTCCGGTGGAAATTGGATCTACTAGTCTTCGAGTCGGTCAATTTAAAGAATTATACAATGATGAGGGACTCAAAGCTAACTTAGATCTGCTCGAAGAAGTCCGAGAGGCAGCCTTGATAAAATTGGCCACATATCAACGTCGTGTGGCTAAATACTATAACAAAGGGGTAAAGCTTCAGAGATTCAAAGTTGGGGACTTTGTTCTTCGGGAGGTGGAAGCTTCTACGCCTCAGAATATGGGCAAACTCATGCCAAATTGGGAGGGCCCTTATGAAGTCATTAGCGTACCAAAGCCCGGAACTTATCGGTTGCGAGCCTTAGATGGGTCTGAAATTAAGAATACTTGGTATGCTGGGAGGATCCGCAAATATTTTCAATAGAGCTAGTGTCAAAGTCCGGAAGTCTGTAACTACCACAACAATTATCAATAAAACTGGCTCTCTTTTTCTCTCCAATAATGGTTTTTCTTCATACCGGTTATAAGGTTGGATCCCTTCGTCTCCTCGTAGTGAAGCGAACTATTGATGGTCCAACCCGTTCGGCTCTCGGAGAGAACGTGGTCACCAATTATAAGGTTGGATCCCTTCGACTCCTCGTAGTGAAGCGGAATATCTTTTGGGTTGAACCTATTCGGCTCTCGGAGAGAACGAGGTTGCCAGCTTGGTATAAGGATGGATTCCTTCGTCTCCTCGTAGAGAAGTGAACTATTTAATGGTCCAACCCGTTCAGCTCTCGGAGAGAACGTGGTCACCAGTTATAAGGTTGGATCCCTTCGACTTCTCGTAGTGAAGCGGAATATCTTTTGGGTTGAACCCGTTCGGCTCTCGGAGAGAATGAGGTTGCCAGCTTGGTATAAGGATGAATTCCTTCGTCTCCTCGTAGCGAAGCGAACTATTGATGGTCCAAACCGTTCGGCTCTCGGAGAGAACGTGGTCACCAGTTATAAGGTTGGATCCCTTCGACTCCTCGTAGCAAAGCGGAATATCTTTTGGGTTGAACCTATTCGGCTCTCGGAGAGAACGAGGTTGCCAGCTTGGTATAAGGATGGATTCCTTTGTCTCCTCGTAAAGAAGTGAACTATTAATGGTCCAACCCGTTCGGCTCTCGAAGAGAACGTGGTCACCAGTTATAAGGTTGGATCCCTTCGACTCCTCGTAGCGAAGCGGAATATCTTTTGGGATGAACCCGTTCGGCTCTAGGAGAGAACGAGGTTGCCAGCTTGGTATAAGGATGGATTCCTTCGTCTCCTCGTAGCGAAGCGAACTATTGATGGTCCAACCCGTTCGGCTCTCGGAGAGAACGTGGTCACCAGATATAAGGTTGGATCCCTTCGACTCCTCGTATTGAAGCGGAATATCTTTTGGGTTGAACCTGTTTGGCTCTCGGAGAGAACGAGGTTGCCAGCTTGGTATAAGGATGGATTCCTTCGTCTCCTCGTAGAGAAGTGAACTATTGATGGTCCAACCCGTTCGGCTCTCTGAGAGAACGTGGTCACCAGTTATAAGGTTGGATCCCTTCAACTCCTCGTAGCGAAGCAAAATATCTTTTGGGTTGAACCCGTTCGGCTCTCGGAGAGAACGAGGTTGCCAGCTTGGTATAAGGATGGATTCCTTCATCTCCTCGTAGCGAAGCAAACTATTGATGGTCAAACCCGTTCGGCTCTCGGAGAGAACGTGGTCACCAGATATAAAGTTGGATCCCTTCGACTCCTCGTAGCAAAGTGGAATATCTTTTGGGTTGGACCTCTTCGGCCCTCGGAGAAGGATGGGATTATCCAATTGTTATGAATCCGAATAATGTTACAAATTCTTCGAAACTAATATTCTTAAAAGATTGGTGAATTATTCATTCTAACAATCTAATATGGCATTCCTCGGTAATGAGTAAGTCTCATCTTATGTTATTACTAGACTTTGTTTGAAGTATTGGAGTTAAATCATATGCTAATTGGATAGCAATATAACTTAGACTGAAAAGGAGCAACAAGGGATAAGATATATCTCATTAAACATAATAAAGCCAGTACATTGTCGTTGAAATTTATACAAGTGTACGAAGGATAAATTTCTGTCATCGTTACTCCTCATCTTCATCTTCAGAAGAGTCAAGGAGCAACGGGTTTACAGCAATGGCTGCTAATTTAGTTTTACCCTTGCTTCGGGCCGCTTCGTAACCCTCCACGTACATTTGAATTATTTCATTAGTTAAGGCAGGAGACTTCCGGTACTCAGCCTGAATCTCCTTGCGAAGTTCTTCGGTGAGAGGAGGACCCAACAACTTCAGGTCACGAAGCTCCTTCTCAGCTTTCCCTCGGAGATCCAGGTGATGTTCTTCGGATCTCTTAGCATCTGACACGGCTAAGGCCAGATTCCGGTTATTGTCAGCTAACTGTTTATTGGCCCGCTGAAGTTTTTCATTTCGTTGCATAATTACGCTTTGTGAAGCTTCAGATGTGACCAGCCGCTCTTTCATACTGGCAAGGTCATTTTGAAGACCCTTACAGTTGAAGTGGATATTTTCGTGTTCGCTCCTCTCCTTCGCCAATACTGATTTTAAAATGGCATTTTCTTTCCGAGCAGCTTCCTCATTAGCTTCGACTTCCCTGTACTTCTGATAAAGACGCCCGAAGACTCCGTTCGCCTACAGTTATTCGTAGTTAGAAGAAAATTCAAAGAAAATATTCATGAACTAAGATAGACAAGAGATTTACTTACCCTGGCTTGGTTAATCATGCCCTCTTTGAGCAGGTCAGAAACAGAACTGTTGCCAAACCGATGGTTATCCGTATCCAGAACGAAGGAATTATAAAGGTGCAGGGGGAAGTCTTCGTTCTGATCAGGCCATAGGCTAGGCGATCGGGAAGCTCCAGGCGTCGATCCGAAGTAAGGATGAGATGATCGTTGAGGAGAAGGCATTGTTTGATCGGATGGGGGAAGATCGAAAATTATTGGAGGGTCAACTGGTAAGGATGATTGACCATCAGAAGTATGCTTCTTCTTTCGAATAAGAGGAGAACTTGGTTCGACCCCGAATTCATCAGTTTTGGCAGGATTGGAAGAAGATTGGTTAGTTGTAGAGTGTGGTACTCTTAGCTCTTCGGCGGTGAGGGGGATAATTTTTGCCTTGGCTTTCCGTTTTTTGGTATGAAGAATCTTGGTTCTTTTTTCAACGGTCATATCTAACAGACTTTCGGTAAGAGTTGGAGCTAAGGCATGTTGGGATTTTTTAACAGTCCTTTTCTTCCGGCGAAGCTGGCCGAACCCTTCGGCAGGGTTTGAGTGGACCACTGGGGGGTCAGCAGTCTGGTCTTCGGCTTCGGCCTCTTGAGCTTCGAGAGGGTCTTGGGATGGTTTGTCAGCAAGATATTCTTCTAAATCTTTTATTTCAGAAGAAGTGGGTTTGATAAGAGATACTGCAAAATTGAAGAATGTATTTCAGAATAAGATATTAAAAGAAAATTCAAGAAACTATGCAAACGTTGACTTCAGACTTACATTTATGATTGTACAACCATGCCTTCTTGCTTAGGAGGACGAAGCTCCATTCCTTCATGGGAAGCTTTTCCATGATCTTCGCCATCTCCCGTATACGCTCCTCGGGGATATCACCCAAATCCGAAGTAACATGAGCCGCAGTGGTCCAGTCTGGAATGGAAGATATCTTGGGCCCCTTGACGAAAAACCACTTCTCGTACCACTTCTTACTACTCTAAGGGGTGTCCATCAGGGGGCGTTTATCAAATTTAGAGTTAGGTTTAAGAGCCTGTTTGCCCAAAACCTTGAATCCCTTTTCACGAGATTTGCCGGAAGTAAAAAGAGTGAAGAACAAGTCAATAGAAGGAGAAATCCCTAATTCACTACAAAAGGCGATAAAAGCAAGGATGTGAATATAGGAGTTAGGAGCTAATTGGGCGAATCCAACACCCATGAACCCTAAGAGGGTAATGACGAAAGCATGAAGAGGGAAACGAATCCCCTTCTCAAAAAAATGATGGGCATAGCAGTCCAGCCCTCTGGACGTTGATACATTCGCTCGGTTGGAGTGGGCACTCTCAGAGGGTGAGTGTCTAGGATTTGGTATTGTTTCTGGATGACGTCAAGATCGTCCTCTGAGAAACTGGAGGGAGTATTGGCGATAGGATGTTGCAGCTCGTCTGAAAAATCAAAAGGGGGGATCTCTGAAATAGGAGGAGGAAGACTTTTGCCAGATGAAGGTTTCGGTTTAGGATTCATCTCTGGAAGGGTGTTACCGGAGTTTTGGGCAGCCATTGATGACGATTTGAAAAAAAGGAAGAAAGCCGGAATAAGAAGAAAGCCGGAATAAGAAGAAAGCTGGAGTGCTTTGAATTTCAAATGAGCAGGTAAAGTTATCTGAGTTGAGGGTTTGAAGATTTTATAGAGTTGTCTTTTTTGAAGGCTCACAAAACCCAAAGGCTGCACATTTAATAGAGATAATGATGGGGGAGGTTAACAATCGGCGTGTGCTCTTGGAATTGAGAAAGCTATCATTTATTTTTGAAAATTTGAAGAGTTGGTATCTGATTTTGAGTTTAAGGGGTCTGCATTTAGACATGGGCCTTTTATTAATTGGGCTTTGCCGAATCTGTTTGGATTCTTCTTGATGGTTGGACTGAATTCTTATACTCTTTTGTCAAACACTCTGTTTAATAAAAGACTAGGGGGCAATGTTGGGCCGTGAATATCTTGGGCCGGTCAAATCTTATTTATCTTGGGCTTTCCGGGTCAAACCCATTTTTATCCTTGGAGTATTGGGCTATTGTTTAAATGATTACTCAGATAAAGTTTGGGCTGGAGCCAGTAGTGGGGGACAGGTGGCAGATTATGAACTAAAAATTATCCCTAATCTATGGGATTAGCATGCGGCTGATTGAGGTGATGGGCCCAGCCGTCTTTAGCCTCCTTCATTAATGGGGAGTTGACATAATATTGACTGGGTGGAGGGCAAGTATGAAAAAGCCTGCATGCAGCCAGCTGATGTAAGCATCGGGAGAAAACATGCAAGTTGGTGAGATGATATATGGGTACAAGGCACTACACAAACGAGGTAACAGGACAACACATTTTTTTTTCCTCTCCAGACACTAGAGTACATTAACCTCCATTGTTAAACCCTTTCTCCGACCTATGCTCATTCTCACACTGGAGCGATCCCCGGCGGCCCAAAGCCGTCGAGATCCGGTGCTGACGTGTTCATTGTGCAGGATTAGGTGTGCTTTTCGTGATTGGGGCGCGTGGCGAGTTTGAGGTGTTAACAGGATGGATAGTGCTCACATTTGCGGGTTGAAAAGGGTACACCATAGAACTAGAAACCTAGGATTAATGTGGATGACACAACTCGTTTTTGATTCTCTTGATGATATTTCAGATCAATGTTCTGAAGAGAAAGAGGATTGGTTTGAAATATCGGAGGTGGAACATGGAAATGAAGTTTTGGAAGATGGAGTAAAATCACATCCTAGGTATGTGAGAATTGTCAGTAAGCAGATGGTAGGAATATACATTTCTATTTGGGTGCGTACAAGGTTGAGAAGACATAAATAACTTGAAAGTTTCTCCGGTCGGAACTGGGCTTATGGGCTACATGGGAAACAAGGTATTGCTTTTTCAGGTTGAATTTCAACTTTTTACTCCTCCGTGCCATTAAAGATATCTTTAAGTATGCTTTTCACACATAGTTCTCTTTTTATCTATAATGAACCCCACATAAGTACGCTAAATATTCTTTTTTTTCTTCCTAAAACTAGTGGACCATACTTAAATACTTTTGAGAGTAAAGTAGACTTTATATAAAATAATCCTACTATCACATAAAGTAGCTGATATAAAGTTCACATAAAGCTGGGTGGCACTCCTGATTTGTTGTTGACATAGTCCACTTGACTCAACAACAAATCAGAAGGTGTCACCCGATTTTATGTAAGCTACTTTATGTGATAGTAGCATTACTCCTTTATATAATGCTTGGCATTTGAAATGTGTACTTTAGACATCTTTTGTAGGAGAGTATCTGTTAAGGTCACCTGTAAGCTTGTAAAAAAAGAGAGAAGGAATGCAATAATGAAGAACCTGAAATACCATACTGGTATACTGGCGCTCAAACATTTTAACTGTACACATTTGCTGTGTATAATTTTGAAAAATCATACCAGTTTAATTGCTCGATTGTACACATCTTAAAGGAATATTTTACTAGTTACGCTACAATTACCAGACAGTTATGAATTATAGTGCAAACTTTATATATCACCCTTCCCATTTCTTTGTGATTGGCTATTGGTTGGTGATTGCAGTTGTTAGATGCCCAAACTCTTATGCTATGTTTGTTTGTAAGGATTATAATGGGGATAAGACTATAAATATCAAGTGTCTTGTTTGTTATCCCATGAATAATCTCATAAAAAACAATCATGTGACTAAGACTATTTAATCCTAAGATTAATAGTCTTGGGATTATAATTACATGAATTATAATCTCGGGATTATAATCATTGCAAACAAACATGGTCTTACTGTTAGGTGCATATGAATAGTTCAAAGGCAACTCGTCTTGACATTTTAGATCTTAAAATAAGTGATATATGGTTTCTGATACAGGGATTTGTGTCTGTTAGCATGTCTCTTTTTCAAACGCGGATGTGCTTTGTTTGTTCTCATTTAACCTCTGGTCATAAGGATGGATATGAACAGAGGCGTAATTCTGATGGTTACCAGATCTTAAGACGTACTCATTTCTCATCTGCTTTTGACACTGATCAGCCATTGACAATTCCATCTCATGAGTAAGTATTTCATTTCATAGTATCATTTTTTTCAGATAATTCATTAAGTTAATTATTTAATTAAGTTGTAGGAGTGCATAATCTGTGTAACAT
Organism: Panax stipuleanatus; assembly: GCA_020205555.1. Taxonomy (NCBI): domain Eukaryota; kingdom Viridiplantae; phylum Streptophyta; class Magnoliopsida; order Apiales; family Araliaceae; genus Panax; species Panax stipuleanatus. The sequence continues at coordinate 69,890,597 of CM035121.1, forward strand.
TTTGCTTTCCAGAATGGAACACAATTTGGATTAAACTTGAATACAGCTTAAAGCTTTTTCTGCAACAAAAAAGTAATTTTCGGTGGAAGAACCAATATAATAGATAAAATTCTACAATAAAGTAGTAATTATTTTGAAAAATTGATGGTGAACATGATTTCTGATCAAGTGCTTCCATAAACAGTCAGGTGTTCTGGTTTGGTGATTTGAATTATCGTATCAATATGTTGGATTCTGAGGTTAGGAAACTTGTTGCCGTGAAGCAGTGGGACGAACTTCTTAACAATGATCAAGTGAGACTTAGTTCACCAACTTTACATACAAATACAAATGTGATCATTTTGTTAACGCAACAGCCAAAATAAGAAAAAAACAAAACAAATAATATTTAAAGGAAGGAGAAGAACTAAACTTTTTATTTATCTGTGCTGCAATTCATATGACAACAAGATGGCCTTTATATAGGCAATGGAATCAAAGATAAGCCTAACAACATGATAAGGCTAATTCAAAAATTAAAAACCTTGACTGATTTAATTCTATCCTTCAACATAGAAGGATTTTATTCTTTTCTTTTTCTTTTTCTTTTTTGTTAATTTTTTGCTGAAATCTTAACATTTCTGCCTTGGGCAGGAAATGGATCTCAAGACTACAATTGCACTCAAAGCCAAGAGAGTCTTGGTAGAAGGATTTTATTCAAAACTAACTAACAACTAAAAACGAGCTATTTCGGTTTTAAAATATAAGATAAATATCGACTTTTTAAAGTCAAATTGAGTTATTTTCAATTTCGAAGTTGATATGAATTCATCTAATTTTAGATAATACAATTCTAAAAATTATAAACTACTTAAAAAGTACAACTAAATACAAAATTTGTTGTATTTAAAATTGAATCACATCAATTTTAAATTTGAGAATATCTAATATTGACTTTTAAAAGTCAAATTTGATGTTATATGTTAAAATGGAGGGAGTATGAACCTAGCCTTTTAGCCTGGTAGCGGTTAAAGCAAAATGAGAAAGGAAGATTCTGCTACTGTTAATCCATGGACCACTTATTTAAATTTGATTGGATCATTGAAATGTAATTTAGGTCTGACGGTATGCTTATTCAAGATGAGCATTTTTACCTAACTCGCAAGTGAATTCGGTGGAAATTAAAAATTGAGGTCCTTCTGTTTCGAAAGTTACAATCCTTAAATGAAAGATGATTTTTTTTTTGTTTGGGTTATAACTTAAAGTTGTTTTGTTTGATTAATACATAATTTGGTACATTTTGTTCAATGTCTGTAATAATAGATTTCTATCAAGGGTGTGTTTCATTTGCTAGTTGTAATATGTGTTTATATATCTTGGTATGTGAAGATTAGAGACGTTCGCTCAGGGCGAAAAATGAAAATAAGACTTTTTTCGAAATATTGTCTTCACAAAAATAAGATAAAAAAAAATAAATATAAAGTACAAATTAAGCTGTATCTAAAAAAGTGTTTTTCCGGAACTTAAAACATAACAGTTCGACTACAACATATGAGAAATTCGACTACAACAAAATATATGAGAATACATTCATTGAAAGATACTTTTTCTAGTATTTCTAAAGCTAAAATCTTCAATCAAATGTTCAAAATTATATATATATATATATATATATATATATATAATTTAGGGCCCCTCTGATAGGGGGTCAGGACGGTCGACCCTCCCCGCCGTGTTCAGGAACGGCTCTGGTGAAGATGAATGACAAAATGATGCATGCTTGTTGCAGCTAAGTAAAGAACTTCATAGCGGTGTGTTTGATGGATGGAGAGGGGTTAATAAACTTTCCTCCCACTTACAAGTATGGAATCAACTCTGATGTATATGTTGGTGTAAACCCAAAAGAAGGGGAGAAGAAGAGATACCCGCATGGTAAGTGACAATTTCTTTCAACCTATGTTACATGGACAGCCTTAAACTATCCATATTTGACACTCGACACACGAACAAGGGTATGAATATTTATCACTTCATTTTAATATAAGATATTGACAAAATAGAGAAGTAATCGTGCCACTCTTCGAAATACATGTGTTCGCCCGACACTCTATCCGAGGGATAAAAGAAAGAAAAATGAAATAACGGGTACATAGCCACATTTTTGTTACAACCTCACAACAGCTTTCGTTAGGTTTGTCATGTCGTGTCCTTTAGAACATACATGTACTCAATCTTTCTACTTGTCTTAGGATGTGGGACTTAATTATCAAGCGATACCTCAACAACTTGTAATACAGGTGTGATCGTATACTATGGTTGGGAAAAGGCATAAAACAAGTGTCATACAAACGAGCAGAAATAAGGATCTCGGATCATCGCCCTGTCAGTTCTTCCTTTTTGATTGCTGTTGAAGTCTTGGACCCTCGAAAGCTTCGGAAGGCTCTCAATTTTACTAGTGCAGCAGTACACCCTGAGATTTTCCAATAGGAAGATTATGAGTTTGAATTCTAACAGATAGCTTGGCCATCAAACTTAACAATAGGTGAGTTATTATACATGGAGTCACCAATGTCTTTATATTTATTAATGGTAGTAATATTGATGAACTGATTAGGTTATGCATATCATTGACTTTGATTATATATTCGCAAGTATAGATAGTTGACAAAAAAATTTGCCTTGTCAGAGTCGAGAGAATATAGTTTTTATACATACACACAAACAGAGCTTAATATACTCCCTTCCTACAAAGAGTCCTATTTGTTATAAAATTATACAGTGTGTAGATGTAATGACCTTTAAACTTTGAAACTCCTATAACCTTTGAGTTTTAAAACTCCTATGACCTATGAGTTTTGAAATTTCTAAGTATTTATGTACATGTACCTATAAATAGAAGTATAGTCAAGATAATGAAATATACATACAAATATAACTACAACTTATATGAAATAAGAATGCTCTCTCTTTTCCTCTAAATATCATTGTTCTTAATATTTAGTATACTTTTATAATACGTTATCCGCACGAATCTCTACCCAATTTTGAAAAGAAAGTTCTCTCAACTCATTGTAAGTATTATTTCATTATAATTAAATTTGATATATCCTCCCTTTAATTGAGTTATACATGCATCATTGTCTTCATACAGAATCGTTGTCTGAAGCACGATGAGGGAGATTACTTGGAATGTTTAGACGCTATCTCATCTTGATCATCGTACAAATCAATGTGAACTGGAATTTCAAAAGATTATTCATTTGCAAGGAATTGCAAATCAATTACGGGAAGTATTTACCGATAATAAGAAAATAATGAGTTAAATTTGATATATCCTCCCTTTAATTGAGTTATACATGCATCATTGTCTTCATACAGAATCGTTGTCTGAAGCACGATGAGGGAGATTACTTGGAATGTTTCGACGTTATCTCATCTTGATCATTGTACAAATCAATGTGAACTGGAATTTCAAAAGATTATTCATTTGCAAGGAATTGCAAATCAATTACGGGAAGTATTTATCGATAATAAGAAAATAATGAAATCTCACATTCCAACTACTAATACTCCTGAAGTCCTTGTAGGACAATCAATTAATACAGTAACAAATGAATCAAAGCCACAACTGAAGCGTGAAAGACCGATAGGTGTTAAAGATAAAAAAAGTATTTCATTATAATTAAATTTGATATACATATAAAATTTTATTTAACAAAAGGGGTGTGACAATAATGATAATGGGCAACTCTTAAGCTTCTGAGAGTACAAATTACGTAAGTACACTACTTTTGTGATATAGTAGTATTAGTATAAACAAATAATCACTTCACCTCTCAATTCTCCCACTTTGAAAGTGACTAGAAAAGAGTTAAATATTTTTACTGCCTTCTTATAAATTTATACTTAGTTATTTAATTTGTTACGTAATTATATATTTATATAAATTTCAAATATTATGAATTTGAATTTGTTGACATTGATATATATCGAGTAAGAATTACTTGTCATGGACTTTTGATGCTGAGATTCATATAAAGACAAAGAACTTTGGAGATATAATTAAGATTGACAATCATGCATCCCTGCAGGATCATGTAAAATCAATTATTTTTATTCGCCATCATCTCCATGAAAAAATATTGATAAAGACATGTTAGAGAAAATATTTTCTACATTCCATGCCTCAAATATGCTCCTGCAGTAGCAATATTGAGAGCGTAAGTTCACAATATATTCCCTGAAGCGATATAAAGGAAATTATGTTCCCAGAAGAGATATCATGTCTTCTAGTGGCCGGGTGAACAAATTAATGAGTTTTTGCTGAAAAATTACCAATCTCGCCTGACTGGTTCTACTCTATTCCCTGAAATAAATGGAACCTCATGTGATAATGGAGGAAATTATGGTAGTTGTCATGAGCGTAAAAAGAACAATCAAATATAAAAAAGGGAATGTATATGTCGTACTCCTAAACATTTGGTAAATTTGTGTCAAACCTCCATAAAAGAAAATGGGAAGGTAATTAAAACAAACTTTAATAATCCTATTGATCCTGAAGATCACATGAATTATCTTGACTTTCCAAATGTAGTTGATATGACTCATTTTGTTGTCTTTGATTTTCTTGAGGATGTTGATGGAAATGTTCATACCAATCAATTGTTTTATTTCATTATATTATGACTGTAGACACTCGAAATTTTTCTTGCCCCAATACTAACCCTATAGGAGGGCAAAACCGTCAATCAATTCAAATCCGGCCGCCAATGTCGGTCCTTCAATTCAAATTCGACAGCCAATGCCGGTCCTTTAACTCAAAATCGGCCGCCATTGCCAGTCCTTAAACCTAGATCCGATCCCCAATATCGGTAACCTAAATCCGATCCCCAATATCGGTATTCCAGCCATCTCCAATCTCCAATCGAACCGTCTATCCAGCTCCGATCTCTAATCGGACCTTCTATCCAGCTCCTATCTCCAATCAGACAGTCTATCCAGCTCCGATCTCCAATCGGATCGTTAATCCATCTCCGATCTCTAATCGGACCGTCTATCCAGCTCCGATCTCCAATCGGACCATCAATCCAGCTCCGATCTCCAATCGAACCGTCAATTCATCTCCGATCTCCAATCGGACCGTCTATCTAGCTCCGATCTCCAATCGAACTGTCTATCCAGCTCTGATAATCAATCGGACCGTCTATCCAGCTCTGATCTCCAATCGGACCATCAATCCATCTCTAATCTCTAATCGGACCAGTCTATCCAGCTCCGATAGTCAATCAGACCGTCTATCCATCTCCGATCTCAATATCAGACCTTCAAATCAGCCTCGACAGCAACCTGAAAGGTACAAGGCAGCCCCGACATCGACCCGTGAGGTACCAATCAATCCCGATCTCAATATCGGGCCGTCAAGACAGCCCCAGTCTCAACCCAAGAGGTACAGGTCAACCTGGACATCAACCCAGGATGTGTCAAGTCATCCCCGGCGTCAATCCAGGAAGTGCAGTTCAGCCCCAGAGACAACCCTAGGAAGCCAGATCCATCAAAGGTCGTGCCGACACCACAGGCAACCTCGGGGGGGAGCAAAACTATCATTTTATCCAACTCTCAACCGATTCGGTCAAACGCAAGCCGAATTGATGCCATCGAAGTTAGAATGAACCACAACAACGATCTCTAGTGCCACAACGCAAGACAGCTCAATGGACAAACTACGGGGAATCAAAGACCTGGTTATGAACCCGTCTTCACGGACCCGAAAAATATTTTATCCTATGTCATTGCGACACTCTCGGTGAGGGCTTTCCGAAAAGGTATCGCACACCTCAAACGTACGCTCCGATCGAAAGTTTGAAAGTTTCGACTTCGACTACGCGTTGTCCGGAGTGCATGTACTTAGAGACGACTGAACCCGGCATCACGGGCCCCACCTGGGGAGTCGCACCTCTACTTGCGGAAACTGCAGGTAGAGCTAAGGCTCCCTGGCCTATAAATAAATGTGCACCCCCCTTCATTTTTAAGTTTTTGAAATGCAGCGAAGCTCTGCCCGTCTGATTTTTTGACTTTTACACCTCTTTCAAACCCAAATATTTTCACTCCAACACGTAGATATACCCATATACTACCACATATCAGAAAATAACCGGTAGATTTGGACGTATAGAGCCTATAATTTGGCAAAAAGCCCGTATTGCAGTCCATTGTAAGTATTTTTACAATCAGAAAGTCAATATTACTACTTGGTACTGTTTTCCACTTGCACACGAAGCTTCATCTTCTAAATATGCCCGAAACATAGTTTCGTGGCTGTTTTCGTCAAAATTTGGTATAATTCTGTACATAAACGCAAAATTTTGCATTTCTACAACTCGGATTGACGATCCGTCAGCTTCAGCAGTTTCAATGCACTAGCACACACATTTTTGGCAACTCCTCCGAACTAGATTGCTTTCCCAGTCCGGGTTTGGCCTTTTTTCGTGCTTATTTAACTGTAAATGGACTAACATTTCAATTTTGTCAAGCCCGGATGTCAAATTCATGGTAGTTTATCGCTTTTATATATATTTACGCATATATAAGCGAATTTCACCATCACTGGTACACATATCAGTCCTGGTTGACTACATTTCTGTTAATATATATATATATATATATATGTATATATATATATATATATATATTTGCAGTATGGCCTGGATTACTTCATGGCCATTTTACTGCTTTTGCACACTTCGCCATACTAGGTGCTCTCCCCAGTCACTGGTTGACTACTTTTCTGTCAATTTCAATTCTAGTACAGGCACCGGCGTGAAAATCCATCGCCCTTATTACTGTTTATATATATATATATATATATATATATATATATATATATATATATATATATATATATATATTTCATTTCTGTCACAGCTTGGATTATTTCGTGGCTATTTACAGTTTATATATATATATATATATATATTTCAATTCCAGTCCGGGATTGCGAGTGAAAACCCATCGCCCTTTTACAGCTTTTGTATATATATAATTATATATATTGCTTTACTCAATTTATTCAACTGCTGCATTTAACATTCATTTGTATATGAATCTGCACTGACATATCTGCGGGTTGACTAGATTTATCCAAATCTCGCCAATTCTAGCTTTCAACGGTCCAAACAGGTCCCGACAGAACCTGGAAGCTATAATGACTGAGATTTCTTTAAATCTAGTTATTTTTATAGTTTTAGCTTTAAAAGCACACTCGCATCCCTTAGATCGCTATCTAATGGGAACGAAACGCTTTATCCACTCGCAGCCAGGATTTATTGATGAATCTTTGGTTCTATTGCGACGTGATGATGTATATATATCCATTTCTGTGCAAATTTGAACTATGCAGGTTTATGGGCTACTCATATGTGAGCCTAGGAATCGTGGGATTCACGATCAAATCGATCGGGATCTGATTCACATGATGGACAAACTCTAATTTATAGATGTACTGCTGCCAATTTTTTTGTAAAATGTACATACACAGACCTTAAAACGGTTATCCGAATTTAAGGTCTCAATATAATGAAAAATGTCAATTGTCATGTCAGCGTCCTTCCGATGGTTTTTATACCCATGAGGAGACCGACACTTGTCCATTCCTGTGGTCGAGGATGCTTCGCAGTCCGGCAAATCACCATTCACATGCAGCCTTAAGGCTATAAAGATAAAATTGAAAGTATCAACAAGCTTCAATTCCTATGACAGTGTAAGGGTTTGATCAACCAGCTTTCAAAACATCATTTTCAAATCAAAAGAAAAGCTTTTGTAAATCAAATTAAATGCTTTTGCAAATCAAATCAAAGAATGATTTTCAAATCAAATCAAATCCTTCGTATATAGGTTCAACGAAGTCTGTCAAAGCTTTCAATCAATCAAAATCAAAAGGCCCAATTTTCAAACCGCATTCACTCGCGCATTCACAGTTTTAAGGGAAATATTGAAAAGATGCGGTACCGTGTTTACACGAGAGTCAGTGGGGTGCCTAACATCTTCCCCACACTTAACCAAGCTTTCGAACTCAAAACTTCGATTTCAAAGATCCAGTTTCGACATTGTCCAACAAATTGGGCCTCTTTTCAAATCAAACTCGGTTGAGTTAGTACAATCATTTTTCAATCTACCAACTGGCGACTCTAAACATTCAAATCGTCGACATAAATACATGTTGGCCTCTTTCCTAAAAAACCCTTCAAAACCTTTTTCCTAAATAAAAAGAATAAGGGTAGAGAGAACTTAGGAAGATCGATTTGAGGAAACCCGTGTTACGAACTGACCCGCGGGGTTCTTAAATTTTCCAACGTCGACAGGTGGCGACTCTGCTGGGGACAGTAGAGGGCTTAGGCCGCTTTCTAATCTTTTCAAACATTTCCCTTTCAAAACTTTTGAATGTGTGAAATCCTGCGTCTCCATAGTCAATGGATGAGTAAATGTTGCATCTTTACATTAAATGAATATGAATGAATGCTTTCCTGCTTTAGGCACTCTTATTAGTGCTTCGCACCCAACTGTCATTACATGGATAAACGGTAAGGCACGATGTATGAGAATGTATGTTGTGTGTCCCTCTCACAAGGAGGATAACCCGGTCAGAGTTAAGTAATGACTCTAGGGATGATTAAGTCTTTGGGGGTGCCTCATGAAAATACACCACTCAGATTTGCTCTAGTTGAACGATCGGTTTAACTTCCCTTTTAGTAGATTGCGATGATCTGGGAGCCTTTATGCCAAAACAAAAGCCGCGAGAGCAACCTAAGATAGGTCAGCCTCTGATTAACCAAATTCAAAGGGAAGCTTCTTCATACCTTCCTCTTTTAATTCCATGTCAAGTCTCCAATTTCTAAGGAGCACAATGTAAATATCAATAATGAAAGATTTACTTTCTCTGTCAAATACATGTCATCCTGCCATCAAAACAACTAATCTCGATTTTGCAGGATAAACACTAAAAAACACATCATGCATCCAACCCTTACCTACCTCAGGAAATTAACACGCCTACGTTTTATTGTAGGTATAAAAATTGGTCCTGTCACCAGATCTAAATTCAAGAAAGCACTCAGTCCCTCTACGGACATGGCTTCAAGTGCTCCACCAGAACCCACCTCTGTCCCTAGGGAAGAATTCAAAGGACTGAAAAATCAGATAGCCGAGCTAGCCGGTTTTCTGCAAGAACAAAGTAAGGCCTTTAAAGAGAAACAATCTCAAGCTCATCCAGAACCAGGAACATCTGGTAGTGGTGCTGGCTGTCAAGATGTAGAAAAGGCCGAAACTCAGATTCCTGGACCACAAAACCAGGACACAACCAACAAAACTCCTGAAATCACCCCCCTCGTCAAAGAGCCGGAAGCTGGTGACATTCTCAAGAAAATGCAACAGATAGAAGAAACCCTCCGGTCTATCAAAGGGACTAGGGTGTTTGGCAGTGTTACTTACTCTGACCTCTGCATATTCCCCGAGGCTCGGTATCTTGAAACATTTCAAGTCCCTGAGTTCGAGAAATATGACGGAACGGGGGATCCTTACACACACCTGAAAGTCTTCATCGGAGAACTCGGATCCTATGCTGAGGACGAGAAACTTTGAATGCAACTATTCCAAAAAAGTCTAACCGGAGAAGCCAGAGCTTGGTATGTGATAAGTGCATATTATTCATTTATTTCTATTCCTTTATATTTAGTTTATTATATGTTTTATAGCGTATATGGACTTATTAAGATATTTATTGATTTCAGGTGGAATTTGAGCTAAAGGGCTGAGGTGATGAAAAAGGAATAAGTTTGTTGGTTTTTTAACCCAAGTGGATTTCAGCAGCTAGGTTGAATAAATGTTACATGGGCCAAGACATGAGCAGCTCACGTTATTTCACCAACTTGCAAAGGAATGGGCAAATTCCGAATTTAACAAGGATTTAGCTTGGGCAATGCAATTAGTGATTGGTTAATATTTCCTAGAAACTTCATGCAATTCAAAGGAAGCAAAGTGGAGGCCCACGGTTTCTAAGGCTTGCAAGAGAAAGGTTCCGCCAGATTTGAGCCTTTTCCGAATGCATTAAGGATTCAATACAAATAAAATAATCATATAGTGGGTCACGAATTATGGTAGCAGATTTCCTTTCCAAGCTGGCCACGGATTTGATTACAAATTGGAGGGATTCTATTATCCAAGGTGGCAAGCAACTTGCAAAGTGTAATCTTAGTGGGCATCATCATGCATTCCTATTCCATGTGGGCCACGTACAAATTGAAGAAGGTTTTACAAGCAAGTTGGAGGGGGCCCACGAATGAAAGCAGTTTGGCAAAATGAGAGTATATAATATATATTAGCACCTCACGAATTTGCTAGCAACTTGATTGGAATTCTAAAGCAACATGCAAAGGATTTCAATCATCATCACAAGTGACCCACGTGGTGCAGTAGCTTGAAAGGATTTCTTATGAGCAAGTGGGCCACGTTATTTACCATCTTGACTAAAGGAGCAGCTCAAGGATTCTAGCAAGCATATGGGTATTAGTGGGCCACGAAAGAAAGAAAGGGAAAGGCAAAGTACAATCCAAAATTCGGCAATTGAGCAGATGGCAAAAGAGGGAATTACATGTGGGTTATCCTAGAAAGCAATAAGCAATAAAAGGAGGGATTTTATTTAGTGGAAGCCACGTCACCAGCTAGCAATTCTTAATGGGTCACGAATTGCTGGACGCCACATGGGCCACAGTTACATGCAAAGGATTGTATACTTGGAACGAGAAGACTAGCAAAGAGGCAACATGAAAATAAGCCGGGCAGTATGAACCCCCACTGGGGCGGGGCAGTTGTCTTGGGGATGCGGGTCAGCTGCTGATTCTTTTCCTATTAGGATTTGGATTCCTAGTTCTTATAGGATTTAAGTCCTTGTCTAGCACTATAAATAGAGGATGATAGTCAATGTTTTATTCATTCAATCTTCTACCAACTATCATACCTCATTGAAGTGCAGACTTGGAGCATGTCAGGCTAGTTTCTTTATTCAGTTCTAAAGGGAGGTGGAACCTTGTCACAAGTAATTAATTAATTGAGTATTATTATTTATTCCTTCTTGTATGAAATTTCTTCTGATAATCTGTTTTCATTGATTGCATGCTAATTGATCTAATTAATTTGATATGGCCAATTGAGTTAATTTAATCATTATCATATGCTAGATTAAGATTGGTATTACGTGTAATTGATATCTGTCTTCATCACAAGTAGTAAATTAGTGATACTAATTGTGGACAAGCTTTTGGGTATTGCTAAGATTATCAGAAAACAAGTTAAACAAATCGAGCTTATGTGTTTGTTGCTTGGATTAGCCTAATTCTCTATTTCTTAATGCTTCTATCATATTAAATCTAGAGAGCTTGTTCTAGGTATATGCTAGTTGAATCTGGTGAAGAGCTTGTTTCATACAGTGAATATCTAAGGAGAATTTTGGATAGCAGAGCTTATTGTTATTTAGGGTTAATAGTTTCATTGAATGGTAAAGAATAATAACTTGATTAATTGATTGCTGTGCTTGGTGAAACTGAACTACAGAACTGAAGTTTTTACATATTTGGTTAATCTCTTTATTTAAATTCTGTTTTTCTTAGTTTAAAACAATTTCAAAAATCCCCCATCTTTATTTTCTGTTAAAATAGTAGAATAAATCTAAAACAAACTTACTCTCTGTGGGATCGATCCTTGCTTACTACTGTGCTAATTATTTAAATTCGTGAAGTGAAAGTGAGGTTAATTTAGGAGTGTAAACGACAGCTCCCAAATTTTGGCGCCGTTGCCGGGGAGTAATTGTGCGTTTTGTTTTTATTCTATTATTTCTTTTGTTTTTTTTATGACTCGATCTTCTCAGGCTACTATATTAGATTTTGATCCAGAAATTGAGAAAACTGCAAGGAGGCTAAGAAAGCAAAAAGTACAACAGTCTACTGTAGATTTAGACGAGGCTTCTGCATCATCACCGGGCCTCAACTTAGCTTTGGAATTACTTTCTGACAAATCATTCACCGAATCAGACGAAGAAGAAAATATGGCGGAGCTCAACAACAATCGGACATTGAAACAATTGGCTACTCCTAATCTTACTCATCAACCTTTGTGCATTGAATATCCTGCTTTAAATGCTGCATTTGAACTTAAATCCGGACTAATTCATCTTTTGCCTACTTTTCGTGGTCTTACAGGTGAAGATCCATACAAGCATTTAAAGGAATTTCATGTGGTGTGCTCTACCATGAAACCACACGGAATTTCAGAGGAACAAATCAAATTAAGAGCCTTCCCATTCTCCCTAGCAGATTTAGCAAAGGATTGGCTGTACTATCTCCCATCCGGATCAATAAATTCATGGTGCGACATGAAAGGGCTATTCTTAGAGAAATATTTTCCTGCTTCAAGAGTGGCCAACATAAGGAAGGAGATTTGCGGGATCCGACAATTTAGTGGAGAAACACTGTACGAGTACTGGGAGAGATTCAAGAAATTGTGCTCCAGCTGCCCTCCCCACCAAATCGACGAGCAACACTTGATTCAGTACTTCTACGAGGGATTGATACCAATGGAAAGAAGTATGATCGATGCGGCTAGTGGAGGAGCATTAGTGGACAAGACACCAGAGGCTGCAAGAAATCTGATTGCAAATATGGCTGCTAACTCACAACAATACGGAACAAGGAATGATCATACTCCGAAAAAGGTAAATGAGGTAAGCACGAGTGAATTGGTACAACAGATTTCTAACTTAACTGCTGTGGTGCAACAATTAACAACAGGAAACGTGTCGGTTGCGAAGGTGTGCGGATTATGCTTAATGGCAGGGCATGCTACTGAAGCGTGCCCAACATTGCAAGAGGATGAGAATGCACAGCAAGCCAATGTAGTAGGTAACTACCAAACACAACCAAGGAAATATGATCCCTACTCAAACACTTACAATCCAGGCTGGAGAGATCATCCGAACCTCAGTTATGGAGGGAACAGGCCACAAACACAAGGAATGTTCCCACCGAGGCAGCAGGGCTTCCAACCAGCCCAACCTCAATATCAACCTAAGCAAGCAGCACCTGCACCTACTGGAACCACATTGGAGGATATGTTCAAAGCATTCATGAATCAGACACAGCAGTTCCAGCAGGAGACAAAAGCTTCGGTTCAAGATTTGAGAAACCAAGTAGGACAGCTGGCTACAACTGTGGGGATATTGGAATCCAAAGACTCAGGAAAATTACCATCTCAAACAGTAGTCAACCCAAGGGAGAATGCAAGTGCCATAACTTTGCGGAGTGGAACACAGTTACATACACCACCTACCCCCATAGAGTTTGAGGAGGAAGCAGCTAAGGAGGAAACAGAAAAATCCAAGGTACAACCTAACCCTCCTAATCAGCTTAAAAACATTCCTCTTCCATTTCCTCCCAGAAATTCTAAAACCACAAAGAAAGATGAAAAAGAAAAAGAAATTCTGGAAACTTTTAGGAAAGTAGAAGTAAACATCCCTCTCCTTGATGCAATCAAACAAGTGCCAAGATATGCAAAATTTTTAAAAGAATTATGCACTAATAAAAGAAAATTGCAAAATGATGAAAGAGTTACTGTTGGAGAAAATGTATCTGCTGTCCTTCAAAGAAAAATGCCTCCTAAATGTAAAGATCCAGGAATGTTCACAATCCCATGCAAAATAGGAAACACCAGATTTGAAAAGGCCATGCTAGATTTAGGAGCGTCAATTAATGTTATGCCTTTATCTATTTATGCCTCTTTAAATCTAGGTCCTTTGAAAAATACTGGTGTGATTATTCAATTGGCAGATCGTACTAACACTTACCCCCGAGGGGTAATTGAAGATGTCTTAGTGCAGGTGAACGAACTAATCTTTCCTGCAGATTTTTACATTGTGGACATGGAAGATGATATATCACCAAACCCTTCCCATATCTTGTTAGGAAGGCCATTCCTAAAAACAGCAAAAACCATGATTGATGTGCATAATGGGACCTTGACAATGGAATTCGATGGAGAAAAGATTCAATTTAACATCTATGATGCCATGAGGTACCCTAGTGATATAGGGCAGGTTTTTGCTATTGATGTGAGAGATTCCTTAGTACATAGAGCTTTGGAAAGAATACATAGGGATAGTTTGGAGGTTGTCATCACTAACAGTATGGATATGGACAAAGAAGATAAAGTTGAGTGAACTCAGGAATTGAATGAAATTGTGGCTACACTACACTCATTGCCGAAATTCTCAGATAAGTCAGCAGTACATTCTATTCAATTACCTATTTCTCATCAAAAGTTACTACCATCTGTTGTGCAAGCTCCAACCCTAGAATTGAAACAATTACCTGTACATTTAAAATATGCATATTTGGGGACTAATGATACTTTGCCTATTATTATTGCGAGCAATCTAACTAAAATGCAGGAAGATAAATTGCTGAGAGTCCTAAGGGACCATGTCACAGTTTTTGGTTGGACGATAGCGGATATCAAAGGTATTAGTCCTGCGATGTGCATGCATCGGATATTGTTAGAGGATGGAGCTAAGCCCACGAGGGACGCACAAAGAAGATTGAATCCACCCATGATGGAGGTGGTGAAAAAAGAGGTGCTCAAACTGCTTGATGCCGGCATAATCTATCCCATTTCCGATAGTCAATGGGTGAGTCCAGTGCAGGTAGTCCCAAAGAAATTCGGAATCACCGTTGTCAAGAACGATAATAATGAATTGGTGCCCACACGGATACAAACAGGATGGAGAGTGTGTATTGACTACAGGAAATTAAATGCTGTAACAAGAAAAGATCACTTTCCTCTTCCTTTTATTGATCAAATGTTGAAAAGATTAGCTGGGCACACTTATTACTGTTTTCTAGATGGTTTTTCAGGATATAACCAGATTGTGATTGCACCCGAGGACCAAGAAAAGACCACATTCACATGTCCCTTCGGCACATTTGCATACCGACGTATGTCATTTGGACTCTGTAACGCTCCTGGTACTTTTCAGAGATGCATGATAAGCATTTTTTCAGATCTTTTAGAAAACTGCATTGAGGTCTTATGGATGACTTCACAATACATGGCGATTCTTTGGATGCATGCTTAGATAATTTGAGTCGTGTTTTGGATAGATGCATGGAAACTAATCTTGTTCTAAATTGGGAAAAATGTCATTTTATGGTAGAACAAGGAATAGTACTTGGTCATGTTGTATCATCTAAGGGTCTCGAAGTTGATAAAGCTAAGATAGATATTATTTCTGCTTTGCCTTACCCCGTCAGTGTACGGGAGATTCGTTCTTTTCTTGGTCATGCAGGATTCTATCGAAGGTTTATCAAGGAGTTCTCGAAGATTGCATTGCCCTTGTGTAAGTTGCTACAAAAGGATGTGGACTTTCAGTTTAATGATGAGTGCAAGGAGGCTTTTGATAATTTAAAGAAATTGCTGACCTCTGCCCCTGTGATCCAACCACCGAATTGGAAGTTTCCATTTGAAATCATGTGTGACGCAAGCAACTATGCAGTGGGGGCTGTTTTGAGACAAAGAATTGACAAAGTTGTTCATGCTATCTACTATGCTTCTAGAACTTTGAATGGAGCTCAGATAAACTATTCCACAACTGAAAAGGAACTTTTATCTGTGGTTTTTGCTTTAGATAAATTTCGATCATATTTGCTTGGCACTAAAGTTATAGTTTATTCTGACCATGCTGCTCTCAGGTATTTGCTAACTAAGAAAGACTCTAAACCTAGGATTATTAGATGGATACTCCTTTTGCAAGAATTTGACTTGGATATTAAAGATAAGAAGGGTGCGGACAACTTGGTAGCGGATCACCTGAGTAGGTTGCTGAGAGAAGAGGATGAACTACCTTTGCGTGATTCCTTCCCAGATGAGTAGTTACTCTCCATCCATGCTGACACTCCATGGTATGCAAATTTGGTGAACTATTTGGTAAGTGCATATTTTCCTAAGGAATTTTCCAAATCCCAGAAAGAAAAGCTAAAGAGTGATGCTAGACACTATGTTTGGGATGATCCATACTTATGGAAATTTTGTGCTGACCAGATAATTAGAAGATGTGTGCCAAATAATGAATTCCAATCTATTCTAGTTTTTTGCCATTCTCAGGCTTGTGGAGGACATTTTGGTCCAAAAAGAACTGCTAACAAAGTTTTGGAAAGTGGTTTTTATTGGCCGTCACTTTTTAAAGATTCATATCTGTTTTGTAAAACATGTGATAATTGCCAAAGGACGGGGAATATCTCTCAAAGAAATCAAATGCCCCAAACTCCTATTTTAGTTGTTGAGATTTTTGATGTTTGGGGTATAGATTTTATGGGACCTTTTCCTTCATCCTTTGGGAATGTATATATTCTTTTAGCTGTTGATTATGTCTCAAAATGGGTGGAAGCTAAAGCCACTAGGACTGACGATTCTAAAGTTGTTGCAGATTTTGTCAGGACTAACATATTTGTCAGGTTTGGAGCACCACGGGCCATCATTAGCGATCGCGGAACTCACTTTTGCAATAGGGTATTAGCGGCTTTGTTCAAGAAGTACAATGTTTTGCACAAGGTTTCTACATCCTACCATCCGCAAAGTAATGGCCAAGCTGAGGTGTCCAACCGGGAGATCAAATCCATTTTGGAGAAGGTAGTCAACCCAAGCAGGAAGGATTGGAGTCTGAGACTAGATGATGCACTTTGGGCCTATCGAACGGCATTCAAAACTCCTATTGGGATGTCACCATATCGGATTGTGTTTGGGAAACCCTGCCACTTACCAGTTGAGTTAGAGCATAGGGCTTTTTGGGCAATCAAGCAGTGCAACATGAGTTTGGAAGTAGCTGGAGTACACAGGAAGTTGCAGTTACAAGAATTGGAAGAATTAAGGAATGAGGCCTATGAAAGTTCAAAGATTTACAAGGAAAAGACCAAGGCCTTTCATGATAAACAAATTTTGCGAAAAACCTTTGTCGTGGGACAGAAAGTTTTGTTATATCATTCTCGGCTTAAGTTATTTCCAGGTAAATTGAGATCTAGATGGGTTGGTCCTTTTGTTATCACTAATGTGTTTTCTCATGGTGCAGTCGAGATTCATAGTCCAAGTACAGGAAAGATTTTTAAAGTGAATGGACATAGATTGAAACCGTTCTATGAGGGACATCAGGTGGAAAATATTGAGATGGTGGAGCTAGATGATCCGGTCTATGAAGAATGAGAATGGAGACATGATGTCAAGCCAATGACAATAAACAAGGGCAGCTGCTTGGGAGGCAACCCAAGAAATCAGATTTGATTTTTCTATCCTTTTACTATTTAGTTCTTTATTTTTTTAATTGCATGTAGTTCTTTCTTATTTGCATGATTTTCTTACATTGGGGACAATGTAAGGTTTGAGTGTGGGGGGAGAGATTTAGGTTTTTTATTTTCTTTAGTGATATTGATCTGCTGATTTTGATAGAAAATAGGACCATCTTGATGCCTTTGAAAATTTTTGAAAAAAATTGAATTCCATGATTCTATTTGCCTATGTGTTCGAAGGTTAAGATCAACAAATAAGAATCAATGCTAAAAATTCAAAATCTGTTTAATGCTTAATTGGTTAATGATTGAGAAAAACTAAGTCATGATCCATAGTAATTGATTTAAATTGAATTTGTTCTCATGAGCACTTGAACATGTGATATATGCTTAGTTGGCTAAGTTATCTGTGGAGTTGTCTATGTGCACTAATCTCATGCTCTAGAACTATTGAACTGCTTATGCTTTTTGCAGGACCATGTGAAAAAAAAAATCAGAAAAGTTTGAAAATCAAATAAATTGTTGAAAAAGAAACACAAGAGAAGTTATGTGGTGGGATGAGATGGAGCGTAAAACGCACTCTCTCATAAACACGTGCGAATAAGTGAGATGGAGCATAAAATGCACTCACTTACAAAAGAATGATTAAAGAAGGTGAAACGGAGCATAAAATGCATTCACCGGAAACAAAGAGAAAAAAATGAAAGGGTCCTGGAGAAAAAATTAAAGCAGAAAAAATATTTTTTGAGTTTTCGAGTGGTGTGCACGGTTTTTGCTCCATGATAACTATGTTGAGTAAGTGTGTGGATTATAGAAGAGTGTTTATGTGGATACTATTTGATTTAATGAAATTCATTGGTGAAGTGACGAGGTGGTTATCATGAGTTAATTGATGAACGTTAATTATGTTTTTGTGGGTTTAGTATTGATAATCATTATTTGATCTTAAATCTTTTTGACATACTGGTTGAATAGAATTATTTTTGGAAATCAAACTTTTGATTTACACGAGGACGTGTAAAAGCTAAGTGTGGGGGAATTTGATAAGTGCATATTATTCATTTATTTCTATTCCTTTATATTTAGTTTATTATATGTTTTATAGCGTATATGGACTTATTAAGATATTTATTGATTTCAGGTGGAATTTGAGCTAAAGGGCTGAGGTGATGAAAAAGGAATAAGTTTGTTGGTTTTTTAACCCAAGTGGATTTCAGCAGCTAGGTTGAATAAATGTTACATGGGCCAAGACATGAGCAGCTCACGTTATTTCACCAACTTGCAAAGGAATGGGCAAATTCCGAATTTAACAAGGATTTAGCTTGGGCAATGCAATTAGTGATTGGTTAATATTTCCTAGAAACTTCATGCAATTCAAAGGAAGCAAAGTGGAGGCCCACGGTTTCTAAGGCTTGCAAGAGAAAGGTTCCGCCAGATTTGAGCCTTTTCCGAATGCATTAAGGATTCAATACAAATAAAATAATCATATAGTGGGTCACGAATTATGGTAGCAGATTTCCTTTCCAAGTTGGCCACGGATTTGATTACAAATTGGAGGGATTCTATTATCCAAGGTGGCAAGCAACTTGCAAAGTGTAATCTTAGTGGGCATCATCATGCATTCCTATTCCATGTGGGCCACGTACAAATTGAAGAAGGTTTTACAAGCAAGTTGGAGGGGGCCCACGAATGAAAGCAGTTTGGCAAAATGAGAGTATATAATATATATTAGCACCTCACGAATTTGCTAGCAACTTGATTGGAATTCTAAAGCAACATGCAAAGGATTTCAATCATCATCACAAGTGACCCACGTGGTGCAGTAGCTTGAAAGGATTTCTTATGAGCAAGTGGGCCACGTTATTTACCATCTTGACTAAAGGAGCAGCTCAAGGATTCTAGCAAGCATATGGGTATTAGTGGGCCACGAAAGAAAGAAAGGGAAAGGCAAAGTACAATCCAAAATTCGGCAATTGAGCAGATGGCAAAAGAGGGAATTACATGTGGGTTATCCTAGAAAGCAATAAGCAATAAAAGGAGGGATTTTATTTAGTGGAAGCCACGTCACCAGCTAGCAATTCTTAATGGGTCACGAATTGCTGGACGCCACATGGGCCACAGTTACATGCAAAGGATTGTATACTTGGAACGAGAAGACTAGAAAAGAGGCAACATGAAAATAAGCCGGGCAGTATGAACCCCCACTGGGGCGGGGCAGTTGTCTTGGGGATGCGGGTCAGCTGCTAATTCTTTTCCTATTAGGATTTGGATTCCTAGTTCTTATAGGATTTAAGTCCTTGTCTAGCACTATAAATAGAGGATGATAGTCAATGTTTTATTCATTCAATCTTCTACCAACTATCATACCTCATTGAAGTGCAGACTTGGAGCATGTCAGGCTAGTTTCTTTATTCAGTTCTAAAGGGAGGTGGAACCTTGTCACAAGTAATTAATTAATTGAGTATTATTATTTATTCCTTCTTGTATGAAATTTCTTCTGATAATCTGTTTTCATTGATTGCATGCTAATTGATCTAATTAATTTGATATGGCCAATTGAGTTAATTTAATCATTATCATATGCTAGATTAAGATTGGTATTACGTGTAATTGATATCTGTCTTCATCACAAGTAGTAAATTAGTGATACTAATTGTGGACAAGCTTTTGGGTATTGCTAAGATTATCAGAAAACAAGTTAAACAAATCGAGCTTATGTGTTTGTTGCTTGGATTAGCCTAATTCTCTATTTCTTAATGCTTCTATCATATTAAATCTAGAGAGCTTGTTCTAGGTTATATGCTAGTTGAATCTGGTGAAGAGCTTGTTTCATACAGTGAATATCTAAGGAGAATTTTGGATAGCAGAGCTTATTGTTATTTAGGGTTAATAGTTTCATTGAATGGTAAAGAATAATAACTTGATTAATTGATTGCTGTGCTTGGTGAAACTGAACTACAGAACTGAAGTTTTTACATATTTGGTTAATCTCTTTATTTAAATTCTGTTTTTCTTAGTTTAAAACAATTTCAAAAATCCCCCATCTTTATTTTCTGTTAAAATAGTAGAATAAATCTAAAACAAACTTACTCTCTGTGGGATCGATCCTTGCTTACTACTGTGCTAATTATTTAAATTCGTGAAGTGAAAGTGAGGTTAATTTAGGAGTGTAAACGACAGCTCCCAGTATGCCCGCTTGGACAACTCCAAAATTCATAGTTGAGAAGAGATGGCCCATGCCTTCCTCAGCCAGTACAGTTTCCAATCACAGCTGGCTCCAGATAGATATCAAATAACCAAAGTCAAGAAAAAGAACACTGAATCATTCAAGAGAATATGCCCAGCGATGGAGACGGGTCACAACACAAGTTACCCCTGCCATGACTGAATCTGAAATAGTCATGACCTTCATCGATATCCAAGAAGCGCCTTATTATGAGAGGGTCCTAGAAAGAATAGGAAAGCCATTCTCTAAAATGATCAAGCATGGCGAGATGGCAGAAATGGGGCTCAAATCCGGGAAGATAAAAGATCTAACCGCCCTCGAAGCTATCGCCGAACATATCCAATCCAAAAATTACGGGAGTAATCCCCGGAGGGTCCATAAAAAGAAAGACGAAGAAGTCTCCTTGGTTTTACAAGGACAAAATTCAAGGGGCGAGTCAAACCACATGCCCATTCAAAGGAGGAACTATACCCCTTTCCAAGCTTCAGCACAACCTGCAAACCCTCAATTCCAGAAAAACATGGAAGTCAGGCTTCGAAGAAATTTCACCCCACTAGGGGATTCCCTTGAGAATGTGTTCAAACTTCTGACAGCTCAGAAGAAGATAGTTCAACTTCTTCCACCAACCAACACTAACGGAAGGAACTTCGATCCTAACAAGAAATGTGCTTATAATTCTGGATCTCCAGGCCATGATACTCAGGACTATTGGCCTCTCAAGCACAAAATTCAAGACTTGATTGACAGTGGGGAAATTGTGGTAACAAAGCCTGACCAACCC
Organism: Panax stipuleanatus; assembly: GCA_020205555.1. Classification (NCBI taxonomy): domain Eukaryota; kingdom Viridiplantae; phylum Streptophyta; class Magnoliopsida; order Apiales; family Araliaceae; genus Panax; species Panax stipuleanatus. Next base: position 69,911,955 of record CM035121.1, read on the forward strand.
TATGTCCAAGACAATCCTCTTCCACAGCACAAAGAGGAAAATGTCAACATGATCAGTGCCTCAAATGGAGAAGGATCTAAATACCTCCGCTACATTGGGAAACCAAGTTAATCTAATCTCAGTAGCCCAGAGAGTTGGGAAACTTTTGAGAAGCGATTCCTGATGGAGCAAGAAGTTAAGTCTCTTAAGGAACAGTTTGAGCAGTTGGCTGAACTGGTCATCTACCAGCATCAACTCACCAGGAAAATGTTGAAGCAAATTCATCAATCCATTGGCAGTCATTCTCCTCTGGCGGAAATCAATTCTATTCCCAATAGGGATCATTGCCAGTTGCACGAACAACCAATGGTAAAAAATGAGTATACCCAAGAAGGCAGAAACTTCTTGTTTCAAAGGAATTTCACCAATCTGAACCAGTCAATGGAAGAAATCCTCCAAATGATGATCAACGAGGGGATGGTTGTAGATCTATTACCCCCATTAAACCCTCAATCCAGAAAATTCAAACCTGACCAAATATGTCAGTACCATTCCAACTCTCCTGGCCATAATATGGAAGAATGATGGGCACTTTGTAACCTAATTCAAGACCTGATTGAGAAAGGTGACCTAATCAGAGGAGATCAAATCCACGACTTGGCAGATAAAGATAGCCTTTGGATCTCCAAAGCATGGTACCAGGACATAGTGGCTGTCGTATCCTGCGATAAGGAATCAATCCTCACACCCCTGGTACTGACAGGGAAAGGGGTCCAAGAAGTTCAAAATCCTGTGAAGGTGGCTGCACCTCAGCCTCTAATCTTGCCCTTCAGACCTCAATATCCAATCATCAGTCTAAAGAAGGTCCCATGGAACTACGGGGACATTGAAAGCTCTACTTCAAACAACATTTCCATCCTATCAAAGGATAATCCACTATGCATGCCTCAGCGGGTAATTAAACCAGTTACCAAATCAAAAAAAGGTGGCTGAAGAAAAGATCACAGAGTTCCTCAACAAAATGGGACACAATGAATTCAAGGTAGTGCAAAGCTTGAAAGACGCACCCAAGCAAGTGTCTATCCTCGATCTGGTCTTATCATCAGAAGACCATCGCAACACTCTAGTGAAGGTACTAGAGGAAGCCCATCTACCACACACGGTAGACACAGAGAAATTCTGTCACGTGATAGAACACATCTTCAACAACAATGTGATATCCTTCACAGACGATGATATCCCGGCTGAGGGAAAGGGCCACCACAAGTCCCTACATATAGCTGTAGTGTCCTCCGGATACTCGATTGGAGGAGTATTTATTGACGGAGGATCTTCCCTCAACATTTGTCCATACGACACGTTGGAAAGAATGAAGATCAATCCGAACCGGATCAAAACCAGTCATATGGTCATCCGAGCTTTCAATGGATCTCGCCGCCAGGCCATGGGGGAAATCGAGCTTCCTCTAGAAATTGGTCCACACACTTTCTACGTATCCTTCCAAGTGCTCAATATTGCCACTGGATACAATTTGCTGTTGGGCAGACCATGGATCCACATGGCAGGAGCAGTGACATCCACCATACATCAGCAACTCAAGTACATCATTAACGGCAGCCTCATCACGGTCATTGTCGAGCCATAATACCCTACCTACATACACGGGGACATACCAATGATTAGCCTGGATGTGGGGATTGAACCTGCAAGTTTTCAAGCTTTTGAGGTGAGCGATATTCAATATCTACCAATTAGGGCACCAGCCCTAAAACCTAAAGTGTCCACTGAAGTAATGACTGTAGGCCAAGAGATGGTATCTTCGGGTTTCCAACCTAGAGAAGGGTTGGGAAAGGATAAGCAAGGTATCAAGATGTCAGTCCAAATCCCAAGTTAGATGGGAAGAGCAGGATTGGAATATTCATCCAGGTCAAGCCACCGGAATCCACATAAACATCCCAAGGCTCATGCCGCTACAATTCTACTCCCAAACCTCACAAATGCCGGATGGGTGAAACCTATAAGGAAGATCCCTACGTGGTATCATCCATACTATTTCCTCCAATCATACCTGTCCATGAAAGAAAAGCCCTCAAGCCTGAAGCAAATAGCGAAAAGGGAAAAGAAAAGATCCTGTACGAAGGACGAGACCCATTCGCTAACATGAGAGTCATTCTCAACTACGAGGGTATGAATGACGAATTCCCCGATAGTGACGACGACCATGTCCAAATTCCTCACATCAAGAAGAGGAATAATCTATAGAAAAGCCTTGGCCTTATTCTCAAGGATGTCTCAGTCATCATCCAGGACGAGGTGGACGAGCACAATTCCTTGATTCTCCAAATTAATGAGAATCTGACACTGGACAACTGGAAGCAGTGTCCCTTACCTAAGTCGAAAAGGGTAAAGGGGCAGAGAGTACATCTGCCCTTAATCATGTTTTCATTTACTGTTTACTTTTGATTGCACAGCTAAAGCAGTAACTTTTGTCATGGTTTGCAAATGCCATGTGTTTAAGCAGTTGTATATATTAATGAAAGCATTTTTGTTTTCAGGATCCAAGCATTGGATGTGTGTGTCTCTGATGATGAGATGCCAACCTGTCAAGATGACTCTAACTTGGATGTAGAATTGAACTTCAATTTGATGGATATTGATCAAGAGGAGGAAGATGACTATAAGGTGCCAGAGGAGATCAAGGAATGGGTCGAAGACAAACCCAAACCAAACCTTGACCAAACCTCCACCATTAACATAGGAACCTCTGAAAACATCAAAGAAATCCAAATAGGTTCAGATTTCACACCAAATCGAAAAGCCGACCTGATCCAACTCCTAACACAGTTCCAGGATGTGTTTGCATGGTCACATGAAGACATGATCGGTCTATCCACAAACATCATCATCCATCGAATGCCCATCAAAGAAGGGTTCAAACCAGTCAAGCAAAAACTCAGGAGATTAAAACCTGAGTGGAGCCTCAAAGTCAAAGAAGAAGTCGTTAAGCAATTCAAAGCCGAGATCATTATGGTATCAACCTACCCCGAATGGCTATCAAACATAGTCCCCGTACCTAAACCGGGAGGGAAGGTACGAGTATGCGTGGATTACCGGGATTTGAACAAAGCCTGCCTTAAGGACAACTTCCCAGTGCCTTTCATCCACATTCTAATCGACAATATTGCGCAGTATGACATGTATTCCTTCGTGGATTGCTTTGCTGGTTACCATCAAATCATGGTTGCTGAGGAAGACCGGGAGAAAACAGCCTTTATCACTCCCTGGGGAACTTTCTGCTATAGACGATTATCCTCCGGCCTCATCAATGCCGAAGCAACGTATCAGCGAGCCATGATGGCCCTCTTTCATGATATAATGCATAAAGAAATAGAAGTCTATGTTAATGACATCATCATTAAATCCCGAAGGGAGGATGATCACATAGACCATCTCAGAAAGCTGTTCAACAGGTTACGCAAATACAACCTCAAGCTAAATCCCGCCAAATGTGCTTTTGGCGTCAAAGTAGGCAAACTGTTAGGATTCCTAGTGAGCAATCGAGGCATTGAACTCGACCCCGCCAAAATCAAAGCCATTACTGAAATACCCATACCTTGTACAGAGAAGGAGATACGTGGATTCCTGGGAAGGATCAACTTCATAAGCAGATTCATTTCCCAGCTCACAGCAACCTGTGAGCCCATTTTCAAGCTGTTAAGGAAGAATTCCTCCACCACGTGGAATGAGGATTGTCAACAAGCCTTCCTTGCCATCAAGAAACAGCTGACTGAAGCTCTTGTTCTGATACCCCCAAGGGAGGGAGTCCCTTTGTTCATGTACCTGTCCGTCAATGCCAATGTAATGGGCTGCATGTTAGGACAGAAGGATGATACTAGCAAAGAAAGAGCCATCTACTACATCAGTAAAAGATTCAGCAGTGGGGAACAAAAATACACCCTGATCGAAAAGACATGTTGTGCATTAGCATGGGCCGCTATGAGGTTGCAACACTATTTGCATGGGCACACGACCTACCTCATATCCCGCATGGATCCGCTCAAATATATATTTGATAAACCAATGCTGAATTGCCGACTGTCTAAATGGCAGTTGATCCTACAACAATTCGACATTGTCTACGTGACTCAGAAGTCAATCAAGGTCAAGGCATTGCAGATCAATTAGCAGAAGCACCTTCAGGAGGGTTCGAGCCCCTGGAGACATATTTTTCGGATGATGGGATCATGACAATTCAACAACTCTAGTCTGAGAATACAGTCCAACCATGGAAAATGTATTTCGACGGAGCGGTAAACATGGAAGGTGCTGGAGCTGGGGAAGTCCTTATCTCTAGTACAGGTGATCAATATCTTGTGCCTACCAAACTTTAATTTGGCAGCACCAACAACACGGACGAGTATGAAGGTTGTATCATGGGGTTGAAGCTAGCCCAATCCATGTCAATCAAACACCTACTCGTCTTCAGAGATTTCGAGCTGGTCATCAGACATACTACCAGCGTGTATCTCACTAAAGAACTGCATTTGCTGCCCTACCATTGGCAAGTCCTCAAAATATCTCGGGAATTCAAAGCAATAACCTTTGTTCACATTCCTCGGGGTCGGAATGACTTCGTTGATGCACTAGCAATGTTGGCTTCATTAATCTGCATGTCCGATAAGAGTGGATTTCCCAACATTCAGTTCACGATTCAGAAAGCCCCGACATATGGGAATTATTTGGGAGGAGTATCAGATGAAATACCTCCTGTCAAGCAGCCTTGGTTTTAAGACATCAAGGAATATCTCCGTGATGGATCCACACCCGCTGGTGCAAGCCAATCAGAGCGGAAACGGATTCTCAGAATGGCCATGAAGTTCTATCTGAGCAGAGATGCACTTTATAAAAGGGATGCTGGAATAGGCCTGTTAAGATGCCTCGACAATGAGCAAGCCCAAAGACTAATGGATGAAGTCCATGGCAGAGTCTGTGGTCCACACATGAGCGGCCATCTACTGGCCAAGAAGATAATCAGAACAGGACATTACTGGATTTCGCTCAAAGTTGATTGCGATGATCACGTCAAGAGATGCTTTCAATGCCAAATACATGGAAATGTCATTCACGCTCCTCCAAATGAGCTGCATAATATGAGTTCACCATGGCCTTTCTCTATGTGGGGAATGGACGTAATAGGTCAAGTGGAATCCAAAGCCAGTAATGGTCATCGATTCATCTTCACTATGATCGATTACTTCACCAAATGGGTCGAAGCAGCCTCTTTTCCCAAAGTCACAAAAGAGGTTATCATCAGTTTCATCAGAAATAATGTCGTCTGTCGATATGGACAACCGGAGGTGATCGTATCAGACAATGCCAAAAACCTGAACAATCAAATGATGATAGATCTGTGCAGTAAGTTCCACATCAAGCATCTCAATTCCGTCATCTATCGGCCCAAGATGAACGGTGCTGTTGAAGCGGCCAACAAAAACATCAAGAAGATCATGCAAAAAATGTCCGCCAATCACAAGGACTGGCCTGACCTACTGCCTCTAACTCTATTAGCATACAGGACGTCAATGCGCACCTCTACTAGGGCTACCCCCTACTCGTTGGTTTATGGCATGAAATCAGTCCTTTCCATAGAAGTAGAGATGTAATCTTTGCGAGTGTTGATCGACGCTCAAATAGATGAAGATCAATGGTTGCAAGACCGGTATCATTAGCTGTCTCTAATAGATGAAAAGAGAGCTACGGCCATTTTCCACGGACAGTTATACCAGCAAAGGATTGCCAAATCCTACAACAAGAAGGCCCAAATTCGACAATTCAGAGAAAATGACTTGGTGCTAAAGAAAATTCTGGCCAATCAGGATGAAGCCAAAGGAAAATTTGCCCGAAATTGGGAAGGCCCTTTCATTGTCAAAGAAGTGTTGACTGGGGACGCTATTAAACTACAAGAGATGGATAGGACCGAGTTTCCCCAAATCATCAATTTAGACACCGTGAAAAGGTATTACGTCTGAAGCACATGCATACCCGCATCCGGGTCCTACAAATCAAATCAGGTTTGATTTTTCTCTAGAAAGCTGGAAATACGAATGACCTGATCTCCCTCAACCCGGGAGTACGTAGGCAGCCATTTCTAGTGCGGTCAAACCAAATAAAAGCTCAAAAACTCATCAAACTAAATAAAAGTTCAAAAAGCTTAAAAACTCATCAAACCAAATTTAAAATCCAAGATAAATACTTTTCAAACCTCTCCATCCCGGCACTTGTCGGAACTACGAATGACCTGACCTCCCTCAACCCGAGAGTACGTAGGCAGCCATTTCTGGTGCGGTCAAACCAAATAAAAGCTCAAAAACTCATCAAACCAAATAAAAGCTCAAAAAGCTCAAAAACTCATCAAACCAAATTCAAAATCCAAGATAAATACTTTTCAAATCTCTCCATCCCGGCACTAGCCAGAACTACGAATGACCTGAGATCCCTCAACCCGGGAGTACGTAGGCAGCCATCTACGGAGCGATTTGACCTTCAAGAAAAAAAATGAAAAAAAATAAAAGACCAGTTCCAAGACACCGAAGATAAATAAAAGCTAAATTTTATAAATTACCCTGGTCAACGGGCCCATCTGAGATACTCCCTGACATCTCAACTGTCAGTCCATCAAGGAGGAGCTCAAGATACATCAACAACTGCGAGTTATGAAAGAAGTGGTAATCACTCAGCAATGACAATACATCTCCAGTCAAGAAAGTGCATCAAAAATAGATTTCTCTGATATAGAAAAACTGCTTTATATACATAATGTCCTGTAAATGACAAAAATGGCTGATCTAGTCTGTGTAGGAAAAATAAATCTAGTCTATGGACCCAAGGAAAAGCGGGTCAGTAATGCCAGTATGGCATCTCTCTCTGAAGATGATGGAGCAGCCGTAAGTGCAGTCCACTCAGCCTCCATACGACTCAGAACATCCACAGTCATCTGCAAGGTGGCACTGTGGTCATCAATATAAGCACTCATCTCGGTGATCAAACCATGAGTGTAAGATCGAAGAGCAGTACTATCAGCAATATGGAAATCAGGGGAAGCTATAGCCTCATCCCTCTCCGCAAAAGCTGCGTCTCGAGCAATCAAAGTCTCTTCCATTTCAACATATGTTGCATCCCTAGCCGAGCGAATCTCGTCTCGCTCTACAATTGCAGTATCCAGAGCAGAGCAGAGCTCGTCCCTCTCAATCAATCCAGCATCCAAAGAGGCCCTAAGACCATCCCTCTTAGTAAAAGCTAAATCTCTGCCGGACAAGGCAGCCAACATCTGTGCTCTAGACGAGTCTCGCTCAAAGGTCATCCTAAATAGTGAGTCTGCTAAAGCAGGACCTGTCCCCACAGGAATGGTCGGGGAATCACTAACCAGAGCAGCGGTCAAACCCGTGAATAACTCATCCTCGGTAGGAGAATCTGGATCCTCCATGGGCTCCTCCTCGTCAGAGTCCACACTAGGAGATGAAGAAGCCTCTGCTATCACTCCTATCTCTGCCTCTAACCATGCAGAATACTCTGGAGAACAGCCGAGATGGCTACTAGAGAAATCAGCCCTCTCCCGATGAGTCCAACACTCATATACTCTGACCAAGTCGGCGGATGACATGGAAGAAGCCGACATCCTCTGATCAGCAGACCCCTCGAAATGGTGCAAACTCTGCAGCTGATCAAACTGACACATGACTGCCAAAGGATGATAGGTAGTCACTCCTCTCAAACCCACTAGGGGAAAATAATCCTGGCCAGATGCATGAGTGATTAAGCTATATGGGGATGCTAGCCCTGAGCATGGCAAGATCACAAACGGATGCTCAATATTCCACAGAAATGCTGACCAATACTCTGCATCAATGCACTCCGCAAGCTGAAAAGAGAAGGCTTTGGATGTCTCGTGAGTAAAGCAAAAACCCATAGGCCTGAAGGATCCAATCGGTCGTATATGGGACATCAGCTATATATACAGCAAGACCAAGCTGCCCCTAAAAAACCCCTCTGGATGGGTACTACAATACGTGGTGGATCTAAATGTCTCAGCCAATATCATCGGGATGATGGTGCTACCCTGTCTAAGGGCTCTAACCACTACTACCAATCCCATATCTAGATGATCCAATCGCAATGGCTTGTAGATATATGCCACAACACACATCAGTAGGATGTCTATGCTGGCCGAATGCCATGCCTCTACTGAACAAACGAAATCTTCGACGTGGCGACCATAACTGTCAAGCTCGCCAAAGCGCTCAATCAAGAAGTCCATAGAGATCACGTGCCCCAAAACGATCTCATCCATGACTACACTCTGACGGAGACCGAGCAGCCTAATAAACGGCCTCCTCATATCATTAATCGTCCGTCCGAGAGCACGACAACTCTAAATCCAAGCTAGTAAATCTCTGGTACTCCTCCAGAGTCGGCGTTAGCTCACGCTGCCCAAAGCGGAACAACTGCATGTCGATAATCCAACAGGGTAGAAGGCCCTCAACAAATTCGATCGGAACCCAAAATTTGCAAGGGCCAATAAATGCCCCAATATCTGGTCCACAGTCCCACTAGCAGGAAAGGGCAGACTATCATACCAGGACCTCAATGATACTGCCACCTGTAGATGGTGGTAAATGCTCAATACGGTTGACTGCAGACGACGTCATCTGTAGCACCGTACTACAAGACCGTCCAGAGGTGAAGTCAAAACACAGCTGTCTGAATGCATACACATGACATAATACATGCATGATGACAGTAATATAAATATGATGCAGAAGATAAGATATGGCAGGAATATCTACAAAAAGCTATCTACTACATACAACATTCCTGTATCCTGATACAAAGTGAAAGGAAAAATACAGGGAAAATAGGGGCACCACCACCCAACTACTACAGTGGTCTATCAAAATGATGGCACAAACGTCGAATAGCCAAAACAGTGGCTGACCAAAAAATATAGCTCCAATAGCTATCAGAGGAAGTCGTAGACATCAGTGTCGAATTGATCAACCTGCTTCATCTCCTCTGTCTGCACAAAGCTGCTAGGATCAGGCATATCTGGGCGATATAAGGGAGGATATGCCCCTGTATAGCTGCTGCTAAATGGACCTAAAGAGGGACCTGCTCCTGAGCTGGATGGGTCAAAAGAAGATGCCTCTGATGGATCTCGGCCAAGGTGCCTGATAAAGAAACGAGCCTGCTATAACTCCCTGGTCAGATCTGCTATCTGGTCTACATGAGTCGGCTCCCTGAGGCAAGCTATCCAATACATTATCATCACGGATCCTGGTTATGTTTGCCATAAACTGGGTAGCCCGAGTCTGAGCTCCAATAGTACGAGAGCTCCACCATCTGCCAAATGCCTCTTGGCTATATGGACCCTCTGATAGGGTAAAGCCATCAATGCCCTCCAAAGGGATGTCTGTTAAAGGCACAGTCAATGGCCAATGATGCTAAGCTGGAGGAATAATAGGAATGTGGATCTCTCCCGTAATGCTCCTAATAGCACACTTTCCAAGATAGAGCTCCCAGTCTCCCGCCGTCAATAACGGTACCCTGCGGGTCGATAAGTCAAACTCCCGGCCAGTAGGGACTCCTCCCTCGAATTCGACAGTCAAGTGCTCGGATGTGTACAACATCTAGGTGATCAAATCCATCGTCAAAAGCTCTAACTGTAAACGGGCATGAGTGAATCCCTCAACAACAGGGACCTCCGTCAAAGTGGAGTGATGCCATCTCCGTCCTTGAGGATAGGTCTCTAGACCTAAAGCAGTAGCGGGGCGTAGGCAAGGAAGCCTCTCAAATGCCCAAAGCTGACCATGCAAATACCAAAAGTCCTCAGTGATCAAGACTGACAAAAATGCTGAAATCAAAAAGTACAGAAAGATATACTCACCAGCAAGAATGGGTAAAATCCTAACCAAGCCTCCGTTGTACCCTCTGAAAGCATGCGCATGCCCCGGAGAAAATAAGAAAAGGTATAGGAGCCCCAATTATAGTCACTGAGGCGCTCTACCTGTCGAGTGGCATTGATCAAAGCGAAGGACACAGTAGACGAGTTGTCCGCCATGAAATAACCCCTGATGATCGACAAAAATAATCGTCTCAGAATGCGATCTCTAGCCCTCTGGTCATCAGGCGGAGGCAACTGTAAAGTCCCATCCTGGGCATCTATACTCAAGGGACCAGATCGGACTGCCCGACCCTTGAATGCCGTGGTCGGGACTCCTAGCAAGGACCGAACGATAGCGGGCGTAATGTCAGTCATGACAGGCACTGACTCGCCCTCGAACTCAATGCCGGTGATAAATCTTTAGTCCATAGGAGTCATCATCACCTCGCAATCCAGGAAATGAAGGGACTCAGTCTGGTGGAACCAGCGCTCAGACAAAGCCCTCATATACCCCCAGGGGCAACAGCGGGGAAGGATCGAGAAAAAGGCCTGAAATCCCCAGCCATCTACAATCTCCCTGTAATCCTCATGTAAAGTGTGATACAGGGAGTGCACGCTAAACCAATTCCCTCGAGGTTGCGTAAAGCCGGGAACCTGCATCAAAAAACCAACCCAAGCCAAAAACCTGAGCCCCAGAAATGGCAAGAAGGTAGAAAAGAATTCAGAGAGAAGAAAGACTTCAAGTCACCTCGTTGGGGTGAAGATATCTCGAAGGATGGCCCAGTAGCTCCTGAGTAGGCACAACAATGCATGGGACCTCCGCACGTGGAGCCTGAGCGACAACAGGAATGGTAAACGGAGCCTCCTCATCATCAATATCCAAATGTTGCTCGTCCTGTGCTAGATGAATCCTGTCCTCTACCAGTCTACGAGGAGCCGGACGTGGCTGTGGCACATCAGAAGCCCTCCTACGTCTAATACCCGAGGAGACCCTACTGGAACTGCCGGGTCTATCACGATCCATCTACGGCAATAAGTCTCCAAATCACCTCAGAAAGGGTACGGTAAGCCTAAAACCTATGGCTTATCATTTTCAATCAGTCCAGCATATATCTCTAGGTCCTAAGACATGCATGGGTCAGTTAAAAATACCCATCAAAGTCAAAACTGCATATTTTCAAAACCTAACAACTCAAAAACTGCATGGGTCAGTAAAAAATTTCCCCACAGAGTTAAAAATGCATGTTTTTTAAAGCCTAAGATTTTGGAAAAATTTCGTCAGAGTCTCCTTTGAAAAATGGACTGTCCACATGCACACAGGCATGCCTAGGTGGCCATTCACTAGCACAACTATCCAAAAATAGAAGTATTTCATATTTATGAAAGAAGATCAAAAATCAACCTCACATGGTAGCCAAATTACCATGGATATTTTTAGTTGAAAATCCAGGCTCTCTAGGCCTCAAAAAGGGTGACTAAACTGATCAAAAAGTACAAAAATTGACTGTCTCAGAATCTAAATTTTCTTACATCCAAACGTGCATTACAATAAGATATGCATACATATGTACTCAAAAAAAATTTACAGGTCATATAGGCATACATTTTTCATACATTGCGTCTAAAAGCACCCTAGGCGGTACGGGTACTGACTGAAGCAGTTTCAGCCGTTGGCTTAGCCCCAGCAAAGTTCGGGTACTGACCGCAGCAATTTCAGCCGTTGGCTTAGCCTCAGCGAAGTTCGGGTACTGACAGAAGCAGTTTCAGCCATTGGCTCATCCCCAGCAAAGTTCGGGTACTGACCAAAGTAGTTTCAGCCATTGGCTCATCCCCAGCGAAGTTTGGGTACTAACCAAAGCATTTTCAGCCGTTGGCTCATCCTCAGCAAAGTTCGGGTACTGACCGAAGTAGTTTTAGCCGTTGGCTCAGCCCCAATGAAGTTCGGGTACTGATCAGAGTAGTTTCAGCCGTTGGCTCAGCCCCAGTGAAGTTTGGGTACTGACCGAAGCAGTTTCAGCCGTTGGCTCAGCCCCAGCAAAGTTCGGGTATTGACCAAAGTAGTTTCAGCCGTTGGCTCAGCCCCAGCGAAGTTCGGGTACTGACCGAAGCAGTTTCAGCCATTGGCTCAGCCCCAGCAAAGTTCGGGTACTGACCGAAGCAGTTTCAGTCGTTGACTCATCCCCAGCGAAGTTCGAATACTAACCAAAGCAGTTTCAGCTATTGGCTCAGCCCCAGCGAAGTTCGGGTACTGACCGAAGTAGTTTTAGCCATTAGCTCAGCCCCAGCGAAGTACGGGTACTGACCAAAGCAGTTTCAGTCGTTGGCTCATCCCCAGCGAAGTTCGAGTACTGACCGAAGCAGTTTCAGCCGTTAGCTCATCCCCGGCAAAGTTCGGGTACTGACCAAAGCAGTTTCAGCCGTTGGCTCATCCCCGGCGAAGTTCGGGTACTGACCGAAGTAGTTTCAGCCGTTGGTCATCCCCAGCAAAGTTCGGGTACTGACCGAAGTATTTTCAACCGTTGGCTCATCCCCAGCGAAGTTCGGGTACTGATCGAAGCAGTTCTAGCCGTTGGCTCAGCTCCAGCGAAGTTTAGGTGCTGACCGAAGCAGTTTCAACCGTTGGCTCAGCCCCAGCGAAGTTCGGGTACTGACCGATGCAGTTCTCAGCCGTTGGCTTAGCCCCAGCGAAGTTCGGGTACTGACCGAATAGTTTCAGCCATTGGCTCAGCCCCAGCGAAGTTCGGGTACGGACCATAGCAGTTTCAGCCGTTGGCTCAGCCCCAGCAAAGTTCGGGTACAGATCAAAATACAGTCTAACCTTTGGCTCAACCCCAATGACGTTTCAACTGTTGACTTAACCCTAGCCAATCAACAGAAGGGATCCGATGACGGAAGCAATTATAATAATCCATCACAAAGGATGGAATTTGTTATACACAGCCTTAAAGGGATCATTGAGGTAGTACCAAATCAGATCAACCTCAATTAGAATCTACAAAGTTATTGCGGAGAACGTCATCCCCAGCAGATCCAGACGTGGACAATCTGTGATATCTCATCTTTGACAATCTCATCCCCATCAGAATCAAATAAGTTATCGTAAATGATGTCATCCCCAGCAGGAAATGACAAAATTAGTTCATGGTAACTTCCCAACAACATCAATGGCTGCACATGACAATGTTATCCCCAGCAGAGGGATAACGTAGGCAGCTAACAGAAGCCCATTCCACTCAAAGACGCCCAGCCTTCGAAGCAGCTCTGGCACTTTTTATTTCCAGTGTCTACATTACATGGACATGATAAAGAGGGGCATCTGTAGACACTCAAAATTTTCATTGCCCCAATACTAACCTTGTAGGAGGGCAAAATCGTCAATTAATTCAAATCCGGCCACCAATGCCAGTCCTTTAATTCAAATTCGACTGCTAATGCCGGTCCTTTAACTCAAAATCGGCCGCCAGTGCCTGTCCTTAAACCTAGATTCGATCCTCAATATTGATAACCTAAATTTGATCCCCAATATCGGTATTCCAGCCATCTCCGATCTCCAATCGGACTGTCTATCCAGCTCTGATCTCCAATTGGACCGTCTATCCAGCTCTGATCTCTAATCGGACCGTCTATGCAGCTCCGATCACCAATCGGACCGTCAATCCATCTCCGATCTCCAATCGGACAATCTATCCAGCTTCGATCTCCAATCGGACCGTTAATCCAACTCTGATGTCCAATCGGACCGTCAATCCATCTTCGATCTCCAATCGGACCGTCTATTCAGCTCCGATCTCCAATCGGACTGTCTATCCAGCTCCGATAGTCAATCAGACCGTCTATCCAGCTCCGATCTCCAATCGGACCGTCTATCTAGCTTTGATAGTCAATCGAACAGTCTATCCATCTCTGATCTCAATATCGGGCCTTCAAATCAGACTCGGCAACAACCTGAAAGGTACAAGGCAGCCCTGGCATCGACCCGGGAGGTACCGATCAATCTCGATATCAATATCGTGTCGTCAAGACAGCCCCGGTCTCAACCCAGAAGGTACAGGTCAACCTAGACATCAACCCAGGACGTGTCAAGTCATCCCAGATGTCAATCCGGGAAGTGCAGTTCAGCCCCAGAGATAACCCTGGAAAGCCAGATCCATCAAAGGTCGTGCCGACACCACAGGCAGCCCTGGGAGGGGCAAAACGATCATTTTATCCAACTCTCAATTGATTCGGTCAAACTCAAGCCGAATTGATGCTATCGAAGTCCGAATGAACCACAACAACGATACCGAGTGCCACAACGTAAGACAGCTCAACAGACAAACTGCGGGGAATCGAAGACCTGGTTATGAACCCGTCTTCTCGGACTCGAAAAATATTTTATCCCATCTCATTGTGACACTCTCGGCGAGGGCTTTTCAAAAAGAAATCGCACGCCTCAAACGTATGCTCCGATCGAAAGTTTGAAAGTTCTGACTTCGACTACGCATTGTTCGAAGTGCATGTAATTCGAAACGACAGAACCCGACACCGCAAGCCCCACCTGGGGAGCCGCACCTCTACCTGCGGCAATCGTAGGTAGAGCTAAGGCTCTCTAGCCTATAAATAAACGTGCACCCCCCTTCATTTTTAAGTTTTCAAAACGCAACGAAGCACTGCCCGTCTGATTTTCTGACTTTTACACCTCTTCCATACCCAAATATTTTCACTCCAACACGTAGATAAACCCATATACTACCACATATCAGAAAATCACCGGTAGATTTGGACATATAGAGCCTACGATTTGGAAAAAAGCCCGTATTGCAGTCCATTGTTAGTATTTTTACGATCAGAAAGTCAATACTACTACTTGGTACTGCTTTCCACTTGCACAAGAAATTTCATCTTCTAAATATGCCCGGAACTTAATTCCGTGGCTGTTTTCGTCAAAATTTGGTATATTTCTGTACATAAATGCAAATTTTTGCATTTCTACAACTCGGATTGACGATCCGTCAGCTTCAGCAGTTTCAATGCACTAGCACACACATTTTTGGCAACTCGTCCGGACTTGGATTGCTTTCCTAGTCCGGGTTTGGCCATTTTTCGTGCTTATTTAACTGTAAATGGACTCACATTTCAATTCTGTCAAGCCCGGATGTTAAATCTGTGGTAGTTTACCGCTTGTATATATATTTACGCATATATAAGCAAATTTCACCATTACTGGTACTCATATCAGTCCTGGTTTACTACATTTTTGTCAATATATATATATATATATTTATATATTTTCAGTCCGGCCTGGATTACTTCGTGGCCATTTTACTATTTTTGCACACTTCGCCATACTGGGTGCTCTCCCCAGTCACTGGTTGACTACTTTTCTGTCAATTTCAATTCAAGTACGGGCACCGGCGTGAAAACCCATCGCCCTTATTACTGTTTATATATATATATATATTTCATTTCTGTCAAAGCATGGATTATTTCATGGCTATTTACAGTTTATATATATATATATATATATATATATATATTTCAATTGCAGTTCGGGCTTGCGAGTGAAAACCCATCGCCCTTTTACAGCTTTTGTATATATATAATTATATATATTGCTTTACTCAATTTATTCAACTGCTGCATTTAACATTCATTTGTATATGAATCTACACTGACATATTTACGGACTGACTAGATTTATCCAAATCTCGCCAATTCTAGCTTTCAACGGTCCAAACAGGTTCCGACAGAACCTGAAAGCTATAATGGCTGAGATTTTTTTAAATCTAGTTATTTTATATTTTCAGCTTTAAAAGCACACTCGCGTCCCTTAGATTGCTATCTAGTGGGAACGAAACACTTTATCCACTCGCAGCCAGAATTTATTGATGAATCATTGGTTCCATTGCGATGTGATGATGTATATATATCCATTTCTGTGCAAATTTGAACTGTGCAGGTTTATGGGCTACTTATATGTGAGACTAGGAATCGTGAGTTCACGATCAAATCGATTGGGATTTGATTCCCATGATGGATAAACTCCAATTTATAGATGTACCCTGCCAATTTTTCTGTAAAATGTACATACACATACCTTAAAATGGTTATCCGGATTTAAGGTCTCAATATAATGAAAAATATCAATTGTCGTGTCAGCGTCCCTCCGATGGTTTTCATACCCATGAGAAGACCGACACTTGTCTATTCCTGTGGTCGAGGATGCTTCGTAGCCCGACAAATCACCATTCACATGCAGCCTTAAGGCTATAAAGATAAAATTAAAAGTATCAACAAACTTCAATTCCTGTTACAGCATAAGGGTTTGATCAACCAGCTTTCAAAACATCATTTTCAAATCAAAAGAAAAGCTTTTATAAATCAAATTAAATGCTTTTGTAAATCAAATCAAAGACTGTTTTTCAAATCAATCAAATCAAACCCTTCGTATATAGGTTCAAAAAAGTCTATCAAAGCTTTCAATCAATCAAAATCAAAAGGCCCAATTTTCAAATAGCATTCACTCACACATTCATAGTTTTAAGAAAAATATTAAAAAGATGCGGTATAGTGTTTACATGGAAGTCGTGGGGTGCCTAACACCTTCCCCACACTTAACCAAGCCCCCGAACTCAAAACTTCGATTTCAAAGATCAAGTTTCGACATTGTCTAGCAAATTGGGCCTCTTTTCAAATCAAACTCGGTTGAGTTGGTACAACTATTTTTCAATCTACCAACTGGCGACTCTAAACGTTCAAATCGTCGACATAAATACATGTTGGTCTCTTTCCTAAAAAACCCTTCAAAACCTTTTTCCTAAGTAAAAAGAATAAGGGTAGAGAGAACTTAGGAAGATCGATTTGAGGAAACCCGGGTTACGAATCGACCCGCTGGGTTCTTAAATTTTCCAACGTCGACAATGACATTATAACAAGTATTATTATTTTGATATATTTTATTTATGTTTAAAGTAATAAAGTTTAATTTATGTTTTACATATATGAAGATGTATGGGCCAGAAGCTCATCAAATTTACTTAAAGGCTCTTGAACAGCGATTATTCATCAAACTTAATTGAAGGCTCCAGAAAAGCGATTATAATGTTGTCAAATGACACCAAACTTTGTATTGATGAAATGTATTCTTTTGAAGCAAGCAAGAATTTGCTCAGTTTTAAGAATATACGTTATAATGGATATCATATTAAAATAAAAAACAAAGACAGTGAAGATTTTATATATATATATTACTTCAGTAGTATCAGGCCAGAAGCTCATATTAGAAAAACTGTATATTTTCTCTTCTGGGTTATATTATACTACAATGAGAATAATTGAAATAAATGTTACAATACACCAAAAGTGTTCAGATCCAATGGTTTTTATGCTTTGACATGATCGTATTGGTCATCCAGGATCAATAATGATGCGTCGAATTATTGAAAACTCTCACGGACATCCCTTAAGGAACCAAAAGATTCATTTACCTACTGATTATCCATGTAATGCATTTTATCAAAGTAAATTAATTAACAAATCATCACATTTAATGATTATTATTGAGTGTTCATATTTCTGTACCTCCCGGGTTGAGACCGGGGTTGATCTGTACCTCCCGGGTTGAGACCGGGGCTGACCTGTACTTCTCAGGTTGAGATCGGGGTTGATTTGACCGCCCGATATTGAGATCGGGGTTAATTTACCTGAGATCGGGGTTGATTTGACCGCCCGATATTGAGATCGGGGTTAATTTGATGGACCGATATTGAGACCAGGGTTGATTTGATGGCCCGATATTGAGACCAGGGTTGAACTGATGGCCCGGTATTGAGACCGGGATTGAACTGATGGCCCGGTATTGAGATCGGGGTTGATTTGACGGCCCGGTACTGAGACCGGGGTTGATTTGACGGCCCGGTACTGAGACCGGGGTTGATTTGATGGCCCTATATTGAGATCGGGGTAGAACTGATGGCCCGGTATTGAGATCGAGGTTGATTTGATGGCCCGATATTGAGATCGGGATTGAACTGATGACCTGGTATTGAGACCAGGGTTGAACTGATGGCCCGATATTGAGACCGGGGTTGATTTGATTGTCCGATATTGAGATCGGGGTTAAATTGATGACCCGGTATTGAGACTGGGGTTAATTTTATTGCCTGATATTGAGACCGGGGTTGATTTGACGGCCCGATATTGAGACCGGGGTTGATGTGATGGCCCAATATTGAGATCGGAGTTGATTTAATGGCCCGATATTGAGATCGTGGTTGAACTGATGGCCCGGTATTGAGATCGGGATTGATTTGACAGCCCGATATTGAGATCGGGGTTGATTTAACGGCCCAATATTAAGATCTGGGTTGATTTGATGGCCCGATATTAAGACCAGGGTTGAACTGATGGGCCGGTATTGAGATCGGGGTTAAACTGATGACCCGGTATTGAGACTGGGGTTGAATTGATGGCCCGATATTGAGATCAGGGTTGAACTGATGACCCGATATTGAGACCGGGGTTGAACTGATGACCCGGTGCTGAGACCGGGGTTGAGTTAGAAATAAATTTTTGCCCTCCTACAGTGTTAGTAACAGGGCAAGGAAATTTTGAGTGTTTACAGATGCCCCTCTTTATCATGTTCGTGCAATGTAGTGGAATGAACAGGATAAAGATTAGTAGACACTGGAAATGCAGGGGTAAAGGCAATGCAATGCATGACATGATATGTGAGGAGTGTTAGATACCTTCGAGGAGGTGGGGTCATCATTGACTTATTACATTAGTTTTTACTGGGGATGATGTTAATAGGCTATCACGAACGATTTTTCGTCATTTTCTGCTGGGGATGACGTCATTCATGATAGCCTGGAGCTGATATTGTTGCCACTGAGTTATGCCAATGAGCATTCCCGATGCCTATCTTGACGATAATTTACACCGGTAGTTGGTAACAGGGGGATTGAATCACCAATATTTCTTGGTGCTCCTTTTGAGGATGTGTATAACATATTCCATCATTGGTGATGGATTACTATATCGCTTCCGCCACCGGATCCCTTCCGACGCTTCGTTGGAATTGAGCCAACGGTCGATCCATCATCGGTCCGTACCCGACGCTACGCTGGGGTTGTGCCAACGGCTGAACTGTCACCTTTCTGTACTCGACGCTTCGATGTGGTTGAACCAACGACTGAATTTTCACCGGTCTGTATCCGACGCTTCGCTGCTTTGAAAGTGGCAGTTTCGCATAATTTTCGCGCAGTTTTACCGTAGTTGGCATTATTGATCCTCGTATATGACTTCGGGATGAATACCAAGGGTTTTTAGAGAGTTCCCCTTTCTGTCAGGATTATGCTGCTTAAACGCTGGATTTCAGGACAAACCGCTCAATCGCGTAGCGATTTTTCTTTAGATTTGAGCTCATATAAACTCCGTTTCAACTCGAATTGAACCAAGTCCTGGGGGAGTGGGACCCACCCTAGGGAGCCGCAGGTAGAGGTGCGGCTGTCACGTGTGGGCCCGCTGTCACCTGTGGCTTTATATTGGGCAGTGGGATTTCATAATTTTCAAGTTTTATTTCGAGTTTCAAAAGGAATCCGATTTTCTTTTTCAGGTCTACGGAGCTCGGGCAGCCTTTTTCTGATTCCGTCAGTTTCTACGCGTTCAACGCGTCGCAGGTAACGTTTTACATCCTTTTTTCGTAAGTTTTGACCGTTAAAAGCATGTAAACCACCTTGGGGGCTTTTAGACGCAATGTATGAAAAATGTATGATTATATGACTTGCTAAAAATTTTCTAACTTCATATGTATGCATATCTTACTGTAATGCACGTTTGGATGTAAGAAAATTTAGATTCTGAGATAGTCATATTTTACTCTTTTTGATCAGTTTACTCATCCTTTTTGAGGCCTAGTGAGCCTAGATTTTCAACTAAAAATGTCCATGGTAATTTAGCTACCATTTGAGGTTTACTTTTGATTTTATTTCATAAATATGAATTTTTCCTATTTTTGGGAAGGTGTGCTACTGAATGGCCACCTAGTCATGCCTGTGTGCATGCGGACAGTTCGTTTTACAAAGGAGACTCTGGAGAAATTTTTCAAAACCTGAGCATTTAATAAACATGCAATTTTGACTCTACTGGGGATTTCTGGCTGACCCATGCACGTTTTTAGGATTTATCTTTGAAAAAACATGCAGTTTTACTCTACTAAGTATTTTTGATGGACCCATGCATGTTTTAAGACTCAAAAATGCATAAAGCACTGATTTAAATTAATAAGCCACAGGTTTTAGGCTTACCACACCCTTTCTGATGTGATTTAGAGACTTTGTACAGGTGATGGACCGAGATAGACCCGACAGTGCCAGCAAAGTCGTTTCAGGCGTTAGACGTAGGAGGGCTTCTGATGTTCCTCTGCCACGTCCAGCTCGACCGCCTCGCAGACTAGTAGAGTCAGTGATTCGTCCAGCTCAAGACGAACCACCGATTGATATTGATGATGAACATGCTCCTTTTACTGCTCCGACTCCAGCTCAGGCTCCAGGTGCGGAGGTTCCAGGTATTGTTGTGCCGATCTAGGAGCTATTGGGCGATTTGAGTCGCTATCCATCGAGGTTTCTCTATGCCAACAAGGTGACTTGAAGTTTTTTCTCTCCCTGAATTCTTTTCTTTCTTTTATCATTCTCGGGGCACAGGGTTTTGACATGGGTTTGTTTTTAATGCAGGTTCCCAGCTTTACGCAACCTCGAGGGAACTGGTTCAACGTGCATTTCCTGTATCATACTTTACATCAGGATTACAGGGATATTATTGATGGCTGGGGGTTTCAGGCTTTTTTCTCTATTCTTCCCCGCCGTTGCCCCTGGGGTTATATGAGGGTTTGTCTAAGCTCTGGTTCCACCATAATCATTCCCTTCATTTGTTGGATTATGAGGTGATGATGACCCCTATGGACTGGAGGTTCATTACCGACATTGAGTTCGAGGGCGAGCCAGTGCCTGTTGTGTCTGACATCACACCTACTACCATTCGGTCCCTGCTGGGAGTTCCCGCGACAGCGATCAAGGTCGGACGGTCCGATCTAGTCCCTTGAAGATAGTTGCCCAGAGTGGGGCTTTGCTGGAGCCTCCACCTAATGATCGGAGGGTTAGAGATCGCGCTCTGAGGCGATTGTTTCTGGTGATCATCAGGGGTTATTTTGTGGTGAACAACTCATCGACTGTGTCCTTCGCCCTGGTTAGCGCTACACGGTATGTAGAGCGCCTCAGTGACTTTGATTGGGGTTCCTACACCTTTACCTATTTTTTTTGGGGCATGCGCATGCTTTCGGAGGGTTTAACGGAGGCCTGGTTAGGGTTCTACCTGTTTCTTGGTGAGTACATCTTTCTTGTACCTTTTTTGATTTCTGCATTTACATTTGTCAGTCTTGGTCACTAAGGACTTTTTATAGTTACATGGCCAGTTCTGGGCATTTGAGAGGCTTCCTTGCCTACGGCCCGCCACTGCTTTAGGTCTGGAGACCTATCCTTGAGGAAGGCATTGGGATCACTCCACTTTGATGGAGGTCCCTGTTGCTGAGGGATTCACCCATACTCGCCTACAGTTAGAGCTTTTGATGGCTGGATCAATCTCTTGGATGCCGTATAGCTCTGAGTTTTTGACCGTCGAATTCAAGGGAGGCTTCCCCACTAGTCGAGAGTTTGCATTGTCGACCCTCAGAGTCCCGATTTTGACAGAGGGAGGCTGGGAGATCTATTTGGGGGAGCGTGCTATCAAGAGTATTACGGGTCAGATCCGCATTCCCATTGTTCCTCTTGCTTGGCATCATTGGTATTGATATTGCCACTAACAGATATTCCCATGGAGGGTATAGATTGCTTCACCCTATCAGTGAGCCCGTTTAGCCAAGAGGCATTCAGTAGATGGTGGAGCCCTCGCACGATTGGAGCTCAGACTAGAACCACCCAGTTTATGGCAAACATGGTGTCAGGGTCTCTGATGATGACAGACTGGATAGCTTGCCTCAGGGAGCCTACTCATTTAGACCAGATTGCAGATCTGACTCGGGAGTTGGATAGAGCTCGCTTTTTATTAGGCATCTTGGCCAAGATCCGTCAGAGGCATCTTCTTTTGATCCATCCAGCTCAGGAGCGGGCCCCTCCTTAGGTCCATTTTCCAGTAGTTTTGCAGGGGCTGATCCTCCCTTGTACAGCCCAGACATGCCTGATGACCGTGACTTTGTGTCCACGGAGGAGATGGAGCACGTTAACCACCTGAGCGTAGATATTTTGAATCTTTTTGGATAGCTATTGTAGCTATATCTTTTGGTTGGCCACTATTTTGGCTATTGGGCGGCTGTGCCCCATTTTGATAGACCACTGTTAGTAGTTGGGTGGTGGTGCCCCATATTCCTGTACTCTTCATTTTGCTTTGTATTATCAGACAGGGATGATGCTTGCATTAGATAGTCTGTTGTAGATATTTATGATATTTCCTATCTATCAGATCATGTTTGTATTTGTCATCATGCATGTATTATGTCATATGCATGCATTTAGACAGATGAGTTCAGATTTGACCCCTGGATGGTCTTGTGGCACGGTGATACATATGACGTCATCGACAGTCAGTCGCATAGAGCATTCGCCACCATCTGAGGTGGCCTCATCTTTGAGATCGTGGTATAGCAGTATGTCCTTCTCAGCCAGAGGGACAGTTAATCAGATGTTGGAGAATTCATTGGCCCTTGCAGACTTTCGAGTTCCATACGGGTTCGTGGATGGTCTTTTACCCTTCTGGATATCCGAGAGACAGGTCTTTCATTTTGGACAGCATGAGCTGACGCCGACTCTTGAGGAGTATCAGCGGTTTATATATTTATCATAAGAGTTGCCCTGCGCTCGGACAGCGATCAGCGATATGAGGAGACCGTTCACACGAATGTCAGGTTTTCGCCAGAGCGTGGTGAGGGATGAGATCATCTCTAGACGGGTGATCTCTATTGACTTCTTGATTGATCGCTTTGGTGAGCTCGACAGCTATGATCGACATGCCGCGAATTTTATTATTTCAACAGAGGCATGGCATTTAGCCAGGGTAGACATGTTGCTGTTGTGCATCGTGTCCTACGTCTACATGCCATTATGTTTGGACCATTTAGATATGGGGTTGATAGTCGTGGTTAGGGCCCTTAGACAGGGTAGCACTATCATACCGATGATATTGGCTGAGACGCTGCGGTCAGCCACTCATTGTATTACCCACCCGAAGGGGTTCTTCAGAGGCAGTTTGATCTTGTTGTATGTATGGCTTATGTCCCATATTCTACCAATTGGATTTTTTAGACATCAGGGATATTGTTTCACTCATGAGATAGCCTCGTCACTCTCCTTCCAGCCTGCAGAGTGTACTGATGCAGAGACATGGTTGGCATTTCTGTGTGATATTGTGCATCCATTTTTTATTTTACCGTGCGTAGGGAGTCTCCCTTTATAGATTCATCACCCATGCATCTGGCATGGACTATCTGCCCCTAGCGGGATTGAGGGGAGTGACCACTTATCATCCTCTGGCTTTTATGGGCCAGTATCAGAGCCTGCACCAGTTTGAGGTGGCTGTTGATCAGAGGATGTTGGCTTCATCTATGTCATCTGCAGACTTGATTCAAGTGTATGAGTGTTGGACTCACAGGGAGAGGGCTGATTTCTCCAGTAGCCATCCGAATTGTTCTCCAGAGTACTCGGCATGGTTGGAGGCAGATATCGTGTCAGCTGCTTTTATTCAGTCAGCTCCGATTGTAGATTCAGACGAGGAGGAGCCTATGGAGGATCCTGAGTCTCCTACAGAGGATGAGTTGTTCATGGGCCTGACAACAACACTAGTTAGTGATCCACCGATCTTTCCTGCAGGGACAAATTCGGCTTTGACAGACTCACTATTCAGGATGACCTTTGAGAGAGATCAGGCTAGAGCGCTGATGTTGACTGCCTTGTCTGGCAGAGATATAGCTTTGGCTGAGAGAGATGCGTCTTGAGTAGCTCATGACGTAGTATTGATTGAGCCAGAGGAGATCTAATCTGCTAGAGACGCAGCTTTTGTGGAGATCGAGGAGACTTTGATTGCTAGGGACGCAGCTTTTATGGAGAGGGATGAGGCTATAGCTTCCCGGGATTTCCACATTGCCGATAGTACTGCTTTTCGATCTTATACTCATGGTCTGGTTACCAATATGAGTGCATATATTGATGACCACAGTGCCACGCTACAGATGACTGTGGATATTTTGAGCCGTATGGAGGCTGGGGGTATTGCACTTGCAGCTGCTCCTCCATCTTCAGAGAGAGATGCCATGTTGACATTGCTGGCCCGATTATCCTTGGATCAATAATGACGACAGAAAGACATCAACAGCAGCACCAACACCAGCAACCGTTTCTAGAGGAGGGGAACGACTACCGATCGTATGTTACAAATGCGGACAAGAGGGACACATCAGTCCAAACTGCACACAACAATCTAAGGTGTGCTATAATTGCGAAAAGGAAGGTCACATAGCTCGAGTGTGCCCTATAGCGAAGTCAAGTCTAGCTGGGATGATGGACACCAAAGGCTGTCCCAGACAAGTTAAAGTCGATGGTTCAGGGGAGAGCTTTTGTCATGACTACCCAAAAAGCGAGGAACCCGAACGAAGTTATCACGGGTAAGCTAATCATAAACTCTTGCAAAGTCTATATCTTATTAGATACCGTTTCTACCCATTCTTTTATTTCAACTACTTGTGCTCAACGTTTGAACTTGACCCCTTAGAAATTAGACTTTGACTTATCTGTTGAAACTCCTTTGGGAGAAACCTTCATTACGTCCACAGTTTACAAATCTTGTTTGATTCAAATTGGCACCCTCACATTACCTGTTGATCTCATCTCTTTGAAAATACTTGCATTTGATGTGATTTTAGGATACGACTGGTTAACCACTCATCATGCTAAAATTGATTGTTTTCGTAAGGTTGTTAGCTTTCATATTCCTAACCAACCTGTTATTCGAATTCAAACAACCAAACCACTAAAATCAATCACTGTCATTTCAAGTCATAAAGCTATTCGTTTATTGAAAAATGGATGTCAAGCTTTCTTAGCCCATGTCACCGATTTAAATAAGAATACGTTTGATTTGAATGATATTTCTATTGTTAATAAATTCCCAGATGTATTTCCTGAAGAACTTTTTGGCCTACCCCCAGAACGTGAAGTTGAATTTTTTATTGACCTTGAACCCGGTACAAAACCCATTTCTAAAGCACCATATCGAATGACTCCTATTTAACTTCAGGAGTTAAAGGTTCAACTACAAAAGCTGTTAGACATCGGCTTTATACGTTCTAGTACATCGCCTTGGGGTGCTCCTGTTTTATTCGTAAAGAAGAAAGACGGGAGTATGCGACTTTGTATTGACTATCGGGAGTTAAACCATGTCACCATCAAGAATAGGTATCCGTTACCTCGCATTGATGACTTGTTTGACCATTTGCAAGGTGCTAAATTCTTCTCAAAGATCGATCTTTGTTCTGGATATCATCAGTTAAAGATTAAAACTGATGACATTCCAAAGGCTGCTTTCAGAACTCGATACGGGCATTATGAATTCTTAGTCATGTCTTTTGGATTGACTAATGCTCCTGCTGCTTTCATGGATATGATGAACCAGCTATTCAAGGAATATTTGGATCATTTTGTGGTTATCTTTATTGATGACATCCTCATTTACTCCAAAAGCTGTGAAGATCATGAGCAACACTTGAGGCTGATACTTCAAAAGCTTCGTGAAAACAAGCTATATGCCAAGTTGAAGAAATGCGAGTTCTGGCTTGAGAAAGTAGCATTCCTTGGGCATGTGCTATCGAAACATGGAATATCAGTTGACCCGGCGAAGATTGAAGCAATACAAAGTTGGGAGCAACCTAAGTCTGTAACCAAAATACGTAGATTTTTGGGCTTAGCTGGTTATTATCGGAGATTCATGGAAGGATTTTCTCGAATCCCTACTCCATTAACTCAGCTGACTCGAAAAGATACAAACTTTGTATGGAACGAGGAATGTGAGAAGAGCTTCTAAGAGCTCAAGAGGAGACTTATTTCAGCACCTGTTTTGATAATATCATCTGGTTCGGTAGGATTTTTCATCTACAGCAATGCGTCAGGTAAAGGGTTAGGATGTGTTCTCATGCAACATGGGAAAGTCATAGCCTATGCCTCACAACAAATCAAAGAATATGAGAGGAATTATCCTACTCATGATCTAGAGTTGGCAGTTGTCGCTTTCGCGTTGAAGATCTGGAGACACTACCTATATGGAGAGAAAGTGAAGATCTATACGGATCATAAGAGCCTTAAATATTTCTTCACTCAAAAGGAACCACTACAAAAAATTGAACATTTGGCATCAATTTTTCGGGCAACGACTTATAAAGTCGCTACCAAAAATACATGTTTAGCAACGAAATTTATCATTCGTTGCAGTTTGTGAAATGCTTTCATTTTTTGTAATGAAATTCATAGGTCGTTGCAAAATTTCATTGCCAAATCGTTGGCGGGAAAAAAAAACTCCCCGCCTATTTATTTTTTTGTTGCCGATGAGATTTTTCCTTATCGTCGGCAACGAAAACTTTTTTGTTACTATATTTTGTTGCCTAATATGGGCAACATTCATTGTCAATAAATTTTTTTCGTTGCGTATTTTAAAATCTTTTTTGCAACGACTAGTAAATTGTTGCCCAAAATTAAGATAAACTCAATAAGCACGTTTCAGCCTCTCTTTTTTCACATTTTTTGTATTGATGATCAAGTTTTTATTTAGCATTTTCTTTTATTTTGTTCCAAAATGTGTCATGCTACTTTTGAAGATTATAATCTGCAGGGTTATTTATTCATATATAATTCAATCTGGTTTGCATTGCTTCTAATAAAGACATCTATTTTGTCATGTATTTACAATATGAATATGAATATATGATTTTAATTGTATTTAACTTGCTCTCAAAATTTCAGTCACCATATGCCCATATCATAAAAAAGATCTTTTTCTTTTTCTTTTTCTTTTTCTTTTTGAGTAGAAACACTTGTGTTACCGCTAATTTTTTTTGCTAAATTGTTTGTATATTAATTTGCAAAAATTAAAGATAAAACATTGAAGATCAATACATTAGCTCACTCCCGTGAGACGAAAGACAACTAGACAAATCTAGGAAACATAATCCTAACCTAAAAATAAAGCCTCACATCCCGAGGTTAGGAAAATGAGCATAGCCAAAAGCCTTTAAGCTCAAAGAGCTCTAAAACTAAGTTCAGTTAGAAAAAGAGACCAAGCTTGAGCAGCATTTTGAATTTTGAAACAACCGTGGGCCCCAATGCTTAGGACCACACATCAAGAGCAACTGGAAATCATATGGGACCCGTTTGACATCTCCAACATCAGATTATGATCAACCTTGGAAGCAGCAGCCATCAGCCCACGTGGGGGCCCAGCAACTCAACTTCCAGCGAAAACATCCAAGGAAACCAACAATAGCAAGATTACTACAATAAATCCCCACAACCAAACCATCTGGCCTTGCCAACACAATCAATCCAAGGTAAAGAAATAAAAAGGAACAAACAAGCTAAGATTGAAAATCAAACAGAAACAGCAACCAAAAGGTTCCGCCTATGAGGCTTTGACAGAAAATGAGGAACCCAAATCTGAACATGTAAAATAGAAGATAAGGTGAGCTTAGAATCGTTGATAATAATGATACATTGATACATAAAAACACTTACTTGGATCAATTCTTCCCTTAGGAACAGAGATCAGGAAAACCAAGGAGAAAGCAAATGTAAGAGAAGACAACATATTCAAGCGGAAGCATAGCCACTCCACTACACCAGAAGTGTGAAACTTTGGCCTAGAGTTGCCGTCAATCTGTTTCATACTTGTCTCCCGAAATCTGCATTCTTGATCAAAGCTCTTAATTTTAGTTGATCCTTAGATGGTTTCAGCAAAATGCTGTATAACTGGAGCTTTACACACTCCAATTAAGCGTGCTAGTTCACAAGCTGAAGGTATGTACTATTGCTGAAATTATCAAAATAGCATACAGGTTAAGATGTACAAAAGATAATTTAATAAAGCAATTTTTAGGACATCTCATATTTTGAGTATTTCATCATTTTATATTCGTTGTTTTGTTATCAAGCACGCCATCTAACTACTATAAAAACAAGAGTAACATGTTTATAACTATATGAATTTTTTTTAGCAGAATACAGTCACATTTAAACTTGTGCCCAATGTTTTGATAAATATTATGTTTCAAAATCTAATCATCTAATTTTCCTTAAAATTAACGTGGATGATTACCCACCTCGCTAAACCCCAAAAGATCCACAAAATAAAAACTGGAAAGGCAAGTGGATGCTCCAATCTTGACGTTCCAATAATTTTATCATTCACTCAAGACCCATACTGACCCATACCTTGGATCACTATCCGACACTTCTAATAATTATGTGGAAAAATGGTTCTGCCTATAAAAGATCCCAGTAGCATAAGCTGTAACGATACATTGAATCAAATGAATGTCGATAGCTTCACTAAGCTAGGTGAACTTAGACATACACTTTGACTTACTAGAGTAGAGTAAAACAGTTCAACTAATATTCTAATACAAATGGCAAAAGGATTTGGCAGAACTAAGTAGATTCATTATCTCATTCACGGATGGAAAACTAGCAGACTCTGAGAAGAGTAATTTGCGATTATGCTAAATTTATTCTAAGCTCCTAACAAAACTATAGTGTTTAGTTGTTCACAACATCTACATTGATATTAAATACTATTCTAGAGTCAACTCCACCCACCCCAAGTAAGTCTTTTACCTCTCTGTGTTGCAAAAAGGATCAATGAATTGCCAGCAAATGTCCCAAACAGGACCAGGTCCTAAGAATTTTGAGGCCCTGTGCGAGAAAAACATAGGGGCCCTCTCGCATATAAAAATACTAATTTTTTTATCAGCACCAATATATAAAGCACAATTTATATCAAAATTCATCATTAATTAAAATAATAAATGTCAACGTCGAGTAACAAAATTATCAATTAGAAAGAAAATATAGCTAAAACTTCAATAAATTATCAATTAAAAAGAAAATGTAGCTAAAACTTAAATGGACAATAAACTTCACACGATCGCTAGCATCATTCTTGCATTTTTTGCTGCAAAATCATCAATCAAACTTCCATAATCAATTTTCTACATATACACAAAAAAAATCGAGGGCCCTTCGAATTTGGGGGCCCTATACGGTCGCCCCTTCTGCACCCCCTTAGGGCCGGCCTTGGTCCCAAACACAGAGGCATTTGTAATTGTAGTTATTGTAGGTTAGTGTTTGTTTTAAATCAGAGAATACCCATTTCAAGAATTTCTTAATTTAGTGATTTAGATGTTTTTTGAGGAGTATATTATTGGGTAATGTAGGAAGAGGAGAAGCTGTCAGCCTACTGGGATCCTTGTGCATGTTGCAAAGGCAAATGGGTTTTCATCTATTTCTGATATGTTGCATGCAAAGGACTCTAAAAAATGGTAAAACAGAAAGGAGTGCCTCATCAAAAAAAAACATAATGATTCAAATGAGGTTCATAGTGTTTTATGTGTTTGATGGTTTTTTAGCTCTAAGTTATTATTTTAGCTCTAATCAAGCATGCTACTTGCCATAAATAATGTATATTGCTTCTGTAGTAGCCAATAGCGGTATTATTAAAAAAGCGGAGAAATGGTGATGGTGTCGTCAATGGAATGAGTGATTCAAAGTCGAAATTTAAAGAGAGAAAATATGTTATAATTTATAGCGAACTAGTGTTGGTACTTGAATTCCAATATGTATATTAACTACTACTAGTATTAACTTATCACCTTATCTTATAGTAATATAAACCCAATCAGAAAGTTCTGAATGATTTCAAAATAGAGAAAACAAAAGTATCTCTCCTTACATTTCAATACACATAATTGCAAGACTGGGTTCGAGATATTAGAGTAGATATCAAGTGGCAAAAGGGATTTTAATTGCTTGAGTTTAATAACTTAAAGCAAGGTGGAAGAGGGTTCATTCCAGTCCATAAAGTGTAAAGAGCCTTTTCTGGAGATTACTCACTATGTGGATAGTGAGTAATCTCCACTTAAACCCTCGAAATGGATCATTACAATATTTGAGGATAAGGATTTCTGAACAGGTTTTTAATATAAATTTTGAAAATCATGTCCTTATCATTTTATGTCTTTGGAGTCGTAAAACTTTCTACTTTAGTTGGAGCTATATAAGATGGATTTCAAGTTGTTCCAAGGATTTCTCAGATAAATGGAAATTTTGGATTCCAATCTTTCACTGACGCCTCAACCAAATAGAAGCTACTCCCTTTTCCAACATATACACCTATACAAGCACACTTGATCAGTGATCACTATCAATTAAAGTATCAGAAATTTATAGGCACATGTTTGTTCTAATTATATATAGTACAATAGTTTTACTCCTTAATATCACTTATGCTAACAGCAAATTCTAGCAATCAGCTGGCTCTAATACTATCATCCATGTGACAAATTAGCATGTGGCAAGAGTTCACATCGAAAATGGGATGTCCTTGCAGATGAAGGAAAAAGATTACAACAGATATTATTGTCCTATAATTTACAGTTACTAAAACAAGCTCGATTTGTTGCACATTTCACATTTTTCAGGTCTAATGTGCATAACACATCCAATAAAACTGTGCATGAGGAGTCCTGCCTGTTATATTGTCAAAAATTGCATATTTATTTCTAACACTGTTTGTTTGATTGTAGCATTTACTTAGTGCACTACAATAATCCCCAAGATTAGATTTGGACCAAAACCAGCTTTACAATACTTTTAGGCTTAGCTACAAGAACTAAAAGGTAACGACTTTGTGAGCCTTCTATAAATGTTGGACCATGAAAATCAGTGTGTAAACAATTTAATTTCCTCACTATTTTAATTTGATTGCTTATTACTGGTTTTAGATGACATCATTTTAATGGTTTTAGATCACATCATTCAATACCCAAACCAAATATAAAAGAGTACAAGGAATGCATACCAAATATAAGTCAACAATGCTAATACTCCAAAGACAAACAAACTACAAGCAAATGCAAAATTGTTAAGAGGTTGAGTACATGAAGAATATAACACAACTTGTTTGATAATAACAAATTAGATATGAAGATTTCTTGGAGAAGATACTAAAGCCAAAATATCTCTGCCTCAAATGTTCTGATCCAAAAAATATCTTTTTGTGACATGGCGTGGATGTATGAGATTCATGAAATCAATTATTAAACATTGCATATTTAAAGCGTCAAAAAATTGAAGTACTCACCTTCTAATACTTTCGGCTGATAACCATCAACGAATGTTCTGGGAAGAAGCAGTAAGTTAGCTTGCAAAAATGACAACGCTGTCATGAAGTGCAAAACTGATAATACTTTGTACCAGGCACTAGACATTGTCGTTTCCTAACATTTTAATGATTTCTATTAAGGAGAGGAATCCTCTTAATGAAATTGAGAAATTATAAAGATAACTACAACAAGTACAATGCTAATAATCAAATTCTCACCTCTGCATCATCCTCCCAAACATTCGCCCCAAAATCCTGTGAAGCTGTTCTTCCCTCCTATAATCAAGGGAAGAATTTTATGACCTGAGTCTTTTCTTTGAGCTTTTCCTCTTCCTTACACCTAGAGCAGACGTCGGCGAAGTGGGGAGAGGGCTCCTGCGTTCTATGGATAAGCAGGACCCCATCCTCAGGACCCTATCTTTTTATTAATATTAATATCCTTTTTAGTAATCTTTATATTTATTTTAACTTATAAATCGAATACATCCATAACTTATTTTAACTTAATTTTTAACTTATACGTCAAATTGATATCGAATATTTTTACTTATAAGTCACAAATTGAAATAATTCGTAAGACAACTTATATTTTAACTTATAAGTCAACTAAAATAAGTCATTCTCGAATAGAAAAACCAATCAAACGGTTCAGACTTGATTCGAGGTTGACTCGGAAAAAATGAGAATGAGACTTGTATTCATTAATAATATGATCTAAAATTGAGTATAAAAATAATTTGAATACAAATATGAGTAGAATCCGAATAAGATTATATTCGACTCGTTTAAGATTCAAACTACTCGAAATCTCGATTATAATTTGATACTTATTCGATTGATACATATTCGAGTTGGTACTTGATACATTTTTTTATGATATATGCAAAGTTAAATAAAATTAGAATAATTAATTATTATTATTATTTTATTATTATTTTTAATTAGATTTTATATTTGTAAAGTGTAACACTAAATATATATATTTTTTAATTTTTAAGTAAAATAATAAGTTCAATTTATAATTATATATATTATAGAAGTAGTTACTATGAATAGACTCGAATTTGAGCTTGAATTCGAAGCTCACGAGTAGTTTGAATATAATTCGATCCGAGTCTGATCGAATTTGAGTAATAAATATTCGAGTCGAGTCAAATTTGAGTAGAGTTTTATAAATGCAATTCGAATCCGAGTCGGATTTGATTATGAATTCAAATTTGAGTAGAGTGTTGAGGATAAATAATAAATAAAAGTTCCTATAAATATATTATTAAAGTTTTAATCAAGTATTTGAGAAAAAATAATTAAATATTTAATGTAAACTTTTGAATCTAACTATAGATTATAAATATTTATACATACTACAGTATTACTCCACACACATAAAATAGACATCTACTTATTAATGGACATCTAAACATTAATAAGCAGAGCATTCATTTTGAAATTTAGGATTTTAAAAATGATGAAAACTTATTTGAATTATAATTTAGAACATTGATTATTGTATTTATTTTATATAAAAAAACATTCATTCATTAATGAACTATACTTTAAAACTCATTATTATTATTTTCTTGTTATATTTATAGTTATAATTAGAGCATTCATTTTGAAATTTAAATTTAGGATTTTAAAAATGATGAAAACTTATTTGAATTGTAATTTAGAGTATTGATTATTATATTTATAAAAAATAAATAAATAAACATTAATTCATTAATGAACTATACTTTAAAACTCATTATTTATTTATTTATTCTTATTCTAGTTATAGTTATAATTAGAGCATTTATTTTGAAATTTAGAATTTTGAAAAATAAAAAAAATTATTTGAATTGTTAAACCTCTTTATGTGCATCGAAATAAATACGAAAAATTTATACCAGAATAATCAATACTATAAATTATAATTTATTGTTACATCATTTGTCATATAAAGTATTGTATGCTGTGATGCCCCCAAAATAGGTTCAATATCAACCCATTCTGAGTCGCCAAATACATGGTACAGAACTCCAAATACAAATCTTTTATATCAAACAGTCGTGCAAAATACGATCACATAACTATGAGTGTCAATACAAACAAAATATTAACAATCAAATTCAGTCCTTACTAATTACAATTATTATCACATTATATTACAAAAATAGTGAGGACTACTACTGCTCTATTCTGACCATCACACTGATCCCCAACTAGTTCCCACAACATTCTCATTCCCTGAAGAGAACAATAGATGAAAAGGGTTGTGACACTCCCAAATCCACGTTCCTTCGAAAACTCGGATTCGGTGCAGTCACGATACTACTATCGTCAAACTATTACATCTTTTAATCATTAGTAAAATAATACAACTTTGTTTATTACAATTTAGAATATAAATTCTATTCATATCCAAGATCTCGTCTTTACATCATATTCGATATTACTAAAATACGGAATAATTTAAACTTTTCAATATCCTTTGAATAAAAATCTTTTTATTGATTCCATAACTTTGATACCAATTACAAATCTTGAATCAACTATATAATATGATTCCTTCTTATCTGAGTTATCGTATAAACATTTACAACTCAACTCGATATCCTCTATGTATTAATTAATACATTCTTACAATACAACAAGTATTAAACAGTGTAAGCAACTATCGAGTACATCATCTAGAATCTAAACATGGTCCAGACAATAATCTAAGTAATATTCTTCAATGCGATGCTATCTATCTTTATCAATTAAGAAGCACAAAATCTTTACCGTGAATCCTTAACCTGCAAAAGTGGTTAATTGCAAGAGGGAGCTCGACAGCTCAGCAATTCTAACAGTCCTCATGCATCACATAGCATATAACATCATACTCAGTTCATGCATTTATAAATAGTTTATATTTACTACGCATGTTACTTTTCACATAACAAGTATATCATCAAAGATTAACTTTCAATCTCATTTATATCTCATATACAGTTCATATATAAGTTCACATTATCACATCATAATATAATTCAACTAACAGTTATTGAATTCATATATCAAATAGGAACTGAAAGACTTGCCTGATTCGTAGTTTAACAACTACGACTTAACTGCTTAAGAATATCTGCACTTCGTGTAATCCTACACAGTTATATTAATCATAGAGATCACACTTATCAGTTATACACTTCCATATATTCTCAATATAATAATTAGTATTACATTGTTGTCTAACTTGGTTCTTAGAACCTTTGTCTTACTTTCTTATCCTATTCTTATAATAACTATGTACGTATAAGTATACTTTAACCATACGTACTTACTACCATTCTCTACATATACATATGCCTGTCTACCACTAATCTATTTACATATAGCTAGTGTAATCCATCTTTTGAGTTAATCATTCTCATATATCATTACTAACACATAAGACCATAACAAAGCAAATATACGCTATTAACCGTCGAAGTCGGATTCAAGTATTAACATATGGTCCTACATAGCATGTATACGTCCAAGTTCAAATCTAAAACTAGAAGTTTCATTTTAAAATCATACGTTTTCCTTCCATAGTACATACTAACATGGCCATGCATGTACATGTAGTATCAAGAACACGTACTATAAGTTAATACCAACTTCCATGCATGTCTAGACCGTACAAATACGCTTACAAGGTCAGAACACACATGTTTATACAAGTATCAAAGTTCATATCGAAAATCATAAGTTTCATTTAAAAATTATGAGTTCTTCATCAATAATGTATACTATCATGCTTATGTCATGTCATGATACTCATATATACATGTTATTTAAGTGTGCATGCTTGTTCTAATTATATAACTTATGCTAGCATATAATAGAACCTGCAACAGAAAACAAAACCCAGAAACTGGTCCCGGTGCAGCTGCGCAGCTATCCAGTTCAAAACTGGCGCAGCTGCGCAAGGGCCTTGCCCAACTCAAGTCTGGTACCGGCGCAGCTGTGCCGCTGGCCAGTATAAAACTGGCGTAGCTGCGCAGGTGGCCGGCCAGAAACAGAGCAGCTTTCTGCTCGGCAGACTGCAAACCCAACTCACAAATTTCCTACGAAATTCATTCCAGATATATTCTAACACAGTTCTAACATATCTATAAACTAGTATAGCAACTAAGGACCAATTAACAAACATTGCTTGATCACATAATCATGGATTCCATACTCAATTCACAAGTGATTTTCAAGAAATTCTAGAATTCTTCAATTATCAAAGTAAGAACACTGATATGTTACCTTTGTGATATGAAATGCTAAATTTTACTTCCAATGACAGATAGCTCAATGGTTCATCACTCTCACACTCTATAAGGACTTAGCAGAATTTCAGCAATTCAATTTGAGAGGAGAAGAGCTTCATTTTATAGACAATCCATTACCTAGTCCATGGATTTACTCACCATTTCAAACTAATGGAAGGAACAAGAATCTAATGGTTCATGGAGATTAGGTAGATGGTTGGTAAATCCCATCATCATCTCCACTCCTCTTGCACTCATTAGCTAGGATTGATGAAAATGAGAGAAGAGATAGAGTAGCTTGTTCCATAGAGTTCACATGAGAGGGAGATGGGTCTATCAGTATGGGACAAGGAACATATTCTCAGCATTACCAACATATAAACACCTAATATTAATACTTAGGCTATATATATGTATATGGCTTATACACTTAGGTTAAAAATGGGGTTACCATGTAATCCTAATAAATAAATACTACTATCATGTAGTAAATTTTAACTTGCACATATAAAATCCATGTACATTTTATCTTACCGATATAATTTAACCGGATATCCTCACATTATATTATTCAGTTATATATTGAAGAAATTATCAATTATAATTGTTTACTCTATACATTCATGATGTATTATTTTACTGTATACTCACGTATAATTTTGTCACATAACCACATGATATATTCATGTAGCTTTCACAATTTAATCAATCTTAACACATGGTTTCTATATATAGTATAGTCACCTAATTGTTGCACCACACAATATAACATAGTTGCACTACACTTCACACTTCATATAATATATAGTTAGTTACTATACGCTATAAATTTTATTCGCATGCTTGCACATAGAATTTAATAAATTACTTATCTTATTAATTAATAATAATATTAATTAATCTATTTATCATAAATCAATGGAATTATAATTTTCATAACAATTAATTAACATTTATATAGTTAATTATCACAATAAATAAATATAAATCTTATTATATTTATAACAAATATACTTATTATCATGCTATCACTCGCAATAATAACTTTAACATATTATTATAATAACAATTAATATAGATTAATTATTTAATTAATAATTCTTTCATCTTCGAAATAATCAATTCATTACCGAATCTATTATCGTGCCACACAAGGCATTTCTCACAAGCTTAATCTCAAGCTTATTATTATTCCCA
This sequence comes from Panax stipuleanatus, assembly GCA_020205555.1. Taxonomy (NCBI): domain Eukaryota; kingdom Viridiplantae; phylum Streptophyta; class Magnoliopsida; order Apiales; family Araliaceae; genus Panax; species Panax stipuleanatus. Next base: position 69,948,777 of record CM035121.1, read on the forward strand.
TCCCTTACTACTTATAACATGTTCAATATAATTAGAACTATTAAGTCACAAGGTTCACATATATAAATATATCGTGAATGGAATACGCCAATATTCTATATAATATTTACGGTAATATAATAACTCAAGCTATTAAAATGCTAAACTACTTCAATTAGTTAGATTTATAATAAGTATAACCTTTACGCTTATAATAATTAATATATACTCTATTAATTATTCCAATAATAATATTCACGATCAAAGAATAACTTAAGTTATTTAATATATTAAAAATAACTTAGTTTCCTTTCATTAATTAAACTCCCTTGAAAATACATTTAAAATTATGTATTTAGCCATATCATAAAATATTATGTTTTCTCCAAATAAGCACATTCGTTATTAGAAAATAATTTACTTATTGTCTCATGATATAATTCTTAATATAATATCAAATAACTATATGTACGACACATGTACATATATTATATATAGAAAATAGATAATAAGTTTATTTTCTATTATAATAAATTATTTCCATCAATTTAATTACATATAGCAAATACGTTTTAATATATTTACTATGTTAACCAATCACACCTTATACAAAAACATATAAGGTAATATTATTATTCAAAAATAACATTTCCTCCTTTTATTAAAATAATTCAATATTACAAATTATTTTAATACCCTTTATTATATAATAATTAGTTCTCTTTCTTTTCTATAAATTGTTCCCAAAATAATTTCTTCAAATATTTATTTAAAGATATAATGATTTTCATCTCCCTTTAATAACGTGTATATATATATATATATTTAACGTTATTCGTACATTAGACTTTCTCACATATTACTATTCTAAGTAATATATATAAAAGTACTAACTATAATTACATATTCAACACACATATTAATTCACTCCTTTACTTAAGTAAATTAAATACTGTACTATATCATCATAGTTAATTAAGGTTCAATACTCTCATTATATTATTTCATAATATAACTCCCAACTTAAATTAACTAATATTTATTCTTATTAGTTAATTCCTTAACTAACTCATGCTTCATTATCCAAACCTATTCACGGATAGCTTAAGTGCTATTAATAACCTATATTATAAACATACTAGTTATTAATACACATACACAAGAATATGGTGATTATACATTAAGGATATTTAATGTCACCAACTTACTATGATAAAATAATCCTATGAATTATTTAATATCTATAGATAATTTTATCCACTCCCTTGATCTCAACTGAAACGTCTCTACGCTAAGTAACAAATATATATTAATAATATATTTATAAATCACAAAAACACATATTACATAGTCTATATTACCCTATGTAATATAATACCACATACCTTATATCACATAAAAATACTCTTATTCGAACCCATCTCACAGTTTAAGAATTTTATTTATTAAATCCTTATTTAATAATATCTAAAAATTCGGGTTCTTACATCCTCTCCCCCTTATAAGGATTCCGTCCTCAGAATCACCGAAACTTCCTCTACTCGGTGCTATTCCGATTATTACATATTCTCTTGAATAATTTTATTCATTCTCTTTTCAGAAGTTTTATTACTATAACTTTCTCAATCTCATTCTACCACTTTCTCCTTTCTAAGGAACATTCTACTTACTACATTCATCCTTTAGAAGAATAAGAATCTTCCACGATTTTTCAATAATCGGGAAGTAGTATGAATAACTCAGATTCTAATTTATGCTGAGGGGTCACAAGACCGTGAACTTTTCTCCAGGTTTACTAATGCTTCAACACAATTCTTCACACCGCAAACCAGAGTGTTTATCAATCACAAAGACTGAAAACACTCTCCACATGTACTCTAGGTGGCCAACCTATTGTACCACTACGTTGGGCCGCAACGTAGTGTTTTGTAACGACTATATGCGTTACGCTCAGAACCATTGTCTCCGAAAACATGTTCCCTTATAAGGTTGTTCACCTCAGCTTTTCAACGTCAAAATCCGCACCAGAGCAATCTGGTTTGGCATACATACACAAAAATACTTGAATTCTATAATCCCTTTCCAACAGTCGCCTAGCAGAATCAAATAGCTTAGACTCTCATCAACAATTCGGACATCAATCGAAATAATTTAGCCAACTTAATTGACCTTCTTTATAATTTACAAGAAAACCAAAAATTCTTTTATGACGTCATGATACCATACTAGATTAGTAGTACGTTGAGGATTCCGCCATTTTATAACTTTGTCATATTACAACATACCATAGTGGGCTGACGATCTTTCGATCACAACCAACACTAGGTTCGATTGCATTGATGACTCCATCGTTTACCATTCTACATCATATCAAATGATGCACATGGTCAAAATATATTTTGAAAGATTGTCAAATCATTTTTGTCTTAGTCGAAACAAATAGCATAGACATACGAATAACGGTGTTGTTTTTAAAAATCATTAGTTCAGTTACCTGACCCAATGGTTTCTCAAGAAAATCGAAGTGCAAACACTAGCACGAAGTCAATAAATATTGAATATCTAGCGTAGCTAGAGGATTTAGGAAAATCCAATTTCTCCATCGCTTCAATCTCTTACCACCATCAATGCTCACTATTCCAAAACTCTTATATAATACATCTATTCTTAGTACAGTTCACCAACTTACCACACCATGGAAGCTCAGGAACCTACCACAATCTTATGGGTTGAGGAACTTATCCTAGTCAGACCAAAGTCGTCCATTCGCTGAGGGGTCCCACCATACGATTATGAGTCACGAACTTGTCATAGGCATGAGTTTTAAGAACTCGCACATAATCTTAATATTATCTAATTATATCTTAGAAACCTCTATCTATCAAAATAAATATGAGAAAAGAATCACCTTTCCACCATATGTATAATGATACCGCGACACTAACATTCCAACGATTATCAATGTGACGCACTCAGTGCAAGCACAAAACTTCTGCCCATACAAAAGTTTGTACAACTAAGCCATCACATGAGTCCTCAATGAAAATCTAACACTTAACTCTATCTTACTCTATCACTTGCTCATTACGAGCTTTCTACGTTCATCACATACAACTCCTCATGAGTTCATCTCGTACTTTTCATAGTACATTCTCTCATAGCATCAAACTATACACACTTAGTCGTTACAGACTATCTATCATTTCACAGTTCAATCTGATCACGTCGTGATCATTGCTTTACCTCAGGGTTCTTTCCCTACTATCAACTAAACTCCATCCGAGTTTATTCTCACTATCTTCGTCATATACATCTTATAGACATCGTCTTAACATTTTCATTATCGGAGTTAGGAAACTCCTGATTCTCATTCTCTAGATATTTCAAGATTCTTCTTTGAATCTTCACGTATATATTTTAATCTTTATCTTTCCCTCTCTAAGGTTATAGTCTAAGGTACACTTACCTAAGATTTATAACCTACAGCTTTGATACCAACCTGTGACGCCCCCAAATCCACGTTCCTTCGAAACCTCGGATTCGGTGCAGTCACGATACTACTATCGTCAAACTATTACATCTTTTAATCATTAGTAAAAGAATACAACTTTGTTTATTACAATTTAGAATATAAATTCTATTCATATCCAAGATCTCGTCTTTACATCATATTTGATATTACTAAAATACGGAATAATTTAAACTTTTCAATATCCTTTGAATAAAAATCTTTTTATTGATTCCATAACTTTGATACCAATTACAAATCTTGAATCAACTATATAATATGATTCCTTCTTATCTGAGTTATCGTATAAACATTTACAACTCAACTCGATATCCTCTATGTATTAATTAATACATTCTTACAATACAACAAGTATTAAACAGTGTAAGCAACTATCGAGTACATCATCTAGAATCTAAACATGATCCAGACAATAATCTAAGTAATATTCTTCAATGCGATACTATCTATCTTTCTCAATCAAGAAGCACGAAATCTTTACCGTGAATCCTTAACCTGCAAAAGTGGTTATTTGCAAGAGTGAGCTCGACAGCTCAGCAATTCTAACAGTCCTCATGCATCACATAGCATATAACATCATACTCAGTTCATGCATTTATAAACAGTTTATATTTACTACGCATGTTACTTTTCACATAACAAGTATATCATCAAAGATCAACTTTCAATCTCATTTATATCTCATATACAGTTCATATATAAGTTCACATTATCACATCATAATATAATTCAACTAACAGTTATTGAATTCATAAATCAAATAGGAACTGAAAGACTTGCCTGATTCGTAGTTTAACAACTACGACTTAACTGCTTAAGAATATCTGCACTTCGTGTAATCCTACACAGTTATATTAATCATAGAGATCACACTTATCAGTTATACACTTCTATATATTCTCAATATAATAATTAGTATTACATTATTGTCTAACTTGGTTCTTAGAACCTTTGTCTTACTTTCTTATCCTATTCTTATAATAACTATGTACGTATAAGTATACTTTAACCATACGTACTTACTACCATTCTCTACATATACATATGCCTGTCTACCACCAATCTATTTACATATAGCTAGTGTAATCCATCTTTTGAGTTAATCATTCTCATATATCATTACTAACACATAAGACCATAACAAAGCAAATATATGCTATTAACCGTCGAAGTCGGATTCAAGTATTAACATATGGTCCTACATAGCATGTATACGTCCAAGTTCAAATCTAAAACTAGAAGTTTCATTTTAAAATCATACGTTTTCCTTCCATAGTACATACTAACATGGCCATGCATGTACATGTAGTATCAAGAACACGTACTATAAGTTAATACCAACTTCCATGCATGTCTAGACCGTACAAATACGCTTACAAGGTCAGAACACACATGTTTATACAAGTATCAAAGTTCATATCGAAAATCATAAGTTTCATTTGAAAATTATGAGTTCTTCATCAATAATGTATACTATCATGCTTATGTCATGTCATGATACTCATATATACATGTTATTTAAGTGTGCATGCTTGTTCTAATTATATAACTTATGCTAGCATATAACAGAACCTGCAACAGAAAACAAAATCCAGAAACTGGTCCCGGCGCAGCTGCGCAGCTATCCAGTTCAAAACTGGCGCAGCTGCGCAGGGCCTTGCCCAACTCAAGTCTGGTACCGGCGCAGGTGCGCCGCTGGCCAGTATAAAACTAGCGCAGCTGCGCAGGTGGCCGGCCAGAAACAGAGCAGCTTTCTGCTCGGCAGACTGCAAACCCAACTCACAAATTTCCTACGAAATTCATTCCAGATATATTCTAACACAGTTCTAACATATCTATAAACTAGTATAGCAACTAAGGACCAATTAACAAACATTGCTTGATCACATAATCATGGATTCCATACTCAATTCACAAGTGATTTTCAAGAAATTCTAGAATTCTTCAATTATTAAAGTAAGAACACTGATATGCTACCTTTGTGATATGAAATGCTAAATTTTACTTCCAATGACAGATAGCTCAATGGTTCATCACTCTCACACTCTATAAGGACTTAGCAGAATTTCAGCAATTCAATTTGAGAGGAGAAGATCTTCATTTTATAGACAATCCATTACCTAGTCCATGGATTTACTCACCATTTCAAACTAATGGAAGGTACAAGAATCTAATGGTTCATGGAGATTAGGTAGATGGTTGGTAAATCCCATCATCATCTCCACTCCTCTTGCACTCATTAGCTAGGATTGATGAAAATGAGAGAAGAGATAGAGTAGCTTGTTCCATAGAGTTCACGTTAGAGGGAGATGGGTCTATCAGTATGGGACAAGGAACATATTCTCAGCATTACCAACATATAAACACCTAATATTAATACTTAGGCTATATATATGTATATGGCTTATACACTTAGGTTAAAAATGGGGTTACCATGTAATCCTAATAAATAAATACTACTATCATGTAGTAAATTTTAACTTACACATATAAAATTCATGTACATTTTATCTTACCGATATAATTTAACCGGATATCCTCACATTATATTATTCAATTATATATTGAAGAAATCATCAATTATAATTGTTTACTCTATACATTCATGATGTATTATTTTACTGTATACTCACGTACAATTTTGTCACATAACCACATGATATATTCATGTAGCTTTCACAATTTAATCAATCTTAACACATGGTTTCTATATATAGTATAGTCACCTAATTGTTGCACCACACTATATAACATAGTTGCACTACACTTCACACTTCATATAATATATAGTTAGTTACTATACGTTATACATTTTATTCGCATGCTTGCACATAGAATTTAATAAATTACTTATCTTATTAATTAATAATAATATTAATTAATCTATTTATCATAAATCAATAGAATTATAATTTTCATAACAATTAATTAACATTTATATAGTTAATTATCACAATAAATAAATATAAATCTTATTATATTTATAACAAATATACTTATTATCATGCTATCACTCGCAATAATAACTTTAACATATTATTATAATAACAATTAAAATAGATTAATTGTTTAATTAATAATTCTTCCATCTTCGAAATAATCAATTCAATACCGAATCTATTATCGTGTCACACAAGGCATTTCTCACAAGCTTAATCTCAAGTTTATTATTATTCCCATCACTTACAACTTATAACATGTTCAATATAATTAGAACTATTAAGTCACAAGGTTCACATATATAAATATATCGTGAATGGAAATACGCCAATATTCTATATAATCTTTACGCTAATATAATAACTCAAGCTATTAAAATGCTAAACTACTTCAATTAATTATATTTATAATAAGTATAACCTTTACGCTTATAATAATTAATATATACTCTATTAATTATTCCAATAATAATATTCACGATCAAATAATAACTTAAGTTATTTAATAAATTAAAAATAACTTAGTTTCCTTTCATTAATTAAACTCCCTTGAAAATACATTTAAAATTATGTATTTAGTCATATCATAAAATATTATGTTTTCTCCAAATAAGCACATTCGTTATTAGAAAATAATTTACTTATTGTCTCATGATATTATTCTTAATATAATATCAAATAACTATATGTACAACACATATACATATATTATATATAGAAAATAGATAATAAGTTTATTTTCTATTATAATAAATTATTTCCATCAATTTAATTACATATAGCAAATACGTTTTAATATATTTACTATATTAACCAATCACACCTTATACAAAAACATATAAGGTAATATTATTATTCAAAAATAACATTTCCTCCTTTTATTAAAATAATTCAATATTACAAATTATTTTAATACCCTTTATTATATAATAATTAGTTCTCTTTCTTTTCTATAAATTGTTCCCAAAATAATTTCTTCAAATATTTATTTAAAGATATAATGATTTCCATCTCCCTTTAATAACGTATATATATATATATATATATATATATATATATATATATACATATATATATATTTAACGTTATTCGTACATTAGACTTTCTCACATATTACTATTCTAAGTAATATATATAAAAGTACCAACTATAATTACATATTCAACACACATATTAATTCACTCCTTTACTTAAGTAAATTAAACACTGTACTATATCATCATAGTTAATTAAGGTTCAATACTCTCATTATATTATACCATAATATAACTCCCAACTTAAATTAACTAATATTTATTCTTATTAGTTAATTCCTTAACTAACTCATGCTTTACTATCCAAACCTATTCACGGATAGCTTAAGTGCTATTAATAACCTATATTATAAACATACTAGTTATTAATACACATACACAAGAATATGGTGATTATACATTAAGGATATTTAATGTCACCAACTTACTATGATAAAATAATCCTATGAATTATTAAATATCTATAGATAATTTTATCCACTCCCTTTATCTCAACTGAAACGTCTCTACGCTAAGTAACAAATATATATTAATAATATATTTATAAATCATAAAAACACATATTACATAGTCCATATTACCCTATATAATATAATACCACATACCTTATATCACATAAAAATACTCTTATTCGAACCCATCTCACAGTTTAAGAATTTTATTTATTAAATCCTTATTTAATAATATCTAAAAATTCGGGTTCTTACAAGGGTGAGTTTAACTAGCCCAGTAAAGAATATTATGACTAAGATAATGAAAAATAAATTATTGTTAGTCTTCAACAATTCAGATAAAATATTATTGACAACAAGTTTTAGATCAATATTCGCAGCGGAAATAACAATTCATTAGAAGAATTAAGTAGAGAATGAAGTCTACTATCTTCTATGATTTAAAAGTCCATCATCAATATTTTATCCCTGTAACATCAATCAATATACATCTCAAATCAAATATTCATTTGTATCATCAATTGGTCATGTTCATCTCAACACCTGTTCATCTTTGCACTACGGGCCAAAGATATTCATCAGGTAATCATTCATCTTTGCTCTACAGGCCAAAGATATTCAGTTATATCACCATTTAGGACTGAGGATGATGAAAAATATCTTAAAGTAAACGAATCCAGTAAGATAAAGGACAAAGATTAGGGATTCGTAATTTAGTTTATCCAAGTTCAAGAATATTTCATAATAATACTTTATGGAGCAAAATTCAAGAATGAATATCAAAACTTGGATCCAATCAAAGATAGGAACCTTAACAAGCAACTTGAACAAATAGAAGAAAATTTAATTTTTTTCATGAATAGTGCTGTATACGTGAATAGTGCCGTATACGTGAATAGTAACTCCGACGAAAAAAGTAAAAATTTTCATAAGAAAAATCATACTTCGTGAATAGTACTCGTGAATAGTATCGTTTTCGTGAATAGTGTCGTATACGTGAATAGTACCGTATACGTGAATAGTAACTCTGACAAGTAAAAATTTCATAATAAAATTTATACTAATATTTCGAGGAAATGATATTGAAAGTAATAACATCATTTACGAAAGAAAATAACATCCCTTACGAAAAAAATAATAATATCCTTTACCTCAAAAGAACAGTACTTCTGACTGAAATTTCAGGTATAATGCTGAAGAAAACTTGCACTGAATAACAACACTCAAAGTATCTAAATACTCACAAAAATACGCTCGATATTATAGAGAGAAAACTTCTGATTCTGGTGTGATTTTCAATTCTAAACTAAGTATCCTATTTATAGGAGAATGGAAGGATACTATTTAGAAAATAAAATTACGGACTGCACAGTACATTCACGGGCGCCAAAGCCTTCGGCCGAATTTCTGAAAAAATTTGATTTACTATGCAGCACTATGCAATAAAATATTCTAATAAAATAAAAAATTTAAATAAAATATAATATATTCTATTTATAATCTAATAAAATAAAACTTATAATATATATATATATATATATATTAAAAAAAACTTACCTGCCTTATACGGAAGGTAATCTGATTCTATATATATATATATAATTTATATAATAAATATATAAAATTTATATATATAAAACAAAACTTATAATATATATATTTATATATATTACCCTCCATTCACGTAAACTCTCCCCTCCCCCATTTCCATTTTCATCACATGTGGGCCCCACCCATAATCCATCCAACATATGGGCCCCACCTTATATATATATATATATATATATATATATATACTGAATAACTTTCTACCGATTATTGAAAAATGAGTAAATGGGGGTCCAAAATAATACGCCAAACTTACAACAAATACTGATAAAAATACCTCAGCACTAATTCCTTCTTTTATATCCACAAAAATAAATATTTCTTTATCATATAAATTAATAATTAATTATTCTCAAATAATATTACAGAACTACAATATTGACAACCAGGTCGTTCACAGGAAAAAGGGGGTCCTTCCGATAAAGATTTTTTCTTACTGGCGCGCAATTAAATAACCCATCCTAGACAGAACTTCCTTAGACATATCCAATAATGCTATTTAATAATATTATTCAAATAATATGAGTTATTGATTTGATAATTTGAAATACTGTGAAATGACAATTATTGAATCAACAAAATATTATGCAATTATCAATGTAGCAATTATTGAATCAATAATATAAAATATTGAACAGTAATTACTGTAACAATTATTGAGTAGTGACTTCTTACGTAAGAATCAATAATTAGAATTACTGTGCAATACTGTGTGCTACTGTGTAACACCACGTATTATTGTATTTTAACCACCGATTATTTCAACAGTTTTAACGGTAACAACCACGCCGTCATTTTTAGAAAACTCATTCTTTTCATTTTCTTAATCCGACAGTTATTCCGTTGTGGGGTCCACAAATAGCTGCGCCGTCGTACGAATATTCCTCGACAACAAGAATATTCCACGACCTAACGAATATTTCTCGACAATAATGAATATTTTATAATCACTTGCTTATTTTGAAATATTTGCACATTTCACCCATAACTTTTCACATTTATCAAATCAACACCTTACTATTTCGAACTAATATATAAAGAAAATTAAATCTTTATTCATAAAAGTTGGGGTCTTACAACCTCCCCTCCTTATGAAATTTCGTCCTCGAAATTGACGTACGTACCTGGTATGTCGAAAAGGTGAGGATACCTCGCTTTCATTTCTGATTCCAACTCCCAGGTCATTTCCTCAATTTCATGGTTTCTCCATAAAACTTTGACTTGAGGTATAACCTTTGAGCGTAAAACATGTTCTTTCCTATCTAAGATCTTGACAGGTACCTCTTCGTGCGTTAAATCTTCGGCTATCTTGTCTGGTTCTAACTCAATAATGCGGTTTGGGTCTTTCACATATTTGCGAAGTACGGATATGTGAATAACGTTATGAACACAAGACATGCTTGGAGGTAAGGCGAGTCTATAGGCCACATTTCCTACTCGGTCAAGAATCTCAAATGGACCAATGAATCGAGGATTGAGTTTTCCTCTCTTCCCAAATCTCGTAACTCCCTTCCACGGAGCAACACGTAGCAATACATGATCCCAAACATTAAATTCCACGTCCTTTCGATGAAGATCCGCATAACTCTTTTGTCGATCCTGTGCTGTTTGTATACATTATCGGATCATTTGGATCTTTTCCGTAGTCATACGTACTAACTCTGGTCTCAACAATGTTGCTTCACCCACCTCATCCCAGCATACTAGAGAGCGACATTTTCTCCCATACAATGCCTCGAATGGAGCCACGCCTATACTTGCCTAATAACTGTTATTGTAGGAGAATTTCACCATTGGTAAGTACTTATCCCAACTCCCTTTGAAATCTAGAACACAAAGTCTCAATAGATCTTCAAGAGTTTGAATAGTCCATTCCGATTGCCCGTCCGTTTGAGGATGATATGCTGAACTGAATCGTAAATCGGTGCCCATAGCTTTCTGCAAACTAACCCAAAATCGTGAAGTAAATCTGGGGTCACGATCCGAAACTATGGATACTGGCATGCCATGCAATCTCACAATCTCATTTACGTACATACGAGAAAGACGTTCAAGGGAATAAGTCTCTCGTATCGGCAAGAAATGAGCATACTTGGTTAATCTATCGACAATAACCTAAATCGCATCTATGCCTTGAGAAACCTTAGAAAGACCCGTAATGAAATCCACGGTAATGTGTTCCCACTTCAATTTTGGAATCTCAAGTGGTTGCAATGGACCCTTCGGCACTTGATTCTCTGCCTTTACACGTTGACAAGTTAAACACCTCGAGATAAACTCCGCGATCTCTCTCTTCATATTGTTTCACCAAAATGTATGTCGAAGATCACGATACATTTTGGTACTCCCAGGATGGATTGCAAACGATGTGTTGTGTACCTCCATCATAATTCTATGCTTCATGTCAGAATCGTTAGGAACACAAAGTCTGGAGTTGACTCGAAGTATTCCTTCTTCATCGATTCTTCCTTCCGGAACCTCACCTTCTTGCACCTTCTTTCTCATCTTCATCAGCTCTGGATCTGTAGCTTGAGCAGTTTTAACTTTATCAATTAAAGCTGGTTCTTCGCATATTCTTGACATCATTGCACTCGTTCCCGCATATGATCTTCTACTCAACGCGTCAGCTACCACGTTCGCTTTTCCAGGATGGTATTGGATGGTATAGTCGTAATCTTTCAACAACTCAAGCCAACGTCGTTGCCTTATGTTGAGTTCATTTTAAGTGAAGAAATATTTGAGGCTCTTATGATCCGTATAGATCTCCACTTTCTGTCCATACAGGTAGTGTCTCCAGATCTTTAATGCGAAAACGACAGCTGCCAATTCTAGATCATGAGTATGATAATTTCTCTCATATTCTTTGAGTTGTCGCGAGGCATAGGCTATGACTTTCCCATGTTGCATGAGAACACATCCTAACCCTTTGCCCGAAGCGTCGCTGTAAATGACAAATCCATCCGAACCAGATGGTATCGTCAGAACAGGTGCCGAAATAAGTCTCCTCTTGAGCTCTTGAAAGCTCTTCTCGCATTCCTCGTTCCATACAAATTTTGTATCTTTTTGAGTCAGCTGAGTTAATGGAGTAGCGATTCGAGAAAATCCTTCCACGAATCTCCGATAATAACCAGCTAAGCCCAGAAAGCTTCGTACTTCGGTCACCGACTTAGGTTGCTCCCAACTTTGTATTGCTTCAATCTTCGCCGGGTCAACAGATACTCCACGTTTCGATACCACGTGCCTAAGGAATGCTACTTCCTCAAGCCAGAACTCGCATTTCTTCAGTTTGGCATATAGCTTATTTTCACGAAGCCTTTGAAGTACCAGCTTCAGGTGGTTCTCATGATCTTCACGACTTTTGAAATATATGAGGATGTCATCAATAAAGACAACCACAAACTGATCCAAATATTTCTCAAATATTCGGTTTATCATGTTCATGAACGTAGCATGGACATTGGTCAATCCGAAAGATATAACTAAAAATTCGTAATTCGCGTATCGAGTTCTAAAGACAGTCTTTGGAATGTCATCAGTTCTAATCTTTAACTGATGATATCCAGAACAAAAATTGATATTTGAGAAGAATTGTGCACCTTACAACTGGTCGAACAGGTCATCAATGCGAGGTAGCGGATACCTATTCTTGATGGTGACATGGTTTAACTCCCGATAGTCAATATAAAGTCGCATACTACCGTCTTTCTTCCTTATGAATAAAATAGGAGCACCTCAAGGAGACGTACTAGGACGAATAAAATCGATTTCTAACAACTCCTGTAGTTGGACCTTTAACTCCTGAAATTTAATAGGAGCCATTCGATATGAGGTTTTAGAAATGGGTTTTGTACCGGGTTCAAGGTTAATAAAGAATTAAACTTCACGTTCTGGGGGTAGACCGGGAAGTTCTTCGGGAAATACATCAGAAAACTCATTAACAACAGAAATATCATTCAAATCTGATGTATTCTGATTTAAATTAGTGACATGGACTAAGAAAACTTGACATCCATTTTTCAATAAACGAATAGCTTTATGACTTGAAATGACATTGATTGATTTGAATTCGCACAACGGGTTGTTTAGGAATATGAAAATAACAACTTTACGAAAACAATCAATTTTAGCAAGATGAGTGGTTAACCAGTCGATTCTAAAAATCACATCAAATTCAAGTATTTTCAAAGATATAAGATCAACAGGTAGGGTGAGAGTACCAATTTGAATCAACCAAGATTTGTAAACTGTAAATGTAACGAAGGTTTCACCCAACGGAGTTTCAACAGATAAGTCAAAGTCTAATTTCTCAGGAGTCAAGTTCAAACGTTGAGCACAAGTAGGTGAAATAACAGAATGAGTAGAACCGGTATCTAATAAGGTATAGACTTCACAAAAATTTATGATTAACTAACCCGTGATAAATTCATTCGGATTCCTTGAGTTTTGAGCAGTCTCGACAAACGCTCTTCCAGGAACCATCGACTTTGATTTGTCTGGGACAGTCTTTGGTGTCACTATCTCAGCTGGTCTTGACTTTGCTATAAAGCTCATTCCACCCTCAACTGTTTCGTCGTACTCCTGATCTATGATTTGAATCATTACTCTTTGATCCATATCGAATTGGGGTTGACCTCTATGCACAGGGTAATTCCAAATTCGATGTTGGATTCTTCCAATTGCTGCCGAAAAACTAAAATCCATATCGTCTATTTTGGCCTTCTTGGATCGGACGTCTCTTTCTAAAATATCAAAGCGTCGTGCGGCTTTTACCCATGCATCTTCAATTCTCACTCGTTCCGTTGCTTCTTCTTTCAGCTGATCGTTGACATTTGCATTTTCAGATTCCAGTTCTAATATCATATGCTCTGCCAGAGAGAGCTTCTGTTCAAGCCTCGCATATCGAGTAGCAAAATCTTGAATTTCTGTATCCCTTTCTTGAATTATTGTATCCCTTTGTTCCACGGCTGTTTGTCGTTCTTCACGCTGCTCTTCTAACTCATGAATATGATCTTGCAGTTCTACATTTCGATCATAAAATTCTCCTAACAAATCCTCCTCCTCAGGTTCATCTTCTTCCTCACTCTCAGCTGCTACCTCTGCGACTAGTCCGGGTGCAACAATTAATTCTTCACTCACCACATGGATATTTCTAATTTCTTCTTCTCCCGACATCACATTATCCTGATTGGTGATTAGAGGTGCCTCAACGGTCTCATTCACTCCATTGTTTAGATTTTCAGCTGCCATTCTTAAATACTGCCACAAAATAAGGGTTAATTAAACAAATTAACATATCACATATTAACCCTATGCTCCGACTGACCAATTAAATATCACATAAGCTTAGGTAGGACATACTAGTGAAGGATTTACTCGTCTCTCCCCTCCTAGTTCTATTCCCCAATCTCCGCCAGAGATCATATACCTAAGCTCTGATACCAACTGTGACAGCCCCCAAAATAGGTTCAATACCAACCCATTCTGAGTCGCCAAATACATGGTACAGAACTCCAAATACAAATCTTTTATATTAAACAGTCGTGCAAAATACGACCACACAACTGTGAGTGTCAATACAAACAAAATATTAACACTCAAATTCAGTCCTTACTAATTACAATTATTATCACATTATATTATAAAAATAGTGAGGACTACTACTGCTCTATTCTGACCATCACACTGATCCCCGACTAGTTCCCACAACATTCTCATTCCCTGAAGAGAAATATAGATGAATAGGGTGAGCTCAACTAGCCCAGTAAAGAATATTATGACTAAGATAATGAAAAATAAATTATCGTTAGTCTTCAACAATTCAGATAAAATATTATTGACAACAAGTTTTAGATCAATATTCGCAGCGGAAATAATAATTCATTAGAAGAATTAAGTAGAGAATGAAGTCTACTATCTTCTATGATTTAAAAGTCCATCATCAATATTTTATCCCTGTAACATCAATCAATATACATCTCAAATCAAATATTCATTTGTATCATCAGTTGGTCATGTTCATCTCAACACCTGTCCATCTTTGCACTACGGGCCAAAGATATTCATCAGGTAATCATTCATCTTTGCTCTACAGGCCAAAGATATTCAGTTATATCATCATTTAGGACTGAGGATGATGAAAAATATCTTAAAGTAAACGAATCCAGTAAGATAAAGGACAAAGATTAGGGATTCGTAATTTAGTTTATCCAAGTTCAAGAATATTCCATAATAATACTTTGTGGAGCAAAATTCAAGAATGAAGATCAAAACTTAGATCCAATCAAAGATAGGAACCTTACCAAGCAACTTGAACAAATAGAAATTTTTTTAATTTTTTTGTGAATAGTGTCGTATACTGTGAATAGTAACCCCGACGGAAAAAGTAAAAATTTTCATAAGAAAAATCATACTTCGTGAATAGTACTCGTGAATAGTATCGTATTCGTGAATAGTGTTGTATACGTGAATAGTGCCGTATACGTGAATAGTAACTCAGACAAGTAAAAATTTTATAAAAAAATTTATACTAATATTTCGATGAAATGATATTGAAAGTAATAACATCATTTACGAAAGAAAATAACATCCCTTACGAAAAAATAATAATATCCTTTACCTCAAAAGAACAATACTTCTGACTGAAATTTCAGGTATAATGCTGAAGAAAACTTGCACTGAATAACAACACTCAAAGTATCTAAATACTCACAAAAATACGCTTGATATTATAGAGAGAAAACTTCTAATTCTGGTGTGATTTTCAATTCTAAACTAAGCATCCTATTTATAGGAGAATGGAAGGATACTATTTAGAAAATAAAATCACGGACTACATAGTACATTCACGGGCGCCAAAGCCTTCGGCCGAATTTCTGAAAAAAAAATTTAATTTACTATGCAGCACTATGCAATAAAATATTCTAATAAAATAAAAAATTTAAATAAAATATAACATATTCTATTTATAATCTAATAAAACAAAACTTATAATATATATATATATATATATATTAAAAAAACTTACCTGCCTTATACGGCAGGTAATCTGATTATATATATATATATATATATATATATATAATTTATATAATAAATATATAAAATTTATATATATAAAACAAAACTTATAATATATATATTTATATATATTACCCTCCATTCACGTAAACTCCCCCTCCCCCATTTTCATTTTCATCACATGTGGGCCCCACCCATAATCCATCCAACATATGGGCCCCACCTTATATATATATAATATTTATATATATATATATATATATATATATATATATATATATATATATATATATATATACTGAATAACTTTCTACCGATTATTGAAAATGAGTAAATGGGGGTCCAAAATAATACGCCAAACTTACAACAAATACTGATAAAAATACCTCAGCACTAATTCCTTCTTTTATATCCACAAAAATAAATATTTCTTTATCATATAAATTAATAATTAATTATTCCCAAATAATATTACAGAACTACAATATTGACAATCAGGTCGTTCCTAGGAAAGTGGGGGCCTTCCGATAAAGATTTTTTCTTACTAGCGCTCAATTAAATAACCCCTCCTAGACAGAACTTTCTTAGACATTGCCAATAATGCTATCTAATAATATTATTCAAATAATATGAGTTATTGATTTGATAATTTGAAATACTGTGAAATGACAATTATTGAATCAACAAAATATTATGCAATTATCAATGTAGCAATTATTGAATCAATAATATAAAATATTGAACAGTAATTACTGTAACAATTATTGAGTAGTGACTTCTTACGTAAGAATCAATAATTAGAATTATTGTGCAATACCGTGTGCTACTGTGCAACACCGCGTATTACTGTATTTTAACCACCGATTATTTTAACAGTTTTAACGGTAACAACCACGCCGTTATTTTTAGAAAACTCATTCTTGTCGTTTTCTTAATCCGACAGTTATTCCGTTGTGGGGTCCACAAATAGCTGCGCCGTCGTACGAATATTCTCCGACAACAAGAATATTCCACGACCAAACGAATATTTCCCGACAACAATGAATATTTTATAACCACTTGCTTATTTTAAAATATTTGCACATTTCACCCATAACTTTTCACATTTATCAAATCAACACCTTACTATTTTAAAATAATATATAAAGAAAATTAAATATTTATTAATAAAAGTTGGGGTCTTACATATGCTATATATTACAATCAAGTTTAATTTATTTATTTATTATTTATAATTAATTGTAGATAGATAAAATTATACAACACTAAATATTTGGGCTGAAAAAGATAAATCTCATATATTGCTATCAAGTGTTACTCCCTCTTTCCACTTTTCAGTCTCGTCTGAGTCGTCTCTGGTCTCGTCTGAGTCGTCTTTGCTGCTGCTGATCGACAATCGATTGACTCATCGGTAGTCGACAGATCACAGATCGACTCTCCAATCACCATCTCGGTCTCCATCTTATTTCTCAGTCTCCGATCAATCTTTGCGCTACTTCTTTTTTAGGTAATAAGATTAACACTTGATTATTAGCTTCTTCTCCACAGATTCTAGGGTTTGTTATGAAATAGTTTTGTTTTGGGTTATTAAGTTATGTTTCTTCATTTGTTTTCTGAATTTTTTCCCTGAGTTTTATTCATAATTTCTTGAATTAAGTTCAATATTTCTTGAATTAAGTTTGTTTTTATTTCTAGGGTTTGTTATGAAATAATTTTGTTTTGGGTAATTAAGTTTTGTTTCTTAATTTGTTTTTGAAAACGCATGAATTGTTTTCCCTTAGTTTTAGACTTTAGTTCATAATTTATTTTTTTATGTCAAAATGTTTACTTCAGAAAATAATAAAAAAGGGTATAGCTTAAAACTTTGGCTTTCCCATATCCAGTGTTATCAATTAACTTATTTTGTTTGGATGGAAACAATTTCGAGAGACCAACTTTGGGAATGTATTGAAAGTTCCACTCTAATACTATCCATTGTATATGAGCTTTTAATTGGTAGGCATCTGTCTTGTAATCAAGATTTGTGCTTGGTGTTTTAAACTCATATATCATTGTTTATAAGCTGCTCTTTTTATTTACTTTGTGCATCAGCTATTTGAAATATCATATTTCAATATTGATTGCCTTACACATCCAGTACTGCTTAATTGACTCCCTTGTTCCTAAACAGAACTCAATAACTGGAGAACTTTGGCAATTTTAGCTGAACTTTCATGTTTTGCTTAGCTTTCCTTGTATTGAACTTTGGCAATTTTTTTTGTTGGAACAATTATGTGATGGTTTGGATGTTACTTCAGTATAATCTTGTTCAACTCTATGATCTGTTTTTATGGAAAAGATTAATTAAAATTCAAAGGGGAGATTTTAAACTTAGATTTGGAACAATAAAGGGTAATTTAATAATTAAACAAGTAATTGATAGATGAAACCAAAATCTGGGGTCGGAAAAATTTGGGTGACAACTTTGAAATTTGGAAGAGTGTGGGTAAAAATGATAAAGTTTCATATTCATCCTTTTGATTGAAATAAATATAACCTATTATGTGATACATATAAAAATGCATGCATAAATACATATACATATATATGTATATATGTATTAATAAAGTATATAGTGTTTCCTGTGTCTTATATCATACGCTATCAGAAAAAGACGTTTCTATGTTTCTATTTCTTTAGTGTCTGTTTCTCTGTTTCGCTTCCCTGATACTTAGTCTTTCACAGGTTAAGTATATGACTTGATATGGACTTAACAAATGATTTGCCTTTTCCTTCATCTGATAGATATGTGATCCTCCTGCCAGTGTGTACAAATGGTACTTGTTGCCTAAAGACGCAGAAACGTATCTTCTATCTAGTGGGCTTAAGAATGCTCTTTATTCCATAAGAGCTGCAGATCTAACAGAGGGACTCTTTGGTACTCTTGTGCCTTGCCCTTTTCAGGTGAGATGTTTTATCATATAATACATATGACTTTTGCAATCAGATTCCCCCCCCCCCCCCAAAAAAAAAAAAACAAAAAATAGAAATTGTTTTGTGGAAGTAATCCATTTGAATGTAAATATACAGAGTTTGGACCTCTCATTAGTGGAAAACAAAAGCGTTGAAATGGACTAGATAAGGACTAAGATCTCATTCCGTCTACTTTATTTGAACTCCAGAAGTATGCATACTTTTTAGAATGGTTGTTTGCTATGTTCTGACCCCCTCCCCCAAATATAGGGATGTCATGCACCTAATCTAATTTAACCCACACCTTCACTGTTGATATGCCATTTTGGTACATGTTGAATGGTTTGTATTGGATTCTCTTTTTTCTGCTTGGTCTCGGGCAATGTGGTATGATAGTGACTGTTTTTGTCTGGTTT
Source organism: Panax stipuleanatus (assembly GCA_020205555.1). Taxonomy (NCBI): domain Eukaryota; kingdom Viridiplantae; phylum Streptophyta; class Magnoliopsida; order Apiales; family Araliaceae; genus Panax; species Panax stipuleanatus. The sequence goes on from CM035121.1 coordinate 69,968,703, forward strand.
TGATTTGAAATATTAATCTCGCATATATATATATATATATATATATATATATATATATATATATGAGCACTTTTCATTCAGTAATCTTCTAAAACATATTAGTTAAGTTCATTCAGATTCTTCCGAAACATAAAATATTTGTATTAAGCACCAGTAATTCTATAACGATAAACGAATCGTTGTTTTGATAAAATGAATATAGAGAGTAGATAGAGTGTAATTATTAGTATCGGTACCGGTATCGGTACATAATTTTTTGTACTTTCGATGAATTCTCATAACAATATGGCCATCAACAAGTTTTTCTTATCATTTTTAATGTGTTGTAATTCTCAAATGTTTGGTCCTGTGTAATAATACCTATCATATATGCGTGTGTGTGTATATATGACTAGAGTTTCCTTACTTGGCTTGTAGGAATGTACTGAGCAGACTAGATGTCGTAAGTTGACTCTGTCATCTTCTTTTTACTGCATGATATATTCAGAGGTGAGTGCAGGTTTTACTTGATTATAAACCCTTGCCTTTGTTAATACTCTTTTTTTTAATCTGAAATGGAGCATATATTTCGTATTTGAAACTAGTCTACCATGCTGCCACATTTCTGTACTGGTCCTGGTGGTAATATCATCTTTTTAAATATTTTAACTTCGAGTTTTGCAAATTCAAGTATGAAATGTTGTCACGTAATATAACGCTTTTGTCATGACTACACTTCTGATGATATTAGGGCATGACATTTCAAGCAATTGGATATGTATGCTTCTTGTTTACTATATACATAAAATTCCACGTATGTCCAACACATAGTGTATCACTGTGTTTGAACTTTGAAATGGGTTCTTAGTACTTTCTTAAGACAGGTGCTTCAGAAAAGCAAAAAGGCTGTTACGTTAAATTATTTACTCTATACACAAAGTTAGCTTTCTAAACTAATAAAGCAAAGAGGCTGTTGCGCTAAATTAGCTTTACATGTATCCTTCTTCTGCTTTGTTGGGACAGGACAAGGATGAGTCAATTGCTTCTTCTTTTTTTCGATTGACGAGCTCATAGAGAAAGCAGATGGTTTTGTTGGTGTTTTCCTTGGTATGCTATTATGTGTTTTCTTATGTTACACTTTATACTTGGTGGAATATTGATCTATGCATGCTACATTTTACAATTTGGTTCCCCAAATTGCTTGTATGATTTGATTTCATTGTTTTCAGAGCATAAATATGAGATAATAAAGTGCTTGCAAGCTTGGAAACACATATGCGGAATGACTGGTGATGGTGTTAATGATGCTCCTGCTCTAAAGAAGGCTGATATTGGGATTGTTCGACTGATACAGAAACATTCTATAATGCAGATACTGATAATTGCATTACTAACTGTAGTGGGTAAAGGGAAGAGTTCTTCATAGTTTCCATATTTAAAACATTTGCCACGTAGTTATGACATATTGACAAGTTTTGGTTAATTAGAGATGTAAGCTTTAAAGGTTTGTTTTAGTCTATTAGTTGATATTTATTTTTGAAATTGTTGTTGCTATTTTTCTTTTATTTTTTTTTTGTTATATATGTTCATTAATGATAAAATTATTTAAGTGAAGTAATTGAAATGCTTGGTAGGTAAATGATGCAACCTTGGCAGCAGAAAATGCTTAGTATTCCCTTCTATTAGAGTTGTTTATCTTTTTTCTTTAACATATTTGATGCAAAATTACTTAAATTTTTATTGTATAGATATACTTTTATTAATGCACATGCCAATGAGATTATATTTCATGCTCTGTTCAAATCTTCAGAAAAACTCAGTGAGAAAAAAATTATGGTCTATCTTTAATACACTCAATTGTCTTGTGCTTAATTGTCTAGATAGTGTTTCCTCTTTAGTCCCTCACACTTTAGATTCATGTGGGGAGTGTGGTGTGTTAGGTGAGACCATGTTCTATGTTCCTGCAGAAAACACTTTTTTATTCATCCCAATCATAAGCCGCTACAGTTTTTCTATGTTCTTGTAGAAAACACTTTTTTTCCTTAGGCTCTTGGTTTGCATATGTGGAAATCCTAAGGAGTGGTTGTTTACCTCTGAAATACATGATGGGACTTGGGTAGTATGATTATGATGTGGTTTTGCTGGTTTTACTTTTTGTTGCTGGTTGTCTTCTAAGTAGAGCTGCTTTTTTTTTTCTCTTGTGAAGTTGTGTAGATGTCATCACAAGAGATTTGGTAAACAACTCCTGTGGCTACCAATGCTTGTTGGCTTGCTGATAATATTACTATCACTATTCTGAGTTGTTTGGTGTTTTCGTGGACTACTGTTGGCCCAGATTCAAATAACAATGCATTAACTTTGGAAATGACATTATCTTTGGGGATGGCTTTATCGAGGTAAGATAAATTTTGTGACTAGGAGTCGTTACACTGTAATCGATATTCTTGCATTACTAGTAGAAGTGACTTACAATAATACATCATTTTGAGATTCTTGAAAAATAGTAATTTTATCAAAATCAAAATGTATATTAAGAACTACAACACTAATCACATAATTTGTTTTATTAAGTTTTTATTTTTCATTGACAGTTTTGGTTACACTTACTGACACCCAAAGCTGAAATTCCATGAGAAACAGGTTCAGGCTGCAAAACATATGGTGAAACAAGAAAGAAGTGGTTACAAGGAACAACTAATGTTGTGCGATAATTTATATAGGTATTTGAGGTATGTACTAGAATACTTCCTTCACATTTTAAGAGCCTGTAGAAAAAAGACTAACTACGATATAAAATAATTTAATTGTAGGATGCTAAGAACAAGAATTGAGCACATTGATTCTGCCTGGTGACCATTTATACCGAATGAACTATATGAATTTTGTTCAGGTAAAAATATAGATGGAATATTGTCTCCTACTATATTACATGTTTTGGTGAAGCTAAGAAGTTTAAATAATCATTGAAAATCTTCTTGTAGAAGCATATTGACATAAATGCTAATATTATTGTTTCGTGTATACCCATGGATGATAGGTATGTCAGCATTTTCTATTTAAAATGTTATGGTGATATACCCACAGAGTTTTGGTAATTCCTCCATCTTGTGCACTCATGCTCTGAATGTTGTGAAAGCGAGTAGCAGTCATGCTTGTGTGTGTTGTACTAAACTGTTCTTTCCCTGGTTAAGTAGTGATTTGGTATTTCTTGGGCAGTTTGTTGAAAGTGCCAACTTTGTACATATGTCACAATAAATTATCTAGATAGTTGATTGTAAAGATGATGAATGATCATGTACCGGATGATTTTATTTAATTAATAATATTTGAGTTTTTTGTTCTTTTGTCATAATTTGTTATGGGGTCATTGAACCATCATTTATTTTGTTTATAAAATAATTTCGACATTCGTTACATAACAAAGAAAAGGCAACATTTATATCGTTGCAAAGATAAAACTAACGACAACATATAGTGTTGTTGCTAATCGATAACTTTCGTTGCTTTTGAAAAATAATCAGCATCGAACATCATCGTTTCTAATTGATCATAATTATCCAGAACAAAACTAAAGACAACGAGTAATTTCATTGCAAATTAATATATGATCGGTTTATTATGCACATTTATCAATGAACATCGTTGCCAAAAAGTATATAATCAGCAACGAAAATCAGTTAAGGCAACAATTTTTATACTGTTCAGCAATGGCAAATATCGTTGGCAAATGTGTATTAAACGCAACAAATTTTATTTTCGTTGGCAAAAAAAAAGATTTCTTTCGTTGCCAATTAGACAGATTTTGCAACGAAAGTTATTTTTCAGTAACAATTTCTTAATAAATATGCTACAAAATATTTCGTTGCAAAATGATCTATGATTTTACACGAAAACAAACTTTCGTTGCGAAATATCTCACTTTCTGCAACGAAAAAAAAAATGTCGTTGCTAGACAATTAGCAACGCTCATTGCGCAACGAATGGTCCAACGACCAAAAAATTGTTGCAAATGACCTTTGGCAACGAAATTTTGCACCTTTAGCAATAAAAATCGTTTGTTGCAAAATTAACATTTTTTGTAGTGAACTCAACATGCGGCAATGACGTTGGCTTGAGCTGTTGAAAGATTACGACCATACGATCTAATACCATCCTGAAAAAGCGAAAGTGGTAGCTGACATGTTGAAAAGAAGATCATATGCGGGAACGAGTGCGATGCTGTTAACATAAAGGCACATTTTGTATGACTTACAAAGGATGGAGTTAGAGTTAAAGACTCCAGGGACCCACGTGAAGATGACAAATATACGCGTAGAACCAGCTTTAATTGATAAAGTTAAAGCTGCTCAAGCTACAGACCCGGAGCTGATGAATATGACGAAGAAGGTTCAAGAAGGTGCTATACCAGAAGCAAGAATTGACGAAATGGGAATACTTCTAGTCAACTCCAGACTTTGTGTTCCTAACGACTCTGATTTGAAGTATAAAATCATAATGGAGGCACACAACACACCGTTTGCAATTCATTCTGGGAGTACCAAAATGTATCATGATCTTCGACATATATTTTGGTGGAGCAATATGAAGAGAGAAATTGCAGAGTTTATCTCGAGGTGTTTAACGTGTCAACGTGTCAAGGCAGAGCATCAAGTGCCAAAAGGTCTATTGCAACCACTTGAATTTCCAAAATGGAAGTGGGAACACATCAACATGAATTTCGTTACAGCTCTTCCCAAGTTTTCTCAAGGCATAGATGCAATTTGAGTCATTATCAAAAGATTAACCAAGTCTGCTCATTTCTTGTCTATACGAAAAACTTATTCACTTGAACGTCTTGCTCGTATGTACATAAATGAGATTGTAAGACTGCATGGTATGCTAGTATCCATAGTTTTCGATCGAGACCCAAGATTCACTTTACGATTTTGGGTCAGCTTGCAGAAAGCTATGGGCACCTATTTACGATTCAGTTCTACATATTATCCTCAAACGAACGGGCAATCGAAAAGGACTATTCAAACTCTTGAAGATCTATTGAGACTCTGCCTTCTAGACTTCAAAGGAAGTTGGGACAAGTACTTACCATTGGTAGAATTCTCCTACAACAACAATTATCAGGCAAGTATAGGCATGGATCCATTCGAGGCGTTGTATGGATGAAATTGTCGTTCTCCAGTATGCTGGAACGAGGTGGGTGAAGCAATATTGTTGTGACCAGAGTTAGTACGTATGACTACGAAAAAGATTTAAATGATCCGGCAATATATACAAACAGCACAAGATTGACAAAAGAGTTATGCGGATCTTCATCGAAGGGACGTGGAATTTAATGTCGGAGACCATGTATTGTTACGTGTTACTCCATGGAAAGGAGTTACGAGATTCAGAAAGAGAGGAAAGCTCAACCCACGATTTATTAGTTCCATTTGAAATCCTCGATCGAGTAGGAACTGTGGCTTATAGACTCACCTTATCGCCAAGCATGTTTCATGTTCATAACATTTTTTCACATATCCATGCTACGTAAATATGTGAAAGACCCAAACCACATTATTGAATTAGAACCAGACGAGATAGCCGAAGATTTAACGTATAAGGAGGTACCTGTCAAGATCATGGATAAGAAGGAACATATTTTACGCTCAAAAGGTTAAACCTCAAGTCAAAGTTTTATGAAAAAATCATGATATTGAGTAAATGACCTGGGAGTTAGAATCTGAAATAAAAGCAAAGTATCCTCACCTCTTCGAAAATCCAGGTACGTACGTCAATTTTGAGGACGAAATTTCATAAGAAGGAGAGGTTGTAAGACCCAAACTTTTTATTAATAAGATTTAATTTCCTATATATATTATTTTAAATAGTAAGGTGTGAATTTAATAAATGTGATAGTTATGGGTAATATGTGTAAATTTTACAAAGTAAGCAAGTTTTCATAAAATATTCGGGGAATATTCGTTTTGTCGGATAATATTTTTTTTGTCGGGGAATATTCGTACGACGGCGCAATCATTGGTGAGCCCATAACAGAATAACTGTCGGATGAAGAAAATGACAAAAATAAGTTTTTTAAAAATTAACGGCGGAATTTTTACTGTTAACTATTGAAATACCCGATGATAAAAGTACAGTAATACGCGTTGTTGCACAGTAGCACACGGTATTGCACAGTATCTCTGATTATTGATGCTTACATAAGAAGTCACACAGTATTTCATTCAATAATTGCTACAGTGATAATTGCATAATATTTTATATTATCAAATCAATAATTATTACAACACAGTAACTCATATTATTTAAATGGTATTATTAGATAGCATTATTGGCAATGTCTAGAAAGTTCTGTTAAGGAAAGGGGTTAGGTTATATAATTGCGCGCCAATAAGGATAAATTCTTATCGGAAAGCCCTCTCTTTCCTAGGAACGATCTAGTTGTCAATATTGTGAGCTTATAATATTAATTGTGAATAATTAATATGCGGTGGATATTTGTTCAATTTTTGTTACGAATGGAAGAATTTTAGAATGAGATATTTGTTGAATGTTTGACATATTTTTCTGTGGAATTATAATTATATTCTCTGATAAAATATTCATTCAAATATATTATTATAATATTATATTATAATAATATAGTTTTTTTAATATAATATTATAATAATATAATAATATTATATTATATTAACTTTGTCAGATTGTTAAGTTTTTTTTTAAAACTTCCCGTGCACTTCTCTTTTTTCTAATGGGAAGAATACTTCCTGCAAAATCCTTTTATTTCTATATGTGTGGGCCCTCAATCAATAAAAAAGAAAGAAAGAAAGAAAGAAAGAAAGTTAGGCGGGAGAAAAATTAGGCAGAGAAGGAAAGAAAAAAAAGGACGGTTAGGCAGAGAAAAGTTAGGCAGAAAATTTATTTTTTCTTCCGTGCTGCACTATAAAAAGGGTGGTTACCCTTCATCTAAAACACACCAGAAAACACATGTGTTCCTACTACAATATTGTGAGTATTTCTTTTGAGTATAAGAATACTTTGAGTGTAGCTTATAGTGCAAGATTTTCTTAGGATTATATCCGGTATACTAGTCAAATCTAGTTTTCTACTAAGGTAATTGATTTTATTTTCTTTCAATATTCGTAAATGATATTATTTTTCTCGTAAAGGAAGTTATTTTCTTTCAATATTCGTAAATGATATTATTTTATACTCGTAAGGGATATTATTTTCTTTCATATTCCATATTATGTAAGTGATATTATTTCATTTCATATTCCTAAATTTAAACTTACTATGGTAAGTATTGCTTCTATAATTCCTGAAATGATTAGAATTTCTTTAAGGTTTGTGCTTCATTTAATATCATTTCACTGGAATATTGGTCTGAACTTTCTTATGAAATTTTAATCTTTTCATGTCAGGGTACTATTCATACGGTACTATTCACAACGAAATTAAATTTTCTTTTCTTTGTCCAAGTTATCTTTTATGAATCTTGTTCTTTAAATTGGATCCATGTTTTGATCTTCATGTTGACAATTTGGATATTTTTGAACTCTAGATAAATTGAATTATAATTCTCTAATATTTATCCTTGATCTCACTAGATTCATTCTTTATATCATTGTCATAATCCTCAGACTTAAATTGTGGTGAAAGTTATCTTTGGCCCGTACTACAAAGATGAACTGTTGATTGATGAATATCTTTAGCCCGTAGTGCAAAGATGAGCTGTTGATTGATGAATATCTTTGGCCCATAGTGCAAAGATGGACAGATGTTTGGCATGATCATGACCACTGGTTATACAAATGAATATTTTTGGCCCGTAGTGCAAAGATAAATTATTGATTTAAAATTGAAAGTCCAATAATAATCTAGAAGGAGGGTTGAATGGATTATTACTGGTTAAAAAATTATCTTAGGCCTTCTTGAATTTTTAGCAGATTAATTTATAGTGTCAGAAATTAATATGCAGAGTTCGATAAATTTAATCATACAATGCACAGAGATTTATCTGGTTCACAATATACAGCTCGGGTATATTGCTACGTCTAGTCTCAAGCTCCTCTCCAGGGCTTGAGATCCTATTACTCCCAGTAATAAATGCTTCTTATTAGGTGGAGAAACCTTTACAAAATTTTATAGATCAACTTACAACTCTTCACAACTAATTATCTTGGACGATGAACTCCCAGCTCCTTCCTCAAGCTTAGTTGAACCTTCTTTTGTAGCTCATAACTATTTTATAACCCGGTCTTGAAATAACAATCTCTTCCTCACCTCACAAGTTCACTAGAGACCCAACTCCCAGTTGACCTCTCTAAGAGTCTGGTCTTGGTCAAAGAATTTTTGTCTTTCTCACAGATATAAAATAAACTGACTCTACCCTTTTTTTTTTACAAAAAGATTATTTTGAATTTGTTTCTAAAGTAAGCAGATAAAGTTTAGTACAGACTAATAAAAGTTCAAGACTTTTATGTGGAATGCTTCAGATAAGCAGATGTGTATTTTATGATCAATGAATAAAAGTTCAAGACTTTTATATAAAATGCTTTAGATAAGCAGATATGTATTTAAGGATCAGTGAATAAAAGTTCAAGACTTTTATATGAAATGCTTCAGATAAACAGATATGTATTTTATGATCAATGAATAAAAGTTCAAGACTTTTATATGAAATGCTTCAGATAAACAGATAAATAAATTGATGCAGTTTTATAAAGAAATTCTTTTCTTTTGATAAAGAATATTTTTCTATGGTTTAAATACTCTTAGAAAAGATTCTTCTTTATAAAAAACGTGTTTCTATGGTTTTGAAAAGATATAAATTTGATTTTAGAAAACCATATAAAATCACTTATAGTGCAACAAGTATTTTTTGTTTAATAAGTAAGTTTATAATTGAAATACTTGTTTATGAAAGTTTATCAAATATAATAGATTTATCAATTATATAGTACTTGATGAAATTTGTTTCACCCACGTATATATATTATATTATATTTGATCTATGTTGTGAAAATTTGGCCGCTCAGGATTTAAAGACCGTTTCAGAGACTTTTATAAAAGTAACATCCGAATTATCCGGTATCTAAGTACTGACCAAATGTGTGTTTCACAATCCGATAATTATATAAATATTTTTCAATACTTATATAATGTATCAATATTAATAAAAAGTTACTTAGGATTTAAAGACCGTTTCGGAGAATTTCATATAAATGACATCCGAATTATACCGGTATCTAAGTACAAACTTTTTTATAATATTTAATAGATTAAATATAAATATATATAAATGTGTATCACAAATAAGTATGATAAATATTCACCCATTTATATATATTATATTATATTTGATCTATGTTGTGAAAAATTTGGCCACTCAGGATTTAAAGACCGTTTCGGAGACTTTTATAAAAGTAACATCCGAATTATCCGGTATCTAAGTTCTAACCAAATTGTTTGTTTCACAATCAGATAATTATATAAATATTTTTTAATACTTATATAATGTATCAATATTGATAAAAAGCCACTTAGGATTTAAATACCGTTTCGGAGAGTTTCATAAAAATGACATCTGAATTATCCGGTATCTAAGTGCAGACTTTTTATAATATTTAATAAATTATATATATATATATATATATATATATATAAACGTGTATAACAATTTATATTTAATATATCTATATATATAAGCAGTTATGAGATAATATAAATACAGAAATTTAATGACTTATCTCAACTACTTTGACCAATTTAATCTTCTTTCAAGAAATAGAACTTTGAAATAGAAGATGTAGAGAAAACTTTTTCAGAGAGATTATGTAGGCAAGGAGATATAGATTTTCTTTGCTTTGTGAATTGTTAAATTTAGAATGAATGAAAAGCTTCCTATGTAAGACCCCAACTTTTATGAATAAAGATTTAGTTTTCTTTATATATTATTTCGAAATAGTAAGGTGTTGACTTGATAAATATGAAAGTTATGGGTGAAATGTGCAAATATTTTTAAAATGAGCAAGTGGTTATAAAATATTCTTGTTGTCGGAGAATATTCGTTTGGTCGTGGAATATTCTTGTTGTCGGGGAATATTCGTACGACTGCGCAGCTATTTGTGGGCCCCCACAACGGAATAACTGTCGGATATAGAAAGCGACAGAAATAACTTTTTACAAGATAACGGCGTGGTTGTTACCGTTAGTACTGTTGAAATACCCGGTGGTTAAAATACAGTGATACACGGTGTTGCATAGTAGCACACGGTATTGCACAGTATTTCGAATTATTGAGTCTTACGTGAGAAGCCATTACTCAATTATTGTTACAGTAATTACTGTTCAATATTTTATATTATTGACTCAATAATTGCTACGTTGATATTTTATATTATTGACTCAATAATTGCTGCATTGATATTTTATTGACTCAATAATTGCTACGTTGCCATTTTATATGATTGATTCAATAATGACTACAGTTGATATTTTGTAGTATTGATTCAATAATTGTTGTTGCACAGTATTTCACGTTATCAACTCAATAATTCATATTATTTGAATAATATTATTAGATAGCATTATTGACAATGTCTAAGGAAGTTCTGTCTAGGAGGGGTTATTTAATTGCGCGCCAGTAAGGAGAAGTCCTTATCGGAAGGCCCCCTCTGTCCTGGGAACGACCTGGTTGTTAATATTGTAGTTCTATAATATTATTTGTGAATAATTAATTATTGATTTATATGATAAGGAAATATTTATTTTGTGGATATTAAAGAAGGAATTGGCGCTGGTGAGTTTTTATCAATATTTTGGTGTGAGAAATCATCTGTTTTTGGATTTCGGATAATTTATGTTTGGAATTTGGAAAAACTTCCTTCTTCAAAGTTGTAGAGAATTAAATTTCCTATGAAAGGACATAGAATTTGTATTTTTCTGACGAAGGGGCTATTTGTTATGAATTATTGAAGTTTTGGAAAATAAATATTTTTTTAATAAAGGGTGGGACCCACTTTTGTTGGTTTGTTGAAAAATCAGAATTTTTGGGCAGCAGCCAGGCGGCGGAAGAAAATAAAATAAAATAATATTATTTTATTATTTTAATCTCCTTTGGCATCCTAAGCTTTTCCTATAAATAGGGTGCTTAGGTTAGAATTGAAAATCACACCAGAAATCAGAAGTTTTCTCTCTCTATAATATCGAGCGTATTTTTGTGAGTATTTTAATACTTTGAGTATTAGCATTCAGTGCAAGTTTCTTTCGAAATTATATCCGATATTCCAGCCAGAAGTACTATTATTTTGAGGTAAGGGATGTTATTTTCTTCCGTAAATGATGTTATTCTTTTCAATATCATTATATAGAAATATTGTCATGGATTTTATGTTGAAATTCTTACTTTTTCCGTCGGGGTTACTATTCACGTATACGGCACTATTCACGTATACGGCACTATTCACGGAAAAATTAAATTTTCTTCTATTTGTCCAAATTGCTTGTTAAGGTTACTATCTTTGATTGTATCCAAGTTTTGAGCTCTATTCTTGAATTTTGCTCCATAATTGATTATTACGAGGTATTTTTTGAATTGGATATACTGAAATACGAATCCTTAGTCTTTGTCTTTTATCTCACTGGATTCATTTTTTTTAAATATTTTTCATCATCCTCAGTCCTAAAAGGTGATGTAACTGAATATCTCTGGCCTGTAGAGCAAAGATGAATGATTACCTGATGAATATCTTTGGCCTGTAGTGCAAAGATGACAGGTGTTGAGATGAATATGACCACTGATGATACAAATGAATATCTTTGGCCTGTAGTGCAAAGATGAATATTGATTCGAGATGTATATTGATTGATGTTACAGGGATAAAATATTGATGATGGACTTTTAAATCATAGAAGATAGTAGACTTGATTCTCTGCTTAACTCTTCTAATGATTTGTTATTTCCGCTGCGAATATTGATTTAAAGTTGGTTGTCCATTATATTTTATCTTATTTGTTGAAGACTAACGATAATTTGTTTCCCATTATCTTAGTCATAATATTCTTTACTGAGCTAGTTGAGCTCACCCTTTTCATCTGTTGTCCTCTTCAGGAAATGAGAATGTTGCGGGGACTAGTCGGGGGACAGAGTGATGGTCCGAGTTAGAGCAGTAGTAGTCCTCATTATTTTTGATAAATAGTGTGACAATAATTGTAATGAGGACTTAGTTTGAATCTTAATATTTTCTACATATTTGTACTGAGACTCACAGTTGGGTGGTCGTATTTTGCACGACCGTATGATATAAAGTTTGTATTTGAATTCTGTACCATGTATTTGGCGACTCAGAATGGGTTGGGTTGAATGGACCTATTCTGGGGGCGTCACATCCTATTTCTAAGATTTTGAAGTTGAGGGCAAAATAGTAATTTTTAAATCTGATTTTTGAATCAAAGGTTCAAATTGCATGATAAAAAATTAATGGTTTCGGATGAGAGGATAGCACACGGATTGAGCAACTCTGAAAATCAAGTTTGTCAATCTGACCAAGTTTTGTATTTCAAAAGTATTGTATGTTGGTTTCTTTCAAAATGGGCAAGCATTTTTCAAAGACAAAAACCATGCAAGTGGTTTCTTCAGCACATGCACACACATTTGCACAAGCACACTTCATTTACATGCATTCACACTTGCACTCTTATTTTGCACACACACGTCAGCACACATATATGCATTCTCATTTGCACACACGGCACATGCATGCATTAAATATATATATATATATATATATTGCATTTATCTTATATATATATATATATATATATATATACATACCGAATATATATATATATTTAAATGGTTTTGAAATACTTTTTGCCCAATAAGAGTTTAGAAAGATTTGTTTAGAAAAGAATAGGAATCTCCTTCTCTTAGGAAATGTTAATATTTGAATAAATTTAATTAACACTTGATAATTAATTTATCAAGGTCAAGAAAAATAAATTCAATTTTAGGATGAAAACTATTTTTGATAGGAATAAAATAGGATAATTAAAATTAAAATTTATAATAATCCTATAGAGAGGATTCTACCTATTTTATTTTTAATCCTATTTACTAAGTTTGTTATCATCAAACATCATCAAAATAAATTGATTTGTTTGGAGACCTATCAGAAATATTTATTGATTGATGTTACAGGGATAAAATATTGATGATGACTTTTAAATCATAGAAGATAATAAACATCATGCTCTACTTGACTCTTCTAATAGATTGTTATTTTCGCTGCAGTTGTTGATCTAAAACTTGTTGTCCATTATATTTTATCTGATCTGTTATTGTTAAAGGCTAAAGATTATTTATTCTTCATTATCTTGGTCATAATATTCTTTATTGGGCTAGTTGAGCTTACCCTTTTCTTTGATTGTTCTATTCAGGAAATGAGAATATAGCTGGGACTAGCTGGGGAATGGAGTGATGGTCCAAGATAGTGCTATAGTAGTCCTCACTATTTTGTAAAATAATGTGATAATAATTATAACGAGGACTGAATTTGAGCGTTGATATTTTCATATTATATACGACATAATATCTGTATTGAAGCTCACAGTTTGTGTGGTCGTATTTTGCACGATAATTTTATATAAAAAGATTTGTATTTGGATTCTGTACTATATATTTGGCGACTCAGAATGGGTTGTGTGGACCTATTTTGGGGACGTCACATCAAAGGCTACAAGAAAATTCAGAAGAAAGACAAAGGCCTTGTAGCTAGAAGATCGTGGAGTGAATCAGATAATGATACGAACTCTGTGTCAAGTGAAGATGAAGAACCTCAAATGGCCAACCTATGTTTGATGGCCAAGGAAGTCAAAAACAAGAAAAGCACTGACCATCATAAAATTAGCATTGATGAGGTATTTGATTTCAACTCTCTTGATGTGGATATTGATGATTTAAGAACTGAATTGCATGATATAACTTATGATCTGCATCAATATATGAAATGGTTCAGAGTTCTGTCTAAAGATTATTATCTTCTTCAACAAGAGAAAGAGAAAGTTCAAGAAGAACTGAAGACAACTATTCTAAGCACTTTTTCTCTCCCTCTCTAATCTTGAAACTGAGAATAAAAGCTTAAAACAGACCAATGAGCTCAGTGCACAAAGATAGTTAAACCTAGCTTCTAAAATTAAGGAGCTAGAAAAGGCAATCCTGATGTGGAACAAGTCTTCTTCATCTATGGACTTTATGATCTCTAGTTAGAGAAATTCTTCTGACAGATCAGGTCTAGGTTTTGGGGACTCTCCCTCAGAATCATGCGTGGAAAAATCATTGGAAACTAACATCAGCAGTTCTTCAAATCTTAATAGAGGCATTACGTTTGTGAAATTCACACAAAGCATAAAGCCGATAAATCCTAGCTCTTCTGATCAAAGTAATGTTTCTAGACATAACGAATCCCATGCTGGTCTAGAATTTAGAAAAGTCAAGAGTAAATCAACTTCTACTTTCCAACCTCGAATGATCGTAGAGTCAAATAAAACTGGCTCCACGAACCAACCAGGAAAGAATCCTAGAGTTGAGGTTCACTCTAAAAAATCTCTGAATCACAGAGCACTATGGAAAAAGAAGAATCAGCATAAGAAAAAGGCTACCATATATTCACATATGTCCATGTTAAGAAAGAATCCACACACACACAAGCATGCATCATACTAGATGTTTTGTATGTGATAAATATGGTCACAAAGCTGCAACATGCTATTATAACCCTGTGAACCATAGACCTAAAGTCAAGCAGATTTGGGTCCCCAAGGGAACTAATAAAGTAGGACCCAAGCACGTCTAGGTACCAAAATAAAAGCTAAATCTTACTGCAGGTACAGAGCTCTAATATGACAACCTGGTACCTTGATAGTTGATGCTCAAGGCACATGACTGGAAACAAAGCTCTATTCTCTAACTTCAAAGAGAAGGAGGGTCCTACAGTCATCTTTGGTGATAATGGCTATGGAAAAACTAGAGGATATAGCTCAGTTGGAAATGGTGATGTGTCTTTTAGCAAAGTAGCTTATGTTGAAGGGCTAAAGCACAACCTCTTGAGTATCAGCCAACTATGTGACAAAGGTCATCAAGTCATCTTCCTCAACAATCAATGTCAAGTTAGAGATCTGAAGACCTCTTCTCTAAAGCTAACTGGAACCAGAGAAGGAAATGCCTATGTTATCAACCTTGATGAATTAAGTTCTGATAAGACAATGTGTTTTCTTGCCAAAGCCTCCGAAGAAATCAGCTGCCTATGGCATAGAAGATTATCTCATCTAAACTTCAAAAGCATGTCGAAACTAGCCACCAAAGACCTAGTAGCAGGTTAACCTAAATTTAAATTTGTCAAAGAAAGACCCTGAAAAGCTTTTCAACTGGGAAAGAAGACAAGGAGCTCATTTAAAGGCAAAGAAGTCAACTCTAATGATAAGCCCATGCAGTTACTTCATATGGATCTTTTTGGGCCTATTCCAACTGTAAGCCTAGGAGGGAAGAGATACTCACTGGTGGTAGTTGACGACTACAACAGATTCACATGGGTATTCTTTCTAAGTTCTAAAGACGAAACTAGCTCTCAAATTATCAAGTTATTCAAGCTAGTCATGAATGAGAAAGGAGAAAAGATCAAGGCCATTAGAAGTGATAATGGAAGAGAATTTGACTTCTCTTAGATGGATCAGTTCTGTGATGATTGTAACAGATGAGAATTTTTATTATGAGATTATGAGAAATTTTTTTTTGTGATTCTGGGGACAGAATCCTTTTAAGGAGGGAAAATTATAACGATTGAGATTTTATATATTAAATTTTAATATTTATTGAGTGAATAAATATTTTATGTGATTTATTTATTGAGTTAAATAAATAAATTATGTGATTTTGTGAAATGATTTAATTAAGAGTTATATATTAATTAAATAAATATTTAATATTTAATTTAATTGATGTATATTGAT
Source organism: Panax stipuleanatus (assembly GCA_020205555.1). Taxonomy (NCBI): domain Eukaryota; kingdom Viridiplantae; phylum Streptophyta; class Magnoliopsida; order Apiales; family Araliaceae; genus Panax; species Panax stipuleanatus. The sequence goes on from CM035121.1 coordinate 69,984,687, forward strand.
TTTATAGTATAATTTTAATTTAATTGAGATAATTAAATTAGATGAATTATGTGATGAGTGTTACATGAATTATAATTAGTGAGTAATTATAATTATGTGGTAATTTTTATGTAAATAATTGATGTTAGATTTTAATTAATTAAATAAGAATATTAAAGATTTAATTAATTAAAGTGTAACATTAAAGTATGTGTTAAAAGGATTTATTAAAATAAAGAAAAGAGTTTTTAAATTATTTTAACCCAACAAGGCCCTTACTTTTGTTTTAAAAAGGTTTTGCCAAACAGGGCCCTTGCACTAGCTTTAAAGCTATTTTACCCAAACAAAGCATTAGCTAATAAAATCTATTTTTTAAATAATTTTGTTTTGCCAAACAAGCCCTAGTGGCTTTTGAAATTCTATAACTGATAATTTATGTGGGAAGTAATTGCCCTTAATACATATTTTTATATATTTTGTCAGTTAAAGTATACGTATTATATTTTATATGTTTACGTTAGTTTTAGTCTAAAGCCTAAACCAAAAGAATAAAAGAGAAAGAGAGAATATCAGTGTTTGAGAAGAGAAGAAGAATTACAGAGAAAAATATAGAGATAAAAGGGAAGAAGAGAGACTAAGAAGAGGTGAAAAGCTTGAGAAGGCTAAGAGGAATCCACTATGATCTTCATACTCTTCTTCAATCTCCAAACAAAGGGTATAATCACTACCATATAAATTTAAGAACTTTATTTAGTTATTCTCTTTAATTTGGGTTCTCTGTGAAAATTTCTTCTCATGGAATTGATGATGTTAATGTAGATATGTAGAAATTATGTGTACAAACTGTTTATAATTGAATTATATGCCATAAACAAGTTTTCAGAAATCAAATTGCAGTAGAAACAAGTTTTTATGAAGAAATCATGTTCATAGTAATTTACTGTGAACTAATTTTGAAAATAGCCTTTTTTAAACTATCAAATTAGTGTTTGATTATGAATTATTGTTTAAATTGATCATGGGTTATGTTAATATGTTAAGAATTAGAGTTATTACAATTGGAATTACATGGATTGATTGAAAAACGAATTCGTAATAGAAATTTTTGTCAAGAACGCTTGATATTATAGTTTTCTTCAAAAATCATGAAAACTTGGTTTTGATTATGTGTTATAAGGATTTTATATGTTATAATCATGTTACAGAGTCCAAAATTTTGTTGTTATCAAGTTTCATGTTCATCATGTTGAGAAAAATCAGATTCAGTGTGAAGAAATAAGCCAAATTAGCTTATTTCTCTGCTGTTCGCGAGCTGGGGGGTTCCCTCCAGTAGTGGGCCCTGCCCCAGCGGGGCTTTTACCCTTGGGGGACCCTCCCTAGCGGGTTAACAAGCTGTCCGGGAATTTTGTTTTCCCATCGTTGAGTTTTCATGCCGCGTTTGATTAGTTAACTTATTTTTTATGACTTGATAAGTCTAATAGGTAATGAGATAACATGCTTTTGATGTGTTTAAGATAGATTGAAGTCTTATGTGGTTATATTATATGTGTGCTTGGATATTATTACCGTAAGATGCAATATGATAGTAAAAGTGCTATACGTGTATGAGGTGCTTGATTGTTAGCCTCACGTATGTGTATTAGTATCGACGTACGTCGTAACAACGTTGTGAGTTGGACTTGAGTATGAAGTTCGACGGTTTAAACGTTATAGTTGGGTACTAATAGATGTTTTAAACGTAACGCGATATGTAGGATAATTGTGAAAGTAATTGTAATTATTAAAGTGTAGCTTGCGCTTGAGGCAAGTTCTCTACTCCTTATCTCTTACTTGAGCAAGTTTTCTAATCATTATTCTTCTACGTTATACAAGTTCTTTCATGGTATCTTTTCATTGTGCAAGTTCTCTAACCCTTGCTCATTATATCATGCAAGTCTATATCGGATTCTTAACTCGTTATGTATTGTATGAGTTATACTGTATTCAAATATCTGTAAAGCATAAGTATTGAAGTATTATTTAAGTAATGTGATCTTGATTTAGTTGTTCAAGCAAGATCTACTTTATCTATCGAATGCTTTAAGTTATTCCTAAAGCATGCCTAGTTATTATGAAATCTATTGTTGTATCTTACATTTGATTCATAATTCTTATATTATCGAACTGTTAAAGCATTGTGAGTCGATTCAACTACTCCTAGTTGATGATAGTTGAAACTCCAAAGTTCCTTTATCTATCCAAACCAAACTTTCTTTGGTGCGGACTTGTATTCAAATACTGAGAATGAACTACCCTATTTATTAGGGGACATTTATGCGAAAGCGTTAAGATGGTTGTGCACAATACATGGTACGAAGGGCTGATCCCCCTAAGTACGAGTTAAAGGTCCATAGTCTCAATGACTGTGAAATATTTTAAATAGAAATATTTATAACCTAGGACATAGTTCAAGGTCGTATGACCCTCAGATAAATTCTATATTCGAATTCTAACTATGATGAAAGAATTATTATTCAATTCTTTATTTTGACGAAAGAAAAGTTATTCAAATTCTTTTGAAGTTATTCAATTATGGCATATCATTGTACATTTCAGGTGAGCTTTTATTTGCTCACTTTTGCATATTTTACAACCCCTTCCAATTAAAGCCGAGAATGTTGACGTACCGTCAACAAGTAAAGGAAAAGGAAAGATGAGCAAGTGAAGACTTGTTGTCTTCAATTTTGTTTGTAATAAGACTTAGTTGATGATGTTTTATTTTTGCATTTATTTTTGATTGATGTTAAGGTTTAGTTAACTCTGGAATTTTATATTGGACAAGTTGTAATCCTTTTTCAAGGAAGATTTTATTTATGTATTTATGAAGGTTGTAATTTACTTTATAATTCTTTATTATTGGGTAGATGTACAATTTAATTAGAAAGTGAACACCAAATCATGTGAAAACGAAGTACCCGGATTTGGGGGTGTCACAATGATAATGGCATCAACCACAACTTCTCAGCTCTAAGAAGTCCACAGCAAAATTGAGTAGCTAAAAGAAAGAACAGAACCTTGATTGAAGCAGGAAGAACACTACTTGCAGCAGCTCATCTACCTGAGTACTTCTGGGCAGAAGCTATCAACACTGCTTGCTACACCCATAACATGTCTCTTTTTCACTCTACACTCAAAAAGACTCCTTACGAGCTATGGAAAGGAAGAAAGCCAAATGTTATCTATTTCCATGTATTTGGCTGTGCTTGTTACATTTTCAACAATGGAAAATAATATCTGACTAAGTTCCAACCAAAGTCGGATAAAGGAATCTTTCTTGTGTATGCCATAGATAGCATAGCCTACAGAGTGTTCAATAAGAAAACCTAAGTGTTGAAGTCTCTATTCACGTCACCTTTGATGAAACAGACTAATCAGACAAAACTGTATCACACAACACTGCGATCATCGAACCAGACACTGCGATCGAAGCGGTCAAGCCAGACACCACTGATCGCAGGCACATAAGATGGAATCGTAGAGCACGGAGAAGAAATCGTGGAAGGCACCACTGATAGTAGTGTGCATACAAGCTAATCATGTATGATGATAAAGCACATACTTTGTAAACAATCTTATTTATTTATTAATAAAAGTATTCATTAAAGGCATTTAATTATCTACATGATGCTATTTTTATAATATATAAATAACCCATAGTTTTAAACAATGCTTTTAGAATCATGATGTTGATCATGCTAATGAGATTTAAATTCTTAGAAAGCTTAAAACTAAAATAGTTCCCAATCGTGGAATTACTAAAAAGGGGATTAGTAAATCCAGATAGATTGGTACATATGTTGCTTGCTCATTGGATAAGGATGATTGATCTCATGATTATTTGTGTGGAGACACTAAAGCAAGTATGTAGGTGCTTATTGGAGAATAAGTTCACTGAACGTGACTCGCTATGGAATACATAATGGAGTTTTACTTGCCTGTCAATATGAATTCATAATGTGATAGTAGTACAAGTGATCCTTGGACTTGAGATCATCATAGTATCTTGTATGTAATGAATTATACTTTGACTTATTCCTTAAGGCCCTTTAGGGTATATAAAAGGTATGCTTAGGTAAAATGAGTTAAATACGGAGATAATGAATGATCAATAAAGAATCTACCACTTCTAGTAAAAGAGGAGATATGTCATATGTGATTCGTTAAATGACAACCCAGGAATCCTTGCCCAAGGTGGAATGAAATTAAAAAAGAGTTTCTAATTTGCATTATATGGAGTTGTGCATTTTCTAATTGAAATACATATGATTAAATAAAATAAGACTTGACAGTAAATCCATGTCTTAATTGGGACATTGTATGGTGGAAAGATTGAATTGTACGGTAACTATTAACTCACAGGTTCTTTTATGATTAATGTTGAAATCTATATTATCTGGAAAGTCGTTGATCGCTAGGGAGGCTTATCCCTATTGTAGAATAAATGTTATTTATTTAAATAGATTATTCATTTATGTGACACCCCCAAAATAGTTCAATCCACCCAACCCATTCTGAGTCGCCAAATACATGATACAGAATCCAAACACAATCTTTTATATCAAACGGTCGTGAGAAATATGACCACACAACTGTGAGTGTCAATACAAATATGTAAAAAATATAAACACTCAAACTAAGTCCTCATTACAATTATTATCACACTATTTTACAAAAATAGTGAGGATTGCTGAAATACCCGAGAATTCCTAATATTATTAAATAAATATATTAATGGAAATGAGAATTTATTTGTATATAAATGATTTTGTGTTATGAGATGAATTAATTCAATTATATAAAATTGAATAATTATAATAATTGAGAAATTTATGGAGTTTGCGATAAACTCGTTGATAGCCTTGTGTGACACAGTGATGAGGATTATTAATGATTATATTAATTGACGAATGAAATATTAAAGTAAACGATTAATCTATATTAATTGTTAATTGTAGAATATAAATTAATGGTTATAGAATATTAACTGTGATTGATTAATAATACGTGATTATTATTATTGCAAGAAATATAATAATAATAAGCAATGTGTTTATAAATATAATAAGATTTATATTCATTTAATGTGATATTTAATCATATAAGTGTTAATCGATTATTATGAAAATTAATAATCAATGAGGAATTAATTAATTAATATTATCGTTAATTAATCAATGAGATAAATAATTTATTTATTTGACATTATGAATAATAAAACAAATAAGTAAGTTATTAATATAATAAGATTATATTAATTGATATGTGCAAATGTGCAATACTTGAATATATAAAGTATATGGAATACAACTATATGATATAGTGTAGAGAGACACTTAAGTGTGACTATGCATGTATATATAAACTATAGTTCAATGTGATTATACTACACATAGAAACCATATATTCTATGAAGCACAATGTGATTATATTATATACATAAACTATATAGTAAAGTTATTAAACTATGTGAGTTACATGATTGATGCTTATGTGACAATATGTATGGGGGTATACATTAAAATAATATATTATGGATATATTGTAATCAATTGTTGATTGTAAAATTTAATAATAAATGTGATAGTATCCGATTAAATTATACCGGTGTAATAAAATGTACATGGATTATATGTGTGAAAATTACACTTATTACAGTATGTGAATTACATTGTGACATTTTAATTACAACCTAAGAATGTATTATACAAATACAACTTGGATATATATATATATATATATATATATATATATATATATATATATATATATATATATGAAATGTGCATAGTAAAACAAATATGGTATATATATATCAATGTTGCTAAAATGTTGAGAATTTCTTTGCCTTGTCCCATATTGGTAGTCACATTCTCTTCACATGTATAGCTTGCAAGCTAGCCTACTCTCTACTCCTCAAACTCAGTAAAATCACAGCAATGATGAACAAGGGTGTGGATTTTATGATTGCCTTCAACAACCAATTACCTACCATTTCATAACCAACATGCAATCCTAATTCACGTTGGTTTAAATTGAAGAGCTAAAACATTGTCTGGGTATTGGTTGTTCTATAAATTGAGCTCTTCTTCTCCATTCTTCTTTGCTGAGATTTTGCTAAGTGTTGAGAGGGAGAGCATATACATATATCAGTATGAGCATTCTAAATTAAGCAGCAAGTCCAATTAACTAATTACAAAGGTATAAGATTTCTTTTGTTCTTCATTTTCTATTTCTTGAATTCTGAGATTTTCTTGATTCTTGTTTTCTGTCTAAAGTTCTAATTCTTGATTATGCCAAATTAGATTGTAATTGGATTGTAGCATACTTGTTTAGTTGCTATATTAGCTTAAAAACATATTGGTAATACAATGATGTTAGTTATAATCGAATTTGTGATGAATTTTTGTGATTGGGCTAAGTTTCTGCCGTAACAGGCCGGTTTCTGGTGTGAAGCAGTAGTGGCGCAGCTGCGCCAGTTTATAACTGGAGCGCAGCTCAGCTGTGCCGGGCACTGGATATGGTTTTCTGCTTTCTGCTTGCTTTTTGCTATGTGATAGTTTCTTGCATTGATTTAAACGAACATGTTAACATGCGTAGTACGTATATATGGGTACATAAACCTAACATAAGTATGTTTAAACCAAGATGGTATACCTTTTGACAAAATAACTTATGTTCTTCAAAGTGAACTTAGAGTTTTCAAAAAGGGACTTTGATATATAGGCGCCATTGTTATGTTCTGACTTGTGAGACATATTGGTATGACCTAGACACACACGAAATGCATATTGACTTAAGTATATATGTATCGTGATATAATATGAACATGTGAACCTAACTAGTGCACTTTCCTAACGAAAATCAATGTTTTGAAAACAAACTTTGACATGTGTGCAACACATTGATGTTCTGATTTTCGAGGCATGTTAGTATGATATAGAGACACATGATTTGAATGTTAACATGCATATATAAACTTCATAATGTGACTTGAACAAGTGAACTTCAATAATGAACCTTTCTAATGAAAACACAAGCTTTGAACATGGACTCTAACATGTTATACTGAGACTCTAGGTTCTGATTTTTCAAGCATGTAATATGACCTTGAAATGCATGTCAGACATGTTAACATACGAATCGAGATAGCATGAACATGATAGGCCCTATTAGTGAGATTTACTAATGAAAATATGAGCTTTGATTGTGAACCTTAACATGTTATTGTAAGTGTCGTATTCTGATATTTATGGACACATGTGATTGTACTCTTAGACTCATTCATGTGTCATGCATGTATATATACCATGATTAGTTGCAGTGATTTAAGTTTAGCGTAAATGAAGCATGTTTTCAAACTAATAACATTGATAGTAGCATGTATGCGATATGAATACTCATGAACATACTTAATATAAGTATATGAACACCTTATGTGTTTACAAGGTGAGCATGCTAGATTTTGTAACATCATGACCTTGAATGGTTTTAAATTATCGAAAGTGTTAACTTAGAAACTATATCACATATGTTTGGAACTAGGGAAGGTTATACAAACATAAAAGTATTCTTTAAAATGTATACATGCTACGTGATATTATATGATGTTACTTGAACCCGATTTTGACGGTTAACTTATGGGAATGCCATAACTTGCTAAAATAAAATATATTTTAGTATTGATTGTGGTCTTATGTGATATTAATAATATGAGAGCATGTTTGCTAATTGTTGCGATCTTATATGATATGAGAATGTGTTTAAACTCAAAAGGAGGAACGTTAAGGATAGAAATTATATTCTATATAACTGTGTAGCTAGGTTAAAACTTAGCTTATGTGTTGATCGTATATTCGAAGATAAAATATGAAGTTAAATTATATGACTAATGAATTTCATATATATACGTAAGTATATTACGATAGGAATTCAAAAGTGTTGATTTGCTTTTCGTGGATAAACTACACTAAAGGCAAGTTCTCTAACTTACACTCTTTTAAAGTGCAAGTTTCCTTACTTACACTCATTTATAAGTGCAAGTATCTTAGACCTTTGTATTTTACTTTATTCAAGGAACGTTGTAAGCAAGTTTCTAACTCTACTCTTTATTGAACATTCAATTGGCTTATGCTATTATTGTCGTACAAGTAAACTCTTGAGATTTAAATTCAGATATTATGAATCATATACTTCATGAATAAGATAAAAGTCGAACTATATTCTTCGAACTTTAAATCCTGAAATTCAATTTATAGTTGTTGAGATCTATGCCATTTGATTCGGCTAGACTTATATTATTGAAAGGCAACCCAAACCGATTGATTGGTGCGGGATCTTGTATTTGACTGAGAAGAACAAAATATAATTGTCGGAGAACCGACGCGCGCACATTAGTATGATTGAATTTTATGCATAACATAGGATACTTTAGGCTGATCACCTGTTGCACTTATTTTTGTTGGATTTTCAGTTTATTACTGTCAAATCCTGTGGAAGTTCATAGTCCTTAGTGACTGCTCAGTATTCAGTTATCTTGAAATCTTGAATTGATTTATTATTGAATCACGTTGATATTATTCTGTCCTTAGCGACTGTTATTGAGAACTGTTGATATTCTTGTTATTCTTGAACTATCAAACCTTGCTATACCCTTTTTGAGAATTGAAAATTATATTACTTACCTTATTGTATAGTACTTGCTGGGAAATTTGTGCTCATTCTTGCTTTCTCTAAAACATTTCAGTTAAGGCAGAGCAGTGCGGACCTTCGGGCACAGATAAGGGCAAGGAAAAGGCTACTGAGTAGCTTTAATTATGCAGGACTTACGATTGTAATAAAGAACTTATGATATTATGTACTAGTTAAGGTTATTATTGCTTAAAATATGTCTAAGCTATGTAATCACTGTTTAAGTTACAAAACCTTGGGACGTGAATAAATTATATTATTTAAATGTAATCTATTCGATATTAGTTGTGTATTATTCCGCTGTGCGATGCGACATTTAGTCGTATCATTATTGTGATGTATTATCATGAGCACGTGACGAATCAAATTCAAGCGACCCCGTGACGGTCCTGGAATTTGGGGGCGTCACAATTGCTACTGCTCTACTCTGACCATCACTCTGTCCCCCGACAAGTCCCTACGACATTCACATTTTCTGAAGAGAACAATGAAAGAAAAGGGTGAGCTCAACTAGCCCAGTAAAGAATATTATGACTAAGATAATGAAAAATAAATTATCGTTAGTCTTCAACAAATCAGATAAAATATTATGGACAACAAGTTTTAGATCAACAACTGCAGCGGAAATAACAATTGATCAGAAGAGTTAAGTAAAAAATGATGTCTACCATCTTCTATGATTTAAAAGTCCATCATCAATATTTTATCCCGGTCAATCAATATATATCTCAAATCAAATATTCATCTTTGCACTACGAGCTAAAGATATTCATTTGTATCACCAGTGGTCATGTTCATCCCAACACCTGTCCATCTTTGCACTACGGGCCAAAGATATTCATCAGGTAATCATTCATCTTTGCACTACAGGCCAAATATATTCATCAACTAATCATTCATCTTTGCACTACAGGCCAAAGATATTCATCAAGTAATAATTCATCTTTGCACTACAAGCCATAGATATTCATCAAGTAATCATTCATCTTTGCACTACAGGCCAAAGATATTCAGTTATATCCCTATTTAGGACTGAGGATGATGAAAAATAATATAAATAACGAATTCAGTGAGATAAAAGACAAAGATTAGGGATTCATAAATCAGTTTATCCAAGTTCAAAAATACTCCATAATAATCAATTATGGAGCAAAATTCAAAAATGAAGTTCAAAACTTGGATCCAATCAAAGATAGGAACCATAACAGACAACTTGGACAAAGAATTTTTTTTTAAATTTTTTTGTGAATAGTAACGTATTCGTGAATAGTTCCATATACGTGAATAGTGTAAGACCCCAACTTTTATGAATAAAGATTTAATTTTATTTATATATTATTTGGGAAATAGTAAGGTGTTGATTTGATAAATGTGATAAGTTATGGGTGAGATGTGCAAATTTTATAAAGTAAGCAAGTGGTTATAAAATATTCGTTGTGTTGGAAAATATTCTTTTTGTCGGAGAATATTTGTACGACGGCGCAGTCATTGGTGGACCCCACAACGGAATGAATGTCGGATATAGAAAGTGATAAAAATAACATTTTTACAAAAATAACGGTAAAACTTTTACCGTTAAAACTGTTGAAATACCCGGTGGTTAAAATACAGTAATACGCGGTGTTGCACAGTAGCACAAGGTATTGCACATTAATTCTAATTATTGATTCTTACGTAAGAAGTCACTACTCAATAATTGTTACGGTAATTACTGTTCAATTTTTTATTTTATTGATTCAATAATTGCTACGTGGATATTTTATATTAGTGATTCAATAATTATCATTGCACAGTATTTCAAATTATCAAATCAATAATTCATATTATTTGAATAATATTATTAGACAGCATTATTGGCAATGTCTAAGGAAGTTCTGTCTAGGAAAGGAGTTAGTTAATTATGCGCCAATAAGAAAAAATCCTTATCGGAAGGCCCCTCTTTCCTGGGAACGACCTGGTTGTCAATATTGTAGTTCTGTAATATTATTTGTGAATAATTAATATATGATAAGGAAATATTTATTCAATGTGGATTTAAATGGAGGAATTTTTAGCATGTGACATTTGTTGAAAGTTGATATTTCTGATAAAATAATTCATTCAAATATATTATTATAATGTTACATTATAGTAGTATGATGTGATTATATAATAGTATGATTTTTATAATTTGAATGGTAACATTATTATAGTAAATTCATGGTATAAAAGTAAAATGAGGTGGAAGAGAAAAAATTGACTTTGAATTCTTATGATGTAAGCAATGATGTCATCAGAACGATGAGGTAAGCAATGATGTCATCGGAACGATGAGGTAAGCAATGATGTCATAGGATCGATGATGTAAGCGATGATGTTATAAATTATGATGAAAAGACTATTTTACCCTTACTCTGCCAAACCTATAAATAGAAGCTCATTTCTACATTATTTCTCACCAATTCACTAAAGCTATAGAGAGAGAAAGTATAGACAGAGTAAGAGAGAGAGGAGAAGAGTATTCTGCTATTACACTAGTGCAGTCTCCAGATTTTTATTAAGGTAAGGGGTATTATTTCTTTCGTATTCATGAAGAGAGTTATTTTTTTTCAATACTCGTAAGGGTTGTTATTCCATTCTTTATTATTCTGTTGGAATAACCTGTCTACGCGGACTACCGCATGCATGGTGAAATCCTTTTGTTATTCCATTCTTTATTATTCTGTGGGAATAACCTATCTACGCGGACATGCCTGTTGAATAACCCTTCGTATTCATTTGTTATTAAATTGTGAAAATGATCTGTCTGCGCGGACTACCGCCTGACAGGTGAAAATCCATTTGCAGTTTCATATATTGTTTTATTTCAGATTCCTAACTCTAAACTTACTACGGTAAGTATTGCTTCTATAATTCCTGAAATGATCAGAAATTCCTTAAGTTGGGTTTCATGTAATATCATTTCACTGGAATATTAGTCTGAACTTTCTTGTGAAATTTTTATCTTTTCATGTCGAGTTACTATTTATGAGTTACTATTCATAAGTTACTATTCGCGAGTTACTATTGACGGGGTACTATTTACGATAATAATAATAATATTTTTTTCTTCCAAATCATCTTTGATTGGATTCAGGTTTTGATCTTCATTCTTGAACTCTGGATAAATTCTCTAATATTTGTCCTTTATCTCACTAGATTCGTTATTCGTATTGTTTTTCATCATTCTAAGTCTTAAATGGTGATATAACTGAATATCTTTGGCCTGTAGTGCAAAGATGAATGATTACTTGATTAATATCTTTGGCCTATAGTGCAAAGACGAATGATTACCTGATGAATATCTTTGGCCCGTAGTGTAAAGATGGACAGGTGTTGAGATGAACATGACCAATTGGTGATACAAATGAATATCTTTGGCCCGTAGTGCAAAAGATGAATATTTGGTTCGAGATGTATATTGATTGATGTTACAGGGATAAAATATTGATGATGGACTTTTAAATCAAAGAAGATAGTAGACATCATTATCTACTTAACTTTTCTATTGAATTGTTATTTTCGCTGCGAATATTGATCTAAAATTTATTGTTCATAATATTTTATCTGATTTATTGAAGGCTAACGATAATTTGTTTTTCATTATCTTAGTCATAATATTCTTTATTGGGCTAGTTGAGCTCACCATTTTCTTCCATTGTTCTCTTCAGGAAATGAGAGTATCGCGGGGACTAGTCGGGGAACAATGTGATGATCAGAGTTAGATCGGTAGAAGTCCTCATTATTCTATAAAATAGTGGGACAATAATTGTAATGAATAAGGAATGAATTTGAGTGTTTATATTTCGTATTATATACGATTTGTATTGAAACTCATAGTTGTGTGGTCGTATTTTGCACGACCGTATGTTATAAAAGATTGTATTTGGATTCTGTACCATGTATTTAGCGACTCATAATGGATTGAGTATTGAACCTATTTTGGGGGCGTCATAGTTGGTATCAGAGCTTAGGGATATGATCTCTGGCGGAGATCTGGGAATATAACTAGGAGCGGAGGGAAGAGTAAATCCTTCGCTAGTGTGTCCTACCTAAGATTATTTGGTATTTAATTGGTCGGTCAGAACATAGGGTTGATATGTGATATGACAATTTGTTTAATTAACCCTTGTTTTATGGCAGTATTTTAGAATAGCAGCTGGAAATGTTAACAATGGAGTGAATGAGACCGTTGAGACACCTTTAATCACAAACCAGGAAAACGTGAAACAGGAAAGCAATATTCCTCCTGTAAACAACACTACCGAAGAAACGATGAATGATGGGATGTTTAGGAGCTTTTTGCAGTTCATGCAAAGCCAGACGAGGGAGACTCGTGTGCATAATACAGGTGAAAATAGTAGCAAGTCGCGGCTTATCACTGCCAAGCAGTTCAAAGAGTTGGGACCACCAGAGTTTCAGGGAAAGCCAGATCCAATCAAGGCAGAAAATTGGATTAAGAAAATTACCAAGATATTTGATGTCTTAGGATGCACGGAGGAACAGAAGGTTCCATTCGCCACCTTTATGTTCTGTGGAGAGGCAGATTACTAGTGGGAATCTGTGAAGCGTACCCAGCCTGCCACACTCAAGATGTCTTGGGAGGCGTTCCAAAAACTGTTCAATGACAAGTACTTTCCAGAAAATATTCGTCACATGAAAGAGGTAGAGTTTATCAGACTGGAACAGAACAACATGACGGTGTCCCAGTACGAGGCTAAGTTCGCAGAGTTATCCCGGTTTGCACCTCATTTGGTGGAGAATGAGGAACGTATGACGCAGATGTTTCTGAGAGGTTTGAAACCAAAAATTCGTCAATACCTAATTTCTCACAAATTTTCTCTATATTCGGATGTAGTGAACAGGGCCCAGTTATTAGAATGAGATAATAAGTCGGTTCAACTAAGGGACCACAACCAGGGTCGTACCGTTGGCAGCAGTCATTGGAGCAATGACAACCAGCGTGGAGGAAAGTATCATGACAGAAGCGGTAACCACTCAGTTTGTAATCGTGGCCATGATAATAAAAAAAGTGAGTCGGGGGGAGATTTCAAGAAGAGAAGGTACAACAATGACAACGTGAAGACGTCGGCACCAACATCAACAACTGTTTCTAGGGTCGTATGTTATAAATGTGGAGAAGAGGGACACATCAGTCCCAACTGCACACAGCAATCCAAGGTGTGCTATAACTATGGAAAGAAAGGACATATAGCTCGAGTTTGTCCTGTAGCGAAACCAAGTCCAGCGGGGGTGGTGATTCCTCAGGCTGTTCCGAACAAGTCAAAGTTGGTGGTTCCTGGAAGGGTTTGTGTTGTGACTGCCCAACAAGCAAGGGACCCGAACGAGGTTATTACGAGTAAGCTGATAATAAACTCTTACGAAGTTTACACTTTATTAGATACCGGTGCTACCCATTCTTTTATTTCGTCTGCTTGTGCTCAACGTTTGAACTTGACACCTGAGAAATTAGACTTTGACTTATCTGTTGAAACTCCATTGGGAGAAACCTTTGTTACATCCACAGTTTACAAATCTTGTTTGATTCAAATTGGTACCCTCACCCTACCTGTTGATCTTATATCTTTGAAAATACTTGCAATTGACGTAATTTTAGGAATTGACTGGTTAACCACTTATCATGCCAAAATTGATTATTTTCGTAAGATTGTTAGTTTTCATATTCCTAATCAACCTGTTGTGCGAATCCAAACAACCAAACCATTAAAATCAATCAATGTCATTTCAAGTCATAAAGCTATTCGTTTATTAAAAAATAGATGTCAAGCTTTCTTAGCCCATGTCACTAATTTAAACCAGAATACGTCAGGTTTGAATGATATTTCTATTATTAATGAGTTTCCTGATGGATTTTCCTAAGAACTTCCTGGTCTACCCCCACAACGTGAAGTTGAATTCTTTATTGACCTTGAACCCGGTATAAAACCCATTTCTAAAACCCCATATCGAATGGTTGATAAGTGCGTAATATTCATTTATTTTTATTCCTTTATATTTAGTTTAATATATGTTTTATAGTGTATATGGACTTACTAAGATATTTATTTATTTCAGGAAGAATTAGAGCTAAAAGGGCTGAAATGATGAAAAAGAATAAGTTTGTGGATTTTTAAACTCAATTCAAAAATTGCATGCAAGCATATACAATTATCAAGTGGGCAAAATTCGGCAAGGAAGTAGCTGGCAAATAAGTGAATTACAAGGGGGCCCGCAGTTCTTACCAACGTGTATGGAGCCTTGCAAACAATCCTAGAAGCTTTCAATTTCACATGCTAGCAATCACGGAATGCATATGGGCCCACGGTTTAGCAGCCTTTTCGAATTCAATTCGTGTGGAGCAGCCCATGGTTAGAGCAGTTGGCAAAGGAAAGCTAGAGGATCCAAAGTCAACAAGGAGACATGCAAGTTCACTTGGTCAATTATTAATTGGTTAGCATGTGGTCCGACTTTGGCATATTCACGGATTGAAGAAAAGAATTAAGTGATGTAATTAACAAAATCATGCATTCCTAATGTCCTAGTGGCCAACCACGGTTTGGGTGTGGAATCATGTAGTGGGCCGAACAAGCAGCTCACAATTATAAGTCCAAGAATTACTAAGTCCTAGCAAGCTTACAAAAGGAATTCCTATACTAAGCAAATTCCAAGTGGGCCATGCACTTTCAAGTCAAGCCATGCTGAATTAGTAATTGATAAGCAACTTGGAAAGGAGAAGCAGCTCACATCTTATTCTAGCAACTCATGAATTAATAAGCAAGCATATGGGCCCACGACACATAAACAGCTCACGTTCATGTCTTAGTAACTCATGGATTTAATAGATTCAATTGAATTTAAAGTGAGTGCAAGCATTCCAAGTGGGCCACGGTTTCTAGCTAGCAGCTTACAAAGGATAGCATCATGGAGCGAATTAAAAAAAGCCGGACAGTATGACCGACCGCTAGGGCGGGGCGTTATGCGGGTCAGCTACTGATTCTTTTCCTACACGGATTTGGATGCAAGTGAAGGGAAGATTATGACTGCAATCTTAATATTATAAAAGGGGATCCTTTCCCTTGTATTTTGAATCTTCTTATTTTTCTTTCATATTAGATCTAGGTTTGTTTGGAGTTATGAACTAATTCTTTCAATTCAGTTCGGAAGGGATGTTGAATCTTATTCATAATTAACGGTTTGATCAAGTTTATTTTATTTATTCCTTCTTACATGAGATTTATTCTGATAATCTACTTTAACTTGTTGTATGCTATTCAATTTACTAACGTGATTCTGCAGGATTAAATTAGTGAATTGATATCATCTGCTAGATTAAGATTGGTATTACGTGTAATTGATATCTGTCTTCATCACAAGTAGTAATTAGTAATACCTGATTGTGGACAAGCTTTTGAGTATTGCTATGATTATCAAGAAACAAGTTAAACAAATCGAGCTTATGTGTTTGTTGCTTGGAATAGTCTAATTCCCTAGTTCTTAATGCTGCTGTTATATTAAATCTAGAGAGCTTGTTCTAGGTTATATAATGGTTAGAATCTTGTGAAGAGCTTGTTTCATTGAGTGACAATCTAAGGGGAGTTTCGGGTAACAGAGCTTGTTGTTACCTAGGGCTAGTAGTTTCATTGAAGGGTAAATAATGTTACACTTGATTAATCTATTGTTGTGAAAAGGTGATACTGAACTGAAGAACTGAAGCTTTTTACTCATTGTTAATTCTTATTACTTTATTCTTGTTAATTTAGTTTAATCAATTCAAAACCCCCTTTTCATTAGAAATCATAGGATAAATATAGAATAAATCACTCTCTGTGGGATCGATCCTTGCTTACTACTGTGCTAATTGTTTAAATTCGTGAAGTGAAAGTGAGGTTAATTTAGGAGTGTAAACGACAGCTCTCAAATTTTGGCGCCGTTGCCGGGGAGTGTTATTTATTTTTGTTTATTCTTTGTTTTCTTTTATTTTTATTATTTTCTTTCTTTTTTTCCTTTTTTTTTATGACTCAATCCTCTCACTCTAATTTTGATCAAGAGATAGAGAAAATTGCAGTTACAAAAGAAGCTCTTGTTCCAATACTTAAAAAGGAAAAGATGGTGGTGCCGAACACCAACCGGACTTTAAAAGAACTGGCTACTCCAGACCTTGATCAACCATCCCTGTGTATTAAATATCCTACCTTAGATGTTGCTTTTGAACTTAACTACGGACTAATTCATTTTTTGCCTCTTTTTCGTGGTCTAACAGGTGAAAATCCATATACGCATCTAAAGGAGTTCCATGTGGTGTGTTCCACGATGAAATCACAAGGAGTGTCAAAGGAGCAGATCAAACTTAGACTTTTTCCTTTCTCATTAGCAGATTTGGCTAAAGACTGGTTATACTATCTTCCTTCAGGATCGATACGATCATGGACTGATATGCAAAGGCTATTCTTGGAGAAGTATTTTCCTGCATCAAGAGTTGCCGATTCAAGGAAGGAGATATGTGGAATCAGTCAGTTCAATGGAGAAACTCTCTACAAGTATTGGGAAAGGTTCAAGAAGTTGTGTTCCAGCTGCCCTCCCCACCAAATTGATGAGCAACACTTGATTCAGTACTTCTATGAGGGACTGATACCAACGGAAAGAAGTATGATCGATGCGGCTAGTGGAGGAGCATTAGTAGACAAGACACCGGAGGCTGCAAGAAATTTGATTGCAAACATGGCCGCTAACTCACAACAATACGATCATGCTCCACAAAGGGTAAGTGAGGTAAGCACGAGTGAATTGGCACAACAGATTTCTAACTTAACTGCTGTGGTGCAACAATTAACAACAGGAAACGTACCGGTTGCAAAAGTATGTGGAATTTACTCAAAATCAGGGCATACAATAAATGATTGTCCCATGGTGCAAGAGGATGTAATTGTTCATCAAGTTAATGCTGTGGGGACATTCTTCGGACAAAATCCACATCAATGTGATCCTTGGGCAGAAACTCACAATTCCGGATGGAGAGATCATCCCGACTTGAGCTATGAAGGTACTAGGCCACCAATGCAACTTGTCCTTTCAAGTATGCAGCAAGATCTTCAGCAGACTCAACCTCAGTACCACACAGAAAACCAAGAAGTACCTGTCAATTCTGGGACATCTATGGAGGATATGTTCAAGGCATTCATGAACTGAACACAACAGTTCATGAGTCAGACACAGCAGTTCCAGCAGGAGACAAGAACTTCTGTTCAAGATCTGAGGGATCAAGTTGGTCAGCTTGCAACCATATTAGGAAGGTTAGAATTTCAAGGCTTCGGGGAGTTATCTCCTCCATTTGTTGAGAACTTTAGTACAATGGGATTTGACGAAGAGGAGCAGGAGGATTCAGGGCTTACTCCAGGAACAGACTGTAATATAGAATTTGATGAAGAGAAGAAACAAGAGGAATAGGAGAATAATTTGATAAGTTCTGCAGATCTCTACGAGAAGGATGAGGATTCATTTTCATCAATACAACTAACAGAAGCAATGAATGATACACACCATCGTACCTTTACCATAGAATTGGACAATGCAAAGTTCC
Organism: Panax stipuleanatus; assembly: GCA_020205555.1. Lineage (NCBI taxonomy): Eukaryota > Viridiplantae > Streptophyta > Magnoliopsida > Apiales > Araliaceae > Panax > Panax stipuleanatus. The sequence continues at coordinate 70,002,988 of CM035121.1, forward strand.
AGTTCAACGCAGATGAGGCTAAAAGGTATCTTGGTAATATTAAATCTGTTTTTGTTATTGATGTTGTGGATTATTCAGTGCAGGAATCTTTTGATCGAATACAATTATACGAGGAGAATTTGGTGGCTGGAAAGGAGCAAGATCATGAAGTACACAATGTTCCTCAATTAAGGAAGAAACTGTTACCAGTCCACTTAAAGTTCACAAGTCCAATTACATAGAACGAGAGGAAGAAGTCAAGTCAAGCCAATGACAATAAACAAGGGCAGCTGCTTGGGAGGCAACCCAAGAAATCAGATTTGATTTTTCTATCCCTTTACTATTTAGTTTTTTATTTGCATGTAGTGCTTTCTTCTTTGCATGATTTCTTACATTGGGGACAATGTAAGGTTTGAGTGTGGGGGAAAGGATTTAGGTTTTTATTTTATTTAGGGATATTTGATCTGCCGATTTTGAGAGGAAATAGGACCATCTTGATGCCGTGAATTTTTTTGAAAATTTTGAGTTCCATTAGTCTATTTGCCTATATGTTCGAAGGTTAAAGTCAAAAATTGGAAATCAATGCTAAAAATTTAAAATCTGTTTGATGTTTAATTGGTTAATGATTGAGAAACACTAAGTCATGATCCATAGTAATTGATTTAAATTGAATTTGTGTCTTATGAGTACTTGAACATGTGATATATGCATAGTTGGCTAAGTTATCTGTGGAGTTGTCTATGTGCACTAATCTCATGCTCTAGAATTATTGAACTGCTTATGTTTTTTTGCTGGACCATGAAAAAAAAATCAGAAAAATTGAAAATCAATGAAAATTGTTGAAAAAAAATGCAAAAGAGAAGTCGTGGTGGGGTGATATGGAGCGTAAAACGCACTCTCCCATAAGCACGTGCAAATAAGTGAGATGGAGCATAAAATGCACTCACTTACAAAAGAATGATTGAGGAAGGTGAAACGGAGCATAAAATGCATTCACCGAAAACAAATTAGAAAATGGAAGGGTCTTGAAAAAAGATTAAAGCAGAAAAAATATGTTTTGAGTTTTTGAGTGGTGTGCACGGTTTTTGCTCCATGATAATTAAGTTGAGTAAGTGTGTGGATCATAGAAGAGGACTTATGTGATTACAATTTGACATAATGAAATTCATTGGTGAAATGGCAAGGTGGTTATCGTGAGTTAATTGATGAACATTGATCATGCTTTTGTGGGTTTAGTATTGATAATCATGATCTGATTTTAAAATCTTTTGACGTTATGGTTGAGTAGAGTTTTTGGAAATTAAACTTTTGGTTTACACGAGGACGTGTAAAAAGCTAAGTGTGGGGGAATTTGATAAGTGCGTAATATTCATTTATTTTTATTCCTTTATATTTAGTTTAATATATGTTTTATAGTGTATATGGACTTACTAAGATATTTATTTATTTCAGGAAGAATTAGAGCTAAAAGGGCTGAAATGATGAAAAAGAATAAGTTTGTGGATTTTTAAACTCAATTCAAAAATTGCATGCAAGCATATACAATTATCAAGTGGGCAAAATTCGGCAAGGAAGTAGCTGGCAAATAAGTGAATTACAAGGGGGCCCGCAGTTCTTACCAACGTGTATGGAGCCTTGCAAACAATCCTAGAAGCTTTCAATTTCACATGCTAGCAATCACGGAATGCATATGGGCCCACGGTTTAGCAGCCTTTTCGAATTCAATTCGTGTGGAGCAGCCCATGGTTAGAGCAGTTGGCAAAGGAAAGCTAGAGGATCCGAAGTCAACAAGGAGACATGCAAGTTCACTTGGTCAATTATTAATTGGTTAGCATGTGGGCCGACTTTGGCATATTCACGGATTGAAGAAAAGAATTAAGTGATGTAATTAACAAAATCATGCATTCCTAATGTCCTAGTGGCCAACCACGGTTTGGGTGTGGAATCATGTAGTGGGCCGAACAAGCAGCTCACAATTATAAGTCCAAGAATTACTAAGTCCTAGCAAGCTTACAAAAGGAATTCCTATACTAAGCAAATTCCAAGTGGGCCATGCACTTTCAAGTCAAGCCATGCTGAATTAGTAATTGATAAGCAGCTTGGAAAGGAGAAGCAGCTCACATCTTATTCTAGCAACTCATGAATTAATAAGCAAACATATGGGCCCACGACACATAAACAGCTCACGTTCATGTCTTAGTAACTCATGGATTTAATAGATTCAATTGAATTTAAAGTGAGTGCAAGCATTCCAAGTGGGCCACGGTTTCTAGCTAGCAGCTTACAAAGGATAGCATCATGGAGCGAATTGAAAAAAGCCAGACAGTATGACCGACCGCTAGGGCGGGGTGTTATGCGGGTCAGCTGCTGATTCTTTTCCTACACGGATTTGGATGCAAGTGAAGGGAAGATTATGACTGCAATCTTAATATTATAAAAGGGGATCCTTTCCCTTGTATTTTGAATTTTCTTATTTTTCTTTCATATTAGATCTAGGTTTGTTTGGAGTTATGAACTAATTCTTTCAATTTAGTTCGGAAGGGATGTTGAATCTTATTCATAATTAACGGTTTGATCAAGTTTATTTTATTTATTCCTTCTTACATGAGATTTATTCTGATAATCTACTTTAACTTGTTGTATGCTATTCAATTTACTAACGTGATTCTGCAGGATTAAATTAGTGAATTGATATCATCTGCTAGATTAAGATTGGTATTACGTGTAATTGATATCTGTCTTCATCACAAGTAGTAATTAGTAATACCTGATTGTGGACAAGCTTTTGAGTATTGCTATGATTATCAAGAAACAAGTTAAACAAATCGAGCTTATGTGTTTGTTGCTTGGAATAGTCTAATTCCCTAGTTCTTAATGCTGCTGTTATATTAAATCTAGAGAGCTTGTTCTAGGTTATATAATGGTTAGAATCTTGTGAAGAGCTTGTTTCATTGAGTGACAATCTAAGGGGAGTTTCGGGTAACAGAGCTTGTTGTTACCTAGGGCTAGTAGTTTCATTGAAGGGTAAATAATGTTACACTTGATTAATCTATTGTTGTGAAAAGGTGATACTGAACTGAAGAACTGAAGCTTTTTACTCATTGTTAATTCTTATTACTTTATTCTTGTTAATTTAGTTTAATCAATTCAAAACCCCCTTTTCATTAGAAATCATAGGATAAATATAGAATAAATCACTCTCTGTGGGATCGATCCTTGCTTACTACTGTGCTAATTGTTTAAATTCGTGAAGTGAAAGTGAGGTTAATTTAGGGGTGTAAACGACAGCTCCCAATGGCTCCTATTAAACTTTAGGAGTTAAAGGTCCAACTACAGGAGTTGTTAGACATTGGTTTTATTCGTCCTAGTATATCTCCTTGGGATGCTCCTGTTTTATTCATAAAGAAGAAAGACGGGAGTATGCGACTTTGTATTGACTATCGGGAGTTGAACCATGTCACCATCAAGAATAGGTATCCGTTTCCTTGCATTGATGACCTATTCGAACAGTTGTAAGGAGAACAATTCTTCTTAAAGATCGATCTTCATTCTGGATATCATCAGCTGAAGATTAAAACTGAGGATATTCCAAAAACTGCTTTCAGAACTCGATACGAGCATTATGAATTCTTAGTCATGTCTTTTGGATTGACTAATGCTCCTGCTGCTTTTATGGATATGATGAACCGTGTATTCAAGGAATATTTCGATCAGTTCGTGGTTGTCTTTATTGATGACATCCTCATCTATTCCAAAAGCCGTGATGAGCATGAACACCACTTGAAGCTGGTACTTCAAAGGCTTCGTGAAAACAAGCTATATGTCAAGCTGAAGAAATATGAGTTCTGGCTTGAGGAGGTAGCATTCCTTGGGCACGTGGCATCAAAATATGGAGTATCTGTTGACCCGACGAAGATTGAAACAATACAAAGTTGGGAGCAACCGAAGTCGGTGACCGAAGTACGTAGCTTTCTAGGTTTAGCTGGTTATTATCAGAGATTCATGGAAGGATTTTCCCGAATCGCTACTCCATTAACTCAGCTGAATCGAAAAGATACAAAATTTGTATAGAACGAGGAATGCGAGAAGATCTTTCAAGAGCTCAAGAGGAGACTCATCTCGGCACTTGTTCTGACAATACCATCTGATTCGGATGGATTTGTTATCTACAGCGATGCTTCGGGCAAAGGGTTAGGATGTGTTCTCATGCAACATGGGAAAGTCATAGCCTATGCCTCGCGACAACTCAAAGAATATGAGAGGAATTATCCTACTCATGATCTAGAGATGGCAGCAGTCGCCTGTATGGGGAGAAAGTGGAAATCTATACGGATCATAAGAGCCCTAAATATTTCTTTACCCAGAAGAAACTCAACATGGGGCAACGACGTTGGCTTGAGCTATTGAAAGATTACGATCATACCATCCAATACCATCCTGGAAAAGCGAACGTGGTAGCTGACGCGTTGAGTAGAAGATCATATGCAGGAACGAATGCGATGCTTTCAAGACCTATTTTGTGTGACTTACAAAAGATGGAGATAGAGTTCAAGACTCCGGGGACCCATGAGATGATGTCAAGTATATGCGTAGAACCAGCTTTGATTGATAAAGTTAAAGCTGCTCAAGCTACAGACTCGGAGCTGATGAATATGAGGAAAAAGGTGCAAGAAGGTGCTATTCCAGAAGCAAGGATTGATGAAGAAGGAATACTTCGAGTCAACTCCAGACTTTGTGTTCCTAACGATTCTGAATTGAAGTATAGAATCATGATGGAGGCACACAATACACCGTTTGCAATCCATCCTGAAAGTACCAAAATGTATCGTGATCTTCGACATATATTTTGGTGGAGCAATATGAAGAGAGAGATCATGGAGTTTATCTCTAGGTGTTTAACGTGTCAACGTGTCAAGGCAGAGCATCAAGTGCCAAAGGGTCCATTGCAACCTCTTGAGATTCCAAAGTGGAAGTGGGAACACATTACCATGGATTTCGTTACGGGTCTTCCCAAGGTTTCTCAAAGAATAGATGCGATTTGGGTTATTGTAGATAGATTAACCAAGTCGGCTTATTTCTTGCCTATACGAGAGACTTATTCACTGGAACGTCTTGCTCGTATGTACGTAAATGAGATTGTGAGATTGCATGGCATGCCAGTATCCATAGTTTTGAATCGTGACCCAAGATTTACTTCACGATTTTGGGTTAGCTTACAGAAAGCTATGGGCACGGATTTACGATTCAGTTCGGCATATCATCCTCAAACGGACGGACAATCAGAAAGGACTATTCAAACTCTTGAAGATCTATTGAGACTTTATGTTCTAGACTTCAAAGGGAGTTGGGACAAGTATTTACCATTGGTGGAATTCTCCTACAACAATAGTTATCAGACAAGTATAGGCATGGCTCCATTTGAGGCATTGTATGGACGAAAATGTCATTCTCCTGTATTCTGGGACGAGGTGGGTGAAGCAACATTGTTGGGACCGAAGTTAGTACGTATGACTACGAAAAATATTCAAATGATCTGGCAACGTATACAAACTGCACAAGATCGACAAAAGAGTTATGCTGATCTTCATCGAAGGGACATGGAGTTTAATGTCGGAGATCATGTATTGTTACGTGTTGCTCCATGGAAAGGAGTTACGAGATTAGAAAAGAAAGGAAAGCTCAACCCACGATTCATTGGTCCATTTGAAATCTTTGACCGAGTAAGAAATGTGGCCTATAGACTCGCCTTACCTCCAAGCATGTCTCGTGTTCATAACGTTTTTCACATATCCGTGCTTCGTAAATATGTGAAAGACCCAAACCACATTATTGAGTTAGAACCAGACAAGATAGCCGAAGATTTAACATACGAGGAGGTAATTGTCAAGATCTTGGATAGGAAGGAACATGTCCTACGCTCAAAGGTTATACCTCAAGTTAAAGTTTTGTGGAGGAACCATGATATCGAGGAAATGACCTGGGAGTTAGAATCGAAAATGGAAATAAGGTATCCTCACCTTTTCGACATACCAGGTACGTACGTCAATATCGAGGATGAAATTTCATAAGGAGGGGAGGTTGTAAGACCCCAACTTTTATGAATAAAGATTTAATTTTCTTTATATATTATTTTGGAAATAGTAAGGTGTTGATTTGATAAATGTGATAAGTTATGGGTGAGATGTGTAAATTTTACAAAGTAAGCAAGTGGTTATAAAATATTCGTTGTGTCGGGGAATATTCGTTTGGTCGAGGAATATTTTTTTTGGCGGAGAATATTCGTACGACGGTGCAGTCATTGGTGGACCCCACAACGGAATGAATGTCGGATATAGAAAGCGATAGAAATAACTTTTTTACAAAAATAACAGTAAAACTTTTACCGTTAAAACTGTTGAAATACCCGGTGGTTAAAATACAGTAATACGCGTTGTTGCACAGTAGCACACGGTATTGCACAGTAATTCTAATTATTGATTCTTATGTAAGAAGTCACTACTCAATAATTGTTACGGTAATTACTGTTCAATTTTTTATTTTATTGATTCAATAATTGCTACGTGGATATTTTATATTAGTGATTCAATAATTATCATTGCACAGTATTTCAAATTATCAAATCAATAATTCATATTATATGAATAATATTATTAGACAGCATTATTGGCAATGTCTAAGAAAGTTCTGTCTAGGAAAGGGGTTAGTTAATTATGCGCCAATAAGAAAAAATCCTTATCGGAAGGCCCCTCTTTCCTGGGAACGACCTGGTTGTCAATATTGTAGTTCTGTAATATTATTTGTGAATAATTAATATATGATAAGGAAATATTTATTCAATGTGGATTTAAATGGAGGAATTTTTAGCATGTGACATTTGTTGAAAGTTGGTATTTCTGATAAAATAATTCATTCAAATATATTATTATAATGTTACATTATAGTAGTATGATGTGATTATATAATAGTATGATTTTTATAATTTGAATGGTAACATTATTATAGTAAATTCATGGTATAAAAGTAAAATGAGGTGGAAGAGAAAAAATTGACTTTGAATTCTTATGATGTAAGCAATGATGTCATCAGAACGATGAGGTAAGCAATGATGTCATCGGAACGATGAGGTAAGCAATGATGTCATAGGATTGATGATGTAAGCGATGATGTCATAAATTATGGCGAAAAGACTATTTTACCCTTACTCTGCCAAGCCTATAAATAGAAGCTCATTTTTTCATTATTTCTCACCAATTCACTAAATCTATAGAGAGAGAAAGTATAGAGAGAGTAAGAGAGAAAGAAGAAGAGTATTCAGCTATTACACTAGTGCAATCTTCATATTTTTATTAAGGTAAGGGGTATTATTTCTTTCGTATTCATGAGGAGAGTTATTTTTTTTCAATACTTGTAAGGGTTGTTATTCCATTCTTTATTATTCTGTTGGAATAACCTGTCTACGCGGACTATCGCATGCATGGTAAAATCCTTTTGTTATTTCATTCTTTATTACTCTGTGGGAATAACTTGTCTACGCGGACTACCGCATGCCTGGTGAATAACCATTCGTATTCATTTGTTATTAAATTGTGAAAATTATCTGTCTACGCAGACTACCGCCTGACGAGTGAAAATTCATTTGCAGTTTCGTATATTGTTTCATTTCAGATTCCTTACTCTAAACTTACTACGGTAAGTATTGCTTCTATAATTCCTGAAATGATCAGAAATTTCTTAAGTTTTGCCATTCATCTAATATTATTTCACTGAAATATTGGTCTGAACTTTCTTGTGAATTTTTTAGCTTTTCATGTCGAGTTACTGTGATGCCCCCAAATCCACGTTCCGTCGAAACCTCGAATTCGGTGCAGTCACGATACTACTTTCGCGGAACTATTACATCTTTTATTCATTACTAAAAGAATACAATTTTGCTTATTATAATTTAGAATATAAATTCTATTCATATCTAGGATCTTGTATGATGACTCCAAACTTTTATAAGTTACAATCTTGGTCATTTACCAATTCCTGTCTTATATCATGTTCGATATTATAAAAATACGGAATAACTTAAACTTTTTCAATCTTCTTTGAATATACTCTATTATTACTTTCATAACTTGAATCAATTACATTTTCCTGAATCAAACTATATTATGATTCACTCTATTCAAATTTCTGTATAACCGTATACATCTTAACTTGATATCCTCTATGTATTAACTAATACATCTTTACAGTATGACAAGTATTAAACCTTGTAAACAAATATCAAGTACAACTACTAGAACCTAAACATGGTTCAAACAATAATCTAAATAGCATTCTTCGTTGCGATACTATCTAACTTTATCAATCAAGAAGCACGAAATCTTTATCGTATGTCCTTAACCTGCAAAAGTGGTTATTTGCAAGAGTGAGCTCGACAGCTCAGCAATTCTAACAGTTTTCATGCATCACATAGCATATAACATCATACTCAGTTCATGCATTTATAATCAATTTATATTTACTAAGCATGTTACTTCTCACATAACAAGCATATCATCAAAGATCAACTTTTAATCTCATACATATCTCATATACAGTTCATATATAAGTTCACATCATCACAGCATAATATAATTCAACTAACAGTTATTGAATTCATATATCAAATAGGAACTGAAAGACTTGCCTGATTCGTAGTTTAACAACTACGACTTAACTTCTTAAAGATATTTACGCTTCGTGTATTCCTACACAATCATACAATTATGAATTCATACATATCAGTTATATGTTTCCATACATTCTTAATATAATAACAATTGATTACATTGTTTTCTATCTTGGTTCTTAGAACCTTCGTCTTACTTATCGTATTCTTAGAATAACCATGTACGTACAAGTATACCTTAACCATACGTACTTACTATCACCCTTCATATACATGTATCACACATTTAACTAAAGGTGTTTGACATATATTTAAAACTTATATAATCCTTATTATTCATACATTTCTCAAACCTTAACGGAATTATAGTTTTCGAGTTTTATATAACCATTGTACAAATCAACACTTAATGCATCATTAAGATTCTATTTTATAACTCAGAAATAATAATGTAAACATGCTACTATGTTCATCACGTATATATGTTTATAAGGGCATTAGCTCAAGTTTTAAAACCTAGTATTCTCATTCTATTCCAAGTCAAAATCATATGGTATTCATGTCGGACTTTCATATACCTCAAGTAAATCAAGTTTATGCCTAACGTTATATTACCACATAAAGAGGCTAAACAATACCAAGTAGGCATGCTCGTGCTTATACTACACATGTATACTAAATCAGTCTATGTTTTAGAAATTCATTTTCTTGAATATTCGTGCATAGGTGAAATCCACGTTTCATCACAAGATGCTCATGTCAACATGTCTATAGGCATAATAAATCCTAATATACATGCTTGCATGATCATAATGTAACTCACACAGTGTTTGAGGCTATTACCTTTCACATTCTAAGTTTTTCATAAAAATTGCACTAAGTCAACAAAGGTAACTTAGTATATACAAAGTACCTTGTAGTCATGACTCTCATGTATTAGAACACATATATAAGCCACTTATACATGCTCAAATGATCAGAATGTGGACATCCTATATATATGTTCGAAAACTCTAAGTTTGTCTTTTGAAATCAATGTAGTCTTTAATCATGTATGTTAGTATGTGCTCAATACTTTAAACATGCATTTCATGTCAATATAGACCACATGATCATGTTCACAAAATCAGAATATATACATGCTATGTATACGTCCAAGTTCAAATCTAAAACTATAAATTTTATTTTAAAATCATACGTTTTCCTTCCATAGTACATACAAACATGGCCATGAATGTACATGTAGTATCAAGAACACGTACTATAAGTTAATACCAACTTTCATGCATGTCTAGACCGTACAAATGCGCTTCCAAGGTCAGAATACACATGTCTACACAAGTATCAAAGTTCATATCGAAAACTATTAGTTTCATTTAAAAATTATGAGTTCTTCATCAGTAATGTATACTATCATGCTTATGTCATGCCATGATACTCATATATACATGTTATTTATGTCTACATGCTTGTTCCAATGATATACCAAATGCTAGCACATAACAGCACTTAACATAAATCAAGAAACCAGAATCTGGGACCGGCGCAGCTGCGCCGCTGGCTAGTATACAACTGGCACAGCTGCGCAGGGCTTCGGCTAGAGGCAGAAATAGCCTGCTTCGACAGGATTTCAGCCCAACCACAGAAATCATTCACGGATTCGATTCTAATCAGTCATATAACAATTTAAACATGCTTACATGGTTATATAACAACTATGTAAAAATTTCCCAACTCCATTATCATTTAACTCCATATAATTAAGAAATTGGGAATTCAAGAATGAAAATTTTGACAGAAACAAAAATGAAGAACAAGAAGAAACCTTATACCTTTGTAATTAGCTTGCTAATTCACACTTCCTCTACTGATGTGTATATAATTACTCACTCTGTATATGCTCTCAATTTCACACTTAAAACAATTCTTAGCAATGGAAAAATGGAGAAGGAGAGTCCATATTTATAGAAAAAGGATTACACAGACATTGCAATTTCCCACTAAAACAAACCCATGGATTGAAGAATTGCATGAAGGTTATTAAAGAGTTGTTAGATGGTAGTTGATTTACACTATTATGCTCACTCCCTTGTTCATCATCGTTATCTAGTTTGCTAGCTTGAGCTTGGGAGAAGAAAAGGGAAATAGGCCTTAGCCTTTTGTCATGCACGTGAAGAGAGAAATGGGTCTTCCAATCTTGGGACAAACCAAACAACTCAGCATTCTTGCAACACTTAGTCTATACACTTATACACAATCCTTACTCTTATGTTATATTTTAATGTCACAATATAATTTACATAATTAATATTTCAAGGTAGTAGATGTGATATGAAAATGTAACATATATATAATCCATGTATATTTTATCACACCGGTGTAATCTTCTCAGATATTATTCAATTAAATCCTATTAGTCAACCATTGTTTACAATATATTCATGATATATTATTTTAATGTATACTCAACATACAATTATCACATACACATTTCATGTAACTCTTACAACTTAATAAACTTTACTATATAGTTTATAACATAGTCACATTGCACTTTACACTTTGTATAATATATAGTTAGTTACTATATGTTATACTTTTAATATCGCATGCATACACATAGGAATTAATAAATTACTTATCTTAATAATAATATTAATTAATCCATTTTGCATCAATCAATGATTATTAATCTCCATAACAATTAATTATCATTTATATGATTAATTATCACAATAAATAAATATAAATTTTATTATATTTATAAATCATTTATTCGTTAATCAACATATTATCAAATAATTACTTGATACTAGTATATTATCCATAACAATAATTAATATTATAAGATAATATATCGCATTCCTCATCAATACAATTTCGATTATATTTATAATCAATTTTCTTATTATTACACTATTACTAGCCATAATAATAAATCAACATATTATTATAATAACAATTAACAATTAATATAGACTAATTATTTAATTAATAATTCCTCCATCCTTGAATTAAATAATTCATCATCGAATCTATTATCATGCCACACAAGGCATTTCTCACTAGCTTAATCTCAAGCTTATTATTATTTCCATCACTTACTACTTATAACATGTTCAATATAATTAAAACTATTAAGTCACAAGGTCCACATATAAATATATTACGAATAGAAATATTCAAATATTATATATAATACTTATGGTACTATAGCAACTCAAGTTATTAAAATAACTTAGTTTCCTTTTATAAATTAAACTCCCTTGAAAAATACATTAGAAATTATGTATTTTGCCATAACATAAATATTATGTTTTCTCCGAATAAAGACATTCATTATTAGAAAATAATTTACTTATTGTCTCATGATATTATTCTTAATATAATATCAAATAACTATATGTACGACACATGGGCATATATTATATATAGAAAATAGATAATAAGTTTATTTTCTATTATAATAAAATGTTTCCATCAATTTATTTACATATAGCAAATACGTTTTAATATATTTACTATATTAACCAATCACGCCTCATACAAAAACATATAAGGTAATATTATTATTCAAAAATAACATTTCCTCCTTTTATTAAAATAATTCAATATTAAAAATTATTTTAATACCCTTTATTAGAAATATATAATATTTATTTCTCTTTCCTTTCTATAAATTGTCCCCAAAATAATTTCTTCAAATATTAAATATTCATTTAAAATATAATAATTTTCATCTCCTTTTAATAACGTATGTATATTTATTAATGTTATTCGTACATTAGACTTTCTCATATATTACCATTCTAAGTAATATATATAAAAAGTAGCAACTATAATCATATATTCAACACACATATTAATTCACTCATTTACTTACGTAAATTAAACCCTATACTATATCACCATAGTTAATTAAGGTTCAATATTTATTTTATATTATTCCATAATATAATTCCCAACTATCAATTAACTAATATTTATTCTTATTAGTTAATTCCCTTAACTAACTCATGCTTCACTATCCAAACATATTCACGGATAGCTTAAGTGCTATTAATAACCTATATTATAAACATACTAGTTATTAATACACATACACAAGAATATGGTGATTATACATTAAGGATATTTAATGTCACCAACTTACTATGATAAAATAATTCTATAAATTATTTAATATCGATAGGAATTTATCCACTTCCTTTATCTCCACTGAATCGTCTCTACGCTAAATAATAAATATATATTAATAGTATATTTATAAATCACAAAAACATATATTACATAGTCCATATTACCCTATGTAATATAATATCACATACCTCATATCACATATATATACTCTTATTCGAATCCATCTCACAGTTTAAGAATTTTATTTATTAAATCCTTATTTAATATTTTTTTAAAAATTCGGGTTCTTATAGTTACTATTCACGAGTTATTATTCACGGTAAAAAAATAATATTTTTTTCCTTCCAAATCATCTTTGATTAGATCCAGGTTTTGATCTTCATTCTTGAACTCTGGATAAATTCTCTAATATTTGTCTTTTATATCACTGGATTCGTTATTCGTATTGTTTTTCATCATTCTCAGTCCTAAATGGTGATATAACTGAATATCTTTGGCCTGTAGTGCAAAGATGAATGATTACTTGATGAATATCTTTGGCCCGTAGTGCGAAGATGGACAGGTGTTGAGATGAACATGACCAACTGGTGATACAAATGAATATCTTTGGCCCATAGTGCAAAAGATGAATATTTGGTTCGAGATGTATATTGATTGATGTTACAGGGATAAAATATTGATGATGAACTTTTAAATCAAAGAAGATAGTAGACATCATTCTCTACTTAACTTTTCTATTGAATTGTTATTTTCGCTGCGAATATTGATCTAAAACTTGTTGTCCATAATATTTTATCTGATTTATTGAAGGCTAACGATAATTTGTTTTTCATTATCTTAGTTATAATATTCTTTACTGGGCTAGTTGAGCTCACCCTTTTCTTTCATTGTTCTCTTCAGGAAATGAGAGTATCGCGGAGACTAGTCGGGAAACAGTGTGATGATCAGAGTTAGATCGGTAGAAGTCTTCACTATTCTATAAAATAGTGGGACAATAATTGTAATGAATAAGGAATGAATTTGAGTGTTTATATTTCGTATTATATACGATTTGTATTGAAACTCACAGTTGTGTGGTCGTATTTTGAACGACCGTATGTTATAAAAGATTATATTTGAATTCTGTACCATGTATTTGGCGACTCAGAATGGGTTGAGTATTGAACCTATTTTGGGGGCGTCACAAATAGTGCCGTATACGTGAATAGTAACCCCGATATAAAAAGGTAAAGATTTCATAAGAAAAATCATACTTCGTGAATAGTACTCGTGAATAGTACCGTATTCGTGAATAGTGCCGTATACGTGAATAGTAACCCTGACATGAAAAAGGTAGAAATTTCATAATAAAATTCATACCAATATTTTGGTGTAATGATGTTGAAAGAAATAACATCATTTACGAAAAAAAAATAAAATCCTTTACCTCAAAAGAATAGTACTTCTGACTGAAATATCGGATATAATGCTGAAGGAAACTTGCACTGTAGCAACACTCAAAGTATCGAAATACTCACAAAAATACGCTAGATATTATAGAGAGAAACTTCTGATTCTGGTGTGATTATCAATTCTAACTCAACACCCTATTTATAGGTAAATGCTTAGAACACCAAAGCAGAAAATTTAATAAAATATTAATATAATTATTTTCACGCACCACCACTTTTAAATTCAATTCTCAGCACATTTCACACACAAAAGACAAGAGTGGGGCCCGCACCTTCTAGAACCTCATCGATAAAAAATCAATTCAGACCCAATATTCCAGAACTTCAATAATTCATAATAAATAGCCCTTTTATCAAAAAAAAATACAAATTTTATGTCCATTCCATATGAAATTTAATTCTCTACAACTTTTTAGAAGAAAGTTTTTCCAAATTCCGAACGAAAAATAACCCAACTTTACATACGGATGATTTTTCCACACCCCCATTCTAACAAAATCTTAAGCACCCACGTTTTTTTTCTTTTTTTTTCATTTGCTCCTTTCTTTCTTTTCTCTCTCTTTCTTTCCTCTTTTCTTTTCTTTCTTCCTTCCCTTTTCCCCCACCAATTCCCACTAACTCTCTCTCTCCCCCTTTTCTTCTCTCACCCCCACTATTTCCTCCACACACACACACACACACACACAAATATGTACACACACACACACACACACATATATATATATATATATATATATTAAAATATTTACAATTCCAATTTTATTTTTTCTCTTCCACCTCATCTTATTCATATACCATGAATTTATTATAAAAAATATCACCATTATTATATTATTATATTATCACATTATACACTTGTAATATTATAATAATATATTTGAATGAATTATTTTATCGAAGAAGATAAAATATCAACTCTCAATAATTGTCTCTTTAAAAATTCCTCCATTAAATAAATATTTCTTTATCATTTTTATCAATAATTAATTATTCACAAATAATATTATAGAATCACAATAATGACAATCAGGTCGTTCCCAGGAAAGAGGGGGCTTTCCGATAAGAATTTCTCCTTACTGGCGCGCAATTAGATTAACTAACCCCTTTCCTAGACAGAACTTTCTAGACATTGCCAATAATGCTGTCTAATAATATTATTCAAATAATATGAATTATTGATTTGATATTGTAAAATATTGTGCAGTGACAATTATTGAAACAACAATAATATAATATACTGTGTAATACCGTGTGCTACTATGCAACAACGAGTATTATTTTATTTTAACCACCGGGTATTTCAACAGTGTTAACGGTAACCGTTGCACCGTTATTTATAGAAAACTTATTTTTGTCATTTTTTTCATCCGACAGTTTTCTGTTATGGGGCCCACAAATGGCTGCGCCGTCGTACGAATATTCCCCGACAACAAGAATATTCCACGACTTAACGAATATTCCCCGACAACAAGAATATTTTATAACCACTTGTTTATTTTGAAATATTTGCGCATATTACCCATAACTTACCACATCTATCAAATCAACCCCTTACTATTCGAAATAATATATAGAGGAAATTTAATTTTATTAATAAAATTTGGGGTCTTACAGTTTAATTTATTTATTTAAATAAGATTAGAATTGTTCTAATTGATTTATTCACAACCGGTTTAATATGGAGAACCTAAAGGGTCACACCATAAAAGGAAGAAGAATTATTTAAGAAGATAATGGCATAATAGTTATAATGCATTAAGTGTAATTAATTTAATCTATGGTGATAGAATAAATTAAATAGCTTAATGTTTATTATTTAATATTTAGAAATATTAAATATAAATTAATAAGAGGAGTCTTATTAATATTATTATTATTATTATTATTATTATTTTAATTCTAAAGGAGTTTAGGAATTAATTTAATATAAGTACTCTCACTCAATCCTAATGAGATTAGGAGGCAAATTAATTAAAGAGTTTAATTAATTAATCCCAATATGTTGGGAAGTCAAATTAATTAAAAGAGTTTAATTAATTAATAAAGAAAAACACCCAATTCTAATTAGATTAGTAGGGGTAACCTAATATCTATATAAGAGAGTCTTATATCAGATACAAGAGATGTGATTCCAAGAGTTGGAGAGTATAGCATATTTTCTATAGAGAATAGAAAAAGGGTTTAGCCAACCACCCATCTTCCTGAGTAATTCTTCTTTCTTGGTGGATCACCTCTAGAGGCCAAACACTTGGGTGGCTAACGTTGATCAAAGGAAGGAGCCATTACAGGAAATTCAAGGAGATCAAAGGAGAGCAAGCAGTAGAACTCGTGCCTGTGGAAGCTAGATTCTACAAGGGTATGATTCTGATCTTCCTACTTTTCTGTTATTTATAATTGAGCACAAAGTATGATCATGGCATGGGTTTGTATGAAATTTTTTAAAACATTTAATTATCGCGCTTTCGCCCTTATTTATGTAATTCGATTGCATGTATGCGTTACGTACAAACCCAACAACCACACCAGAAAATGAGCCTCTGCAACAAGAAGCAGAAGTCAACCTTGAAGTATTCAGATAAGAAGGCACTAAAACAGACGTTCCAACAGGAAGCAGATGGGCAAAAGATCACACCCAAGACTTGATTATCGGAGATCTAAATGCAAGAATCAAGAAAAGATCAGCTACCCAAAATGAATGTTTTTACCCAAGCTTTCTGTCCCAGATGGAACCTAAGAAGATAAAGGATGCCTTGGAAGATTCAAGCTAGATAAAAGCTATGCAAGAAGAGCTAAATCAATTTGAAAGAAGCAAAGTATGGAGATTAGTTCCTAGATCAAAGCATCACCTAATCATTTGAAAGTAGTATGCACACAAGCCAATCATGTATAATGATAAAGTATATACTTTGTAACAATCTTATTCATTTATTAATAAAAAAATTATTTATTTAAAGGCATTTATATTATCTACATCATGCTGTTATATTTAAATGTGATAAATCCATAGTTTCAAGCAATGCTTTTAGAATCATGATGATGATCATGCTAATGAGATCTAAATTTTTAGATAGCTTAAAACTAAAATAATTCTCAATCGATGGATTACTAAATAGGAGATTAGTGAATCCAGATAGATTGGTACATATGTTGCTTGCTCTTTGGAAGAGGATGATCGATCTCATGATCATTTGTGTGGAGACACTAAAGCAAGTATGTAAGTGCTTATTGGAGAATAAGTACACTGAACGTGGCTCGCTAAGGAATACCTAATGGAATTTTACTCGCCTATCAATAGGAATTCGTTTAGTGATAGTATTACAAGTAATCCTTAGACTTGAGATTATCATAGTATCTTATGTATGATGAGTTATACTTTGGCATGTCCCTTAAGACCCTGAGGGTATATCAAAGGGTATGCTTGGGTATAATTAATTATACATGAAGATAATGAATGATCAATAAAGGATCTACCACTTCTAGTAAAAGAAGTGAATGTCCTTGTGTGATTCGATAAATGACAACTCAGTAGTCTTTGGCCAAGGCAGAATGAAATTAAAAAGTAGTTTCTAATTTATATTATCAGAGTTTGTGCATTTAGGATTAGAATACATATAATTAAATAAAATAAGACTTGATAGTAAATTCATGTCTTATATTTAATTGGGACATTGTATGGTAGAAGGAATGAATTGTACGGTAACTATTTACTGAAACGTTCTTTTATGATTAATGTTAAAATTTATATTACCTGAAAAGTCGTTGAGCGCTAAGGGGGTTTACCCTTATTGTAGAATAAATATTTATTTAAATGAATTAATAGTTAATTTATTTATTTAAATAAAATTAGAATTGTTCTAATTAATTTATTCACAACCGATTTAATAAGAAGAACCTAAAGGGCCACACCATAAAAGGATGAATATTTATTTAAGAAGCAAATGGCATAATTTTAATAATAAGTAAAGTGTATTTAGTTTAATCTATGATGATAGAATATATTAATTAGTTTAATATTTATTATTTAATATTTTAGAAATATTAAATATGAATTAATAAGAGGAGTGTTATTATTATTATTACTATTATTATTAATTTGAATTCCTAAAGGAGTTTGGAAATTAATTAATAAAAGTACCCTCCCATATTCATAATAAGATTAGGTGGTAAATCAATTAAAGGAGTTTAATTAATTGCCCCTAATAAGATTAGGAAGCCTAATTAATTAAAAGAGTTTATTTAATTAATATGAAACCCAAATCCTAAAATGGTTAGGAGGGTTGCCTACATCTATAAATAAGAGGAGTCTTATTTTGATTATGGACTAATGCAATTCTAATTGTTGGGAGAGCACACCTTTTCTAGAGAGAAAAAACTAGGGCTTTTCCAATAACACACCTTCTTAATATTTGTTCATCCTTGGTGGATCACCTCTAGAGACCAAACACTTGGGTGACTGTCGTTGATCAAAGGAAGGAATCACACCCGGTAGATTCAAGTTGAACAAGGAAAGGATTGGAGTTGATCTCGTACCTGAGGAAGCACGAATTTTCAAGGGTATGATTCATTCTTCATCTCTTTAGATTAAATTAATAATTACGCATAAAGAACGATCCGGGTTCATGGTTTGTAAAATTTTAAAACTCTATTTTACGCTTCCGTTGCTATGTATGTAATTGTTACATGATACTTTGATTGTTACAAACCTAACATCATTGGCACCAAGTGGGTATTCAGAAACAAGATGGATGAAGATGGGGTGATCACAAGCAACAAAGCAAGGTTGGTGGCTAAAGGTTACTCTCAAGAAGAAGACATTGACTATGACAAGGCCTTTGCTCTTGTTGCCAGATTAGAAGCAATCAGAATATTTCTTGCTTTTGCTTCACATATGAAGTTCAAAGTCTTTCAAATGGATGTCAAAAGTGCATTTATGTAATAACCCAAAATTTTGGATAATATTAAAATAAGAATTAAGCAAAGAAAAATTCTTATTAGATAATATGTTATGTGATATTGTAGTGCACAAAGGAATATGTGCCATGCAATATGTGATGTGGTGTATAATAAATATATTAGAATTATATATTTAGTATATGTAAGAAAAGTGTAGGAGTAAATTATTAAAGAAAATTAGATGGGTAAATTAAAATAATTTATAATATTGAATTATTTTATTATGGAAAATTTGTGGCAGTAAATATACTTCATGTATAACCACTATTTTATTGAAGAAATCATATATTACATTATTGAGTGTAATGTCTGCATGTATTTAATGTGGTGAATATATTAATATATTTACTATAGTTAAATAAATTGTGAAGACAATTTATAGAAAGAAAAGAAAAATAATTGGATATATGATATTATGTTATATGGATAATGGTATAATATTTAATATTATACCAAATGATGTAAAGTAAAAATATAAGATCCAATATGTAAAATAGGTATATTGGTATCGACTAGTTAGTAAATTAAATTTATATTTGAATAAATGATTGAATATATTAAATTATATATTTAATATATAAATAAATTATTTGAAAATAATTTATGAAGAGAAGGAGGAAATTAAATTTAATTATACAATATAAATTTTATAATTTAAATAAGTTATTTAAATTAGGTATGAGAATTAAATGACCTAAAGGGTTATCTTTATTAAGTGGTCATAGTATTTTAATTATATACTAGTGACCTAATCTAAGAGATTTGTGGATCATGTCTCAACCTATTAAATTATTTTGTATGAATAGGTAAGTAAGTGAATATGAATATTTTGTGATTTTTTTAATATTTTTATATTATATAAACAAATAAAAAAAACTAATGTAACCTAATTATATATATTAGGAATAAAAAATTGAATAACTTAAGGGTTATGGTATGAGAGAATTATGGTATTTAAAATATATACTAAGTCCAATTAAGAGATTTATTTTATACATCTCAATTAATTAATTTTATAACCTAATTAAAGCAAGTCTAATTGGGTTATGTAAGTGAATTAATATTATTGATGAATAATAATATGAAAATATCAAGAATGATGAGCATTAGTTCAAGTGAATTAAGATTTAATGGACTAAGGAGTATATATTATTTAAACAAGCCCAATTATTTAATTAAGCATTGGACTTGTAGATAAATTAATTTAATAGAAATTAAATTATTAAACTAGCCCAATATATCATATATATGGTGAGTATAATAATGACCCAATTTAATTAATAGAGGAAGCCCAAGTTCATTTTTGTTAGTAAGTAAAATAAGAAAAAAATGCAAGACCAAAAGGATTAATTAAAAGCCCATTCTTGGCCCATTTTAAAAAGGGATATTTTTGACATTGGAGGAAGCATTTAATAAAATAAAGATTGGGTGAAGAAGAGGTCCATGTGGCCGAACTTGGTGGAAAATGAGAGAGAAGGAACAAAGGAGATGTTGGTTATCATTACTTTCACTTTATTAGATAATTACTTTTTAGGTGTCATTTAATTTATGGTGCCAACCTATTTGGGTTTACTTGCAAGCAACCTCAAGTGATAAAGATATGTGGAGAAGAGATGGCCACTTGGCCGGGTAAGAGGCAAAGGAAGAGAAAAGAAGATAAGAAAAAGAAGAGAAAAGAGAAAGAGAGAAAGAAAAAGAAAAAGAAGTAGAAGAGAGAGAGAGAGAGAGAGAGAGAGAGAGAGAGAGAGAGAGAGAGAGAGAGAGAGAGAGAGAGAGAGAGAGGCTCGGTGGAACATGAAGAGAAAAGGAGAGGATGGGCGGCAACCTTAGTGGGAGAGAAGAAGGAGAAAAATTCTCCATGGAAGAGAAGAAGAAAAATCAAAGGTATAAAACCTATATTTTTAAAGCTTTCCTCTCATTTATTTTATGGATTTGATGGAAAAAGGAGTTCATGATTTGGAAGTATAAACTCTTTCATCTATGTGTTTTTCATGGATTCCAGTATGGATTTAATATATTCAAGTGTTAGATAGTGGATCAAAAGGAAAGAAAGGAAACTAGGTTTCTAGAAATAGAAAACCCTAGTTTTCTCTCCCTTTGATCAACTAGTATTTTAAATCTACACATTCTTTTCGCGATCCGTCGAAGAGGGGTGCTAGATATATGTGTTGAATAATAAACTCAAGTGATAGAACTCAAAAATCACGTGTTGAAAAGTCATTGTATGGATTTTGTGTGGATTTTAGTGAAAATAGTCCATGTAGTGGACAAAAAAGGCAAAAAGTGTTCTGATTAGTCAGCCACGGGGGCATTTTCATCTACTTTTTTTGCTTTAAAAATTTGGAGAAAACTTAGAGAGTTAATATCAGAGGTTATGTAGATCCTGTAAAAATATGAGAATTTTTGGCTATACGGAATGGGAGTTATGGATTTTACGGCTAAAGGCTATTTTTGGAAAGCTACTCGAATAACTCTGTGTAAGTCCAAAAATTATAAACTTTTTATTGGAAGTACATGTATATAACAGGAGCTTACCTGAAAAATTTTAGAATTTTTGGAGATAATCTCGATTTATGATAAATCTGAGAATATTTGACTATTATGGTTTATTTAAAAATAGTAAATGTATTTTAAAAATTTATGAAAAATTTACTTTCATGAGGGGAATATATATGGCTGATTTTCAGAAAAGAAATGATTTTAGAGATGTTTTACTATTTATCTCATAAATGATGTTATATGGATAAATGGATTAAATTGAATATATGAAGTGGAAAATATGAAAAATTAAGATTTTACGACTTGAGACCCTTAAGCATTATTGATGCAGAATTTTGAGGGAGGATTCGGTCAGTGGGGAAGAGTTATGATGTTTATGGCATTTAAAAATGCTTAAACGAATTAATTAAGAAAAAAAACAATTAAAATAAATTATTTTTTAATTGAATAAATGACTCAAAATTTTTTTACATGACTAATGATATTTGATTGAAATATTATTAGTAGTATTTTACTTAAATGTTATTAAAAAGTTAATAACATTAGCTTGGAAATATTATTACATAATTAATAATATTCGACGGGAAATTAAAATAAGAGATTTAAGTTATTTTTCAATATAGTTGTTGAATTTGGTATTCAAGGAACTATATTATGCTCGTAATAAACTAAAATGAGAATTCAGGGTGCTGAATTGGATTTTGAGTTGCTGAAATGATTTCGGTTTACTAAAACTGATTTTGGGCTGCTGAAATAATGATTTCAGGATGCTGAAATGCAACCTGGTTTACTGAAATAGTATTTTCAGTTTACTGAAATGTTATCTAGTTTACTAAGATAACATATAAAGGAAAAACTTATAAGTATAAGTTATGACATGATTAAAAGATTATCAAAGTATAATCGTAGTACTAAGACTTGAATGTAATGTCTAAATACTTCACTATATGACTGAATGTTAGACAATTTAATATAAGATGATAAGAACTTATAAAGTGAGTGATTAAGTATTAAGTCTAAAGTAGTACAGTCGTATTCTGCAATAGTTGATGTATAGTATCTGGGCTAAACAATTCTTTCAGGGAGTAGAGGTATATACGAATTAGTAACCGATCTAACTCGCTATGAAAATAGTGTAGACGAGACGAAAACTAATTTGTTGATTGTTTGTGGGAAACCACTCAGTATACTATATTGAATACTATTAAAGACTCGACGTATGCTAGGTTTAGACTTATAAATGAGTATGGTGTTAAGCTTATCTAATATTTGACGATGTGTTTAAATGTTAGATAGTTTATAAATAAACTATATTGAATATCATGATATGCTAATTGAAAGATCAATCTTATAACTGATAGGTCTTTTCAATAAGGAGATAAATTAGATTGCATAGCAGTAATCGAGGGTACATGCAAGTTCTCTAACTCAAGCTCGAGTTATATTTTAAAGCATGTTAGTGAATGATTATTGATGATTATTCACGTCCATACTGATTATTGATTCGCACTTAGTGCATGTTGCATATGTTCATCAGGTATGAAAGGCTAATCACCTTCATTACCCTAAGGTTCAGTTAAAGTTGTTCATGGTCCTTGTGACATTAAACATTATTAATTCAATCATTCAATTATTGACATTTTGATTCATGCTCTTTTACAATTATTATGCTGTTGAAAACTTGAAAGTTTATTCTTCTTTCAATCATGATATATCTTTATTGAATTTAAACTTGCTGAGCAAATTCATTGCTCACTCTTGCTATATTATGATATTAAATTTCAGATTAAGACGAAGGTTTGAAGAAGATCAGAGACAAGAGCAAAGTACAATAATAGATTGTTATGCGAATAACTATTTTGTTATCTTATGTAAACCTTTTGTAACTTTGAAGGTATGTATTTAGTTAAGGTTAATAGACCTTGGAAAATATTATAGAATTATATGAAATAAACAATATATGTTTATTATTCTGCATTAGATGATAGAATATGTATGATAATGAAATACCGTAACGTACCAAGTCCGAGGTTCTTGGGACTCAAATTTGGGGCGTCACAATTTTTAAATGGAAAACTTCAAGAAGTCTATGTAGAACAACCTCCAGGTTTTATCAATCCAACTCTCTCTAATTATGTCTATAGATTAGATAAAGTTTTATATGGACTAAAACAAGCACCTAGAGAATGATATGAAACTCTAACAAACTTTCTTATTGAAAAAGGATTCCCTAGAGGAAGAGTAGACACCACACTATTCCTTAGGAAGCACAAAGATAAAGTTATGTTAGTACAAATATATGTAGATGACATTATTTTTGGTTTAACTGATAAAAAGCTATGTGAGAGATTTGCCAAGCTTATATAGAGTAAATTCGAAATGAGCATGATGGGTGAACTGAATTTCTTCCTTGGACTTCAAGTGAAGCAGACTGATGAAGGAATATTCATTAACCAAGACAAGTATGTCAAAGACTTACTTAAAAAGTATGGCATGGAATCAGCTTCCCTCATGAAAACTCCAATTGCACCAGCAACTAAGCTTGACAAAGTTGAAAAAGGTAAATGTATTGATATTACTCAATATAGAGGTATGATAGGTTATCTCCTATACTTAATTGCTAGTGGACCAGACATTATGTTTGGTACATGTATTTATGCTAGATTTCAAGCTAACCCTAAGGAATCACATTTATCAGTTATGAAAAGGATTTTCAGGTATCTCAAAGGCACACCTCACTTGGGACTTTGGTACCTCAATGAGTCTTCCTTTGAATTAACAGGATATTTAGATGCTAATTTTATAGGTTGTAAAATTGATAGAAAGAGTACAAGTGGCACATGTCAATTGCTAGAAATAGGCTTGTGTCTTGGTTTAGCAAGAAGCAAAACTCTGTATCAACCACAACAGCAGAAGCTGAATACATTGCAGCTGACAGTTGTTGTGCTCAAATCATATGGATGAAAAATCAGCTAGCTGACTATGGGTTTGACTTCAAATTTATTCCTGTTCACTGTGCTAATAAAAGCGTTACAGTAATAACTCATAATCCTGTCATGCATTCTAGGACAAAGCATATAGAAATAAGATATCATTTTATTTGGGATCATGTTCAAAATAGAAATATTTCTTTACACTATATCCCAATTGAAAATCAACTTGCTGATATCTTTACAAAACCTTTAGTCTAATCCAGATTTAAAAGGCTAATAAGTGAGTTAGGAATACGTAATTTACGACCATAATTCTATGCTCTAGAAGCTACTAACTATGCAGATATAAATCTATATCTAATCATAGAGCTAGCAGAGTGAGACAACGATTGTGGAGTGAACTCACCAATCATAGCCTTCAAAAGGAAACACTCACTTAGGGGGAGCTAAGGGCAATTTAGTCTTATCCATCTGTCCAAAAGATCGTGGTTCCATTCAGAATAAGGCACGTGCTTCTCTCAGCAAAACTAAAAAGGAAAGTTACAAATATTTTTAAAAATACGTCTATGTACTTTCACTCTTTTGAATTTTAAACACTCTTTTTCTCTCATCTGAATTTCAAATGCTCAATCTCTCGCTAAAATCCTAGGTTGAAAAATCAAGCACACTTAGTCAATCTCGATTATTTGAGGAAAATCAAAGAAAGCAATGGTATCTTCAACTGTAATATCTGGACATCAGCTATGCTTCGACGAATTCAAGACTGCCGAGCCACAATTTCACAAAATCCTCTCTTTGCTGAAGAAAGCAGGACTTCAGCATGCCCTAGGCACCAACACAAGGATTTATTCAAAGTTGGTGAGAGAATTATACACTAATGGAGTTTACGAAAACAACATTCTTACAACTAAGGTCAAAGGTGTATCGATTCGACTCGAAGCTGCAAATATAAACCGGGCCTTATGGTTTAAATCTTAGGCCCTTACTTCTCTAAGTTACATCGACTTCAATGAAGGACTGAAGAAGATGCATCACAAGAAGAACCAAAATCTGAAGGGCTACAAGAAGAAAGAGTTTCCCCAGAAGTATGAATTTCTGGCTGACATTGTTGGGAAATACATTTGTTGCAAAAGCTCAGGTCACGATTATGTCAACGAAGTTCAACTGAAACTCATGACAGTAATTTACTTTAAATCTCACCTAAACTATGGGGCTCTTCTCCTAGAATGGATTGGGAAATGGACTCTCGGTTCCAAGAAGGCAAAAAGCACAAGTAAAATGTTCTAGGGAAAATTTATCAGCATCATTCTCCAATCAGCTCTAGGAGATAAAATTGGAGACAATGAAGGTGAAGCTCTCAATCCAAATAAGAGGATGACCCAACAACTTCTTGTGATCTGGAAGAGGAATCCAGTAGAAAATTTAAGGTTGATGCAATCTGAGTCCAGTGAAAGAATTGGAGAACTAAAGTCTACAGGGAGATTTGTCTGTTGTGAAGGGAGACGAAGAAGAAGTAAATCAGGAGTCCTCTTTCCTGGTCAGAAAGAGTAAAAGAAAGAAGAAATTAAAGGAAATTGTTCAGATGGAAGAAGAGCCTCAAGGATCAACAACAGAGATACCCCAAGGGTCTGATCCTGAAGTCTTTGGTCACTATCTTCCAAGGGAAATCACCCAAGACGTGGTCATATCAATAGAATAGATTTCAAAGAAGAAGAAGAAGAAGAAGAAGAAGAAGAAGAAGCAACATAAAGAAGAAGTTGAAGAGAGAACTACTCTCTCTCAGATGCTTTATAAGAAAGGAAAACACAGTCTGTGTTTAAAGAAGTCTTCTCTTACTACTATCGTGAAGTACACAAGCTCACCAGTCGTAGAGTCCAGACTTGTCAGCAACACTGAAGAAAATGTTAGGATGGCTACTCAGCCTGACTAGACAATCGTTGCTGAAGATGAACAGATTACTGAAGAGACTGCTGAACCTGAGCCTAGAAGGGTGAGGAGAAGGTTAGTCAAAAAGGCTGATCTTGAGCTTAAGGAAGCAATGCTGAAGATTAATGAAGAAGAAAGAAAAATGATGGACAAATCAAGAATTTATGCTGAAAAGAGAACCCTGTCTCCAAACTCTGGTTCTCACAATGAATCCTTGAAACAAACCAGGATCACTAAAATAGTAATTACTACCCACAACAGTGCAGTCAGTCCTACTGAATCAGATCAAGTTTATGTCCCAACTGAGGGGGGAGTAACGAAAGGGTGATGAGAAAAGTCATGCTCATATTGAGGAAGAGATATTTGAAATCCTTGAGCCAGTAAGTGCTCCAGCTGAGGGGGAGAAATCAGAAGCTCATCATGAAGCCCCCTCTGCCCGTTAAGAAATTGAAGAACTTGGAGAGGATCATGAAGACTCTTCTGCCTTTCATGATGATGCAGAAATGGTGGAGGTTCTAAATGAAGACGATGAAGAAGATGAAAGGGAAGAAGTAAAAATCATTGCTGAGTTTAGGAGTGAAGAAAAGAGCATCAACTACAACTGAATGTTCTCTTACTTGCCCATGATGCCCTTCCACAAAGCCCTAATACTCAACTCTTGGGACCATATGTTCTGGACATTCAAAGCTTATCCAGCATGTTAGTTCCCAGGGGGCGCACAATAGATTTAGAAGGGGGGTGTTGAATAGATCCTTTTAAATTTTAAAAGCTTTTTTATTTTATTTTATATTGCTAAGTAATTAGCAGATGACAAACATAAGAATCAGTTCATGCACAGCGAAATAAGTTAAAGATCCCCTCTAAAGATATTTTAATAAGCATTGTTCTAATGTTAGTTTAGATGTAAGTGGTTATGACAGTTATAGCAGTTAAGATACATAATGTAAATGACATAAAGAAATGACACAAGGGATTTTAAGTGGTTCAGAGACTCAAGCTCCTAATCTACTCTTCTGCTTCAACAAGCAGGGATTCCACTAAGGAAATGGCGACTCTTGAATCACTACGATTCCTTCAAGGCCAGCAGCTTTGGAACTGTAAACTAAGCCCAGCAGGCTTAGAATCTCTTGTACCCTCCGGTACTCAGCAAGTCCAACAGACTTGACTTTGATTTAGTCCCTAGGACAAGGACCCCTCAGGCCCTGGTTGTTTATTGATTGTTGTTGGTGCTGAACTGCTAAGATGACTTTTAGCTTGTTCATCTTCTGATACTTAGCAGCTTGGTGTGATCTTTAGGTATTCTGCATCAAGACTGGATCACCACAGATGGACTGCTAAGATGTACATGAGGCTTGACATCCTTGAGTACTTAGCAGTCGATCACTTCTCCTAGGTGAAGCTGATCTTTGTTGTTGATGCTTGACTTCATCTAATTTTAGCATAGCATACTGTCACCATTGAGGATCTGCTAAGTCTTTTCACTTTAGGTAGACTCCATCTGGTACTTAGCATCTCTTAAACGCTGTTTGACTTCTGTACAGATTCTGCTCTGCAACTACTTCTCTTCAGCTCAGGTTATTCATGGTGAATCGCAGAGTGGCCCTGGACATCTGCTTACTGATCTGCCACTCTTTCTCTTATCTTCTTAGCCTTCTCGGCTCTCAGATCAGATGCCATTGAGGTTGGCATTCTCTTTTGTGTTGTGTAAAGCCTTCAGCAGTTAAAGCTCTTCATCATATGTACTTTACTCATTCTATGGTAGTCTCACTGCCACTAAAATATATTCTGTTAAGCTCTATAAAACTCTCGTAGAGTCAACAACTCTTCACCTTTGAAGCTTTTGCTGATATATACTCCTCCATTAGCTTCCCGTTGGAATATAGCAGTTGAAAGCTATTTTAATTGCTTCAAGGTCTCTGAGTTATTTGGTGCAGACTACTGACTTGATGTGACAACACCTTTTTGACTTTCCTGACACAGCAGTCTACTATTTCACCTAACACCTCTGAGCAGTCACTTTCAGAAGTCAGGTTGGTAGTCCATTAACATCTCCTTTTTGTTTTCTTGATACGAACTAAAGGGGTTATCTTCTTGCATCGATGCTCTCAATCAACAATGTTTGAATGTCAGTCTTCATATTGAGTCATTGCTAAGACTCAATAATCAGATGACCGAACTCCACGATTCTGATGTAGACGACTATGTGCTTGATCGTAGTTTGTCTGTTGGTTGTTGCTCATCGACTGGTTTTGTCAACACTACGATTCTGAGAGTGTTCTTTGGATTGACAATGTAGAACCTCTTGCTCTTCATTCTTGCAGTGCTTCAACGATGCTGCTTTCCTTGACTTGCATCAAGAACTAAAAACTTGTCTGATTGCTTTAGCCCTTCTGGTTTGCAAGACTCTTTTGATTAGTTATGCTCAACTCTCTTAACATTCTTCTCTGTGATCTCCCATTCACTCTTCGTGGTGAGACTGAGCATAGACAATCCTTTTCGTCTGTTCTCTATAGGTTGGCTAATGTCACTGTATGTGCTCCATCAGTTCTTGCTGTTCGTTTGGCAAACACCACGATCGTAGTCATCACTATGATCGTTGTCTTCTGTTGGTCTGACAGACACTGTAATCGTTGTCTTCTTTTAGACAGTCACTTCATTCATTATCTTCTAACGTTTGCTTATGGAAGACTTCTCCTGAATGGTTTCACTTCCCAATCAGTATTGCTGATAGAGTTGGTGCTTCAATCTTCTATTTTCTTATATCCCATTTAGAGAGAGCTCTTTGATCCCCTCTAGTTAGACTGCTTTCTTAACATTGATTACTCTTACCAAAGTGAGATCTTTGATGAAGACTTCAAAAATGCTCAGCTATTGAGAATCGTGTTATCTCTATGATTCTTCCTTGGCATTGTGAGCATTTGACTAACTTCATCTTAGCTTTGGTACTGTAGACTATGATCTAGCTTTGGTACTGCAGACTACGATCTAGCTTTAGACTACTACAGATACTATGACTTCGAGAGCAGATCATATGAGTGACTCCAATTCTGCCTGAACAGTAGTCTCTTGACTGATCTGTCCGACTATAATTTCTGCCTCTGTTATGATCTGTAGGCTCTACGACTTTGAGTGAGGCCTACGATTCTTGACTAGGCTCGGCAGGCGCTCGACAGGCACTTAGATAGGCTGTCTCCAAGATTCTGAACTTGGCTTTCTCGACAGACTACGACTTTGAGAAAGTTTTCCTTGACACACCACGATTCTGCCTTGTCTTTTTTGGGAGACTACGACCTTCGAGAGTGACTATCTTTACAGACTACATTTTTACCTTGATAGACTCCGATTCTTCATTGTCTCTCTTGGCAGACTACGAAGGTTGGTGCAGTGCTCGACGATCAGACTGACCTATCTATTACATTTTATAAGATCAACCTAACAAACTTGAGATTTCTATTTATAGTCCTTGTACATCATAATCTTTTGAAGGACTTCACAAAGCTATTTTTTCATGTAGGATTAACTTAACATTCTTAATCTTTTCAGTCTAAGTCCTTGTACATATGTCTATCATCTATTAAAGACTTTACAACTTTTATCAATGCAGACATATTTGCATATTCATTCATTTAAGATCATAATCAAATCTTATATAAATAGGAATCACATTCTCATGCATATTCCTAACAATCTCCCCCTATTTGATTATGACAAAAACATTAAGTGCATATGTATGAGATGAATGAATCTTAATAAACAGTGAGCAGATGTATTACTAAAACAAATATCATGACTGTCATTGATTAAAATTTGAACTTACAAGACCTGACACTCTACATCCTAGATCCAGAACATACTATTATAAGAAAGAAATGTACCTTCTCTTTTTTGATGTTTGCTCCTTGTATGTCTTCTGGATGCTTTCTGTTCAGCTACTCTTCTTTCTTTTCTTCTTCAATCTGCTCCCCCTCAGATGAATGTCTCATTGCTTCATCTTCATCTTGCTTTGGCTCCTCCTCACATTGTGTCTCCATGAAGTCATCTTCTTTCAGCTCCCCCTCAGATGATGACTCTACTGCTGCTTCCTTGTTCTTCTTCTTTTTCTTGTCCATTGCCTTGCTGCTTTTGCTCTTGCTCTCATCATCTTTCTTCATTCTCCTCTTTGAGTGCCTCCTTGAATGCCTCTTTTTCTCCCCCTTTTTGTCATTAATCACTTTAGAGAGATTCTAGACACTTGACATAAGCTACTCCATCAGATGAGATGTGCTGCTAACTTTAATCTTGAGTTCCTGTTGGCTGAGCTCCAGCTATAGGGAGAGAGACTGATTCAGAGTGTATATCTTCTCAGAGAGAGATAGAATGGATTCTTCACTTTGCTTCTGAGCTTGCAAGGCTTCTTCTTTCTGATCCCTTAAGGGCTTCAGATAGATTTGATCTCTCTGTTGAAGCTTGAGAGATATATTTGAGATTGTGGCCTGAAGCTTGTTGTGAAGCTCATTGTCTTCTCCTCCTGACAGGATCTTAGCTTCTGCAGCAATGAGAGAGAAATTCTCAACCAATTCTTTAGAGTTTTTCAGTAACTCTTGCTCTTGAAGAGTTTGGACATTTGGTTAGGCAGCCTCCTGCTGAACATCTGGTTGGACACCAAGATTCTCACTCTTAGAGATGCTTTCAAAAGCGATGAGATTCTCATAGAGGTTTGAATACCATTCACTGTTGGAGGACGAAGGGATATCAGATAGCATTGCTGTAGCAGGATTAGATTTCTCAGGCTGAGCACAATCACCTCCAATGGTAGAGTGCAAAGGCTCTACGATTGTGATCTTTGATGTGATCTTTCCACCATTTAAGCCTTTTAGAAGATAGTAGGGAATGTAGATGTTGCTGGCTTGACGGCAGACCTTGAAGTGAGGTTGGTCTTTGATCAGCATTGTTGCATACGACTTTATCCTTGGAAAGTTTTGTGCTACCAGCTCCAGGTTTAGAAAGTGTGAGAAACACCATTTGAAGTAGCTTCTATCTCCAGTAGTGGATACTTTTACCCATGGAATTGAAGGATAGAACCACGTTATCAGATGATTCTTAGAATCTGAATCATATATCATGGTTGAAAGGTCCAACTCCATATCATTAAGATTGTTGAGCATTCTGTTATGGACATCCTTACTACGTTTATCCTCTCATTGCCATGATCTACCCATCTGCTAGGTAGCACATTTCGTGGTTCATTGTATACTTCCACCACTATTCTTGTTTTAACCTTTGCAGGAGATGGAACATGATAATCATCTGGCTCCTGATCTTCAGAACTCGAGTCTTCATACCTTCCTTCATGTCCTGACTTAGAGTCAAACTAGTGCAAGCTCTCTTCCACTGACTCATTAGTATATTCCTCTTCTGATTCAGATCCATTTGCAGTCTTTTCATTCTCATCACCATTAGAACTATCAGACATCTTCCTTTTCCCTTTTGAATTTACTTCCCTGGCCTCAGCCTCATCATCATTGTCATCGCTGAGCTCAATGATCTTTGTAGAAGATTCTCCTTTCTTCTTTAGGTCTGGTTGGGCAAGTAGTCTGTTGCTCTTTCTTCTCCTTGGAGGATCAACACTAGGAGATTTAGGTTCTTTTCCTACTTCAGACTCTGAAGTTTCTGCACCAGCAGAAGGACTCCTTGAGGATTCAGCAATAGGAGATCCAGATACTTCTCCCTTATCAGATCCTGATCCTTCCTTATCAGCAGAATGGCTACTTGGGGGGTTAGCCATAGAACTTTCAGTTGCTTTCTCTTCTTTTGATTCTTCTTCCTCTTCTTCAGCAGGGAGACTTCTTTGGGGAACCTTTGGTGTCTTTCTCACCGCCTTTACTCTCTTCTTGGATGGCTTTTTAGAAGTGGACTCTGGAACTTTTGAATCTTCAAAGTGTGATAGCTCATCCTCCACATTGCTCGCCTTTCTCTTCTTCGTAGTGCTCTTGTTGCTGCTACCGTACATCATTAACCTCTTATTTTCCATGGGATTCTTTTTCCAGTTATCAAACAGCATGGGAGACAACACCTTTTGACTATTTAGGGGTTCACCCTCATCACCCTTTATCTTTTTTTTCAACTTCTTCTTTAGAATGATGCTCAAGAATCTCCCATGGAAAACCTTTGTGAGCGGTTTATCTATGACTTCTTCTTTTCTGCTTTATCTAGCCACTTAGACATTAAGTCGAACAGTATAGCTCCAAAGTTGATTCGCTTCTTAAGTACAATGGCAGACATGATTCTCAACTGTTAATCACTCACAGTATCATGTGCAGTGTCATTTCTTAGTATACACTTCCCTACAATCTCAGCAAGGAACTTGAACTCTTTCGGGAACTCCTTCTTCTTCATGTCCTTCAGAATAGGGTTCCATTTGTAGCGCATGACCCTCTTTCCTTCTTCAATGCCGACTTCTTCAAGGCTCTTCAGACCCTGGTCAGAGAACTCTAGACATTTGTTGATGTCTGTAGGCTTTATCTTCAGAATTAGTCCTTTGACCTTTGTTGATAGAAGCCCAAAATTTGTAGTTGCATTTGAGTAGAACTCTCTCACCAGGTCAGTATAGATACGGGTGCTTGATTCCAGACATTCAGAGAACCCAGCCTTCTTCACCAGTTCAAGAATATCTTTGAACTTCTTTTTTGATTTCTCGAATCTCTTAGTGCCGAGTTGAATACCAGTGACGACACGTAAATCTTCCATTTGAAGGGTTATGTGTTTTTGAGTATCTGGGTATTTGCTTTTGAGAGTATTGCAAAAGGTTTCTAAGAGCGATTTGAGAATGGCTAATTGCTTGAGAGTTTTAGGCTTTTTGGAGAGTGTTTAGGGTTTCAGTTTGAGAGAGAGAAGATGTATCAAAAGCTTGTAGCTTTTTGGTGGACTCTTGTAAGTGTAACTGACACAGATTTGAAACTACCTTTTGTAACTGTTCCATCCATATTTTAGTGGGACAGTTGTAAGAGTCTGGTAGGTCACAATCTGTAACTTTCTCTAACATGACAGTTTATCAGATTTGACTTTCCTTCAGTTGACCATTGATTTCTTCAGTTCGTGGAGTAACCTCATGACTTAGTTTAGTACTCCACAATTTCTTTGACTGGTTGACGATCTCTATGTCTTCTTCGACGATCATCGTCTGTAGCCATGCTTCAACAGACAACTCTTCATTAATTTTCACCAGGGAGTTGCTTGATTCATAAGCAGCTTGTATTCTTCTGAGGGGTTACTGTATGCTTCTGCAGAGGTCCTTGTGATGCATTTAACATCAGCACTTCTTCTGGTCTAAGGTTGCTCAGAAAGGGCTGACCTCTTAGTGTAACACTTAGGGTCAGGTTTGTCTCTGAGGCGCTTATCAGAAGAAAGGCTTCTTAGACTTGGTGATTACAACATCATCAAACTGGGCTAATATGCCAATAAGTTCACTTACCAACTTTGGATATTCTTTGATATTTGTATAAGTATAGACTGCGATCGTGGGGTCGGCATGCTCTTACACTACGATCAGGTGTTTGATAATAGGTACTTCACGATTGGAGTGGATGGTTGATATGGTTATCAGTAGCACGTTTTGGGACGATACTACTGGGGATTAAGATTTATTTGGTTCATCAGTTACAAAGTTTTGGGACTCTGTAACTGGGATGTGGTTGTTTGGATGAGCAGCTATTTAAGAAATTTAATAGGAGTGAACTGAATATTCGTGAAGTGGTCAACAGTTATGCACGAGAGGTTGACCTGTCTACTGAGCTTATCTTAGGAGATCTAGCGAGAATCTCACTCTTTCATTTTCTCCTTAATTTCCACCACCTCCATAACATCAGTTATTCTTTCATAATCTTCACTAACTCCATCTCTTCAGCTGTTCTTCCCTTGTCATCTAGTACAACTATCTTCATTAATTGAGAGATCTGAAGGATTTGCTTAAATGTGCTTCTTTGTCATCATTAGTGCTGCCACATATAACAGATCACTGCTCCCCCATAATTGATAATTTCTTCTTAGAGAAGGATGGGATATTCTTTTATTCATGCATAAGTAAGATTTCCTTTCATATCTCATTCTAGCTGGAATCTTCATAGTGGAATCAACTTTATTAGATCATAGAGTGTTTTCTTCAGAATTGATTGCTCCACGATTTGCTCACTAGGCACTACGAACGTAGTTTCTATCATTCAAACTTCAGCATCTTCTATATTCGTGGAGCTTTGCTTATATGATGCATACTTCATAACTGTTGGCTGATGATTCCTTGATATGAGCTTCCTTTTGAGATGATATGCTTTTCATGGATAGGCACGGAAGGACTCTTGCATCTTAACATGAACATCCAGCTTCCTTATGATGATCAACAATGGATTTTAGAATCCTTTTAAGTTCATGTGATCTCCATTCATGGGGACTCAGCAAATCTTCAAAAACAGCTTTGGCATTGAATGACCTTGAATTAGAGCATTGCTAAGTAAACTTTAAACTTGCAGCTTGTTGAGTCTTTGTAACTGAAGTCATCCGCTTCAGTTTTCTTTAGTGAGGTCAGATAGACCAAGTACCTGCAGGTTAATCGAATTTCTATTTTGGTACCCATGGTTACTTGGGTCCTTCTAGGTTAGTTTTCTTAAAATCCCAATTCCTCATGTTCTTGGATTTACATCATATAAGCATCAACAATTATATTCATACATATATCAAGTTTAGACATGACAGTTATAATTCATGATTGTGAGTGTGTGTGTGATTAAGCATTTTGATATGATATTTTTCTTCTTTGGTTGTTACACCCTTTGCTTTACCATGTTCACAGATTTTGAATGTTCAAAGAGTGAGGATTAACTCTATTACTTATTTGCATCTGGTTGGTTCATGGAGTTGATCAATTTCTAAGAACCTTCATGATACTCCTTTAGTGTTGATCATACTCTATGTTTTATCCAAAAACATAAAACATTGGCTTGAATGAGTTTATACATACCAACCCATCAGCAAAGGGAGAGCAACTTTTACTTCTTAGATTATTATTTGCTTATGACATATTTCAGTCTTCTTTCAATAGTTTATTTTCAACCTAAAACATGGGTGAAGAGAAAGTTTGTTAACAATTAGTTTCCAACTACAAGTGTACTTTCTCTCTTTCCCTTTTTAGGAAGAACATGATCTCTTGATAGAATACTGTTATAGTTCATAAGGTGATGTAATATGATGCATGTGTAAATTAATGAGGAAACATACTTTGTCATTGTCAGTTTCTTGATTGTTATTTGTCCTGCTTATATGCACACTGATATTAGGCATTGATGTGTATATCATTGCGTTTAGTGCTGACAGCTTGTTGCTTCATGTGACCTTAGATCAATCATGCACAGTCTTGGAGTTACAACTAGAGGAAAGTCTTGGCAGCTTGAATTCTTCGACGCTCTCGAACCTCAAGGTTCAAATCCATGCAATTTAGCCAAATACATATTTGAAGAATTCTCCTCTTAGATAAGCATCTCATTGTATGTATAGGCATTAATCTTTCAGAACAGTGGACGTCAGATTCTTTGCTCTATATACTTCTTGACTTTCCATTTCTGAGCTGCAGACTACTGATTGACTATGGGCAAGGATTGGCCTGAATGTTATAGCTTTTAAAAACAGGTACCAATTTGGACAGCTTCAGGAGTATATGCACATTTACCTGTACGCATAGTTTTCAACATGTGAGCTCATCTACATTCACAAGTGACTTACTACCATAACTAAGTTTAGAACTTTGTTTATGCCTAAGATCAAACTCAAAGCGTTAGCTTTAGGATATAGCATGAGAACCTGCTCTGATACCAATTGTTAGTTCCCAGGGGCACACAATAGATCTAGAAGGGGGGGGGGGGGGTTGAATAGATTCTTTTAAATTTTAAAAGCTTTTTCATTTTATTTTGTATTGCTAAGTAATTAGTAGATGACAAACATATGAATCAGTTCATGCACAACGGAATAAGTTAAAGATCCCCCCTAAAGATATATTAATAAGCATTGTTCTAATGTTAGTTTAGATGTAAGTGGTTATGACAGTTATAGTAGTTAAGGTACATAACGTAAATGACATAAGGTAAATGACACAAGGGATTTTAAGTGGTTCAGAGATTCAAGCTCCTAATCCACTCTTCTGCTTCAACAAGCAGGGATTCCACAAATGAAATGGTGATTCTTGAATCACTACGATTCCTTCAAGGCCAGCAGCCTTGGAACTGTAGACTAAGCCCAACATGCTTAGAATATCTTGTACCCTCCGGTACTCAGTAAGTCCAGCAGACTTGACTTTGATTTTATCCCTAGGACAAGGACCCCTCAGGCCCTGGTTGTTTGTTAATTGTTGTTGGTGTTGAATTGCTAAGATGACTTTAAGCTTGTTCATCTTCTGGTACTTAGCAGCTTGGTGTGATCTTCTGGTATTCTGCATCAAGACTGGATCACCACAGATGGACTGCTAAGATGTACATGAGGCTTGACATCCTTGAGTAATTAGCATTCGATCACTTCTCCTAGGTGAAGCTGATCTATATTGTTGGTGCATGACTTCATCTGATTTTAGTATAGCACATTGTCACCATTGAGGATCTGCTAAGTCTTTGCACTTTAGGGAGACTCCATCTGGTACTTAGCATCTCTTGAACACTATTTGACTTCTGTACAAATTCTGCTATGCAACTATTTCTCTTCAGCTCAGGTTGTGTGACGCCCCCAAAATAGGTTCAATACCAACCCATTCTGAGTCGCCAAATACATGGTACAGAACTCCAAATACAAATCTTTTATCTCAAACAGTCGTGCAAAATACGACCACACAACTGTGAGTGTTAATACAAATGAAATATTAACACTCAAATTCAGTCCTCACTAATTACAATTATTATCACACTATATTACAAAAATAGTGAGGACTACAACTGCTCTATTCTGACCATCACACTGATCCCCGACTAGTTCCCGCAACATTCTCATTCCCTGAAGAGGATAATAGATGAAAAGGGTGAGCTCAACTAGCACAGTAAAGAATATTCTGACTAAGATAATAAAGAATAATTTATCGTTAGTCTTCAACAAATCAGATAAAATATTATGGATAACAAGTTTTAGATCAACAACTACAGCGAAAATAACAATTCATTAGAAGAATTAAGTAGAGAATGTAGTCTACTATCTTCTATGATTTAAAAGTCCATCATCAATATTTTATCCCTGTAACATCAATCAATATACATCTCGAATCAAATATTCATCCTTGCACTACGGGCCAAAGATATTCATTTGTATCATCAGTTGGTCATGTTCATCTCAACACCTGTCCATCTTTGCATTACGGGCCAAAGATATTCATCAGGTAATCATTCATCTTTGCTCTACAGGCCAAAGATATTCAGTTATATCACTATTTAGAACTGAGGATGATGAAAAATAATAACGAATCCAGTGAGATAAAGGACAAAGTTTAGGGATTCGTAATTTAGTTTATCCAAGTTCAAGAATACTCCATAATAATCAATTGTGGAGCAAAATTCAAGAATAAAGATCAAAACTTGGATCCAATCATAGATAGGAACCATAATAGACAACTTGGACAAATAAAAGAAAATTTAATTTTTTATGAATAGTGCCGTATTCGTGAATAGTGCCGTATACATGAATAGTGCCGTATACATGAATAGTGCCGTATACGTGAATAGTAACCCCGACATGAAAATGTAAAAATTTTATAATAAAATTTATACCGACATTCCAATGAAATGATACTAGATGAAACGCAAAATTCGAAGAATTTCTGATCATTTCAGGAATTTTAGAAGCAATACTTACCGTAGTAAGTTTTAATTTTGGTATATGAAATGAAATATTATCGCTTTCATAATATGGAATATGAAAGAAAATAATATTTCTTACGAATATTGC
The DNA here is from genome assembly GCA_020205555.1 of Panax stipuleanatus. Taxonomy (NCBI): domain Eukaryota; kingdom Viridiplantae; phylum Streptophyta; class Magnoliopsida; order Apiales; family Araliaceae; genus Panax; species Panax stipuleanatus. The sequence continues at coordinate 70,041,471 of CM035121.1, forward strand.
AATAAAATAATATCCTTTACCTCAAAAGAACAGTACTTCTGACTGAAATTTCAGGTATAATGCTGAAAGAAACTTGCACTGAATAGCAATACTCAAAGTATCTAAATACTCACAAAAATACGTTCGATATTATAGAGAGAGAAAACTTCTGATTCTGGTGTGATTTTTAATTCTAAATTAAGCATCCTATTTATAGGAGAATGGAAGGGTATTATTTGAATAAAAATCACGGACTGCACAGTGAAAAATTTCGGACGAATTCACGGGCGCGCACCGGTGAAAAAATTTAATTTTACTATTCATTACTGTGTAATAAAATATTCTAATAAAACTAAACTTTAAATAAAATATAATATATATATATATATATATATATATATATTACCTACCGTATAAGGTAGGTAATTATAATATATATATAATAATAATACACCCTCCCCCATACGTTTCCTCCCCCCACCCCATTTTCATTTCATCTCACATGTGGGCCCCACCCCACATGTCACTTTCACACACACACACACACATATATATATATATATATATATATATATATATATATATATATATATATATATATAGGATAAGGCTCTTAAACGGACTGTTCGTAAACGAACAATTCTTTTGCGTACATCCTTTTCCTACTTATCCTACATAATTGAGATAGTACATAATTGGGCCTACTTATTCAATTTAAAAGTGTACGCAAAAGGATTGTTCGTTTACGAATAGTCCGTTTAAGAGCCTTATTGTATATATATATATATATATATATATATACTGAATAATTTTATACCGATTATTTTGAAAAATGAGTAAGTGGGGGTACATATAATAAGCCAAATTCATAACAAATACTTCCATAAAAGTCCCTCTATTTATCTCAATTCACTTGGCTTCACAAAACACATTTTTAATAACATTTTTTTTCATCATTAATATTATAATTCACAATATTAACATCCAATACCGATAAAAACACCTCAGCCCTAATTCCTTCTTTTATATCCATAAAAATAAATATTTTTTAATAATTAATTATTCACAAATAATATTACAGAACTATAAAATTGACAACCAGGTCGTTCCTAGGAAAGAGGGGGCCTTCCGATAAGGATTTCTCCTTACTGGCGCGCAATTAAATAACCCCTCCTAGACAGAACTTCCTTAGACATTGCCAATAATGCTATTTAATAATATTATTCAAATAATATGAGTTATTAATTTGTTAATTTGAAATATTGTGCAATGACATTTATTGAATCAATAAAATATTATGCAATTATCAATGTAGCATTTATTGAATCAATAATATAAAATATTGAACAGTAATTACTGTAACAATTATTGAGTAGTGACTTCTTACGTAAGAATCAATAATTAGAATTACTGTGCAATACCGTGTGCTACTGTGCAACACCGCGTATTACTGTATTTTAACCACCGGGTATTTCAACAGTTTTAACGGTAACAACCCCGCCGTTATTTTTAGAAAAACTTATTCTTGTCGTTTTTTTCATTCGACAGTTATTCTGTTGTGGAGTTCACAAATGATTGCGCCGTCGTACGAATATTCCCCTACAACAAGAATATTTCACGACCAAACGAATATTCCTCGACAACAATGAGTATTTTATTACCACTTGCTAACTTTGAAAAATTTGCACATATTTTCCATAACTCACCACATTTATCAAAACAACCCTTATTGTTTAAAAACAATATATAAAAAAATTAAATTTTTATTCATAAAATCTGGGGTCTTACAACCTCCCCTCCTCATGAAATTTCATCCTCGAAATTGACGTACGTACCTGGTATGTCGAAAAGGTGAGGATACCTTGTTTTTATTTCTGATTTTAACTCCCAGGTCATTTATTCGATTCCAACTGTGACTCTCATGGTGCTTCAACCATAGTACCTCACAATGGTACCTATCAGTTTGCCACCGCATAAAAATGTCTTCTCCTACTGAGAGTCTGGCTTTGGTGCATCCCACACGGAGAGTCACCAGATAGAGGCTCGGGGCTCTGTACTTATGGCTCTTGATGCTTCGCCTTGATACGTTTACACGTTAAATACCTCGAGATAAACTCCGCGATCTCTCTCTTAATGTTTCTCCACCAGAATGTATGTCAAAGATCACGATACATTTTGGTACTTCTAGGATGGATTACGAACGGTGTGTTGTGTGCCTCTATCATAATTCTAAACTTCAAATCAGGATCGTTAAGAACACAAGGTCTGGAGTTAACTTGAAGTATTCCTTCTTCATCGATTCTTATTTTTGGAATAACATCTTCTTCTTTATATTCATCAGCTCCGGGTCTGTAGCTTGAGTAGCTTTAACTTTATCAATTAAAGCTGGTTCTACTCGCATATTTGACATCATCACGTGGGTCCCCGGAGTCTTGAACTCTATCTTCATCCTTTGTAAGTCACACAAAATGGGTCTTTGTGTTGATAGCATCGCATACGATCTTCCACTCAACGCGTCAGCTACCACGTTCGCTTTTTCAGGATGGTATTGAATGGTATGATCGTAATCTTTCAACAGCTCCAACCAACGTCGTTGTTGCATGTTGAGTTCGTTCTAAATAAAGAAATATTAGGATGTCATCAATAATGACAATCACGAAATGATCCAAATATTTCTCATATATTCGGTTCATCATGTCCATGAACGTAGCATGGACATTGGTCAATCCGAAAGATATAACTAGAAATTCGTAATGCGCGTATCGAGTTCTAAAGACAGTCTTTGGAATGTCATCAGTTCTAATCTTTAACTGATGATATCCAGAACGAAGATCGATCTTTGAGAAGAATTGCGCACCTTGCAACTGGTCAAACAGATCATCAATGCGAGGTAGCGGATACCTATTCTTGATGGTGACATGGTTCAACTCCCGATAGTCAATATAAAGTCGCATACTCCCGTCTTTCTTTTTTACGAATAAGACAGGAGCATCCCAAGGAGACGTACTAGGATGAATAAAATCGATGTCCAACAACTCCTGTAGTTGGACCTTTAACTCCTGAAGTTCAATAGGAGCCATTCGATATGGGGTTTTAGAAATGGGTTTTGTACTAGGCTCAAGGTTAATAAAGAATTCAACTTCACGTTCTGGGGGTAGACCGGGAAGTTCTTCGGGAAATATATCAGGAAACTGATTAACAACAGAAATATTATTCAAATCTAACGTATTCTGGTTTAGATCAGTGACATGAGCTAAGAAAACTTGACATCCGTTTTTCAATAAACGAATAGCTTTATGACTTGAAATGACATTGATTGATTTGAATTCGCACAACGGGTTGTTTAGGAATATGAAAATAACAACTTTACGAAAATAATAAATTTTAGCAAGATGAGTGGTTAACCAGTCGATTCCAAAAATCACATCAAATTCAAGTATTTTCAAAGAAATAAGATCAACAGGTAGGGTGAGGGTACCAATTTGAATCAACTAAGATTTGTAAACTGTGAATGTAACGAAGGTTTCACCCAACGGAGTTTCAACAGATAAATCAAAGTCTAATTTCTCAGGAGTCAAGTTTAAACGTTGAGCACAAGTAGGTGAAATAACAGAATGAGTAGAACCAGTATCTAATAAGGTATGGACTTCACAAAAATTTATGATTAACTAACCCGTGATAAATTCATTCGGGTTCCTCGAGTTTTGAGCAGTCTCGACAAACGCTTTTCCAGGAACCACCGACTTTGATTTGTCTGGGACAGTCTTTGGTGTCACTATCTCCGCTGGTCTTGACTTTGCAATAAAGCTTATTCCACCCTCAACTGTTTCGTCGCACTCCTGATCTATGATTTGAATCATTACTCTTCGATCCATATCGAATTGGGGTTGACCTCTATGCACAGGGTAATTCCAAATTCGATGTTGGATTCTTCCAATTGCTGTCCAAAAAGTGAAATTCATATCGTCTATTTTGGCCTTCTTAGATCGGACGTCTCTTTCTAAAATATCAACGCGTCGTGCAGCTGTTACCCATGCATATTCAATTCTCACTCGTTCCGTTTCTTCTTCTTTCAGTTGATCGTTGACATTTGCATTTTCAGATTCCAGCTCTAATATCATATGCTCTGCCAGAGAGAGCTTCTGTTCAAGCCTCGCATATCGAGTAGCAAAATCTTGAATTTCTGTATCCCTTTCTTGAATTGTTGTATCCCTTTGTTCCACGGCTGTTTGTCGTTCTTCACGCTGCTCTTCTAACTCATGAATACGATCTTGCAGTTCTACATTTCGATCATAAAATTCTCCTAACAAATCCTCCTCCTCAGGTTCATCTTCTTCCTCACTCTCAGCTGCTACCTCTGCGACTAGTCCGGGTGCAACAATTAATTCTTCATTCACCACATGGATATTTCTAATTTCTTCTTCTTCTGACATCACATTATCCTGATTGGTGATTAGAGGAGCCTCAATGGTCTCATTCATTCCATTGTTAACATTCTCAGCTGCCATTCTCAAATACTGCCATAAAACAAGGGTTAATTAAACAAATTAACATATCACATGCTAATCCTATGCTCTGACTGACCAATTAAATATCAAATAAGCTTAGGTAGGACACACTAGCGAAGGATTTATTCGTCTCTCCCCTCCTAGTTCTATTCCCAAATCTCCACGAGAGATCATATTCCTAAGCTCTGATACCAACTGTGATGCCCCCAAAATAGGTTCCATACCAACCCATTTTGAGTCGCCAAATATATGGTACAGAACTCCAAATACAAATCTTTTATCTCAAACAGTCGTGTAAAATACGACCACACAACTGTGAGTGTCAATACAAATGAAATATTAACACTCAAATTCAGTCCTCACTAATTACAATTATTGTCACACTATATTATAAAAATAGTGAGGACTACTACTGCTCTATTCTGACCATCACACTGATCCCCGACTAGTTCCCGCAACATTCTCATTCCCTGAAGAGGACAATAGATGAAAAGGGTGAGCTCAACTAGCCTAGCAAAGAATATTATGACTAAGATAATAAAGAATAATTTATCGTTAGTCTTCAACAAATAACATAAAATATTATGGACAACAAGTTTTAGATCAACAACTGCAACGGAAATAACAATTCATTAGAAGAATTAAGTAGAGAATGTAGTCTACTATCTTCTATGATTTAAAAGTCTATCATCAATATTTTATCCCTGTAACATCAATCAATATACATCTCGAATCAAATATTCATCCTTGCACTACGGGCCAAAGATATTCATTTGTATCATCAGTTGGTCATGTTCATCTCAACACCTGTCCATCTTTGCACTACGGGCCAAAGATATTCATCAGGTAATCATTCATCTTTTCTCTACAGGCCAAAGATATTCAGTTATATCACTATTTAGAACTGAGGATGATGAAAAATAATAACGAATCCAGTGAGATAAAGGACAAAGTTTAGGGATTCGTAATTTAGTTTATCCAAGTTCAAGAATACTCCATAATAATCAATTGTGGAGCAAAATTCAAGAATAAAGATCAAAACTTGGATCCAATCATAGATAGGAACCATAATAGACAACTTGGACAAATAAAAGAAAATTTAATTTTTTTTGTGAATAGTGCCGTATTCGTGAATAGTGCCGTATACATGAATAGTGCCGTATACGTGAATAGTAACTCCGACATGAAAAGATAAAAATTTCATAATAAAATTCATACCAACATTCCAATGAAATGATACTAGATGAAACGCAAAATTCGAAGGAATTTTTGATCATTTCAGGAATTATAGAAGCAATACTTACCGTAGTAAGTTTTAATTTTGGTATATGAAATGAAATATTATCGCTTTCATAATATGGAATATGAAAGAAAATAATATTTCTTACGAATATTGCAATAAAATAATATCCTTTACCTCAAAAGAACAGTACTTCTGACTGGAATTTTAGGTATAATGCTGAAGGAAACTTGCACTGAATAGCAATACTCAAAGTATCTAAATACCCACAAAAATACGCTCGATATTATAGAGAGAGAAAACTTCTGATTCTGGTGTGATTTTCAATTCTAAATTAAGCATCCTATTTATAGGAGAATGGAAGGGTACTATTTGAATAAAAATCACGGACTGCACAGTGAAAAATTTCAGACAAATTCACGGGCGCGTACCGACGGAAAAATTTAATTTTACTATTCATTACTGTGCAATAAAATATTCTAATAAAACAAAACTTTAAATAAAATATAATATATATATATATATATATATATATATATTACCTACCGTATAAGGTAGGTAATTATAATATATATATAATAATAATACACCCTCCCCCATACGTTTCCTCCCCCCCACCCCATTTTCATTTCATCCCACATGTGGGCCCTACCCCATATGTCACTTTCACACACACACACACACATATATATACTGAATAATTCTATACCGATTATTTTGAAAAATGAGTAAGTGGGGGTACATATAATAAGCCAAATTTATAACAAATACTTCAATAAAAATCCCTCTATTTATCTCAATTCACTTGGTTTCACAAAACACATTTTTAATAACATTTGTTTTCATCATTAATATTATAATTCACATTATTAACATCTAATACTGATAAAAACACCTCAGTCCTAATTTTTTTCTTTTATATCCACAAAAATAAATATTTTTTTTATCATATAAATCAATAATTAATTATTCACAAATAATATTACAGAACTATAAAATTGACAACCAGGTCGTTCCTATGAAAGAGGGGGCCTTCCGATAAGGATTTCTCCTTACTGGCGCACAATTAAATAACCCCTCCTAGACAGAACTTCCTTAGACATTGCCAATAATGCTATCTAATAATATTATTCAAATAATATGAGTTATTAATTTGATAATTTGAAATACTGTGCAATGATAATTATTGAATCAATAAAATATTATGCAATTATCAATGTAGCAATTATTGAATCAATAATATAAAATATTGAACAGTAATTACTGTAACAATTATTGAGTAGTGACTTCTTACGTAAGAATCAATAATTAGAATTACTGTGCAATACCGTGTGCTACTGTGCAACACCGTGTATTACTGTATTTTAACCACCGGGTATTTCAACAGTTTTAACGGTAACAACCTCGCCGTTATTTTTAGAAAAACTTATTCTTGTCGTTTTCTTCATTCGATAGTTATTCTGTTGTGGGGTCCACAAATGATTGCGCCGTCATACGAATATTTCCCGACAATAAGAATATTCCACGGCCAAACGAATATTCCCCGACAACAATGAGTATTTTATTACCACTTGCTAACTTTAAAAAATTTGCACATATTTTCCATAACTCACCACATTTATCAAAACAACCCTTACTGTTTAAAAACAATATATAAAAAAAATTAAATTTTTATTCATAAAATCTGGGGTCTTACAGGTTGTTTATGGTGACTCGTAGAGTGGCCCTGGACATCTGCTTACTGATCTGCATCTCTTTTTCTTATCTTCTTGGCCTTCTCGGCTCTCAGCTCTGATGCCATTGAGGTTGGCATTCTCCTTTGTGTTGCGTGAAGCTTTCAGCAGTTAAAGCTCTTCATCATATGTACTTCACTCCTTCTATGGTAGTCTCACTGCCACTGAGACATATTCTGTTAAGCTTTGTAGAACTCTCGTAGAGTCAACAACTCTTCACCTTTGAAGCTTCTGCTGATATATACTCCTCCATTAGCTTCCCGTTGGAATATAGCCGTTGGAAGTTATTTGAATTGCTTCAAGGTCTCTGAGTTATTTGGTGTAGACTACCGACTTGACGTGATAGCACCTTTTTGACTTTCCTGACATAGCAGTCTGCTATTTCACCTAACACCACTAAGCAGTCACTTTCTGAAGTCAGGTTGGTAGTCACATTAACTTTTCTGTTTTGTTTCCTAGATCCAAACTAAAGGAGTTATCTTCTTGCATCGATGCTCTCAATCAGCAATGTTCGAATGTCAATCTTCATATTGAGTCATTGCTAATACTCAATAATCAGATGACCGAACTCCACTGATTCTGATTCAGACGACAATGTGCTTGATCGTAGTTTGTCTGTTGGTTGTTGCTCATTGACTGGTTTTGTCAACACTACGATTCTAAGAGTGTTCTTTGGATTGACAATGTAGAACCTCTTGCTCTTCATTCTTGCAGTGCTTCAACGATTCTGCTTCCCTTGACTTGCATCAGGAACTGACAATTTGTCTGATTGCTTTGGCCCTTCTGGTTTGCAAGACTCTTCAGATTAGTCATGCTCAGCTCTCTCAACATTCTGCTCTGTGATCTCCTATTCACTCTTCGTGGTGAGACTGAGCATAGACAATCTTTTTCGTCTGTTCTCTATAGGTTGGCCAATGTCACTGTATGTGCTTCATCATTTCTTGATGTTCGTTTGGCAAACATCACGATCGTAGTCACCACTATGATCGTTGTCTTCTGTTGGTCTGACAGACACTGCAATCTTTGTCTTCTTTTAGACAGTCACTTCATTCATTGTGTTCTAACGTTTGCTTGTGGAAGACTTCTTCTAAATGGCTTCACTTCTCAATCAGTATTTCTGATAGAGTTGGTGCTTCGATCTTTTGTTTGCTTGTAGCCCATTCAGAGAGTGCTCTTTGATCCCCTCTAGTCAGACTGCTTTTTTAACATTGATTACTCCTACCAGAGTGAGATCTTTGATGAAGACTTCAGAAATGCTCAGCTGTAGAGAATCTTGTTGTCTCTACGATTCTTCCTGGCATTGTGAGAATTTGACTGACTTCATCTCAGCCTTGTTCTACAGGCTGCGATTTAGCTTTGGTTCTGCAGACTACGATCTAGCTTTGGTTCTACAGACTACGATCTGGCTTTGGACTACTGCAGATACTACAACTTCGAGAGCAGATCATATGATTGACTCCAGTTCTGCCTCAACAGTAGTCTCTTGACTGATCTGCCCAACTATGATTTCTGCCTCTGTTATGATCTGCAGGCTCCACGACTTCGAGTGAGGCCTACGATTTTTGACTAAGCTTAGCAGGCGCTCAACAGACGCTTCGATAGGCTATCTCCATGATTTTGAACCTGGCTTTCTCGACAGACTATGGCTTCGAGAAAGTTTTCCTCGACACACCACGATTCTGCCTTGTCTCTTTTGGCAGACTACGACCTTCGAGAGTGACTATCTTTACAGACTACGTTTCTGCATTGATAGACTCCGATTCTTCCTTGTCTCTTCTAGCAGACTACGAAGGTTGGTGCAGTGCTCGAAGATCAGACTGACCTATCTATTACATTTTATAAGATCAACCTAATAAACTTGATCATTCTATTTATAGTTCTTGTACATCATAATCTTTTAAAGGACTTCACAAAGCTATTTGTTCGTGTAGGATCAACCTAACATTCTTGATCTTTTCAGTCTAAGTCCTTGTATATATGTCTATCATCTATTAAGGACTTTACAGCTTTTATCAATGCAGACATATTTGCATATTCATTTATTTAAGATCATAATCAAATCTTATATAAATAGGAATCACATTCTTATGAATATTCCAAACACAGCAGTGTCTGTGCTTGCCTAGGGATTCCCAAGAAATCTCACCTTTACTTAAAAGCTGATCACAAATAATGCTTCTTTAAGAAGTGAGCAAGAGGTACACTTCATTCGCACATCCTTCAAGCTAAATCACTCTCCTTCATCAAATTTCTATCAGTTTGATGAACTGCCTAGGTGGATTGAGGTCATTCTTGATCCGCAAAATCAATTTCCATTTATAGAGTACCAAAACTCTGTAACTGATGGACCAAATGAATCAACTTCTGTCATAGTACCATTTTCCATCAACCCCTTGATCGACTCCACAGTCGTCGAACGTCATGACGTTACAAATACTTTGATCTAGCCCTTGCTCTCTCAAATGTGCAAAATGAGAAACAAAAGCCTCTCATTCTGATATCCAGAAGATAATTGACCATCTTTCTTTCCTTCCCACCAAAGATGAGCTAATTGAAGTGTCAAAAAAAGTAGTTAAGGATATGGAAGAAAACTTAAATCTCACTCTCTTATTATTCATCAACGATTCAACAACTTGATCGAAGCTGCCAACACCTTTCCTGGCAACTTGGTATCTGAACTCACAAAGAGACTTAGGGATATCATCAAGGAGATGATAGAGAGCATATAAGAAAGGGATCAACTTCACTTCCAATCTATAAACAAGCATAAGGAAGCAGTTCTCCTCCTTCAAAAGACTTAGAAGGCTCAGAACAAGCTCATCGCTAACAATATCAATAATCTGTGTTCCTCCCTGATTGAATTTAAAGAGTATAAGTTAACTCATATAAGGCAGACAGACAATATCTTGGCCATCATACATCAACAAAAATCAGAAACTGACTCTATGGTCCAAGAGAATAGCAATAACATTGCTCAGTTGCGCTCTCAACTGCACCATCTCGTGCAAGGGATGAATCGTCTGTCTCAATATATTCAAACCCTAGAGGTTGACATAAAGGGGGAGAATACTGGGGAGAAAAGTAAGGGGAAACAGGTAGCACATTCTTCAAGGAGAAATCCTCGCAATCAGCCTCCGTCAAGAGTACCTCACAATCAGCCTCTAAGAGCAGAGCAGCGCTAACCGATAATAATGGCAACCCCACTTAGGAGCCAAGGCCCCACTCCTTTCAGTCCACAGGGAGTATCTCACACTGGCCTAAGCATGCCCATTAGAGATCCTGTTTTTATAAACAGACATGATTAGGATGAACCTCTTGATCAAAGTGAGCTAGAAGAGATTACAAGGTGAGATGAAGCTAGCAGGAAAAGAAGAGGTGAAGAATATGCAAATCCTCCTTCAAGGTACAAGAGGCCAAGAAGATAGAAGATAAGTTCATGTTTTTTTATTGATATATCAATTATGAACAGTAATATCCTTTAAGAACATCAATAAATTCATGCTTATTCTCTAGAATTTCAATTGCTCACTATACATTAAGTCAAACTTATCTTCTAGCAACCTGCTGTAGACACTCGAAATTTCGCTTCCTTTATACTAACCTTGTAGAAGGGCAAAAGCATAATTTTACTTTAGAGATAACCCTGAGGTAAGACAAAAGAATCAGGTCATCCCAGAGACAACCTTGTGAATGATTCAAAGGACCAATGACGTCCGAACATGTCGCAAACCGAACGAGGATCGCCAAGCTGAGACAGTGTCCGCCGAAAACCACCTCAACAAACCTCAAACTACGTGCCATCAAAGATAAACCAGCTAACTACTATTTGGAACCGGAAGATATATCTCATCTACCAGCATCATCTTCCCTGACCCTAATTCAGTCAGACTCAATCTTACTCCGCCGCATTCCTCAAAGACTTTCCGAAAGTTCGGTCTGCGAAGGTCAACTTCCTCTGAACCGAGATCGAAGGAGCACATTTAGAGACAACGAGACCCACTGGGCCTAGCCGCATCTATATATGCGGCTGGCTCCGACAGATTAAAAGAGAAATATCAGCTCATTTAGAAAAAAAGAGGAAGAGTTTTAGAGAGAGAAAATCATTTCTAGAGAGAGAACCCCTCGGGTTGGACTTATATACACCAACTTTGAGCTATTTCAACTTGTTTAGCATCTACTTGGAGTCCCGAGAGTGTTCTAAGTTGATCCCGGGTGATAAAACGCTTGTTTACGCGTCCCCCAAGGTGAAAAAATACTCTTTTTAGCTACGTTCTTTGTTAATTTTGTTTAATATACTAGATTGATGTTATACATTGGTTAAATCTAGTTAAACTTGTTGTTTTTAAGCATATTGTGTAATAGTTGATAGATATTGCATTTCTATAGGTTATATTGTGCATATCGCGTTGTAAATCAAGTCCGGTGGCTAGATGTACCTAGATCTAAGCCAAATCTAGCCTTTTGAGTGGTTATTAAGCATGAAGCTTTAACCCGTATGCTAGATCGGTATAGATCCATGGTAGATCTACGTATTTTTTGCTTTTAAACTGCCTCGGTTACCCCGTATAGCCCTAGATGTATATCTACAGGCCAAAGGGGTCCGAAATGGCTTGAAGCGGTGATTTCAACCGATGAAATCATCTAATATCAAAGCCTAAGACATTGTATATATGTATTCCTATATAAATAATGTGAACCTAGGAATCCCGGTGTTGAGATCCCCGATATGATCCTGACTTGATTCCCACGATGGACCAGTTTTTGTGATGTAATATTTAAATAACTTAAATATCATTGTATATGTAATATTTGGATCTTGAAGACGAACTCGAGGGGTTAGTCCCGAGAAGTCGGATTTAAAATCCCGTGATAGTGAAAACTTTAATTGTGGGTGCTCGGATTCATCGAGATGGCTTATATGCCCGATGATGATTCGACCCTTTTGACTTTTTTTACATGTATATCATCAAAATAATTTTCAATAAAACCACAAACAGCTTTCAATAATAATAAAGCTGTTCGGGAATAGACATTAGATCATAAATAGAAGTATCAAAAGTCCTTGATTACTATTCAGGCGAAGGATTTGAAAACCTTGTGTTTTCCCAAAATATCATACGAAATGTATATTTTGTTTAAAAATGAACTTTTGCTAAATCAAACCTTTCGTACATAGGTGCAAAAAAGGAACGACACTACTTCCAAATAACTTACAATAAGGCTTAGAATAAACCTTTTTAAATAAAACACACACACACACACACTCACACACACACGCGCACACACTTTATGCATAGGAAATCAATAAGATGCGGTACCGTGTTTTCAGAGGAGTCGGGGGGTGCCTAACACCTTCCCCCCGCTTAACCTAGCCTCCGAATTCGACGAATCTCGGGTTTCAGACCAATATTTTGGAGTCACATATTGGACCATATTGCAAAAACTATTAAAACTCAGATGAGTTGGTACATCCATTTAAACCATACCAACTTGCGACTCTGTCTCATTCGGTCCAATCATAAAATAAAATAAACTTAATCTTTTCAAAGTCGTTGACATCTATGTCGGTACCACTTTCCTAAAACCTCACCCTTTGATAAAATCCAAAGACATAACGAATGGAAAAGGGTAAAAACCAACAAACACAAACTCAAGAAAGACGGAATCAAATCAAACAGAAGAAAATTCTTTTCCCGGCGTCGATAGGTGGCGACTCTGCTAGGGACTTCAGAGGGCTTAGGCCGCGTTCAATCTTTTTTATTTTCATTTTGCATGTGCATCTTGTGTGAATGATCTTTGTGTGTGATAATTGTCTCAATATTTAAGTATTTTTTGTATTAGTGCCTCACACAATATATTAGTGCTTCACACAATGTCATCATAATTGCATACGGTGAGGACGTGAATATATGTGAATGTATGTTGTATGGTACCTCCATTAGGAGGCAATCCCGTCGGTTGTTTATTACTGGACTCCTCTGGGTGTTTCCATTATGAGGCTCAAGAAAGACACCACTCAGATCCGCTCCAATTAAAAAATGGATGTTTTCATCAAGTAAATTGCGAAGATCTGGGAACCAATTTCAAACAGCCCATGAGAGTAACCCTAAGATAGGTCAGCCTCTAATAAACCAAACGCGGGGTAGGCCTCTTCATGCCCTATTTAATCTTCCGCATATATAAATGACAACCATTTTGAAACTGTCATCTATACATCTTTCTTATCCTGTGATCAAGTCGACTAACCCTTTGTTTCGCAGGAAAAGATTAAAAAACCATTAAACTGATGCATATCATGTCATGCATCTCTGTCCACCAATATCCAGTCTAAACTAGATATCGATTTTGTGAAGATTGGTCCTAGAACTCGATTTCGAGCCAAGAACACCCGTTCACCATCGTTCAAGATGGCTGAAGGAAGCTCATCTGAACCCATCCATGTATCTCGAGAGGAATTTGAGGAATTTAAGAAACAGATTGTCGAGATGACGACCCTGTTGAGAGAACAGTGCAAAGTATCTCAGGAACCTAAGCATCAGAGTCAGACTGAACCCTTTGTGCAAGAGATATGAAAATACCAGAAAAGGATAGTGATACCTTGATGTCCACACCTATCTCTCCCCTCGATGTTGAAGTATCCAAGGAGGCCCCGATCCAGAAGATGACAAACTGGAAATTATAGACCTCCGAGAAGACAAAGAAACTGGAGATATCAGAAGGAAGGTTAGGCAGATGGAGGATACCATCCGGTATATAAAAGGGACCGGATCCCATGGGAGCGTGAATTATTCAGATCTGTGTATTTTCCCAAAAGCGAGATACCCAGATAAGTTTTAAATCCCAGAGTTTGAGAAATACAATGGATTGGGGCATCCCTATAGTAATACCCGAGAATTTCCTAATATTATTAAATAAATATATTAATGGAAATGAGAATTTATTTGAATATAAATGATTTTGTGTTATGAGAATGATTAATTCAATTATATTAAATTAAATATCTATGACAATTGAGAAAAATGTGGAGTTTACGATAAACTCGTTGAGAGCCTAGTGTGGCACAGTGATGGGAAATATTAATAATTATATTAATTGACGAAGAATTTTTAAGTGAACAATTAATTAATTGTTAATTGCTATTGTAAAATATTAATTGATGGTTATGAAATATTAACTGTGATTGATTAATAATACGTGATTATTATTATTGAAAGAAATATAATAATAATAAGCAATGTATGATATTTAATCATATAAATTAATAATCAATGAGGAATGGATTAATTAATACTATCATTAATTAATCAATGAGATAAATGATTTATTTATTTGACAAATAAGTGAGTTATTAATATAATAAGATTATATTAATTGATATGTGCAAATGTGCAATACTTGAATATATAGAGTATATGGAATACAACTATATTATATAGTGTAGAGAGACACTTAAGTGTGACCATGCATGTATATACATAAACTATGTTATATAATGCAATGCGAATATATTACACATAGAAACCATATATTACATGAAGCATAATGTGATTATGTGATGTTAAAACTATATGTTAGGAATTCATGATAATGTCTATGTGACAAGGTGAGTGGGTATACAGTAAAATAATATATCATGAATATATTGTAATCAATTATTGAATGTAGAATTTAATAATGTGATAGTATCTGATTAAATTATATCCGGTATTAACCGAATGTACATGGATTATATGCATACAAGTTACCTTCATTATATTGAAGTATTCCTTATGCAAATTTATATTGTGACATTAAGTTTTAACCTATGTATGGACAATAGGTATATATAATATAACATAAGGGTAGGAAGTATGTTATGTGTGTATAATAATTTAAGTGTTGTGTACTAATAAAATGCTGAGATATATGGCGTGTCCATTCCTCCTTCCTCTCATACACGTGAAAACCTCAAAGGCTAGTCTACTTCCTCATTCTTCTCCCAAGCAATCCTAGCTCATAATTATATGAGGAGTGGCTCTCATGATGCATTCCACCAACTATCTACCAACTTCTTCTTATCTAGTATGCAATTCAAATTTCTGTTAGTTTGAAATGGTAGGCAATTGCATTGTCTGTATTTTGTTTTCTCTATAAATATGGCTTCCTTCCTTCTCATTTCACCTTGCTGAGATTTTGTTTGAGTTGATAAGTTGAGAGCATATACATATATTAGTATAATAGCATTGTGAGATAGCAGCAAGCTTAATTCATAGCAAAGGTATAATTACATGATTCATGTTCTTTATTTTCATTTTTCTGTCAAAAATTTCAATTTCTGATTATGCCAAATTGGACTATAATTGGATTGAAGGAAGTTTGTTTAGTTGCTATATGGCTTATATACATGTTTGAACTGGAATGTAGTTGTTTAAAAACTATTTTCGTGAAGCCATTTTGTGAGTTGGGCTAGAAACTGCCGTAGCTGCCTGCTGTCTGGTGCGAACCAGTAGTGGTGCAGCTGCGCCGGTTTAAGCCTGGGATGCGGCGCAGCTGCGCCGGCACCCTGCTCCAGTTTTCTGCAATCTGCTTAAATCCTGTTGTGTGTTAAGTAATTGATATGGCTTAAACCAGCATGCTAGCTTGTGTAACATATATATATAAACATAATGAGGCAATGTAAGCATGTTTTAGTATATTAGCATGCATGGTTAACAAAACAACATGTAGTTTGGAAACGCACTTAAAGTTTTCGAAGGGAACATAAGGTTTATAAACGGACGTTAAACATATATGACGCATGTTAATATTCTAACTTTCAAGACACGTTAGTACCATCTAGAAACACATGAAATGAATGTTGACTTGTGTATACGTGTTTCATAGTATGACGTGAGCATGCTAAACCTCGATCAGTAAACATTTCGAGCTAAAATATAAGTTTTTAAAGGCAAACCTTGACATATAAAGATCATATATATATTCTGATTTTCGGGTATAATTATATGGCCTTGACATACATGTCTGACACATTAACTTACGTATATAAATTTCATAATGTAGCATGAACGTGTTAGAGCGTATTAGCAAACTTTATTAATGAAAGTATAAGTGTTGAACGTGAACGTCGACATGTTACATTGATATTTGAATATCGATACTTATGAACATGTTTGATAGAACTTGTAGACTTGCTAAGGTATCATTCATGTTTTCCTACTATGTTACATGTAGTGAAATCAAATTTGCGTAAATAAAGCATGTTTTCAAACTAATGATAATGATAGTCATATATATGTGATATGAAAACTCATGAACATGTTTAATGCAAGTTATGTGAATAATTTAAGTGTTTAAAAAAGCGAGCATGTTAGACCTTATGAGTTCGTATCCTTGAATGGCTTTAAGTTATTGAAAGTATTGACTTAGAATCCATATCATATATATTTGAAACGAGAAAAGGTTGTACAAACATAAAAGTATCTTTTAATATGTTTATATGCTATGTGGTGTTGTTGGCTTGCATGACCATACAGAAACCATAAGGCACAGCTCAGCCTTGGCTTGGCCAGAAGGCTGCGCAGCTGCGCTGGCCCTAGGCTTAGCCATGGCGCAGCTGCGCCGTCCTGGAATCAGAAGCCATACAGTTTGACAATCTGATTTTTGGACAGATAGCTTATATGATGCCTACATTGCTAGAAATGGTTTACACCCTACTGATATGTGTACATAGGTGATGATTAAGTAACAAGATAATGTTTAACTTATATAATGGAAGCCCATGGGTCAAAGGATCATAGCTACTTGAACATGATGAGTTGCTATAATATCATTTATGTTATAACTATGTACTTGATTCGTAATAGCATATAATCTGATTTTATGTCATATGAGAATAAGTATGACATGTGACTAAGATAGTAACATGTATGTATATTGAGTAATAAGTTGTGTAACGGATGTGTTAACTAATGAAAATCCTATACATGTAATACATTATAAATAGGATTCCAAAGTGTTGGCTAGCTTTATGTGAGTAAACTACGCATAAGGCAAGTATCCTAAACCCTTGCATTACTTTATTCAACGGATATCGTAAGCGAGTATCTAAAACTTATCTCTTTGGATACAAGTATTCTATCTTTGTATATTGCGAACTAGTTTCCTACTTAATTGTTTGAATTGAATTAGCATACTTGAACTCTTATTTCATTAAAGCTATTATTCATGTTGAACTTAGTATTGTTCTTGAATATTGTGAAAGTGTCTATGCCATTTGATTCGGCTAGACTTATGTTATTGAAAAATATCCCAAACTAATTGATTGGTGCGGGATCTTGTATTTGACTGAGAAGAACAACCTTCTTTGAAGGGAATATATAATTGTCGGAGAACTGACGTGCACACTTGAGTATGATTGATTGTTATGCATAACGATGGTACTTTAGGCTGATCACCTGTTGTACCTGTTTTTATTGGATTTTCAGTTTATTACTGTAAATTCTAGTAGAAGTTCATAGTCCTTAGTGACTGCTCAGTATTCAGTTATTTGAAATCTTGAATTGACTTATTATTGAATCATATTGATATTATTCTGTCCATAGCGACTATTATTGAAGACTGTTGATATTCTTGTTATCCTTGAACTATCAAACCTTGTTATACCCTTTCGAGAATTAAGAATTATATCACTTACCCTTATTATATATTACTTGCTGGGCAATTTGTGCTCATTCTTGCTTTCCCTAAAACATTTCAGTTAAGGCAGAGCAGGGCGAACCTTCAGGCGTTGATAAGGGCAAGGGCAAGGCTACCAACTAGCTTGTCTCTTTTATGTTTTTTTTATATTTTAATGTTGTATTAAGATGATGAAGTAAGACTGGATTTGATTATGTTTAAGCTTAAGTTAGATTATGTAATAAGTCGTTAATTGATATTATTATGTAATCTATTAAGTACTGCAGGTTGCGAGACTTGGGGGAATAATTATAATAAATCATTGTAAATTATTCTAGAATAGATTTTCCGCTGTGATTGTGTGATATTTAGTTATTATTATTGCGATGTATTACCATGAGCACGTGATGAACCGAATTCGAGAGACCAAGTGGCGGTCCTGGAATTTGGGGGCGTCACAGGTTGGTATCAGAGCTGTAGTTATAAACCTTAGGAACGAGTGTCCTTAGACTATAACTTATGCGAACTTAGAAGTTAGGAAGGAGATAAAACTCATGTAGAGTTTTCCTTGAGAGACTTAGTCTGTTATGAAATGTAACTTCATTCTATACAATGAACTTATGTTTTATTTACCATTCTAATGGAGTTGCTGTTTGTTTGTCTCGTGTTTGTGATTGTAGGATGACAGACACAGGGGTACCCAGTAGAGTGGTAGAGGAGGAGCCCAGGGATATACACGTAGTATACGAGGCACCACTAGAGGCTACACCAGTGCAGGCTGTTGCACCATTTGAGTCTGACGACGAGGACGAGATTGAGATAGAGTCTGATCCAGAGGAGGAGCCGATGGAGGATGAGCCAGTAGAGGACTCAGATGAGGCTACTATAGAGGAGCAGATGTTAGGAGAGTACGAGGAGCGGATCCTAGAGTTAGACTGCAGGGTCCAGGAGCTGGAGGCAGAGGCCCAAGAGAGAGTCCGAGTTCCAGAAGCTGAGGGACGAGGACCACCAGAGGAAGCTGGCTATGCAAGAGTTAGAGGTGGAGGTTGCCTACCGTAGGGAGGCAGGGATCCAGATGGGGACTCTGTTTCACAGGTCAGTGGCTAGGAATGTAGATTTAGCAGAGAAGCTAGAAGAGGTTGAGCAGAGGGAACTGAGTGAGAAGACTGAGAAAGAGGCACTCCGTACTCAGCTAGAGTTGGAGGTGATGGATAGGTTACACTTCGAGGAGAAGTGGAAAGCGTCCAATGAGAGAGCTGACGACCTTGAGGACGAGGTCAGGTGCAAGAAGAGAAAGATGAACAAGATGGGGTATGTGTTCCGTTCAACTTTTCAAAGGGTGATTGATGGTGTGTACCACTACCCGGCAGAACAGGGACAGACTCTACATACCTTGAGCAGAGAGCTGGTTGCGTATATAGCACAGTTGGAGTACAAGAGCGCAGTGGAACGCGAGATGATGGGATGAGATTTCCTTAGTCAGTCTAGTGGTAGTACTAGTTGTGTCCTTATGTATTGTATATACTATGATGCAATCCCGATCTTTTGTGTAAGATGTGGGATGATGATGTAAACCCCGAGTTAGCTTTTGTTAGAGGGGTAGTATGGTGGTAGGTTGATATGTTCCCCATCTTTTGTGATATTAGGGGATATATGTGATAACATTTATAGCAGTATGCTAGGAAAATCATGTAATGAAACGATTTGGTATATGAATATAAATGAAGTTTATTTCGGAAACGTGTTATAGATTTATTCTTTTTTTCCGAAGTTATAGATTTATTCTTTTAGTATTAGAAGAAATACTTAAGTAATATACTTGAATAATAATAAAATGGAAACTTGTGATGCAAATAATGCCGCCCAGACGTATATTGACTGCACCCGAAGAATCTGTTAACAATGAGAGGGAACAAGTAGACCTGATCCAGAAACTGGTAGACTTGTTAGGAGAAGCCTTAAGGGGAAGGAACAATGAACCCGTTAGTCCGAACCCTCAGACTGTGCCAGTAACGACCTTTAAAGACTTTAAGAGTGTAGGACCCCCAGAGTTTGAGGGAACTACCGACCCAATCGTCGCACAAACGTGGATCAAAGAGATCGAAAAAGCTTTCACTATAGCTAGCGTAGGCGAAGATCAGAAGACGGTGTTTGCCACGTACATGATGAGGGGAGAAGCGAACTACTGGTGGGAGGCTAATCAACAAAGAGCTGGAGAAGGAATAATAGCTTGGGACAAGTTTAAGACGCTGTTCTTCGAGAATTACTTCCCGAAGAGTATGAAGAATCGGATGGAGGTGAAATTCTTAGAGTTAAAACAAGGTGAGATGACGGTGGCGCAATACGCGGCTAGGTTTAACGAACTAGCACGATTTGTGGAGCACCAAGTTGGTGATGAAGAGAGAAAGGCTAGACGTTTCGAACAAGGGTTGAAGCCGTGGCTGTTTAATAAGGTATCAGTTCTTCAAATTGATTCCTTTGCAACACTACTGGAGAAGGCAATCATTGCGGAAGGTGGCAGTGAGGCCTTAAGTCTGTATAACAAAGAGAAGAAAGGAAAGAATGCTGGAGGAGAGAATCGTACGGGAGGAAGCAGTAGCGGAGGAAGCAACTTGGGAAAGAGAAAGTGGGAGAATAACAACAACAACAAAAACAACAATAATCAATCAGGGAATTTTCGTGGAAGAGGGCTGAAGGATGCCCGAAGTGTGGGAAGAATCATCAGGGCGAGTGCTGGAAGGGACGTGGCACTTGCTACAACTACGGACAGGAAGGGCACATCTCGCCCAACTGTCCAAAACCAAAGAAGATACAAGGATGCTTTGCGTGTGGCTCGACGGAGCACCGAATTAAGGACTGCCCAAAGAAGGGAAGTGGCGGGGGTAGTAATCAGCAAGGAGGCAACAAGCTGATGATCGGTGGACCGGGACAATCCAACCGCCCAACCGCCAGAACCTTTAACATGACCGTCCAAGACGCCGTGGCTGCGAAGGACGTGGTGTCAGGTATAATCCCAATCAATGATATAAATGCTTATGTATTATTTGATTCGGGTGCCACCTGTTCTTTTGTATCTGAAGAATTTGCTAGTAAACTTCGTACACCCCGAGAACGATTAGAAAATCCTTTAGTCATAGAAGTTGCTAATATGAAAGTGATCCCTGTAGAATACATCTATCGAGATTATCACGCAAACATTAGAGAACATGAACTGAGCGTAGACTTGATTCCTATTAGATTGGGAGAATTTGACGTAATACTAGGAATGGATTGGTTGTATAACCATGCTGCGATAATTGACTGTCAGAACAAATGTGTGAACCTTCAGACTCCGAGTAAGTCTAAGGTAGTGTTTTATGGTAGCTCATCGCTTAAGCAATCGTGTTGCGTTACGATGATGCAGGCCAAGAAATTGTTAAGGAAAGGATGTGTAGGTTATTTAGCTTACATAGCTGATACTCGGAAAGAGGGAATAGAAATTAAGGATATATCCGTAGTGAATGAATTTCAAGATGTATTTCCAGACGATCTGCCTGGTCTTCCGCCAGACAGGGAAATCGAATTCATAATAGACTTAGCACCGGGAACGGCACCGATTTCGAAAGCTCCGTATCGTATGGCGCCAGTAGAAATGAAGGAATTGATGATACAATTGCAAGAGTTGTTGGATAAAGATTACATTCGACCGAGTGTTTCTCCTTGGGGAGCACCAGTGCTATTCGTTAAGAAGAAGGACGGGTCGATGAGGCTCTGTATCGATTATCGAGAGTTAAACAGAGTAACGATCAAGAACCGATATCCGCTACCGAGGATAGACGACTTGTTTGATCAACTGAAGGGAGCTAAGTGTTTCTCGAAGATCAAGCTACGAACAGGATATCATCAACTGAAGGTACGGGATGAGGACATACCAAAGACTGCGTTTCGAACCCGTTATGGTCACTACGAGTTTTTGGTAATGTCATTTGGATTGACTAATGCTCCGGTAGCATTTATGGACTTGATGAACCGAGTTTTCAAGACATACTTGGATAAATTTGTAGTGGTTTTTATCGACGACATTTTGATCTACTCGAAGACAGAGGAAGAACACGCCGAACATCTGAAGATTGTTTTGGAAGCACTAAGGAAGGAGAAGTTGTATGCAAAATTTTCAAAGTGCGAATTTTGGATGGAGAAGATTCAATTCTTAGGCCACGTGGTGGATAAGAATGGAATTGCTGTAGACCCTGCGAAGGTTGAAGTAGTAAGTAATTGGGAACAACCGAAAACTCCGACGGAGGTGAGAAGCTTTTTAGGGTTAGCTGGGTACTATCGGAGATTTATCCAAGATTTTTCTAAGATAGCAACCCCGTTGACCAATTTGACTAGAAAGACGGTGAAATTTGTATGGACAGACAAATGTGAAGAGAGTTTTCAGGAGTTGAAGAAGAGATTGAGCGAAGCACTTGTATTATCATTACCAGATGATGAGGGAAATTTTGTGGTGTATAGTGATTTATCGCACAAGGGACTTGGCTGTGTGCTTATGCAGCACGGCAAGGTCATTGCATATGCATCATGACAATTAAAGGATTATGAAAAACGATACCCTACTCACGACTTAGAGTTAGCGGCAGTAGTTTTTGCGTTAAAGATATGGAGGCATTATTTGTACGGAGAAAAATGTGAGATATACACGGACCATAAAAGTCTGAAGTATATCTTCACACAGAAGGAGTTGAACATGCGGCAGAGGAGATGGTTAGAATTAATCAAAGACTATGATTGCGATATTCTTTATCACCCGGGAAAGGCGAATGTGGTTGCCGACGCTCTGAGCAGGAAAGGAAGGGAGAAGTTGTTTAATTTGACGACTCAGGAATAATTGATAAGAGATATGGAGAAATTGGAAATAGAAGTGAAAGAACCAGAGAAGCTTGGAGAGAAGTTGTTTGTAATGGAAGCTCATCCGACATTGTTGGATAGAGTAACGGAAGCTCAGGAAAAGGATGAAGAGTGTGAGAAAATCCGAAAGAGGATCACACAAAATGAGGAAGAGAAATTTCGAATGGATAAAGACGGTATCTTAAGATTCGAAGGGAGAGTGTGGCACTAAGATGTACCGAGATTTGAAGCAACATTTTTGGTGGCCCAATTTAAAACGGGAAGTCGCAGAGTGCGTCAGTAGATGTTTGACTTGCCAACGCGTTAAAGCAGAACATCAGCGGCCGAGTGGTTTACTACAACCGTTAGAAATACCAGAGTGGAAATGGGAGCATATTACCATGGACTTCGTGGTAGGACTTCCAGTTACACAGAAAGGTTATGATGCCATTTGGGTTATCGTAGATCGACTAACAAAGACCGCACATTTTCTACCAATCAAGATCCGCTACAGTTTGAATCAGTTAGCGAGCCTATACGTAAAAGAAATTATCTCACGACATGGAGTGCCGGTGTCTATTGTCTCTGATCGAGATCCGCTCTTCATGTCCAATTTTTGGAAGAGTTTGCAAGAAAGAATGGGAACGCAGTTGAGGTTGAGTACAGCTTACCATCCTCAGACAGACGGACAAAGTGAGCGAATAATACCAATGCTGGAGGACATACTTAGGACTTGCGTGATGGATTTTAAAGGAAATTGGGACGACCACCTACCCTTAGTAGAATTCGCATATAATAATAGCTACCATGTGAGTATCGGCATGCCACCGTACGAAGCTCTTTACGGAAGAAAGTGCAGAACGCCATTATGTTGGGACGAAGTCGGAGAACGACGAATACTCGGACCAGAGCTAGTACAACAAACCGCAGACGTGGTGACAGTGATAAGAGCCAGATTAGTAGCAGCTCAAGATCGCCAGAAGAAATACGCAGATTTGCATCGGCAGGACCGAGACTTCAAAGTCGGCAGTTTTGTATTCTTGAAAGTAACTCCATGAAAAGGAAAGATCCGTTTCGGCAAGAAAGAGAAATTGAGTCCAAGATTTATAGGACCGTTCGAGATACTGAAGCGAGTGGGCGAAGTGGCATACAAAGTTGCGTTACCACCCGAGTTGGAGCACATCCACAACGTATTTCACATTTCCGTGTTGCGACCGTAGAAGGCCGACTACAAGCACGTGATTTCTTACGAGCCCATTCAAGTGGAGAAGAACTTGGCGTATGAAGAAATTCCTGTCCAGATATTAGATAGGAAAGAGCAAACTTTGAGAAATAAAATTATTTCGTCTGTAAAAGTACTTTGGCGTAACCACGATGTCGAGGAGGCAACGTGGGAATTAGAAGATAGGATAATGAGGGATTATCCCCATTTGTTTGTGTAACCTTGCAGCAATTCCGGGACGGAATTTTTATAAGGGGAGGAGGATGTAATACCTGAGAATTTCCTAATATTATTAAATAAATATATTAATGGAAATGAGAATTTATTTGAATATAAATAATTTTATGTTATGAGAATGATTAATTCAATTATATTAAATTAAATATCTATGACAATTGAGAAAAATGTGGAGTTTACGATAAACTCGTTGAGAGCCTAGTGTGGCACAGTGATGGGAAATATTAATAATTATATTAATTGACGAAGAATTTTTAAGTGAACAATTAATTAATTGTTAATTGCTATTGTAAAATATTAATTGATGGTTATAGAATATTAACTGTGATTGATTAATAATATGTGATTATTATTATTGCAAGAAATATAATAATAATAAGCAATGTATGATATTTAATCATATAAATTAATAATCAATGAGGAATCGATTAATTAATACTATCATTAATTAATCAATGAGATAAATGATTTATTTATTTGACAAATAAGTGAGTTATTAATATAATAAGATTATATTAATTGATATGTGCAAATGTGCAATACTTGAATATATATAGGATATGGAATACAACTATATTATATAGTGTAGAGAGACACTTAAGTGTGACCATGCATGTATATACATAAACTATGTTATATAATGCAATGCGAATATATTACACATAGAAACCATATATTACATGAAGCATAATGTGATTATGTGATGTTAAAACTATATGTTAGGAATTCATGATAATGCCTATGTGACAAGGTGAGTGGGTATACAGTAAAATAATATATCATGAATATATTGTAATCAATTATTGAATGTAGAATTTAATAATGTGATAGTATCTGATTAAATTATATCCGGTATTAACCGAATGTACATGGATTATATGCGTACAAGTTACCTTCACTATATTGAAGTATTCCTTATGCAAATTTATATTATGACATTAAGTTTTAACCTATGTATGGACAATAGGTATATATAATATAACATAAGAGTAGGAAGTATGTTATGTGTGTATAATAATTTAAGTGTTGTGTACTAATAAAATGCTGAGATATATGGCTTGTCCATTCCTCCTTCCTCTCATACACGTGAAAACCTCAAAGGCTAGTCTACTTCCTCATTCTTCTCCCAAGCAATCCTAGCTCATAATTATATGAGGAGTGGCTCTCATGATGCATTCCACCAACTATCTACCAAATTCTTCTTATCTAGTATGCAATTCAAATTTCCGTTAGTTTGAAATGGTAGGCAATTGCATTGTCTGTATTTTGTTTTCTCTATAAATATGGCTTCCTTCCTTCTCATTTCACCTTGCTGAGATTTTGTTTGAGTTGATAAGTTGAGAGCATATACATATATCAGTATAATAGCATTATGAGATAGCAGCAAGCTTAATTCATAGCAAAGGTATAATTACATGATTCATGTTCTTCATTTTCATTTTTCTGTCAAAAATTTCAATTTCTGATTATGCCAAATTGGACTATAATTGGATTGAAGGAAGTTTGTTTAGTTGCTATATGGCTTATATACATGTTTGAACTGGAATGTAGTTGTTTAAAAACTATTTTCGTGAAGCCATTTTGTGAGTTGGGCTAGAAACTGCCGTAGCTGCCTGCTGTCTGGTGCTAACCAGTAGTGGCGCAGCTGCACCGGTTTAAGCCTGGGATGCGGCGCAGCTGCGCCGGCACCTTGCTCCAGTTTTTTGCAATCTGCTTAAATCCTGTTGTGTGTTAAGTAATTGATATGGCTTAAACCAGCATGCTAGCTTGTGTAACATATATATATATATAAACATAATGAGGCAATGTAAGCATGTTTTAGTATATTAGCATGCATGGTTAACAAAACAACATGTAGTTTGGAAACGCACTTAAAGTTTTCGAAGGGAACATAAGATTTATAAACGGACGTTAAACATATATGACGCATGTTAATATTCTGACTTTCGAGACACGTTAGTACCATCTAGAAACACATGAAATGAATGTTGACTTGTGTATACGTGTTTCATAGTATGACGTGAGCATGCTAAACCTCGATCAGTAAACATTTCGAGCGAAAATATAAGTTTTTAAAGGCAAACCTTGACATATAAAGATCATATATATATTCTGATTTTCGGGTATGTTTATATGGCCTTGACATACATGTCGAACACATTAACTTACGTATATAAATTTCATAATGTAGCATGAACGTGTTAGAGCGTATTAGCAAACTTTATTAATGAAAGTATAAGTGTTGAACGTGAACGTCGACATGTTACATTGAGATTTGAATTTCGATACTTATGAACATGTTTGATAGAACTTGTAGACTTGCAAAGGTATCATTCATATTTTCCTACTATGTTACATGTAGTGAAATCAAATTTGCGTAAATAAAGCATGTTTTCAAACTAATGATAATGATAGTTGCATATATGTGATATGAAAACTCATGAACATGTTTAATGCAAGTTATGTGAATAATTTAAGTGTTTAAAAAAGCGAGCATGTTAGACCTTATGAGTTCGTATCCTTGAATGGCTTTAAGTTATTGAAAGTATTGACTTAGAATCCATATCATATATATTTGAAACGAGAAAAGGTTGTACAAACATAAAAGTATCTTTTAATATGTTTATATGCTATGTGGTGTTGTTGGCTTGCATGACCGGACAGAAACCATAAGGCACAGCTCAGCCTTGGCTTGGCCAGAAGGCTGCGCAGCTGCGCTGGCCCTAGGCTTAGCCATGGCGCAGCTGCGCCGTCTTGGAATCAGAAGCCATACAGTTTGACAATCTGATTTTTGGACAGATAGCTTATATGATGCCTACATTGCTAGAAATGGTTTACACCCTACTGATATGTGTACATAGGTGATGATTAAGTAACAAGATAATGTTTAACTTATATAATGGAAGCCCATGGGTCAAAGGATCATAGCTACTTGAACATGATGAGTTGCTATAATATCATTTATGTTATAACTATGTACTTTATTCGTAATAGCATATAATCTGATTTCATGTCATATGAGAATAAGTATGACATGTGACTAAGATAGTAACATGTATGTATATTGAGTAATAAGTTGTGTAACGGATGTGTTAACTAATGAAAATCCTATACATGTAATACATTATAAATAGGATTCCAAAGTGTTGGCTAGCTTTACGTGAGTAAACTACGCATAAGGCAAGTATCCTAAACCCTTGCATTACTTTATTCAACGGATATCGTAAGCGAGTATCTAAAACTTATCTCTTTGGATACAAGTATTCTATCTTTGTATATTGCGAACTAGTTTCCTACTTAATTGTTTGAATTGAATTAGCATACTTGAACTCTTATTTCATTAAAGCTATTACTCATGTTGAACTTAGTATTGTTCTTGAATATTGTGAAAGTGTCTATGCCATTTGATTCGGCTAGACTTATGTTATTGAAAAATGACCCAAACTAATTGATTGGTGCGGGATCTTGTATTTAACTGAGAAGAACAACCTTCTTTGAAGGGAATTTATAATTGTCGGAGAACCGACGTGCACACTTGAGTATGATTGATTGTTATGCATAACGATGGTACTTTAGGCTGATCACCTGTTGTACCTGTTTTTATTGGATTTTCAGTTTATTACTGTCAATTCTAGTAGAAGTTCATAGTCCTTAGTGACTGCTCAGTATTCAGTTATTTGAAATCTTGAATTGACTTATTATTGAATCATATTGATATTATTCTGTCCATAGCGACTATTATTGAAGACTGTTGATATTCTTGTTATCCTTGAACTATCAAACCTTGTTATACCCTTTCGAGAATTAAGAATTATATCACTTACCCTTATTATATATTACTTTTTGGGCAATTTGTGCTCATTCTTGCTTTCCCTAAAACATTTTAGTTAAGGCAGAGCAGGGCGAACCTTCGGGCGTTGATAAGGGCAAGGGCAAGGCTACCAACTAGCTTGTCTCTTTTAAGTTTTTTTTTATATTTTAATGTTGTATTAAGATGATGAAGTAAGACTGGATTTGATTATGTTTAAGCTTAAGTTAGATTATGTAATAAGTCGTTAATTGATATTATTATGTAATCTATTAAGTACTGCAGGTTGCGAGACTTGGGGGAATAATTATAATAAATCATTGTAAATTATTCTAGAATAGATTTTCTGCTGTGATTGTGTGATATTTAGTTATTATTATTGCGATGTATTACCATGAGCACGTGATGAACCGAATTCGAGAGACCAAGTGGCGGTCCTGGAATTTGGGGGCGTCACACCTATACTCACTTAAAAGCTTACGTAGGTGAACTGGGAACCTACGCCGAGGATGAGAACCTCAGGATGCAATTATTCCAGAAAAGCCTTACCGGTGAAGCCCGAACTTGGTACGCTCGAATAGATAATTCTAAAGTCCGAGGTTGGGAAGATTTGGCCCATGCTTTCCTCAACCAATATAGTTTCCAATCCTAGATGGAACCTGATCACTATCAGGTTACCGAAGTCAAGAAACTGAGCAATGAGTCGGTCAGAGAATATGCACAGCGGTGGAGGCGAATGGCTACCCAAGTTAACCCACCAATGGATGAAAATGAGATGGTGACAACTTTCATTGACATACAAGAAGCCCCTTTTTATGAGAGAGTCCTCGCCGGGTTAGGAAAATCTTTCTCCGAAATGATCAAACATGGAGAAATGGCAGAAATGGGTTTGAAGTCTGGCAAAATTAAAGATCTCACTGCCTTGGAAGCCGTAGCAGAGCACGTACAGTCGGGAAACTATGTGAGTGCCCCCAAAAGAATATTTAAAAGGAAGGAAGAAGATATCTCTTTGATATTGCAAGGACAAGCTACTAATAAGAGCCTTAATCCGCCTATCCAGAAGCAGAACTCTCATCCTGTGAATTCCCGAAAACCTACAGCATTGATGGTTGGGGAGAATAAGCAAAGAAGGATATTCACTCCTTTAGGGGACTCTTTGGAAAATATATTGACACTATTGATCGCCCAGAAGAAGATCTTTGAGCTAGCTCTACCTTCTAATCCAAATGGAAGGCAATTTGATCCCAGTAAGAAATGCGCTCACCATTCCAACTCATCGGGGCATGATACTCAGGAATGTTTGACTTTAAAACACAAGATTCAGAATTTGATTGACAATGGGGAGATCGTAGTTAAAATGCTAAAGCAGCCGAATGTCAACCTTTGCCTTAACATAATGCGGAAGGAATCAACATAATCAGTGCAGAAGGCATGGAAAACCGCAAGTACCTGAGGAAGCTTGGGGAAGCACCCTCTGCGAGTGACCCTGCAATATGAAGATACCCCAAAGAGAAGTATGGGGTGGAGCAAGACTTGGCCTCAATTAGGCGCGAGTTGATCAGTTGGCAGATTTGGTCATTTACCAACACCAGTTGACCCGAAAACTAATAGACCAAGTCCTACCAAGGCCAACCGACACTATATCCATCCAAGATGTCCCAATCTCAAGAAGGGATCGGATTCGCTGCTAAGAGCAGAACAAATGGACAAAAAAGATGGCTAGGGAAGCTAGAATTCAGCACTGACAAGAATTTGCAACCAAACAAAAATTCGCCCCCTTGGGGCAGTCCAGGGAGGAAATTATGTGCACCTTGATTGAGGAAGGAAAGATCACAGAATTTCTGCCACCCCCGAATTCGTGATCAAAGTGTTTCGATCCTTTTAGGTCCTGCCTCTATCATTCGAACACCCCTGGACATGCCACTGAGGAATGTTGGGCCTTGCGACACTTAATTCAGAATCTGATCGAATCAGGAGAGCTAGAACTAATGAGTAAAATTGAGATCTTCTTTGAAGAAGAGATAATATACCCTCGAGGGGCAAGGAATTTGGAGGGAATAGTAGCTGTTATCCTTTGTATAGAAGAAGCGGCTGGAAAACCATAACCATAAAAGGATTATCTGGGCAGGGAAACAAGACTACTCTCGAGATACAGGCACCAAAGCCCATGATGTTTGCTCCTTGGCCGTAACTCCCCATTTTTAGCCTAAAGAAGGTACCATGGAATTATGGAGAATGTATAAAATTGACACCCGATTGTACAACTATCGTACCTAAGGAGAATCTACTTTACCTCCTAGGGCGTTTATTGAAACCCGTGACCAATATGTTGGGGAAGGTATCAACGGGAAAGATTGCAGAATTCCTCCATAAAATGGGGCACAACGAAGCAAGGACGGTGAATCAGTTGGAAGCGGAACCACATCAAATCTCCATTATGGATTTGGTATTAGCTTCTGATGACCATCATCAAATTCTAATCCAAGTATTGGAGTAGGCACACCTGCCCAAAACCATTAATACTGAGAAATTCCAACACCTGATTAGCTATGTGTTGGACAGTAATGTGATATCATTTACCAATGACGATATATCGGCCAAGGGAACTGGGCATTGTAGACCATTGCATATTGTTGTCGTATCTTCTGGATACGTGGTAGGAGGTGTGCTAATTGATGGCGGATCATCCTTGAATATCTGTCCACAGGATACTATGGATAGGATAAAGATCAACCCGAATTGGATTCGGGAAAGCCATGTAGTGGTACGAGCATTCGACTGATCAAGAAGGGATACAGTTGGGGAAATTAAACTTCCTGTAGAGATTGGCCCATTCACCTTCAATATACCTTTCAAATCCTGAAAATCATTACCAAATATAATCTGTTGCTAGGAGGACCATGGATCCACATGGCTGGGGCTGTTCCTTTAACTTTTCATCAGCAATTAAAATATATTTTCAATGGCAATTTGGTCACTGTCAGTGCAGAACCTGACTATCCTATCCATAATCTGGGAGATATGCCCCTAATAAGCGTGAATGAGGGTATTGAGCCCACCAGTTTTCAAGCCTTTGAAGTAAGCAATCCATGATACCACTCTGTGGGTACGCCAACATTAACTCCCCGGATATCTCTAGAAGTGATGGCAGTTGGCCAAGAGATGCTTTCCAGAGGACATCAACTAGGTCGAGGATTGGGGAGAAATGGCTAGGGAATCAAGAACCCAATCCACATACCCACGCAGTTGGGAAGGGCTGGATTAGGATACTCTGGTGGATCTAAACATCGTAATCCTCACAAGCACATGCCAGTTAACCATCTGATTCATCTCAAGCCAGACCTCAGTGAGGCCAAATTTAAGAAGCCATTAAAGAAGTTCCCTGCTATTATCTCTAACCTCCTGATCCCTAAAGTCAATCAGAACAGATATAAGGAGATTGGTGATGAAGAGACTATTAAGGATGCTGTCCGGATGGCCAAAGATAAGAACTTTCTGGAAGAGATTCAATTATAATTTTTGAGCAACTTTTGCCTTCCTAATGATGACCTGAAGAAATCCAATGGGTCAGACCTGTCGAATGATCAACCCATCCTCCCTGTCCTTAACTGGGGAAGTGTGAACATCCCGAAGGAGGATCCAGGGATCGGTTCCAAATCAGTTATGATCATCCTGGAAGTCGCCAACAACTCCAGCAACACGTCTATCTCAGCTATCCCCCAGGATCTAACTACCAGTAATTGGACGGTCACCCCTCAGATCATTCGAAAAGGGTAAAACCAAAAAGTGATCCGTTGACAAGGAGCTTTACCTTTATATATTTATGCCTGTTTGTATTTTTTCTGCAACTTGTCATTGCCTGTTGTCATATCAACTGCTGAATCCTTTTGTAATTGACAACCATTTGTATATATTTAGCAATCAAGTTTTTGTCTCACGTTTCCAAATTTGAGTATTTCTAGCCACGTCCATGACTTGCCAAATTTGAGTAATGATTACAATTTTGATATAGAATCGGACTTTTACTTGATGGGGATCGAGCAAGAGGAAGTGGATGATGACAAGGTGCCCGAGGAAATCAAAGTATGGGTTAAAGATAAACCTAAACCTAATCTTGATCAAACCACCACCATAAATATCAGAACCCCTGACAATCCCCAAGAGATACAAATCGGAACCAACCTTCCCTCTAACCAAGAAAAAGAACTAATCAAACTCCTAACCAAATTCAGGGATGTTTTTGTCTGGTCTCATGAAGACATAATAGGTCTATCCACCGATATAGTTGTCCATCAACTACCAATTAAATAAGGTTTCAAACCAGTTAAGCAGAAATTAAGACGGTTAAAACCAGAATGGAGCCTGAAGGTCAAAGAAGAAATCATCAAACAGTTCAAAGCATGAATTATTATGGTATCAACATACCCTGAATGGTTGTCTAATGTAGTCCCAGTGCCTAAATCTATGGGGAAGGTGCGAGTATGTGTAGATTATCGAGATCTTAACAAGGCCAGCTTTAAAGATGACTTCCCAGTGCCGTTCATCCACGTGTTAATTGACAATACAGTAAAGTTTGAAATGTATTCTTTTACCGATTGCTTTGCCGGATATCATCAGATTATGGTTGCTAAAGAAGACCGGAAAAAGACCTCCTTCATTACCCCTTGGGGAACATTCTGTTATTGAAGACTAGCTTTTGGCCTTACCAATGCTGGTGCTACTTATTAGAGGGCCATGATGACCTTATTTCATGATATGATGCATAAAGAGATCGAAGTGTATGTGGATGATATCATCGTGAAGTCCAGAGAGGCCGATTACCATTGCACCCATCTTCGAAAGTTGTTTGAATGACTCCGCAAATTAAATTTAAAGTTAAATCTAGCGAAGTGTGCTTTTGGTGTGAAATTCGATAAACTACTAGGATTTCTTGTGACCAACCGGGGCATTGAGTTGGATCCTGCCAATATCAAAGCCATTACTGAGATGCCCGAACCAAGACTGAGAAGGAAATCCTAGGCTTCCTGGGAAGAATAAACTTCATCAGCCGATTCATATCGCAGTTGACAGCAACTTGTGAACACTTTTTCAAATTGTTAAGAAAGAACTCTTCGGTAAAATGGAATGAAGACTGCCGAAAAGCTTTCCGTACCATCTAGAAGAGGTTGATTGAAGCGCCTGTCTTGGTACCCCCAAGGGATGGAATTTCGTTATTCATATATATCTCAGCCAATTCCAACGCTATGGGTTGTTTATTAGGACAAAAGGATGATATGGGGAAAGAAAGGGTAATTTATTATCTCAGTAAACGTTTCAGCTGCGGGGAGCCGAAATACACCCTGATAGAAAGGACCTGTTGTGCATTAGCTTGGGCAGCCACGAGGTTATAGCATTACCTACACGGCCATACAACCTATCTCATCTCTAGGATGGATCCTTTAAAATACATCTTCAACAAGACGATGTTGAACTGTCGATTATCCAAGTGGCAGTTGATCCTCCAACAGTTCTACATCATCTATATGACTCAAAAGTCCATTAAAGGGAAAGGGATTGCATATCACCTGTCGGCCGCACCATCAGGTGGTTTTGAACCTCTGGAAACCTATTTCCCAAAGGAAGAAGTGATGATTATTCAATTGAACAGTAAGGAGGATCGAGGTCAATTCTGGAAAATGTATTGCAATGGTGCATCTAACACTGAAGGCGCAGGAGCAGGGGCATTTCTGGTGTCCATCACGGGAGATCAATACCCCGTGGCCACTAGGTTGCATTTTAACAATTCCAAAAATACTGCAGAATACGAATGATGCATTATGGGGTAAAAACTGGCTCAGTCCCTGGGAGTTAAACTATTAGCTGTGTTCAGAGATTTAGAACTGGTCATCAGACAGTCCACCGGGGCCTACACCACCAAGGAATTGTAACTACTGCCTTACCATCAGCATATTCTTAGATTGGCAGCAGAGTTTGAAGACATTGCCTTCATACATATTCTCCGGAACCAAAATGATTTTGCCGATGCATTGGCTACATTAGCTTAATTGGTGAACCTGCCATCAAGGAAGGGAATACATGTCCTCACTTTCACTGTACAGAACCCACCGTCATATAGAAACAGTGAAGGGGATATATCGGATGAGATAGCACCTACTGGAGCACCATGGTACCACCACATTAAAGAATATTTGCGAGATCAATCGACCCCTGAAGGAATGAGTCAAGCTGTGAAGAAGCGAATACAGAAAATGGCCATGAGTTTCTACCTAAGTGGAGATGCTCTCTACAAGAGAGACCCGAGCATAGGCCTTCTGAGATGTCTAGACAAAGATCAAGCCCAACGACTTATAAATGAAGTGCATGGTGGGGTGTGCGTAGCACATATGAGTGGTCCCATGCTTGCCAAGAAAATTCTAAGGATGGGACATTACTGGATATCCCTCAAAGCGGATTGCGACAATCATGTCAAGCGTTGTTATTAATGTCAGATCCATGCCAATATTATTCATGCACCCCCGAATAAACTACATTTCATGACATCACCATGGTCTTTTTCCATGTGGGGAATGGACGTGATAGGACCTGTTGAGCCTAAAGCCAGTAACGGTCACCGATTCATCTTCACTATAATCGATTACTTTACTAAGTGGGTTGAAGCAGCTTCCTTCCCCAAGGTCACCAAGGAGGTCATCATTGGTTTCATTAGAAACAACGTTAGCTGTCGGTATGGACAACCCGAGGTTATCATATCAGACAATGCGAAGAATCTAAATAACAAGATGATGAGGGAACTGTGCAGTAAGTTCAATATCAAACACCTCAATTTGGTTATTTATCGTCCGAAAATGAACGGCGCGGTGGAAGCCGCTAATAAGAATATCAAGAAGATAATGATGAAGATGTCGAAAAATTACCGGGGATGGCCTGATCTGTTGAAGTTAACCCTACTTGTATACCAAACGTCGACTCAAACCTCGACTAGGGCAACACCTTACTCGTTAGTCAATGGTACGGAGGTCGTACTTCCTGTCGAAGTGGAGATGGAATCACTAAGATTGATGCTAGATTCCCAGATAGAGGAGAGCCAATGGATACAAGATAGATACGATCAATTATCCTTGATAGATGAAAGGAGGGATGCTGCTATCTTCCATGACTAACTATATCAACAGCGAATGTCCCGATCTTATAACAAGAAGGTGCGACCTCGAGAATTTAAAGAGCATGATTTGGTACTAAAGAAGATCATTCCAGGCCATGATGCAACTAAAGGAAAATTTGTCCCAAATTGGGAAGGACCCTTTGTTGTCAAAGCAATCCTATCGGGCGGAGCCTTGAAATTGGAGGAGATGGACGGTGAGGAATTCTCGCAATTGATCAATTCCGATTTTGTGAAACGATATTATGTCTGAGACCCCTTTCATTTCAAACTAGAAAACTTTGTCTTGATAAAAAGAAAAAAGAAGAAGAAAAAAAGAAAAAGAAAAAAAAAAGAGAAAAAAGAAAGAAAAGAAAAAAAAAAGAAAAAATATATCAAGTCTGGTTTTCAGGTCTGAACTTGAACTACGAAAGACCTGATCTCCCATCTGCGGGAGTACGTAGGCAGCTATTATGGTGCAGTCAAATCAAATAAAAAAAATCAAAACCCCATCAAATCAAACCAAAAAAATCAAAATCCCATCAAACCAAGCTCCAACCCAAATAAACCGTTTTCAACTATTCAAGCCAATCCTGAACTACGAAAGACCTGATCTCTCCTCTATGGGAATACGTAGGAAACCATTTTTGGTGCGGTCTAACCTTCAAAAGAATCCAAACACTTTCACCTTATATCCCCAAAACAAAAATATTAACCTATACAGAAACCGAACTGTAACACAAACCCGCCCAATCAACAGCTCATGCGGAGAGGACCTAGCAACATCCCAGCATCACCCAGCCGAATCTGGCGTAAATATGACAAGACCAGTTCTATGTCGACATAATAAATCATGAAGCAAGAATGGTAACAGTGTACAAGGTTAAACATGCTCAAACAAGGGAAGTGAATTGAACTTGTTTCTTTTTATATATACAACTGTTTAGAATATAAAAGTTGATTCTAACCTATGACAAAAGATAATAACAAATTATGTACAAGAAAATAAAACAGGGCTATAAATCGACAGTAAGACGAGTCAACATAGCCAAGTATTCGTCCGTCTCTACAGTCTGAGGAGCATCTCTGAGCTCATGCTCCAGTACCTCGACACGTCTCAGCATCTCTACTGCCATACGATAAATGCCCTCCTGAACCTGCACTACGCCCTGTACGTGACTAATAAGTCCATCTGCAAAAGTCTAGGCCGCATCTTTATCAACGAGGGCCTGGTCTCTGGAAATAAAGGTTGCATCTCTCTCAGCGATAGTAGTATCCTGACCAGCTACGGTGATTAACATCAAGGACTGAGCCTGATCCCTATCAAAGGTCACCAGGTGAAGCTGTTTGTCCATCACCTTTATAGAAACAAAGGACGAACTCGAAACAGTACTGACTAGAGAAGATGTCAACTCCGCAAACAAAGCATCCTCAGTCGGAGATATAGGATCCTCCATGGGCTCCTCAATGTCAGTAGACCCACCATCATCCTCAGATAGAGATCCTGTCTTAACCTGGTCCGCTGCGTCTGGTGCCAAATCCGACTCTAGCCAAGCTGAGTACTCTGTAGATCGGCTCAGATGACAGTCTCTGAACTCCGCTGTCTGTCGATGAGACCAAAATCCGTATACCCGAGCTAGATAAGCCTTGGTAACTAAGCAGACGGGGAAGCGATAATCCTCAGTCCCCTTAAATGAATGGACCTCCTGATACTGATCAAACTGGCCCATCACCGCCAGAGGATGATAGGTCGTCACATGCCTCAAACCTGCCAACGGAAGGAAATCCAAGTCAGCTACATGGGTGGTGAAACTAAAAAAGGAACAGTAACCAAAATACATAACTATCGCAAAAGGATCCTCCATGGCACCCAGAAATGAAGTGCAGGACGCCTCATCGATGCAGGAAGTTGGGCGGTATGAGTAGATCTATGACAGGCCATGTCCAAAGCAGAACCAATGACAATGAAGCCAATCGATCGGTCTGAGGTGAGTCATGAACCAGATATATAGGAGAATGGGGCTACCTCTAAACTCTTGATCCCCAACAGTCTGGCAGATAGATGCTGATATCAATATCTCTGCCAAGATAAGAGCAAGTATGGTGAATTCATCTCTAAGAGCCCTGATAGCCATCGACATCCCCATATCTAGATGGTCATGCATAGATATGATATAAGGCACATGACCAGGGCGTCCACTCCGGCCGTGTGCCATCTCTCCTCTGAAATGGAAAAATCTCCATAATAAACGGTGAAGCTGTTAGCAGATGCAAAGTGGCCTATCATGAAGTCCATAGAAATAATATGGCTGCCACCCACCTCGTCCAGTACGACTGCCCTCCTCAGTCTGGTAACCGTCATGAACTGGCAACGCATATGGCCTAACGCCATCCGAGCACACGACCTCTCCATCGATAATTCGGAGATGCGATCGTACTCCTCCAGAGTGTGAGTCAACTCATCAGAGCCAAATCGAAAAATATGGCGCTCTGGAATCTAGTAGATAAGCATCCCATTAGCAAACCCCTCTAGAACCTGAAAGGATAACTGAGATAAGGAATGGCCCAGCATGCGATTGACTGCAATGCCGTCAGAATACGACAAATGGTCATGCCAAACCCTCAAACTGGTAGCTATCCGACTAGGCAGAAGGTGATCCAAACGAGCAACAGCAGAGGAGGCCATCTGTAAAATTGTGTCAATAAGACCATACAGAGGTCAATCTTTATCCAATCATTTGAATATATATGAAGCATGCATCATAACGAGTGATAATATAGCATGTGAGATGAATAAAAAGAAAACATCATACATAGATATCTGCAAAATACATAAGTTTAACATCATTGTCATCTCTGTGATACATATGAAAACTAAGAAATAAAAAGTACAGGATATTGAGGCACCAATGCCCAATGACTAATAAGGCGACTGTAACTCAATGTCGAACTCCTCCAGAAAGGTGATAGAATCGTTGAACTAATCTACCTGGGGCAAGTCACCATGGGTGGCCATCTCCTGCATGTCTAAGCGATGAGACATATCCTGCTGATATGGGCGATATGGTGTCTCTTGCACATCTGGGTGATAAGTAAATGGATCACCTCCATCCTGAGAACCACCAGTGCCTGAGGGTCCAGCCCCATGAGAACCACCAGTGCCTGATGGTCTAGCCTCGTGATCCTGAGTAGCAAAAGTACTAGTTAATCCACACCCATATGACGATAGTATGTCGATAGTTGCTCCAACTGACATCTCAAATCAGCTATCTGAGTCTGATGAGAAGGTTCCTGGAAGCATGATATCCAGTACTTCATCATAAGAGACCATGGAACCATATCTCCCAGGAACTGGGTAGCCCGGGTTCGAGGTCCTATCGTGAGTTGGCCCAACAAAGTGGAAAAGTCCTCAGAAGTGATTGGACCATCTGACAAATGAAATCCCTCATACCCAGCGGTAGGAATCGCTGCAGCTGGCTTAGATAAAGGCCAGAATTGCTGAGCTGGAGGAAGAAAAGGAAGGCGAATCTCCCCAGTGATACATCTAAAAGCACGCTCCCTAAGGTAGAGCTCCCAACCTCCATCAAACAGGAATAGAATCCGGCGAGTAGATAGATGATACTCAGGCCCTACTAGTAGACCATCCTCAAATCCCTCAGACAAGTGCTCTGCAGAATAAGGGACCCACACTATATCAGAGGCCGTCAATGTCTCTAGCTGAAGACGATTATGGGTGAAGCTCTCTGCAACTGGGACCTCCGATAAAGTAAACTGATGCCATCTATGTCCCCGAGGATAAGTGTCCAAGCCCAGGACAGAGATACGGCAAAGACAGGGAAAAGAACCCGACATTAATCATGGGAAAAGATAAAACCAATCAAAATTCAGACAAGTGAAATTTAGTCAAAAGGACTCACCAGGAGAAACCGGTAGAATCCGACCCAAGGCACCAGTGACTCCCTCGGATCGCAGTCGCATCTCGTTAAGAAAGAGAGAGAATGTAAAAGATCCCCAATCGTAGTCCCCAATGCGGTCTACGTCTCGAACAGCCCCTACTAAGCTAAAGGGAATAGTGGAGGAGTTATTCGCAATGAAACAACCCCTCATAATGGTCAGGAATAGAAGCCGCAAGATGCGATCTCTATCCGTCAAATCTGCAGGTAACGGCTGCTGTAGAGTGTCTTGAGTAGCATTGACGCTCAGGCATCCCGATCGAATATGAAAAACCCTAAAAGGGTGCGCGCAGCGGACGGAGTGATACCCGTCTCCAAGGGCACTCTGTCCCCAGTAAACTCCAGGCCTGTGATATACCTCTAATCCATGGGTGTCATCACAACCTCGTAATCCAGCAGATGGAGGGACTAACTCTGATGAAACCATCGCTCTGATAAAGCTCATAAATAGCCCCAGGGGCAGCGACGGGGAGCAATGGTGAAGAAAGCCTCAAATCCCCAAGAATCCACTACAGCCCTGTACTCCGGATGTAGCGAGTGATATAAAGAGTATATACTGAACGAGTCACCCCTGGGCTGGGTAAACTCTGGAACATACACGACCTTAAGGTTAAGAAAATCGGTTGATGACAAAAAAGATAAGTTAAGATAAATTAATGTAAAGATCATATACCTCGTTCGCCTGCAAGTGAATAGAGGGATGCGGCTTAGATCCGTACCTAGCAAATTAGGGACAGCTACCTGAATGCCAGGAAGAAATTGGGGCACAACAGTGGGCTAAGGCGGAACCTCAGTCTCAGGGATATCCTCCTCGTCTAAATGAGGGTGGTCCTCACCAAGAGGACGTAGAACTGGCTCCATCAATTGCCGAACCCGCCTACTAATCCATGGAGTAGGAACATCAGAGGGAGGTCTCCGACAGTGAACTCCAGCTGAAACCCGCTGGAATGAAGAACGGCTAGGTCCCGTAGAATCCATATCTGAACAATGAGTTCATAGGAATCAAAGCAAAGTCAGCTGTATTCCTGCCCTTTTCAAATTTCAAATTCAATCCCTGAAATATAATTTAGGTCATCACATCATGCATGTCCTATATGTGCCATTATATGTGTACATCATTTTAACTCGCATCCTAGCATATCTATACATATATCTAGGACCCTAACGTCTGATTCACGAATTTTTTTTGCCAAAGTCTCCCCTATAAAATGGGTTATCCACATGCCCGAAGCATGCATTAAATCACCCTATGAGGGTATACCATCACAGCCAAGTAATTAAATAGCAATTTAAACTGTTGTTCTAACACATAGCTATAATGCATGTCTAGATTAACTTATAAATGATAATATATTGCATCCATACGGTCCATAAGATGATACATAAGCATACATTTCATTATAAACATGTCCATCAAGCTATCTATATATACATGTTAGATATAATGCATTTAAGGAAAGAAATACGATTTTTCAGCGATGAAAACAAGAAAAAATGGAGTCTATATGTTACCCGTAGTAAGTAGAAGAGATGTATGGTAACGGATTGCTCCAAATCAAGCTGAAATAGTGTAGATCTGAGATGGGGCTCAGACTTTTCAGAGAGAATATAAGAAAACTTAAGTCAAATGAATGAAAATGAGCCATCCCGAGGGTATAAGCCCGATCACGGACATCCTCAACCATACATGCTCTAGCTGTATGTATGGATGTGGCTACCCTAGATGGGTCCCATGGCTTCCCGATTAGTAAAGTGAAGTCCAAAACGTGTTGTTTTGGGTTCAGAATGGTCACATTATTTAAAATGGTACCTTTTCAGGTCAGTTTTAAACCCCGAAAACCTTAAAAACCCTCCGAAAAAGCCTAAATTTGGTAAAGATTAGAAATCCTGACGTTGAACGCCGGAAGACCAGAAAGTCAGTTAAAATCAATACTACATCTCAAAATCCACATGCAACGAACCAGTGAAGGCATCGGCTCAACCCCCGATGATGTAATCCACCGGCAACGAACTAGTGAAGGTGCCGGCTCGACCCCCGATGATAGAATCCATAGGCAACGAACCAATGAAGGCGTCGACTCGACCTCGCAATGATGTAATCCACCAGTAACGAACCAGTGAAGGCGTCGGCTCGACCCCCGATGATGTAATCCACAGTCAACGAACTAGTGAAGGCGTCGACTCGACCCCCGATGATGTAATCCACCTGCAACAAACTAGTGAAGGTGTCGGCTCGACCCCCGATGATGT
Source organism: Panax stipuleanatus (assembly GCA_020205555.1). NCBI lineage: Eukaryota > Viridiplantae > Streptophyta > Magnoliopsida > Apiales > Araliaceae > Panax > Panax stipuleanatus. The sequence goes on from CM035121.1 coordinate 70,083,058, forward strand.
AATCCAGCAGGAAACGAACCAGTGAAGGCGTCGGCTCGACCCCCGATGATGTAATCCTCCGATAACGAACCAGTGAAGACGTCGGCTTGACCCCCGATGATGTAATCCATTGGCAACAAACTAGTGAAGGCATTGACATAACCCCGATGATGTAATCCGTTGGCCACAAACTAGTGAAGGCATCGGCTTGCCCCTCGATGATGTAATCCGTTGGCTACAACCTAATGAAGGCATCGACATAACCCCGATGGCAAAATCCATTGACTACAAACCAACGCAGGTTAACTTAACCCTGATAAAGTGATCCGTTAGATACAACCCAATGCGGGCGTCGGCTTAATCTCGACGACGTAATCCTTAGGACTTTATCATAATTTCATATATCATTATATATTTTATACATGACATTGCATCATCAGATATACCTTGCCATGCATTCTCCGTGTCTACCAATCTTTGTCGTGTTCATTCCATTACATTGCATAAACATGACAAAGAAGGGCATCTGTAGATGCTCAAAATTTTGCTTCCTTTATACTAACCTTGCAGAAGGGCAAAAGCATAATTTTACTTTAGAGATAACCCCGAAGTAAGGCAAAAGAATCAGGTCATCCCGGAGACAACCCCATGAATGATTCAAAGGACCAATGACGTCCGAACATGTCGCAAACCTAATGAGCATTGCCAATCTGAGATAATGTCCTCCGAAAACCACCTTAGTAAACCTCAAACTGCGTGCCATCGAAGATAAACCAGCTAACAGCCGTCTGGAACCGGAAGATATATCTCAGCTACCAGCATCATCTTCCCGGACCCTGATTCAGTCAGACTTAATCTTACTCCGTCGCATTCCACAAAGACTTTTTGAAAGTTCGGTCTGCGAAGGTCAACTTCCTCAGAACCGAGACCAAAGGAACACATTTTGAGAAGATAAGACCCGCGGGGCCCAACCGCATCTATACATATGGCCAGCCACACACACACACACACACATATATATATATATATATATATATATATATATATGCAGCTGGCTCTGGCAGATTAAAAGAGCAATATCAGCTCATTTAGAAAAAAGAGGAAGAGTTTTAGAGAGAAAAAATCATTTCTAGAGCGAGAACCCCTCAGGTTAGACTTATATACACTAACTTTGAGCTATTTTATCTTGTTTAGCATCTACTTGGAGTCCCGAGAGTGTTCTAAGTTGATCCCGGGTGAGAAAATGCTTGTTCACGCGTCCCCTAAGGTGAAAAAAATACTCTTTTTAGCTACGTTCTTTGTAAATTTTGTTCAATATACTAGATTGATGTTATACAGTATTTAAATCTAGTTAAACTTGTTGTTTTTAAGCATATTGTGTAATAGTTGATAGATATTGCATTTTTATCAGTTATATTGTGCATATCGAGTTGTAAATCAAGTTCGGAGGCTAGATCTACCTAGATCTAAGTCGAATCTAGCCTTTTGAGTGGTTATTAAGCATGAAGCTTTAACTCGTATGCTAGATCGGTTTAGATCCATGGTATATCTACGTATTTATTGCTTTTAAACGGTCTCGGTTACCCTGTATAGCCCTAGATCTATATCTAGAGGCGAAAGGGGTCCGGAATGACTTGAAACGGTGATTTCAACCAATGAAATAATCTAATATCAAATCCTAGGACATTGTATAAATGTATTCCCGTATAAATAATGTGAGCCTAGGAATCCCGGTGTTGAGATCCTCGATTGGATCCCGACTTGATTCCCACGATGGACCAGTTTTTGTGATGTAATGTTTAAATAATGCAAATATCATTGTATCTGTAATATTTGGATCTTGAAGACGAACTCAAGGGGTTAGTCCCGAGAAGTCGGATTCAAGATCTCGTGATAGTGAAAACTTTAATTGTGGGTGCTCGGATTCATCGAGATGGCTTACATGCCCGATGATGATCCGACTCTTTTGACACTTTTTATATGTATATCATCAAAATGATTTCCAATAAAACCACAAAGAGATTTCAATAATAATAAAGCGATTCGAGAATAGACATTAGATCATAAATGGAAGTATCAAAAGTCCTCAATTACTATTCATGCAAAGGATTTGAAAACCTTGTGTTTTCCCAAAATATCATATGAAATGTATATTTTGTCTAAAAATAAACTTTTGCTAAATCAAACCCTTCGTACATAGGTGCAAAAGAGGAACGACACTACTTCCAAATAACTTACAATGAGGCTTAGAATAAACCTTTTCAAATAAAACACATACACACACACACTTTATGCATAGGAAATCAATAAGATGCGGTACCGTATTTTCACGGGAGTCGGGGGGTACCTAACACCTTTCCCTCCGTTTAACCTAGCCCCCGAATTCCACGAATCTCGGGTTTCAGACCAATCTTTCGGAGTCACATATTTTACCATATTGCAAAAACTATTGAAACTCGGATGAGTTGGTACATCCATTTAAAACATACCAACTGGCGACTTTGTCTCATTCGGTCCAATCATAAAATAAAATAAATTCAATCTTTTTAAAGTCGTCGAAATCTATGTCGGTACCGCTTTCCTAAACCTCACCCTTTGATAAAATCCAAAGACATAGTGAATGGAAAAGGGTAAAAACCAACAAACACAAACTCAGGAGAGACGGAATCAAATCAAAAAGAAGAAAATTCTTTTCCCGACGTCGACACCTGCATTAGAAATTGATGATATGATACAAATCTACTTGGTTATGTCAACATCAAATAGAGGAAGATTGTTGGGAATTGCATATTTAAATTTGATGTTGGAATAAATAAATGTGCATGCATTATCAAAAATGTAAAGTCCTTATTAGATCATATGTGCAAGGACTTAGATTAAAAATCAAAAAATGTTAGGTTGATCTGAGATGAATGATTATCATCTTTATCTTATTGTAAAGTCCTCTGAAATAGAAAGATCAAGCTTGTTAGGTTGATCTTATGAGTTGTAATAGATAGGCCAGAACAGAATCGTAGTCAGACAAGCCAGCTAAGAGAATGCAGAAGTCAAGGCAGAATAGTAGTCTGTCAAGTAAGCCTCTCTCAGAATCGCAGTCTGTCAAGTATGCCACTCTCAGAATCGTAGAGAAAGTCTGTCTAGTGCCTGCCAAGCTAAGTCAAGAATCACAGGCTTTGCTCGAAATCATAGAGTCTTCAAGCCATCACAAGTTAAAATCATAGTCAGTCAAGCGATTACAAAGCCAAGGCAGAATCGTAGAGTACTCTACGATTCTCATCAGATAAGCAATCCAGAATTAATCACTTACAATCACTCATCAACACACAATAATCGTAGTAGTAAGACAACGATCGTGGTGCTCATCAGTCAGTCTTATAATCATCAAAGTTCACTTGTTTGATGAAAGAGGATGTCTAACAGTGAAGACTGAAATATGAACGTTGATGTCTGAGAATCCCGATACTCTCACCAACATCTTTGGTCTAAATCGAAGGTACAAAAGGAAAATGAAAAGTGACTTGCAACTGGTCTGCTGAAAGTGACTTTTCAGAAGTGTTAGGTGAGAAAGCAGTCTGCTGTGTCAGGCAAACCCAGAATGTCAACATCAAGATCTTAGAATATCTGAAGCATTAAATGCTCCAGATAAAGCATTTCAACGGGAAGATTTCAAAGGCTCCTGTAGACACTCAAAATTTTCCTTGCCCCAATACAAACACTATAGGGGGCAAAGTCGTCAATCAAATTCAACCCCGGTCCCGACACCGGGCTTTCAATCCAAACCCGGCCCCAATGCCGGTCCTCCAGTTCAAAACCTACCACCAATGTTGTTCCTTCATCCTAAATTCGATCCCTAATATCGGTAAACCTAAATTTGATCCTCAATATCGTTAATCATAAATCAGATCCCCAATATCGGTAAACCTAAATTTGATCTCTAATATCGATAAACCTAAATCCAATCCTCAATATCGGTAAACCTAAATTCGATCCCTAATATCGATAAACCTAAATTCGATCCCCAATATCGTTAAACCTAGATTCGATCCCCAATATCGATAAACCTAAATCTGATCCCCAATATCGGTAAACCTAAATTCGATCCCCAATATCGGTCAACTCAAATCTGATCCCCAATGTCGGTATTTCAGCCAAATCCGATCCCCAATATCGGTACTCAGTTAAATCCGATCACAAATATCGGTACTCAATTAAGCTCTGATCCCCAATCGGACAGTCAATCCAGCTTCTATGTTCAATCGAACCGTTAATCTAGCTCCGATCTCCATATCGGGTCGTCATCTCAAATTCAGTCACCAATACCGGGACCACCACAACCCCGATCAGTCATATTGGGAGGTCAACTCAGCCCCGATCTCAACCCGGAAAGTGAAAGTTATCCCCGGCAGCAACCCATGAAGTCAGGACAACCTCAGGCACAAACCTGAAGAATCACAACACCTCCAGAGGAAAACCTAGAATGACCACGTCAGCTTCAGATGCAACACTGAGGATGAACAAACTCGAATGGGATCCAAATCTTGGAAACAAGTCCCGGAAGGCGACCAAAGGCCGTACCGACACTGCAGGCAGCCCCGGGAGGGGCAAAATAGTTATTTTACCAACTCTCAGCCGATTCGGTCAAACTCAAGCTGAATTGATGCCAACAAGGTCAGAACAAACCATAACGATGATCCCGAATGCAAACAGCGCAAAATAGCTCAACGGATAAACTGCGGGGAATCAAAGACCTGGTTATGAACCCGTCTTCTTGGACCCGAAAAATGTTTTATCCTATGTGATTGCTACATTCTCGGCGTGGGCTTTCTGAAAAGGTATCGCACACCTCAAACGGGCACTCCGATTAAAAGTTAAAAAATTTTGACTTCGACTGCGCGTTGTCCGGAATGCACGTACTTCAAGACAACAGAACCCTGCACTGTAGGCCTCACCAAGGGAGCTGCACCTCTACTTGTAGCAGCAGTAGGCAGGGTGGAGGCTCCCTGGCCTATAAATAAATGTGCCCCTCTTCTTTTTTAAGAATTCTGAAACATAGCGAAGCTCTGCCTATTTAATTTTCTGACTTTTACACCTCTTCCAAACCCAAATATTTTCACTCTAACACGTAGATATACCCATATACTACCACATATCAGAAAATAACCGATAGATTTGAACGTATAGAGCCTACGATTTGGCAAAAAGCCCGTGTAACAGTCCATTATAAGTATTTTCACGATCAGAAAGTGAATATTACTTCTTCATACTTTTATACACTTGCAAGTTAAGTTTCATTTTCTAAAAATGCCCGAAACTTAGTTCCGTGGCCGTTTTCATCAAAATTTGGTACATTTTTGTACATAATCTAATTTTTTGACATTTCTACGACTCGGATTGACGATCCGTTAGCTCCAGCAGCTTCAATGCACTAAACTCTTTGTTCTGGCAACTTCGCCGGACTGGGTTATCTTCCCAGTCCGAGTTTGTCCCTTTTTGAATATATTTAACTGTATATGTACTAATATTTTAATTCTATCAAGCCCGAATGTCAAATCCGAGGTAGTTTATCGCTTTTATATATATTTACGCATATATAAGCGATTTTCACCATCACTGGGTTCTCTCCCCAGTCCTGGTTGACTATATTTCTGTCAATATATATATATTTCGATTCCAGTCCGGGCACCGACATGAAAACCCATCGCCCTTTATACTGTTTCTGTACTCTTCACCATACTGGGTGATCTTCCCTGTCACTGGTTGACTACTTTTCTGTAATTTATATTCCAGTCTGGCCTGGGCTATTTTGTGGTCATTATACTATTTTTGCACACTTCACCATTATTGGGTTATCTTCCCAGTCCATGGTTGACTACTTTTATGTACATTTATATTTCAGTTCGGCCTGGATCATTCTGTGGCCTTTTTATTGCTTTTATATATATTTATGCATATATAAGCAGCCTTCACCACCACTGGGTTCTCTTCCCAATCTTGGTTGACTACGTTTTTGTCAATATATATATATATATATATATATATATATATATATATATTTTTCAATTTCAGTCCGGGCATCAGCGTGAAAACCCATCGCCCTTTACAGCTTTTATATATAACTGTATATATATATTGCTTTACTCGCTTTCTATTCAACTGCTGCTTTAAATATTCATTTTACATGAATTGGCATTGACATATCTGCGGGCAGACTAGATTTATTTAAATCTCGTCAATTCTAATTTTCAAACGGTTAAAAACCTCCAGACTGAACCGGGAAGCTAGAATGGCTGAGATTTCCTTAAATCTAGCTTTATTTCTAGTTTCAGCTTCAAAAGCAACCTCGCGTCCCTTAATCGCTATCTAGTGGGAACGAGACGCTTCGGCCGTGCGGACCAAGATTTACTAAATGAATCCTTGGTTCTGGCAATATTGGGATATTTAACTATTTCTGTACAAATTTGAACTGTGCAAGTTTTGGCTACTCATATGTGAGCCTAGGAATCGTGGGATTTATGATCAAACTGATCAAATCTGATTCCCACGATGGACAAACTCCGATTTACAAATGTACCCGGCCAGTTTTTCTGTAGAAATGTACATGTAAACAGACCTTAAAACGGTTATCCGCATTTAATGTCTCAATATAATTAAAAAATATGGATTGCCATGTCAGAGTCCCTTTGATGGTTTTCATGCCCACTGAGGAGACCAACACTTGTTTATTTTTGTGGTCGAGGATGCTTCGCAGCCCGACAAATCACCATTCACATGCAGCCTTAAGGCTATAAAGATAAAATTGAAAGTAGCGATATGCTTCAATTCCTATGACAGCGTAAGGGTTTGATAAACCAGCTTTCAAAACACCATTTTCAATTCAATCAAAAGAAAAGCTTTTGTAAATCGAATTAAATGATTTTGTAAATCAAATCAAAGACTGATTTTCAAATCAAATCAAACCCTTCATATATAGGTTCAACGAAGTAAAGCACGACTTTCAATCATTCAAATCAATAGGCCTAATTTTCAAACAGCATTCACTCACGCATTCAAGTTTTTAAAGGGAAATATTGAAAAGATGTGGTACCGTGTTTACATGGGAGTCGTGGGGTGCCTAACTGATAGTAGTGTGCATACAAGACAATCATGTATGATGATAAAGCACATACTTTGTAAACAATCTTATTTATTTATTAATAAGATATTCATTTAAGGCATTTAATTATCTACATGGTGCTGTTTTTATAATATGTAAATAACCCATAGTTTTAAGCAATGCTTTTAGAATCATGATGAGATCATGCTAATGAGATCTAAATTCTTAGAAAGCTTAAAAACTAAAATAGTTCCCAATTATGGGATTACTAAAATGGGGATTAGTAAATCCGGATAGATTGGTACATATGTTGCTTGCTCATTGGATGAGGATGACTGATCTCATGGTCATTTGTGTGGAGACACTAAAGCAAGTATGTAGGTGCTTATTGGAGAATAAGTTCACTGAACGTGACTCGCTATGGAATACCTAATGCAGTTTTACTCGCCTGTCAATAGGAATTCCTAATGTGATAGTAGTACAAGTGATCCTTGGACTTGAGATCATCATAGTATCTTGTATGTAACAAATTATACTTTGACTTATTCCTTAAGACCTTTTAAGGCATATATAGGGTATGCTTGGGTATAATGAGTTACATATGGAGATAATGAATGATCAATAAAGAATCTACCACCTCTAGTAAAAGAGGAGATATGTCCTATGTGATTCGTTAAATGACAACCCAGGAATCCTTGGCCAAGGTGGAATAAAATTAGAAAGGAGTTTCCAATTTGCATTAAATGGAGTTGTGCATTTTCTAATCGAAATACATATGATTAAATAAAATAAGACTTGACAGTAAATCCATGTCTTATATTTAATTGGGATATTGTATGGTGGAATGATTGAATTGTATGGTAACTATTAACTCACAGGTTCTTTTATGATTAATGTTGAAATCTATATTATCTAGAAAGTCGTTGATCGCTAGGGAGGCTTATCCCTATTGTAGAATAAATATTATTTATTTAAATAGATTATTAGTTTAATTTATTTATTTAAATAAGATTTGAATTGTTCTAATTGATTTATTAACAACCGGTTTAATATAGATAACCTAAAGGGTCACACCATAAAAGGAAGAATAATTATTTAAGAAGGTAATGGCATAATCGTAATAATGCATTAAGTGTAATTAATTTAATCTATGGTGATAGAATAAATTAAATAGCTTAATATTTATTATTTAATATTTTAAAAATATTAAATATAAATTAATAAGAGATGTCTTATTAATATTATTACAATTTTTATTATTTTAATTTCTAAAAGGGTTTAGTAATTAATTTAATATTAGTACTCTCATTTATTCCTAATAAGATTAGGAGACAAATTAATTAAATAAATTTAATTAATTATTCCCAATGTGGTGGGAAGCCTAAATTAATTAAAGGAGTTTAATTAATTAAATGAAATCCCATGTCTAATAAGATTAGAAGGGTTGACCAATATCTATATAATAGGAATCTTATCATAGATATCAGTTGATGCAATTTTAATTGTTGGAGAGTATTCTTTCTATAGAGGATAGAAAACTAAGGTTTAGCCAGACACCCTCCTTCTTGATAATTCCTCTTCCTTGCTGGATCACCTCTAGAGGCCAAACACTTGGGTGGCTAACGTTGATCAAAGGAAGGAATCTAACCCGGAAATTCAAAGAGATCACGAAGAACAAGGAGTTGAACTCGTACCTGTGGAAGCTTCGTTCTACAAAGGTATGATTCCATAACTTCTTATTTATCGTTTTAAATTAATAATTTGCATAAAGGATGATCCGGGTAATGGTTTTGTAGAAATTTTTAAACTCTGATATACCATGCTTCCGCTAATTTTTGCAATTTGATTGCGTCATGATTTCGTACAAACCCAACAGTGGTATCAAAGCCAAACCTTTATACAATTATTAATTTATTTTTGATTTCATATACATATGGGTTTGTATTTAGAATAATTTATTGGGCATAATTTTATTGTATAAAATTATTTTTTTTAAGAAAAAAAAATGGCGTTTTTTTTTTGGGACGAATCACAATTTTTTTTATGGGTGCTAATCTTGAATTCTGCAAAGAAAAGGTGTTGTCTCTTTCTTACTCCAGAAAGAAGGTGACCCATCAGGAAAGGACTCTTTTAATAAAAGAATGTGACTTCTTTTCAAAAAATAAATGTGAATTTATATTATATTATATTATATTATATTATATATATATATATATATATATATATATATATACGTTAATACCATATATATATATATGATATATATTTATATATTATATTCTAAATAATTTTATAATTAAAATAAAGAGTTTATTTTAATCTTGAAATTGGATTTCATGCAATTTAAAATTGCCCATTAAATGATACTCATATATATATGGAATGTTTTAATTCATGAGATGAATATTTATTTATTGATATATATGGTGATATGTATGATAATAAATAGGGATTGATTATGGACTATTTAACCAATGTGATTGGATTTTATTTTAGTTGAATGCTTGAATGAAAGAGTTTTATTAAATGGGGTCTGCGTATCTCGTCTTCTCTAATTTATTCTTGATGTAAATTCTATCTCTCTCCTATGTACTTCCCCCTTGACTGCTGATCAAGGTTTCTATTTAAATTTAAAATAGTTTATGTAATAGTATTAGTTAGAATTGTCTTGAAGAAATTGGAGACCAAGGAGCAAGGAGCGCGTGAAGACCCGTTTGTATGGAACCCGGGTTTAAATGTAATAGTTATGTTTAAATTTAAATTCTTGCACTCCTAGGTTTGACCTTTTGGTTCACTTGGTGGCTCTAGTGAACCAAACTAGAATAAAAGTCCATAATCAATCCGGGTAGAATATAGTATTCTTTAAGTGCATGCTAAGTATTATATATATTATATTTTATACAAACATGCTTCGCATGTTTAATAAAATGAAGCGTATTTTATATATATATGTGCATGCGCGCTAAACACGATGAGACAAATAATAACAAATCCCTCAAAGAAATAATATTAAGTCCGAAGCGTTCAAATGATATTTGGAATATTGAACGTCGCCTTCTAGCATGATTAATTAATAGAGTATTAAATATTTAATATGAGTTTGTTGTGCTATCCACAAGGCGAGTATTGAGTATTTAAGATGTTAATTAATCACATTTGATGCTTATCAAGAAAATTGAACGATCTAGTCTTGTTGTGCTATCCACAAGGACGAACATTTTTTTTTGAATTTATGGAAGTGCTAGGCTGGACTTAACTTAAATCATTTTAGTTCGAATGTGCACACACATGACCATTATGATTTAAGAGGCAAAATAAAAGGAGTTACATAGGTGATGTAATTGACAAGAGTTGTCTACCTATTTATTTGTATATCGCTTGTTGTGTTATCCACAAGGTTATATACATTTGAAATGGGATCCTTAATCTCACTAGCAAATCTTTAATTAGATGTTGCCGAACTATATAAGTGAGGGTAATATTGTTTGATAAAAATAGTGGGAGATACCAATTTAAAATAAAGACCTAAATTTATTTTGGTATGCAAAATTAATAGAATGAATGTTTGCTAAAAATGTTATTTTTCACATGCAGAATTTTAAAAATGTCAAAATCACTAATTTCACTGCGAAGCATACTTGATGCTAATAAGCTTACCGCGCCGAATTATACGGACTGGCTAAGAAATCTGAGAATAGTTCTCACTACTAAAAAGATTTCTTATGTCCTAAACTCACCTGTCCCTGGAACTGTTCTAGAAACAGCCTCTGAGGAAGAGATTGCCACCATTGTAAAGTGGCAAGATGATGCATCTATGGCTCAATACATCATGCTCGCATCCATGAATAACGAGCTTCAGCGTCAGCACGAAAACATGGATGCTCCTACTATGTTGATTCACCTCAATGAGTTGTATGGTGAACAAAGTAGGACTGCTAGATATGAGATATCTAAGGAGCTCTTCCGATCTCGGATGACCAAGGGCAAGGTGAACATAAAGGAACAAAAGAAATCTGATCCAGCTAGCAAAGGAATGTACTTCCATTGCAACGACCCGGGTCATTGGAAGAGGAATTCCATGAAGTTTCTGGCAGAGAAGAAGCTTGGAGAAGCTTCGACTTCCAATCAAGGTTTGTTCATGATTGAGATTAATTTTTCAAAAAGTCAAAATTCTACTTGGTTATTGGATACCGGCTGTGGTTCTCACATATGTAATAATGTGAAGGGACTGGTCAGAAATAGAAAGCTGAATAATGATGAGGTCATCCTACGAGTGGGGAATGGAGCAAAGGTTGCTGCATTAGCTGTAGGGACTTATTGTTTAGCGACGCCTTCGAGCAAGTTCATTTATTTAAATAATTGTTATTTTGTTCCGAATATTATTAGAAACATTATTTCTATTTCTGTATTAGATATGGAAGGATTTAACGTTATTATAAAGAACAATGGTTGTTCTATTTATAAAGACGATGTTTTATATGGTATTAAAAATTTGCAAAATGGACTTTATATACTTGACTTGCAAGAAAATATATTTCAAATTGAACAAACTAAGAAAAGGAAAAGAGATTATATTAATTATACCTATATGTGGCACTGTAGACTCGGTCATATCAATGAAATAAGATTATCCAAGTTGCATAAGGATGGGCTCTTAGAGCTATCTGATTATGAATCATATCCAACTTGTGAATCTTGTCTCATGGATAAAATGACTAAATCCCCTTTTAGTGGAAAAAGAGAAAGAGTTACAGAGTTGTTAGCGTTGATTCACACAGACGTTTGTGGACCTATGACAACAAGTGCACGAGGTGGGTATTCTTATTTTATTACTTTCACTGATGATCACTCAAGATTTGGATATGTGTATTTAATGAAATACAAATCAGAATCATTTGAAAAGTTCAAAGAGTTCAGAAGTGAAGTAGAAAAACAAACAGGCAAGAGTATTAAGATACTTTGATCAGATCGAGGTGGAGAATACTTAAGCGGTGAGTTTCTCAATTGTCTCAAAGAAAATGGTATAATATCACAATGGACTCCTCCAGGTACACCACAGTTAAATAGAGTATCTGAAAGGAGAAATCAAACACTGTTGGACATGGTTCGATCTATGATGAGTTTTACCGACCTTCCAATTTTCTTCTGGGGATATGCCCTAGAAACGACTGCATACCTACTTAAAAAGGTACCTACCAAATTCGTCCCAAAGACTCCATATGAGATATGGAAGGGGAGGAAACCAAATCTTAAGCATGTTAAGACTTGGGGTTGTCCAGCTTGTGTCAAAAAGTTTGAAAATGATAAGCTACAGACTAAATCCGATAAGTGTAGATTTGTGGGATATCCTAAAGAAACTTTAGGGTATTATTTCTATCATCCAACTAATCAAAAGGTGTTTGTTGCGAAACATGCTGCCTTCTTGGAAAAGGAGTTTATCCATGAAGGGGTCAGTGGGAGTAAGATATATCTTGAAGAAGTTCAAGGACCACAAATTACCACGGATCAAAGTCAGGTACCTAACCAAGTAGAAAAACCTACTATACAACACCCTATTCGTAAATTTGGAAAAGTACCGAAGATACCTAAAAGGTATGGATTCGTCATAGAGGATGACGATGAGGTACACATCATGGATGCTGATGATCCATTGAATTACGAACAGACTATGAGTAATAAAGACTCAGAGAAATGGTAGATGACCATAGAATCTAAAATGGATTTGGAGGCTATGCTCAAGTTCATTTGGATTTTTCTTGCGATTGCAGCTTATTTTTACTTAATCTGGCAAAATGGACGTGGAGACGCCCTTCCTCAAATATATATTATTAAAGGAGAATGTATGTATGATACAGCCAGATGGTTTTTGTTTCAATGGTTGAAGCAAATCATGTATATGAGCTGTAACAATCCATTCGTGGATTGAAGCAAGATTCTCATAGATGGAACTTTCGTTTTGATGAGACAATCAAAGAGTTTGATTTTATCAAAAACGAGGATGAACCATGTATGTACAAGAAGGTTAGTGGGAGCGCTGTTTCATTCCATGTATTATATGTTGATGATATATTACTGATAGGGAATGAAATTCCTATGCTAAAATCAATCAAAATAAAGTTGTCTAAACATTCCTCCATGAATAATTTGGGTAGAACATCCCGCATTGGGGATATAAATCTGTGCTAATAGATTTAAAAGGATGTTCAGCTTAACTTAAGGAAACGTATATTAATTAGATGCTAAAGGCGTTTAGCATGGCAAACTCCAAAAGAATGCCTCATGATGATGAGCCATGGAGTGTATCTCTCTAATATTGTCCTCAGTAAAAGAGAGATCGCATGAGTTACTATCATGTATGCAATGAAATATACGAGACTTGATGTTGATCAGTCAGATTCTGGAAAAGATCACTGTGAGACAGTGATAAACATCCCAAAGTACTTAACTGACACTAAGGATGTCATCATGACATATAATGGGTCTGAATGGATCTAGAGTGCTAAATAGACTCAAGTTTTTAGACTGACCAAGACGATAGTAAATCCACTATAGGGTAAGCCGTTACCTTGAAAGGTGGTGCAGTGAATTGGAAAGGTTCCAAACAGCAAACGGTTGCTGATTTAGTGACAAAGACAAAGTATATAACTGTAAGTGAAGCCGCAAGTTGATGTTTCAGATAAAAAGTTCATTACAGAACTAGGAATAGTTCCTAAGTCTCATCTTGAATCTAAAATATGTGTTGCGACACTTTGATTAAAGAAATCATTGAAAGAAGAGCATATAGACTCTCAAGATAACATTGCAGATCCATTTACTAAAGCTATAATACAACAGCAGTTTGATCGTCACTTAGAGAAGATAGGTATGAGATACCATGGTGATTGGCTTTAGTGCAAGTGGGAGATTGATAGTAGTGTGCATACAAGCCAATCATGTATGATGATAAAGCACATACTTTGTAAACAATCTTATTTATTTATTAATAAGATATTCATTTAAGGCATTTAATTATCTACATGGTGCTGTTTTTATAATATGTAAATAACCCATAGTTTTAAGCAATGCTTTTAGAATCATGATGAGATCATGCTAATGAGATCTAAATTCTTAGAAAGCTTAAAAACTAAAATAGTTCCCAATTATGGGATTACTAAAATGGGGATTAGTAAATCCGGATAGATTGGTACATATGTTGCTTGCTCATTGGATGAGGATGACTGATCTCATGGTCATTTGTGTGGAGACACTAAAGCAAGTATGTAGGTGCTTATTGGAGAATAAGTTCACTGAACGCGACTCGCTATGGAATACCTAATGCAGTTTTACTCGCCTGTCAATAGGAATTCCTAATGTGATAGTAGTACAAGTGATCCTTGGACTTGAGATCATCATAGTATCTTGTATGTAACAAATTATACTTTGACTTATTCCTTAAGACCTTTTAAGGCATATATAGGGTATGCTTGGGTATAATGAGTTACATATGGAGATAATGAATGATCAATAAAGAATCTACCACCTCTAGTAAAAGAGGAGATATGTCCTATGTGATTCGTTAAATGACAACCCAGGAATCCTTGGCCAAGGTGGAATGAAATTAGAAAGGAGTTTCCAATTTGCATTAAATGGAGTTGTGCATTTTCTAATCGAAATACATATGATTAAATAAAATAAGACTTGACAGTAAATCCATGTCTTATATTTAATTGGGACATTGTATGGTGGAATGATTTAATTGTACGGCTATTAACTCACAGGTTCTTTTATGATTAATGTTGAAATCTATATTATCTGGAAAGTCGTTGATCGCTAGGGAGGCTTATCCCTATTGTAGAATAAATATTATTTATTTAAATAGATTATTAGTTTAATTTATTTATTTAAATAAGATTAGAATTGTTCTAATTAATTTATTCACAACCGGTTTAATATGGAGAACCTAAAGGGTCACACCATAAAAGGAAGAATAATTATTTAAGAAGGTAATGGCATAATCGTAATAATGCATTAAGTGTAATTAATTTAATCTATGGTGATAGAATAAATTAAATAGCTTAATGTTTATTATTTAATATTTTAAAAATATTAAATATAAATTAATAAGAGATGTCTTATTAATATTATTACAATTATTATTAATTTAATTTCTAAAAGGGTTTAGTAATTAATTTAATATTAGTACCCTCATTTATTCCTAATAAGATTAGGAGACAAATTAATTAAATAAATTTAATTAATTATTCCCAATGTGGTGGGAAGCCTAAATTAATTAAAGGAGTTTAATTAATTAAATGAAATCCCATGTCTAATAGGATTAGAAGGGTTGACCAATATCTATATAATAGGAGTCTTATAATAAATATCAGTTGATACAATTTCAATTGTTGAAGAGTATTCCTTTTCTATAGAGGATAGAAAACTAAGGTTTAGCCGAACACCCTCCTTCTTGATAATTCCTCTTCCTTAGTGAATCACCTCTAGAGGCCAAACACTTAGGGTGGCTAACGTTGATCAAAGGAAGGAATCTAACTCGGAAATTCAAAGAGATCACGAAGAACAAGGAGTTGAACTCGTACCTGTGGAAGCTTCGTTCTACAAAGGTATGATTCCATAACTTCTTATTTATCATTTTAAATTAATAATTTGCATAAAGGATGATCCGGGTAATGGTTTTGTAGAAATTTTTAAACTCTGATATACCATGCTTCTGCTAATTTTTACAATTTGATTGCGTCATGATTTCGTACAAACCCAACACTAACACCGTCCCCACACTTAACCAAGCCCCTGAGCTCAAAACTTTGTTTTCAAAGATCAAGTTTCGATAGTGTTCAGCAAATTAGGCCTCATTCAAACGAAACTCGGTTGAGTTGGTACAACCATTTTTTAAATCTACCAACTAGCGACTCTGTAAAACATTCAAATCGTCGACATGATACATGTTGGCTTTTCTCCTAAAAAAACCCTTCAAAACCTTTTTCCTAAATAAAAAGAGTGAGGGTAGAGAGAACTTAGGAAAAGAGATTAAAAGATCTGGGTTGTGACCCGACCCGCAGATTTTTTAAACCAACGTCGACAGGTGGCGACTCTGCTGGGGATTGTAGAGGGCTTAAGCCGCTTTCAAATCTTTTCAAACATTTCCCTTTCAAAAATATTGAATGCGTGAAATTCTGCGTCTCCACAGTTAATGAATGAGTGAATGCTTTGTCTTTATTGAATGTATGAATTCTGCATCTTTACATTAAATGAATGTGAATGAATGCTTTACTTCGTTTTAGTGCTTCGCACCCATGTCATCATATGCACAACGGTGAGGCAAGATGTATGTGAATGTATGTTGTGTGTCCCTCTCACAAGGAGGAAAACCCGGTCAGTGATAAGTAATGTCTCTGGGGACGACTAAGTCTCTGGGGCTCATGAAAATGCACCACCCAGATTCGCTCCAGTTGAAAGACCGGATTAATTTTCCCTCGAGTAGATTGCGATGATCTGGGATCCTTCATGCCGAAAACAAAGCTGCGAGAGTAACCTAGGATAGGCCAGCCTCTGATTAACCAAATTCAAAGGGAAGCTTCTTCATGCCTTCCTCTTTCAATTCCATGTTAAGTCTCCAATTACCGAGGAGCACAATGTAAATATCATAATGAGAGATTTACTTTCCCTGTCAAAATAACATGTCATCCTGTCATCAAAATAACTAACCTCGATTTTGCAGGATAAAATCTAAAAAACACATCATGCATCCTGTCCTTACCTACATCAGGAAATTAACACACCTACGTTTTGTTGTAGGTAAAAATTGGTCCTGTTACTAGGTCTAAATCTAAAGCACCCAGTCCATCCACGGACATGGCTTCCAGTGCTCAACCAGAATACACCCCGGTATCCAGGAAAGAGTTCGAAGGTCTGAAAAATCAGATAGCCGAATTAGCCAGTTTTCTACGAGAACAAAGCAAGGCCCTTAAAGTGAAAAATTCTCAAGTTCACACAGAGCCAGGAGCATATGGTGGTATTGCTGGCAGTCAAGAGACTGAAAAGGCCGAAACTCAGATTCCTGGACCACAAAACTAGGACACGACCAACAAAACCCCTAGAATCACCCCCCTCGACAAAGAATAGGAAACTGGTGACATTATGAAGAAAATACAACAAATGGAAGAAACCCTCCGGTCTATCAAAGGGACTGGGGCATTTGACAGTGTTAATTACTCTGACCTCTATATATTCCCCAGGGCTTGTTATCCAGAGAAGTTTCAAGTCCCTGATTTGGAGAAATATGATGGATTGGGGGATCCTTACACACACCTGAAAGTATTCATTGGAGAGCTTGGTCCTATGCAGAAGACGAGAAGCATGAATGCAGCTATTCCAGAAGAGTCTAACTGGAGAGGCAAGAGCCTGGTATGCCCGTCTAGACAACTCCAAAATCCACAGCTGGGAAGAACTGGCCCATGCTTTCCTTAGTCAGTACAATTTTCAATCTCGGCTGGCTCCGGACAGATATCAAATTACCAAAATCAAGAAAAAGAACACTGAATAATTCAGAGAATATGCCCGCGATGGAGACGGGTTGCAACACAAGTCACCCCAGCCATGACTGAATCTGAAATAGTTATGACCTTCATCGACATCCAAGAAGCTCCATATTATGAGAAGGTCCTAGCAGGCATAGGAAAACCATTATCTGAAATGATTAAGCACGACAAAATGGCAGAGATGGGGCTCAAATCTGGGAAGATAAAAGATCTAACCGCCCTCGAGGCTATCGCTGAGCATATCCAATTTGAAAATTATGGGAGTAATCCCCGGAGGGTCCACAAAAAGAAAGACGAAGAAGCTTCCTTAGTCTTACAAGGACAAAATCAAAGAGGCGAGTCAAACAGTATACCTATTCAAAGGAGAAATTATACCCCTTTCCAAGCTACGACTCAGCCATTTCAGAAAAATATGGAGGTTAGGCGTCGAAGAACTTTTACCCCTCTAGTGGATTCCCTTGAGAATGTGTTCAAACTTCTGACAGTCCAGAAGAAGATTGTTCAACTTTTTCCACCAACCAACACTAATGGTCGAAATTTTGACCAAAGCAAGAAGTGTGCTTATCACTCTGGATCTCCAGGCCATGACACCCAAGACTGTTGGTCTTTCAAGTACAAAATACAAAACTTTATTGACAGTGGAGAAATTGTGGTCACAAAGCATAAGCAATCCCATGTGCAGGACAATCCTCTACCACAACATAAAGAGGAGAATGTCAACATGATCAGCACTACAAATGGAGAAGGATCCAAATACCTCCGTTATGTGGGAGAATCAACTCCATCCAGCCATAGCACCCCAGACAGTTGGGAAATATCAGAAAGACAGTTCCTGATAGAGTAGGAGATCTAGTCTATCAAGGAGCAGATCGAGCAATTGGCAGAACTGGTCGTCTATCAGCATCAGATCACCAGAAAAATGATAAAAAGGGCCAACAGATCTGACATTGATTGACCTCCCACACCAAAAATCAATTCCATATAGGACCATAGCCGGTCTCATGAGCATGAACCCTGGACTGACAAGGGGGTCGAAGAAGCAAGTGTCCAAACTGATAGAAAATTCCTATTTCATAGGAACTTTACTAACCTAAATTAATCAATGGAAGAAATCCTTCAAATGCTAATCAACGAGGGAATGGTTGCAGACTTGTTACCTCCATTGAACCCTCAAGCCAGAAAATTCAAACCTGACCAAATGTTTTAGTATCATTCCAATTCACCTGGCCATGATACTGAAGATTGATGGGCACTTCTTAACCTGATTCAAGACATGATTGAAAGCGGGGAATTGATAAGAGGAAATCAAATTCTCGATCTTCCAGATAATGACACTCTCTGGATCCCCACTGTATGGAACCAGAACATAATGGCGGTCATATCATGCGATAGGGAGTCGACCTTGAAACCCTTAGTACTGCCCGGGAAAGGGGTCTAAGAAATGCACAATACTGTGAAGGTGGCAGCACCTGCGCCTTTGATTTTGCCCTTCAGACCTCAATATCCAATTATCAATCCGAAGAGTGTCCCGTGCAACTACGAGAACAATGAAGGCTCCACTTCAAACAACATTACCGTTGTGCCGAAGGACAATCCATTATACCTACCACAGTAGGTGATCAAACCTGTCATTCCAATCAAAGAAAAGGTGGCTGAAGAGAAAATCAAAGAGTT
The DNA here is from genome assembly GCA_020205555.1 of Panax stipuleanatus. NCBI lineage: Eukaryota > Viridiplantae > Streptophyta > Magnoliopsida > Apiales > Araliaceae > Panax > Panax stipuleanatus. The sequence continues at coordinate 70,102,339 of CM035121.1, forward strand.
CCTCAACAAAATGGGACACAATGAAATCAAAGTAGTGCAAAATTTGAAGAATTCAGCTAAACAAGTGTCCATCCTTGACTTTGGTCCTATCCTCAGCAGATCATCGCAATATTCTAGTGAAAGTACTAGAAGAAGCCCATTTGCCACATACAGTGGATATTGAGATATTCCGTCACGTGATAGAGCACATCTTCAACAGTAATGTGATATCTTTCACGGACGATGATATCCCGACAAAGGGAACGGGCCACCACAAGTCCCTGCATATAGCTGTAATGTCCTTCGAATATGTAATCGGAGGTGTGCTCATCGATGGAGGATCATCCCTTAACATTTGTCCATATGACACTTTAGAAAGAATGAAGATCAATTCGAACCAGATCAAAGTCAGTCATATGGTCATCCAGGCCTTCGATGGATCTCGCCGACAGGCTATGGGAGAAATAGAGCTTCCTCTAGAAATTGGTCCACACATTTCCTACGTATCTTTCCAGGTGCTCAACATCGCCACCGGATATAACTTATTATTGGGCAAACCTTGGATCCATATGGCAGGTGCTGTGCCATCCACTCTTCATCAACAACTCAAGTACATTATCAACGGCAGCCTCATCACAGTGAATGCCGAACTAGAATACCCTGCTTACATACATGGGGACATGCCAGTAATTAGCTTGAATGCAGGGATTGAACCTGCAAGCTTTCAAGCTCTAGAGGTGAGCGATACTCAATATCTACCTATCGGGGCACCAGCACTAAAGCCTAAAGTCTCCACCGAAGTAATGACAGTGGGGCAAGAAATGGTATCTTCGGGTTTCCAACCTAGAGAAGGGTTGGGAAAGGATAAGCAAGGTATCAAGATGCCAGTCCAAATCCCAAGTCAGATTGGGAGAGCAAGATTGGGATATTCATCCAGGTCAAGCCGCCAGAACCCACATAAACATCCCAAGGCTCGTGCCTCCACAATTCTGCTGCCAAACCTCACAAATGTCGGATGGGTGAAACCTTGGAGAAAAATCCCAACTGCAATATCAGTCATGCTATTTCCTCTAATTATACCTGTCCATGAAAGAAAGGTCCTCAAGCCCGAGGTAGACAGCGGAAAGAGAAAAGAAAAGATCCTGTATGAAGGACGAAACCCATTCTCTAACATGAGGGTCATTATCAACTACGAGGGCATGAATGATGAACCTCCCAGATAGTGAAGACGAGGATCAGACTCAAATTCCTTGCATCAAGACAAAGGGGGGCAATTCAAAGAAAAACCCCAACTCTATTGCAAAGGATGTCTTCATCATCATCCAAGATGAGGCAAACGAGCATAATTCCTCGATTCTCCCAATTCATGAGAATCTGACCCTGGATAACTGGAGCAGTGTCTCTTGCTCGGTCAAAAAGGGTAAAGGGGCAGGGAGTACATCTTCCCTTAACCATGCTTTCATTTACTGCTTACTTTTGATCGCACAGCTATAGCAGTAACTTCTGTCATGTCAAATGCCTTGAATATTTAAGCAGTTGTATATATTAATGAAAGTATTTTTGTTTTCAGGACCCAAGCATTGGATGTTTGTGTCTCTGCTGATGAGATGCCAACCTATCAAAATAACTATGATTTTGATGTAGAATTGAACTTCGACTTGATGGATATTGATCAAGAGGAGGAAGATGACTATGAGATACCCGAGGAGATCAAAGAATGGGTCGAAGACAAACCCAAACCAAACCTCGAACAAACCACCACCAACATTATTGGAACCTCCGAAAACATCAAAGAAATCCAGATAGGTTTAGACCTCACACCCAATCAAAAAGCCGACCTGATTGAATTCCTGACGCAATACCAGGATGTATTTGCATGGTCATATGAAGACATGATTGGTTTGTCTACTTATATAGTCATCCATCGAATGCCCATCAAAGAAGGGTTCAAACCAATCAAGCAAAAGCTCAAGCGATTGAAACCTGAGTGGAGTCTGAAAGTCAAAGAAGAAGTCGTTAAACAATTAAAAGTCGAAATCATCATCGTATCAACATACCCAGAGTGGCTGTCAAATATAGTCCCCGTACCTAAGCCCCGGAGGGAAGGTACGAGTCTGCGTGGATTACCAGGATTTGAACAAAGCCTTCCTCAAGGATAATTTTTTGGTAACTTTCATCCACATCTTTATTGACAATACTGCGCAGTATGGCATGTATTCCTTTGTGGATTGTTTTGCTGGTTATCATCAAATCATGGTTGATGAAGAGGACCGGGAGAAAACAGCTTTCATCACTCCCTGGGGAACCTTTTGCTATAAACGACTATCCTTCGGCCTTATCAATGCCAGAGCCACGTATCAGTGAGCCATGATGGCCCTCTTTCATGACATGATGCACAAAGAAATAGAAGTCTATGTGGACGACATCATCATCAAATCCCAGAGTGAAGATGATCATATTGAACATCTCAGGAAGCTGTTCAACAGGTTACATAAGTATAACCTCAAGCTGAATCCCGCCAAATGTGCTTTTGGTGTCAAAACAGGCAAGCTGTTAGGATTCCTGGTGAGCAATCGGGGCATCGAGCTCGACCCTGCCAAGATCAAAGCCATTACTAAAATGCCCGTACCTCGTATAGAGAAGGAGATACGTGGATTCCTGGGAAGGATTAACTTCATAAGCCATTTCATTTCATAGTCACAGCAACCTGTGAACCCATCTTCAAGCTGTTAAGGAAGAATTCCTCCACCAAATGGAATGAGGATTGTCAACAAGCCTTCCTTGCCATCAAGAAGCAGCTGAATTGAAGCACCAGTATTGGTACCCCCAAGGGATGGAGTTCCCTTGTTCATGTACCTGTCTATCAATACAAATGCAATCGGCTGCATGTTAGGACAGAAAGATGATAGTAGTAAAGAAAGAGCTATCTACTACATCAGCAAAAGATTCAGCAGTGGTGAACAGAAGTACATCCTGATCGAGAAGACATGATGTGCATTAGCATGGGCCGCCGTGAGGTTACAACACTATTTGCATGGGCATACGACCTACCTCATATCCCACATGGATCCACTCAAAAACGTATTCAACAAGCCAATATTGAATTGTCGACTGTCCAAATGGCAGTTGATCTTACAGCAGTTCGATATTGTCTACGTAACTCAGAAGTCAATAAAAGGTCAAGGCATTGCCGATCAATTAGCCGAAGCACCTTCAGGAGGGTTCGAGCCCCTGGAGACATATTTCCCAAATGATGGGATCATGACAATTCAATAACTCCAGTCTGAGAATACAGTCCAACCATGGAAAATGTATTTCGATGGAGTGGTAAACATGGAAGGTGCCGGAGCTGGGGTAGTCCTCATCTCTGGTGCAGGAAAGCAGTATCCTATGGCTACCAAAGTTTAATTTGGCAGAACCAACAACACCGTCGAGTACGAAGGCTGTATAATGGGGTTGCAATTAGCCCAATCCATGGGTATCAAATACTTACTGGTCTTTGGAGACTCTGAGTTAGTCATTAAACAATCCACTGGGGTATACCACACCAAAGAACTACATCTGTTGCCCTATCATCGGCAGGTCACCAAAATATCCCGAGAATTTGAAGACATAACCTTCAGTCATATTCCTTGGGGTCAAAATGACTTCGCTGATGCATTGGCAACGTTGGCTTCATTAATCCACATATTCGATAGGAGTGGATTTCCCAACATCAAGTTCACAATCCAAAAAGCACCGATATATGGGAATTATATTGGAGAAGTATCAGATGAAATACCTCCTGGTGATCAACGTGGTATCAAGACATCAAGGAGTATCTCCGTGATGGATCCACACCCGCTGGGGTAAGTCAATCCGAGTGAAAGCGGATTCACAAAATGGCCATGAAGTTCTATTTGAGTGGAGATGTACTTTAGAAAAGGGATGCTGGAATAGGCCTGTTGAGATGCCTCGACAAAGAGCAAGCCCAAAGACTTATGGATGAAGTCCACGGTGGAGTATGTGGTCCACACATGAGCGGTCATCTGCTGGCAAAGAAAATATTAAAAATCGGCCATTATTGGATCTCTATTAAGGCTGACTGCGACGATCACGTTAAGAGATATTATCAATGCCAAATACATGAAAATGCCATTCACGCTCCTCCGAATGAGCTGCACAACATGAGTTCACCATGACCTTTCTCCATGTGGGGAATGGATGCGATAGGTCCAGTAGAACCAAAAGCCAGCAATGGTCATCTATTCATTTTCACCATGATCGATTACTTCACCAAATGGGTTGAAGCAGCCTTCTTTCCCAAAGTCACAAAAGAGGTCATCATTAGTTTCATCAGAAACAATGTCGTCTGTCGATATGGACAACCGGAGGTGATCGTATCAGACAACGCCAAGAACCTGAACAATCAAATGATAAAAAAGTTGTGCAGTAAGTTCCACATCAAGCATCTCAATTCTGTCATCTATCCGCCCAAGATGAACGGTGCTGTCGAAGTGGCCAATAAAAACATCAACAAGATCATGCAGAAAATGTCCGCCAATCACAAGGAATGGCCTGACCTGCTGCCTCTCACCCTGTTAGCATACAGGACGTCAATGCGCACCTCTACTGGGGCTAGCCCCTATTCATTGGTATATGGCATGGAGGCAGTCCTTCCCATAGAAGTAGAGATGGAGTCCTTGCGAGTATTAATCGACGCTCAGGTAGACGAAGATCAGTGGTTGCAAGATTGGTACCATCAACTGTCTCTATATAATGAAAAGAGGGCAACAGCCATTTTCCATAGACAGTTATACCAGCAAAGGATCGCCAGATCCTACAATAAAAAGGTCCAAATCCAAAAATTCAAAGAGAACGACTTGGTGCTAATGTAAATCTTGGCCAATCAAGTTGAAGCCAAAGGAAAGTTCGCCCCAAATTGGGAAGGCCCTTTCATTGTCAAGGAGGTGTTGACAGGGGGAGCTATCAGACTATAAGAAATGGATGGGAACAAATTTCCCCAACTCATTAATTCAGACGCCATCAAAAGGTACTACATCTGAGGCACATACATATCCGCATCCGGGTCCTATGAATCAAATCAGGTTTGGTTTTTCACTAGAAAGCCGGAACTACAATTGACCTGATCTCCCTACACCCGGGAGTACGTAGGCAGCTACTTCTGGTGCGATCAAACCAAATAAAAAACTCAAAAAACTCATCAAACCAAACTCAAAAACCCAAGATAAATACTTTTCAAACCTCTCTCCAACCAAACAGCCTGAACTACGAATGACCTGATCTCCTTCAACCCGGGAGTACGTAGGCAGCCACTTACGGCGCGGTCTGACCTTCAAGAAAAAAATAAAAATCCCAAGACACCGAAGACATACAAAAGCTAAATCCTATCAAGATATCTTGATCAACAAGCCCATCTAAGATACTCCCTGACATCTCAACTGTCAATCCATCAAGGAGAAGCTCAAAATACATCTACAACTGCGAGTCATGAAAGAAGTGGTAATCACTCAGCAATGACAGTACATATCCAATCAGAGAAGTGAATCAAAACTATATTTCTTTGATATATAACACTGTTTGATATATACATGATGCCTTATACATGACAAAAATGGTTGATATAGTCTGTGCAAGAAAAATAAAGCTAGTTTATGGACCCAAGGACAAGCGGGCCAGCAATGCCAGCATAGCATCTCTCTCTGAAGATGGGGGAGCGACTACAAGAGCAATCCCCTCAGCCATACGGCTCAAAATATCCAGGGCCATCTGCATCGTAGCACTGTGGTCATCAATATACGTACTCATCTCGGTGACCAGATCATGAGTATACGATCGAAGAGCAGTACTATCAGCAATGTGGAAATCAAGGGAAGCTATAGCCTCATCCCTCTCATCAAATGCTGCATCCCTAGTAACTAAAGTCTCCTCAATCTCAACATATGCTGCATCTCTGGCCGAGCGGATCTCATCTCGCTCTACAACAGCTGTGTCTCTAGCAGATCGGAGCTCCTCTCGCTCAATCAATCCAGCATCCAAAGAGGCCCTGAGCCCATCTCTCTCCGCCAAAGCTAAATCTTTGCCAGACAAGGCAGTCAACATCTGCGCTCTAGCCGAGTCTCGCTCAAAGGTCATCCTAAATTGTGAGTCCGCTAAAGCCAGATCTGTCCCAGCAGAAATGGTCGGGGGATTGCTAACTAATGTTGTGGTCAAACCCATGAACAGCTCATCCTCTGTAGGAGAATTCGGATCCTCCATGGGCTCTTCCTCGTCAGAGTTCACAATATAAGATGAAGAAGCCTCTGTTGTCGCTGGTATATCTGCCTCCAACCAGGCAGAATACTCTGAAGAATGGCCCGGATGGCTACCAGAGAAATCAGCCCACTCTCGATGAGTCCAACACTCATACACTCTAACCAAGTCGGTGGATGATATAGACGAATCCGATATCCTCTGATCAGTAGCCCCCTCAAAGTGGTGCAGACTCTGAAACTGATCAAACTGCTCCATAACTGCTAGGGGATGATAGGTAGTCACTCCCCTCAATCTTGCCAGAGGCAAGTAATCCATACCAGATGCATGAGTGATAAAGCTATATGGGGACGCTAGCCCTGAGCATGGAAAGATCAAAAACGGATGCTCAATATCCAATAAAAATGCCAGCCATGACTCTGCATCAATGCACTCCGCAGGCTGAAAGGAGTAAACTGTGGATGTCTTGTGAGTTAAGCAAAAACCCCGAGGCTTGAAGAATCCAATCGGTCGTATATAGGACATCAGCCTTATATACAGCAAGACCGAGTTGCCCCTAAAAAAACCCTCTAGATGGGCACTACTAAGAGTGACTGACCTCAGTGTCTCAGTCAGTATCATAGGGATAAGGGTACTACCCTGTCTAAGAGCCCTAACCACGACTACCAATCCCACATCTAGATGATCCAAGCATAATGGCATGTAGACATATGCCACAACACACATCAGTAGAATATCTATCCTGACCGCATGCCATGCCTCTGCTGAAATAACAAAATCCCCGATATGGCGATCATAGCTATCAATCTCGCCAAAGCGCTCAATCAAGAAGTCAATGGAGATCACATGCCCAAAAACGATCTCATCTATGACTATACTCTGACGAAGACCGGACAGCCAGATGAAAGATCTCTGCATGGCGCTAATCGCCGTCCGAGCACACGATAAATCCAGAGCAAACCCAGTAAATCGCTGGTACTCCTCCAGAGTAGGCGACAGCTCACGCTGCCCGATGCGGAATACCTGCCTCTCAGGCATCCATAAGGGTAAAAGACCGTCAACAAACCCGTATGGAACTCAAAACTCTATAAGGGCCAGCGAATGCCCCAACATGTGGTCCACTGTCCCCCTAGCTGAAAAGGGCAGACTCTCAAACCAGGACCTCAATGATACCGCCACCTCAGACGGTGGTACATGCTCAATACGGCTGACGAAAGACGACGTCATCTGTAGCACCATACCACAAGACCATCCAGAAGTCAAATCAAGTCGTAGTTATCTGAATGCATACACATGGCATAATATATGCATAATGACAAATATAAATATGATGCGATAGATAGAAAAGATCATGAATATCTATAACAAGCTATCTACTGCGGGCATCATCCCTGTCTGATAATACAAAGCAAAAAAGAGAATATAGGGAAATGGGGCACCACCACCCAACTAATACAGTGGTCTATCAAAATGATGGCACAACCGCCAAATAGCAAAAACAGTTGCTGACCAAAAAGTATAGCTACAATATCTATCAAAGGAAGTCGATGACATCAATGTCAAAGCGATCGACCTGCCCCATCTCCTCGGTGGATACAAAACCGCTGTTATCAGGCATGTCTGGGCTGTATAAGGGAGGATCTTCCCCTACAAAGCTGCTGCTAAATGGACCTGAAGAGGGACCTGCTCCTGAGCTGGATGGGTCAAAAGAAGATGCCTCTGACGGATCTCGACCAAGGTGCCTAATAAAGAAATGAGCTCTCTTTAACTCCCTGGTCAGATCTGCTATCTGGTCTGCATGAGTGGGCTCCCTACGGCAAGCTATCCAGTCTGTCAACATCACAGACCCTGGCACCATGTCTTCTATGAACTGGGTGGCCCGAGTCTGAGCTCAAATCGTATGAGGGTTCCACCAACTGCTAAATACCTCCTGGCTGTACGAACCCTCTGATAAGGCAAAGCCATCTATACCCTCCATAGGGATGTTTGTCTGTGGCACGGTCAATGGCCAATGATGCCAAGCAGGAGGGGAAATGGGATGCAGATCTCCCCTATAATGGCTCTTGATAGCATGCTCTCTAAGATAGAGCTCCCAGCCTAGTACCGTCAACAAAGGGACTCTGCGGGTCGACAACTCAAACTCCCGGCCAGTAGGGACACCTCCCTCGAATTTGACGGTCAAAAACTCGGATGTATACGGCATCTTGGTGATCGAACCCGCCTTCAAAAGCTCCAACTATAGACGGGCATGAGTGAATCCCTAAGCAACAGGGACCTCCATCAAAGTCGAGTGATGCCATCTCTGTCCTTAAGGATAGGTCTCCAGTCCTAGAGCAGAAGTGGGCCGTAGGCAAGGAAGCCTCTTAAATGCCCAAAGCTGATCATGCAAATATCAAAAGTCCTCAGTGACCAAGACTGACAAAATAAATACTGAAATCCAAAAGGTACAGAAAGATGTACTCACCAGCAGAAATGGGTAAAATCCTAACCACGCCTCCATCACACCCTTCGAAAGTATGCGCATGCCACGGAGAAAATAGGCAAAGGTATAGGAGCCCTAATCATAGTCACTCAGGTGCTCTACATGTCGAGTGGCGCTAATCAAGGCGAAGGACACAGTAGACGAGTTGTCCGCCACAAAACAACCCCTGATGATCGATAAAAGCAATCACCTCAGAATGCGATCTCTAGCCCTTTGGTCATCTGGCGGGGGCTCTTGTAAAGTCCTATCCTGGGCATCTATACTCAAGGGACCAGATCGGACCGTCCGACCCTTGAACGCCGTCGTAGGAACTCCCAGCAAGGACCGAACGACAGTAGGCATAATGTCAGCCACAACAAGCACTGGCTCGCCCTCAAACTTAATGCCAGTGATAAACCTCTAATCCATATGAGTCATCATCACCTCGCAGTCCAGAAGATGAAGGGACTGAGTCTGGTGGAACCAGAGCTCAGACAAAGCCCTCATATACCCCCAAGGGCAATGGCAGGGAAGGATCGAGAAAAAGGCCTGAAAGCCCCAGCCATCTACGATATCCTTGTAATCCTCGTGCAAAGTACGATACAGGGAATGCACACTGAACCAGTTCACTCGAGGCTGTGTAACGCCGGGAACCTGCATAAAAACCAACCCATATCAAAAGCCTGAGCCCCGAGAATGGCAAAAAGGAAGAAAAAGAATCCAAGAAGAGAAAAACTTTAAGTCACCTCGTTGGCGTGAAGAAACCTCGATGGATGGCGACTCAAGTTACCCAGCAACTCCTATATCTGTACAATAATGCTAGGGACCTCCACACGTGGAGCCTGAGCGGGAACAGGAGCAGCAAAATGAGCCTCCTCATCGTCAATATCAAGTGGTTGCTCGTCCTGTGCTGGACGAATCACTGCCTCCACCAATCTACGAGGCGTCCGAGCTAGACGAGGGTGAGGAGCATCAGAAGCCCTCCTCCGTCTTATACCTGAGGATACCCTGCTAGAACTGTCAGGTCTATCGCGATCCATCGCATACACTAATACTCCAAATCACCTCAGAAAGGGTGTGGTAAGCTTAAAACCTATGGCTTATCATTTTCAATCAGTCTAGCATATATCTCTAGGTCCTAAGACATGCATGGGTTGGTCAAAAATACCCAGTAAAGTTAAAATTATATGTTTTCAAAACCTAGAAGCTAAAAACCTGTATGGGTCAGTCAAGAAAATCCTCAGTAGAGTCAAAAATGTATGTTTTTCAATGCTTAAGATTTTGGAAAATTTTTGCCAGAGTCTCCTTTGTAAAACGGACTATCCACATGCACGTAGGCATGTCTAGGTGGCCATTCAGTAGCACACCTACCCAAAAATAGAAATAGTTCATATTTATGAAAAAAATCAAAAGTCAGCCTCATATGGTAGCCAAATTATCATGAACATTTTTAGTTGAAAATCCAGGCTCACTAGGCCTCAAAAAGGATGACTAAACTGATTAAAAAGTGCAAAATAACACTGTCTTAAAACCTGAATTTTCTTACATCCAAATGTGCATTATAATAAGATATGCATACATATGAAGTCAAAAAAAATTTAGCAAGTCATATAGGCATACATTTTTTATACATTGTGTCTAAAAGCATCCTAAGTGGTTCGCATGCTTTTAACGGTCAAAATCTGCAAAAAAAGCATGTAAAACGTTACCTGCGCTGTGCTGAACGCGTAGGAACTGACGGAATCAAAAAACAGCTACCCGAACTCCGTAGATCTGAAAAAGATCGAAAATCCGTTTGGAACTTAAATGGGAAACTTGGAAAATGAAAATCTTGCAGCCTAATTTAAAGTCCAGGTGGCCGCACCTCCACCTACGGCAGCCTAAGGTGGGTCCCACTCCCTCGGGCTAGGTCCAGTTCGAGTCAAAACAGAGTTTAACTGAGCTGCCGAGTCAAATCTAAAGAAAAATTATTACGCGATTAAGCGGTTTGTCCTGAAATCATGCGGTTAAGCAGCGGGAATCCAACAGAAAGGGAAACCCCACGGAGACCCTTGGTATTCATCCCGGAGCCATGTCCGGGGATCAACAAAGAAACTACGAAAGAACTGTGCAAAACTGCCAAAAATTTCTATTTCTCGAAGTTCGGGTATAGACTGAAGCCAAGTTCAACAGTTGGTTCAACTCCAGCAAAGTTCGGGTACTGACCAAAGTATAGTTCAACCATTGGTTCCATTCCAGCGAAGCTCAGGTACAGACCGAAGCCAAGTTCAACCGTTGGTTCAACTCCAGCGAAGTTCGGGTACTGACCGAAGTGAAGTTCAACCGTTGGTTCCATTCCAGCGAAGTTCGGGTACTAACCGAAGTCCAGTTCAACCGTTAGTTCAACTCTAGCGAAGTTCGGGTACTGACCAAAGTACAGTTCAACCGTTAGTTCCATTCCAGCGAAGTTTGGGTACTGACTGTAGTCCAATTCAACCGTTGGTTCCATTCCAGCGAAGTTTGGGTACAGAACGAAGTCCATTCCAGCGAAGTTCAGGTACCGACCGAAATCCAGTCCAGCCGTTGGATCAACCCCAATGACTCTTCAAGCGTCAAATTTGCCCCATGAGACATCGGGAGATGGTCTAGGAGAGAAAGCCATATATTACTTCATCCCTACAAAGGATAGATGATGGAATCTGTTATACATATCCTCAAAGGGATTATTATCCAGGATCGATGATGTATTCTCCTGTGGCAAACTACCAGTGCAAACTATCATCCAGGTAGGAGTCAAAGCTTCCGTTGAGGTAACTCGATAACCAGAAGATATCCCCATGGACGAACTTTCAAAATGTGCAATGGCACCTACGCAGAATATCGATTGATAGGGAAACCATTGGTCTCAAACCAAGGAAGCATCCATAATATTATCCTCATCAGAGTCAAGAAGGCTATCATGAATATCGTCATCCCTAGCAGAAAGTGACGAAAGCCGGCTTTTATAGCCTAACTCTGATAACCCATCAGGGAGGTCAATCAACGACAATCTTATTAACCTCGAGGGTCATCATGGATAACGTTATCCCCAACAGTCAGTGACATGAAGCAATCCATGCTGATCCTACCTCCTCAAAGGTATCTATCAACCATAACGTGCCATATCGTGCATTTTCGTATGTCTGCATTGGCATTTCCTGTGTCTACCAATCTTTATCCTGTCCATTTCATTACATTGCATGAACATGATAAAGAGGGGCATCTGTAGACACTCAAAATTTTCCTTGCCCCAATACTAACACTGTAGGAGGGCAAAGTCATCAATCAAAATCAACCCCGGTCCCGACACCAGGCTTTTAATCCAAACTCGGCCCCAATTTCGGTCCTCCAGTTCAAAACCTGCCACCAATGTTGTTCCTTCAACCTAAATCTGATCCCCAATATCGGTAAACCTAAATCTAATCCCCAATATCGGTACACCTAAATTTGATCCCCAATATCGGTAAACCTAAGTCTGATCCCCAATATCGGTAAACCTAAATCCGATCCTCAATATCGGTAAATCTAAATTCGATCCCCAATATCGGTAAACCTAAATCTGATCCCCAATATTGCTAAACCTAAATTCGATCCCCAATATCGATAAACCTAAATTCGATCCCCAATATCGATAAACCTAAATTTGATCCCCAATATCGGTAAACCTAAATCTGATCCCCAATATCGGTAAACCTAAACCTGATCCCCAATATCGATCAACTCAAATTCGATCCCCAATATCGGTATTCAGTCAAATCCGATCACTAATATCTGTACTCCAGCCAAATCTGATCCCCACTATAGGTACTTAGTCAAATTTGATCACTAATATCAGTACTCCATCCAGCTCCGATCCCCAATCGGGCAGTCAATCTAGCTCTGATCCTCAATCGAACCGTTAATCCAGCTCCGATCTTTAATCGGACCTTCAATCCAGCATCGATCTTAAATCGGACCGTCAAATCAACTCTGATCTCCGATTGGGTCATCAGATCAACCCCGATCTCAATATCGGGCCATCAGCTCAAACCCGATCACCAATACCGGGACAACCACAGCCCCGATCAGTTATATCGGGAGGTCAACTCAGCCTCGGTCTCAACCCAGGAAGTTGCAGGCCAGCAACAACCCGAGAAGTCAGGACAACCTCAGGCACAAACCTGAAGCATCACAACACCTCCAGAAGAAAATCTGGAACAACCACGTCAGCTTCAGATGCAACACTAAGGACGAACAGACTCGAATGGGATCCAAAACATGGAAACAAGTCCCGGAAGGTGACCAAAGGCCGTGTCGACACTGCAGGCAGCCCCGAGAGGGGCAAAATGGTTATTTTACCAACTCTCAACCGATTCAATCAAACTCAAGCCGAATTGATGCCAACAATGTCAGAACGAACCATAACGACGATCCCGAGTGCAAACAGCGCAAGACAGATCAACGGACAAACTGTGGGGAATCAAAGACCTGATTATGAACCCATCTTCTTTGACCAAGAAAATGTTTTATCCCATGTCAATACGACACTCTCAGCAAGTGCTTTTAGAAAAGGTATCGCACGCCTCAAAAGGATGCTCAGATCAAAAGTTAGAAAGTTTTAACTTCGACTGCGCATTTTCTGGAGTGCACGTACTTCGAGATGATAGAAACTAGCACTACGGGCCCCACCATGGGAGTCACACCTCTACCTGCAATAGCAGCAGGTAGGGTAGAGGCTCCCTAGCCTATAAATAAGCGTGCCCCCCTTTATTTTCAAGAATTCTGAAACGCAACAAAGCTCTGCCCGTTCAATTTTCTAACTTTTACACCTCTTCAAAACCCAAATATTTTCTCTCTAACACGTAGATATACCCATATACTACCACATATTAGAAAATAACTGATAGATTTGGCCGTATAGAGCCTACGATTTGGAAAAAAGCCTGTGTACCAGTCAATTGTAAGTATTTTCACGATCAGAAAGTGAATATTACTTCTTCGTACTTTTATACACTTGTACGTTAATATTTGTTTTCTAAAAATGCCCGGAACTTATTTCTGTGGCCGTTTTCATCAAAATTTGGTATATTTTTGTACATAAACTAATTTTCTAACATTTTTACAACTCGGATTGACGATCCGTCAGCTCCAGCAGCTTCAATGCACTAAACTCTTTGTTCTGGCAACTTCGCCTGACTGGGTTATCTTCCCAGTCCGGGTTTGGCAGTTTTTTATATATATTTAACTGTATATGTACTAATATTTCAATTCTGTCAAGCACGGATGTCAAATCCGAGGTAGTTTACCACTTTTATATATATTTACGCATATATAAGCGATTTTCACCATCACTGGGTTCTCTTCCCAGTCCTGGTTGACTATATTTCTGTTAATATATATATATATATATATATATATATATATATATATATATATTTCAATTCAAGTCCGGGCACCAGCGTGAAAACCCATCGCCCTTTATACTATTTTTGCATTCTTCGCCATACTGGGTGATCTCTCCAGTCACTAGTTGACTACTTTTCTGTAATTTACATTCCAGTCTGGCCTGGACAATTTCGTGGCCTTTATACTATTTTTGCACACTACACCATTACTGGGTTATCTTCCCAGTCTCTGGTTAACTACTTTTATGTATATTTATATTTTAGTTCGGCCTGGATCATTCTGTGGCATTTTTACTGTTTTTATATATATTTATGCATATATAAGCAGCCTTCACCACCACTGGGTTCTCTTCCCAGTCTTGGTTGACTACGTTTCTGTCAATATATATATATATATATATATATATATATATATATATATATATATATATATATATATATATATATATATTTCAATTCCAGTCCGGGCATCGGCGTGAAAACCCATCGCCCTTTACAACTTTTATATATAAATATATATATATATATATATATATATATATATTGCTTTACTCGCTTTCTATTCAACTGCTGCTTTAAATATTCATTTTACATGAATTGGCATTGACACATCTACGGGAAGACTAGATTTATTTAAATTTTGTCAATTCTAGTTTTCAAACGGTTAAAAATTGCCAGACTGAACTGGGAAGCTAGAATGACTGAGATTTCCTTAAATCTAGCTTTCTTTCTAGTTTCAGCTTCAAAAGCAACCTCGCGTCCCTTGTATCGCTATCTAGTGGGAACGAGATGCTTCGGCCGTGCGGACCAGGATTTACTGAATTGGGATATTTCTATTTTTATACAAATTTGAACTTTGCAGTTTTGGCTACTTATATGTGAGCCTAGGAATCGTGGGATTCATGATCAAACTTATCAGAATCTGATTCCCACGATGGACAAACTTCGATTTACAAATGTACCCTGTCAGTTTTTCTGTAGAAATGTATATGTAAACAGACCTTAAAACGGTTATTCGAATTTAAGGTCTCAATATAATAAAAAAAATGTGGATTACCGTGTCAAAGTCCCTCCGATGATTTTCATGCCCATGAGGAGATCGACACTTGTCTATTTTTATGGTCGAGGATGCTTCGCAGTCCGACAAATCACCATTCACATGCAGCCTTAAGGCTATAAAGATAAAATTGAAAGTAGCGCTATGCTTTAATTCCTATGACAGCATAAGGGTTTGATAAACCAGCTTTCAAAACATCATTTTCAATTCAATCAAAAGAAAAGCTTTTGTAAATCGAATTAAATGCTTTTGCAAATAAAATCAAAGACTGATTTTCAAATCAAATCAAACCCTTCGTATATAGGTTCAACGAAGCAAAGCACGACTTTCAATCAATCAAATTGATAGGCCCAATTTTCAAACAGCATTCACTCACGCATTCCAATTTTTAAAGGAAAATATTGAAAAGATGCGGTACCGTGTTTACACGAGAGTCGTGGGGTGCCTAACACCTTTCCCGCACTTAACCAAGTCCCCCGATCTCAAAACTTTGTTTTCAAAGATCAAGTTTCAACAGTGTCCAGCAAATTGGGCCTCGTTCAAATGAAACTCGGTTTAGTTGGTACAACCATTTTTCAAATCTACCAACTGGCGACTCTGTAAAAAACATTCAAATCTTCGACATGATACATGTTGGCCTTTCTCCTAAAAAATCCTTCAAAACCTTTTTCCTAAATAAAAAGAGTGAAGGTAGAGAGAACATAGGAAAAGAGATTAAAAGATTCGGGTTGTGACCCGACCCGAGGATTTTTTAAACCAACGTCGACAGTTCCTACATAAGGCAAATTGATTGAAGATTTTAGATAAGCAAAAATGCACAAATCATAAGAACATCTGTCAAAGCCTCACTCTACGAATCAGAAGAGATATCTTACTTCGCTACTCAGTTCTTCAGCACTTATGCTTAAGGCAACTGAGTAGCACAACAACAAACAAACTCTCATTAAAGTGTTCCAAGTCTATGAAAGTAGTATGCATACAAGCCAATCATGTATAATGATAAAGCATATACTTTGTAAATGATCTTATATATTTACTAATAAAAGTATTCATTTATTAAAGGTATTTAATTATCTACATGATGCTGTTTTTATAATATGTAAATAACCCATAGTTTTAAGCAATACTTTTAGAATCATGATATTGATCATGCTAATGAGATCTAAATTCTTAGATAGCTTTATAACAAACGAGAATTTTGTATATTAATTTTAAATATTTATTAAATTAAATAAATATTTTAGTTGAATTATTTATTGAGTTGAATAAATAATTTATGTGATTGTTGTGGAGTAATTTAATTAAGTGCAATATGTTAATTAAATTGATGTGTAATAATTTTGTGGTGTAGTTCTAATTTAATTGAGATAATTAAATTAGATGAATATTATATGGTATTTGTTACATGAGATTATGATTAACGAGTAATTATAATTGTTATGTGACAATTTTATTTAGTTAATTGACGTTAGCTTTAATTTAATTAAATTGGAATAGTAAGATTTAATTAGATAAACTGTGACATTGAAAGCTGTGTTAAATGAGTTATTAAAATAAATTAAAAGAGTTTTAAATTAGTTTTACCAAACAAGGCCCTTAAATCTATTTTAATCATATTTTACCAAACAAGGCCTTAACTATCTGTTTTTAAATTTAAAGAGTTTTTGCCAAACAAGCCCTAGTGGCTTTTGATTTTCAAAAATATATAACTGATATGTATTTAGTAGAGGGATTAAATATTTTGTCAATTATATTATATGTAATTATAAATACTATATGTATATCACTTATATGTGTATTATATTATACGTTAAGATAAGTTAGTCAGAGTTAGAATAGAAGAACAGAGTAAGAGAGTTAGAGAGAAAAGATAGAAGAAGAAAGAAAGAAATAAGAAAAACTTGTGAATTCATAAAGATAATCACCATCATCACCATCTTCATCTTCTTCCTCTAGAAGCAAAGATATAACTTAATTTTAATTATTGTTCTTCATTGTTCTTCATAGTTAGTTCTCTGTATCTGAGTTTTTTTATGAAATTGATGTAAAGATGAATTTTATATGTAATTTGTGTTAAAACATGCTTATATATAATTTATATGATGTTTATGGGGTTCAATTCATGTAAATATGATGAACATGAAGAAATCATGTTCATAGAAATTTACAATGAACTAGTTTGAAAAATAGTTTCTTAAATATCAAAATTTGTGTTTGATTGTGAAATGTTACGTAAATTGATCATAGATTATAATAATATGTTATGAAACGAACAAAACATGATTTGAATATGTGTTTTGGTTGAAAAACAAACTCACGCTGTTAATTTTCTTCAAGAACGCTTAAGAATGATGTTTTCTTCAAAATCATAAAATTAAGGGTTTGATTATGTGTTGTGGTGTTTATGTATATTAAAAACATTTTAGAAGTTTAAAGTTATGATTTTATAAAGTTTTATATGCATTATATGTACAAAAATCTGAGTTTGGTGAGAGAAAATAAGCCAAATTGGGCTTTTTCCCTGCACAGTTCGCGACCAGATTATTCCCCTAGAAGGAACACCCGCCCCAGCAGGCTTTTACCCACCCCAGCGGGCTTCTATGCTATCCGGAATTTTGTTTTGTGTGTTTTAAGCCTAACATGAAAAGCTAACCTAATATGATGCACTTGATGACATGATAAGCATACATTGAGATGTTAAAATGATTCATTAACGTATTTCACATGATTAATTTATAAATATGAAATGTATAATGTAAATTATAATTGATTAATTATAATTTAATAAAAGTGAATGTATGATTTAATATCATAATTTGAGTATAGTTTGATTGATTATTAAGGTGTATAGTTTGATCGTTATGTGATAATTGATAATTAAACCTAATAAGGATGAGTTAACTTAGATGGGTTAACCAATGACGTGAGTTAGTTATATGGTAACTAATGTATGTTATTATTGTTAATAACGTGTACGTAGGATAATTGTGGAGCGTGATAGTAATTGCTAGCTTATGCTTGAGGCAAGTTTCTAAACCTTACTTTTACGTTACGCAAGTTTCCAAATCCTTATTTTATTGAGCAAGTAATTTTACTCTCTAAATTCCATATTGAGCAAGCATATTATTGAAGTTCATTATTGAAATAATGAGACCTTGACTTAACTGTTCAAGCAAGGTCTATTCTATCTTTAAAATACTTTAAGTTATTTTTAAAGCATGACTGTTGCATATGATGTCTATTGTTATGACTCGTAGCTATTTTGTAATTCTTTTATTATTGAATTCTTAATTATTGTAAGTTGATTCAACTACTCTTTAGTTGATGATAGTTGAACTCCAAATTACCTTTGAGCTTATCCAAACCAAACTTTCTTTTGTGCGAACTCGTTAAATAAATACTGAGATGAACAATCCTAATAATAGGGGATTACCATACGAAAGAGTTAAGATGTTTGCGCATAATACATGGTATGAAGGGCTGATCCCCCTAAGTACCAGTTAAAGAATCCATATAGTCTAACAACTATTTAATGTTTATAACCTGGGACATAGTTCAAGGTCTTATGACCCTCAGATGAATTCTAAATCTTATTCTTGATTATCGATGAATAAAATATTATCTATTCAGTTGAAGCTATTCAATACTATGTTATCATTATTGTTTGCTATTTCAAGTGAGCTTTTGTTTGCTCACTCTTGCATTATATAACCATTGCAGCTAAAGTTGAAAGAGTTGACGCCACTAGTAAAGGCAAGAGCAAGATGAACAAGTGAAGACTTGTTTATATTTATGATATGATTTGTAATAAGACATAAATTTTATTATGTGATGTTTTATTTTCCACATTTGTTGATGCTAAGGTTAGTTAACCCTGGGAATGTTTTTGGACAAGGTTGTAATCCTTTTTATAATGAAGGTTTTATTTATTAATAAATGTTATAATTTATTTTACATTCCTTATTTATGGGTAGTAGTTATGTTTTATTTAGATAGTGAACACCAAATCTCATGGAAATGAAGTACCCGGATTTGAGGGTGTCACAAGTTGGTATCAAAGAAGTGATTAGGTTATGAACCTTAGGTGGGGAAACCATAGGTAGTATCCTTGTAGGAGATCGAAAAGATAGTGATGATAGTTAAAGATAATAAACTACCTTATGTGCTATGTGTTTACGTTTATGTACGCGAAGAGCTTCGATCGATATCACGTAATAAATAAACTTTAAAACTTTGTTGTCAGGATGACGAATGTTGGAGAGACCAGTCAGGCTAGGGAGGAGTTACCCCAGATGCCTAGGGACGAGGAGCCCCAAGACATCTATATTGTTTGGGAGCAGTTGGTTCAAAGAGAGCCATCTCCGTTGATCACCGTAGTGGGTCAGAAGCATGAGCCAGTTTTGAACCGAGATAACGAGGATGAGTCAGTGGAAGAGGAGGAGGATCCTGAAAAGGAATTTCCACCTAACTCTATTAACTCTGTGATGTACAAGGAGGTTTACGATCGCAACGTTGAGCTACATGGTGGAGTCGAAGAGCTTGAGGAACTGGTAGATGAGAGTCGGACTACCATACAACAGAGAGAGGAGACGATTCAAGAACTGGACGATGAGCTTAAAAACACGAAGTGGGATCTAGTCCATGTGGAGAGTGAAAGGGATGATGCACTAGCTGAGGTAGCGAAACTAAAGAACAACATCAAAGAGGAGTCAGCGAAGCGTGCTAGGGCTGAGGATGCTTGCTTGAAGGCTACTCTACGTGCAGATCGAGCTGAAGATGAGGTGCAAGCGAAGAAGGCCAAGCTAAGGGAGACGGAATACGCTTTTCAATTGGCTATAGATAGAGCCCAGGATCGTGTCTATTACCCAGCTCAGTTCAAGGATTTACCGTGGTATATGGTGGATCGCAGAACATCATTTCGGGTGATAAAAGAAGAATGTAGAGAGGCTATGCGACGTCTTAACATGCCTAGATAGTAGAGTATATACTATGTGTTTCCTTATTTAATAAAAAAATATAAATACCAGAATTTGAGATAATAATGGGATAAGATGATGAGGTTATCCTGCAACTTGTTCAATTCAGGAAAGATGATGTAAATAGCTTAGATGCTATCTATTCTATGTTTTAAAACTATTAATGAATAAAATAACGAAGTTTATTGACGTGCTATGTGTTCAATTATTAATTGAGTCATTTTAGATGTTTACGTTTGAACTTGAATATTTAAGAGATGAGTAAGGGATATAATAAGAGTATGTCTTAACAGAAAGATGCCTCCTAGAAGAAGACCTACATGTCAACAACCCGATGGTTTGACTAATAATAACAATAACAAAAAAGATGGGATGAACGTCATTTCAGTTCAGCAACTGGTGAATCTATTGACTGGAGCGCTTGTGAATCAGCCGCAAGTTCAAGCTACGACATTCAAGGAATTCAAAGCAGTAGGACTGCCGAAATTCGAGGGACCGGTGAACCCGATAGAGGCCCAAACTTGGGTGATGGAGATAGAGAAGGTCTTTGATGTGGCCAGAGTTAGCGATGACCAGAAGACGGCTTTTGCGACATTCATGTTGAAGTTAAAAGCTAGCTACTGGTGGCAGGCTAACAAGACTAGGGAAGGAGAAGGAGTGATAGCATGGGACCGATTCAAAGAGATGTTCTTTGAAATGTACTTCCCAATCAGCTCGCAGAACCAGATGGAAGTTCAGTTTCTAGAGCTGAAGTAGGGAACGATGACAGTGCCAGAGTACGCTGCGAAGTTCAACGAGCTGGCAAGGTTTGCAATGTACTAGGTCAGTACCAATGAGATAAAGGCGAGAAGATTCAAGCATGGATTGAAGCCCTGGATCTACAGTAAGGTCTCCATGTTCTAGCTAAACACGTTTGCAGCTATGTTGGAAAAGGCAATCATCGCAGAAGGTGGGAGCGATGCCTTGACCAAATATAATCAAGATCAGAAGAAGAAGAAGAACGAGACATAAAACAAGGCTGGTGGTAGCAGTGCTAATAACCAAAAAAGGAAGTGGAATGACATCACATTTGCTGGGAGTCAACAGGGAAGCCAGCAGAAGAGGAGAATTGAAGCATGTGCTACATGCGGAAAGAATC
Organism: Panax stipuleanatus; assembly: GCA_020205555.1. Classification (NCBI taxonomy): domain Eukaryota; kingdom Viridiplantae; phylum Streptophyta; class Magnoliopsida; order Apiales; family Araliaceae; genus Panax; species Panax stipuleanatus. Next base: position 70,123,604 of record CM035121.1, read on the forward strand.
ACACTAGAGTGTGCTTGAGGGGAAGACGAGTATATTTCAACTATGGTCAAGAATGCCACATTGCGCCAAATTGTCCTAACCCGAAGAAGGGAGCTTGCTATACATGTGGATCTAAGGATCACATGGCCCGAAGTTGCCCAAGGAAGGCAGCAGGAGGGTCAACAAGAAGTGGAGGAAATGGCAGTGATAGCATTTTGGCTATCGCTAGACCACCGCAGGCAAGCCGACCCACTGCCAGAACATTCAATATGACGGTGCAGGATGCTATAAAGTCAAAAGATGTGGTGTCAGATATTATTCCGGTCAATAGTATTATTGCATATGTATTATTTGATTCGGGTACTACTTGTTCATTCATATCTGATGACTTTGCTAAGACTTTAGGCTTACCTAAAGAGGAATTAGTTTACTCCTTGAACATAGAGATTGCAAATAGGGAGGTTATTCCTTTTAGGTTTGTATACAAGAACTGTAGATTGAATATTAAGGGTCAGGAATTGATGGTAGATTTGATTCCAATTAAACTTGAGGAGTTTGATATTATATTGGGTATGGATTGGTTGTTTAACTATGGTGCGGTAATTGATTGCCAAAAGAAGTCTATAAGCCTTACGACTCTGTCAAAGGTAGTGTTTTATGGCAGAAAATCGCCTAGACAAGCGAGTTGTCTGACGATTATTCAAGCCAAAAAGTTGTTGAAGCAAGGCTGTGTAGGATATTTAGCCTACATAGTGGATACTCGTAAGAAAAGTCCAAAGCTGGAAGAGATATCAGTGGTTAGGGAGTTTGTGGACGTATTTTTGAGCGATTTAACAGGACTTCTGCCAGATAGAGAGATAGAGTTCGTGATCGACTTAGCACCGGGGACTGCTTTGATATCGAAAGCCCAGTACAGAATGGCTCCAGTCGAGATGAAAGAGTTGATGGTTCAACTGCAAGAATTGCTAGACAAAAAGTATATTCAGCCGAGCGTTTCACCGTGGGGAGCGCTAGAATTGTTCGTGAAGAAGAAGGATGGATTGATGCAGCTTTGCATTGATTATATGGAGTTGAAAAAAGTCACAATTAAGAATAAGTATCCTTTACCTAGGATTGATGACTTGTTCGATCAACTGAAGGGTGCTAGATACTTCTCAAAAATAGATTTGAGAACTGGGTATCATCAGTTGAAGGTGAGAAGAGAGGATGTACCAAAGACAACATTTAGAACTCGGTATGGACATTATGAGTTCTTGGTGATGTCATTTGGTCTAACGAATGCACCAGCGGAATTAATGGACTTGATGAATAGGGTGTTTAAGCCATTTCTAGACAAGTTTGTAGTGGTGTTCATAGATGACATTTTGGTCTTTTCTAAAACAAAGGAGGAACACACTGAACATTTGAGGCTGTCATTGGAATTGCTGAGACGGGAGAAGCATTACGCGAAATTCTTGAAGTGCGAATTCTGGTTTGAACGTGTGCAATTTCTTGGCCACGTGATTGACAAAGATGGGATTTCAGTAGATCCGTCGAAGGTTCAAGCTGTAATGAATTGGGATCAGCCGAAGACACCATCAGAAGTGAGGAGTTTCTTAGGATTGGCAGGTTACTACAGAAGATTTATCTAAGACTTTTCCAAAATCGCAACTCCGTTGACGAATTTGACTCGGAAAATAGTTAAGTTTGTTTGGACAGAAAAGTGTGAGGAAAGTTTCCAAGAACTGAAGAAAAGGTTGAGTACTAAGCCTGTGTTATCATTTCCTGATAGTACAGGAAATTTCGTGGTATACAGTGATGCTTCACATAAGTGATTAGGTTGTGTGCTGTTGCAGAACGGCAAAGTCATTGCTTATGCATCACGTTAGCTGAAGGATTATGAGAAAGGGTATCCGATCCATGACTTGGAATTGGCGGCAGTAGTGTTTGCTCTGAAGATTTGGAGACACTACCTTTAAGGAGAAAAGTGTGAGATATACACAGATCATAAGAGTCTGAAGTACATCTTTACATAGAAAGATTTGAATATGCGCCAAAGGAGATGGTTGGAGCTTATCAAGGACTATGATTGTGAGATTCTTTACCATCTGGGTAAAGTTAATGTCGTTGCCAATGCCTTAAGAAGAAAAGGTCATGAGAAGTTAATTTTGCTAACTGCTCAAGAACAGTTGGTAAGAGAGATGGCTAAGTTGGAACTGAAAGTTAAGTATCCAAAGGAAACAGATGAGAAATTATTCCAAGTAATTACTAGTTCAACTTTGGTGGACAAAGTGAAAGAAGCACAACTACATGATGAGGAGTGCGAGAAGATCCGGAAGAGAATTGCCGATGGTGAAGAGATAAAGTTCAAGATTAATAATGATGGACTGCGATGTTTTGAAGGGAGAATCTAAGTACCTCTAGTACCGGAAGTCAAGGAGGAAATTTTCGGCAAAGCTCACAGTTCGAGATATTTGATTCACCCTAGAAGTACGAAGATGTTCCAGGATCTCAGACAGCATTTTTGGTGGCCAAATATGAAAAAAAGACGTTGCTGAATGAGTTGCAAAATATTTAGCATGCCAAAAGGTCAAAGCAGAACACCAGATACCAAGTGGATTGCTACAACCGCTATAGATTATGGAATGGAAGTGGGAGCATATCACGATGGATTTTGTGGTTGGTCTTCTAATGACTCAGAAGGGCTATGATGCAGTATGGGTTATTGTGGATCGACTGACGAAGTCAGCGCATTTCTTACCAATCAAGATTAGATTCAACTTGGATCAGTTGGCGAAGCTGTACGTTAAGGAAATTATTTCTAGACACGGTGTTCCGGTGTCAATTGTATCGAACAGGGATCTGCGTTTCACGTCGAATTTCTGGAAGCGACTACAAGAATGTTTCGAGACGCAATTGCGAATGAGTAGGGCGTACCATCCTCAGACTGATGGCCAGAGCGAGAGAACGATTCAGACTCTAGAGGATATGCTCAAAGCTTGTGTTATGGACTTCAAAGGAAGCTGGAATGATCATTTACCGTTGGTGGAGTTCGCCTACAACATCAGTTACCATGCAAATATTGACATGCCACCTGTGACGCCCCCAAATCCGTGTAACATCGAACACATGATAGGGTGCTCATGATACATCATACACCATCATTTAACTAAGTAAACTTCATAACTAATAATAATAATAATTGCATAATTATTCAAATAAAATCCCAAGTCTTCACAACCTTAAATAAACATAAACTTAGCGTTTGTCGCTACATTACATCAAATGCAGAAATCTAAACTTATTACAAAGAAATAAGCTTTCATCATTTCATCTTAGCCTTTCATTTGTCCTTGCCCGAGCCCTCTGCCTTCTCACTTTTAACTGAAATGTTTAAGCAAGAATGAGCACAAAGTGTCCAGCAAGTATATAAAGTAGTTTGATAATAAACATCCAGAGTGGAAGTATATGTATTGGTATTTCTCAACAATTGAAATAATTCTCAAGAGGTAAACATGAATATCAAGGGTAAGAGTTTTAAAACTTTCAATAGCATACTAAGGGGTATTAAACACCCTGACCATTATTTTACTTCCTCAAAACCATCAGACGTTTTATCAATCAGATAGATTATAAAACATTCTCCGCAAGTACTCCATGTGATCAGCCTATCGTACCCTACATTGTGCACAAGTATGAAATTTAAACGCATAAGCGTAAATGGGACTATATGCCCTGTGACGCCCCCAAATTCGGACCGCCACAGGGTCACTCGAATTCGGTTCGTCATGTTCTAAAATCTAATCACCATGATAATAATATTACGACTAAATATCGCAGCACACAGCGGAATAATACACATCACTACCGAATAGATTACATTTCATTAATATAATTTATTCACGTCCCAAGGTCTCGTAACTTAAACATTGATTACATAGCTTAGACATAACTTAAGCATACATAACCTTAACTGGTACATAATAGGATAAATTCTTATTATAATCATAATTCCTACATAATATTAAGCTACTCAGTAGCCTTTTTCTTGCCCTTGTCGGTGCTCGAAGGTCCGCACTGCTCTGCCTTAACTAAAATGTTTTAGGAAAAGCAAGAATGAGCAACAAGTTTGCTCAGCAAGTAATATAACAACAAGGATGAGTAATATATTTCTCGAATCTTTAAAAGGGTATAGCAAGGTATGATAGTTCAAGGATAGCAAGAATATCAACAGTTCTCAATAACGGTCGCTAAGGACAGAATAATATCAATATGATTTGTTACTAAATCAAATTAAGATTTCGAGATAACTGAATACTGAGCAGTCGCTAAGGACTATGAAGTTCTACTAGAATTAATAGAATTATACTGATAATCCAATAAAATAAGTACAACAGGTGATCAGCCTAAAGTACCCTATGGTATGCATATCGTTCAATCGTACTAAAGTGCGCACGTCGGTCTCCCAATAAAAATAATTTCCCTTCAAAGAAGGTTGTTCATCTCAGTCAAACACAAGATCCCGCACTAATCAATTAGTTTGGGTCGTCTTTCAACAATATAAGTGTGACGCCTCCAAATTCAGACCGTCACTGTTCTCGAATTCGGTTCATCACGTACTAATTTTAATAACAACTAAAATCTCAAATAATGGAATAACAGAATAATTTACATTGATATAACATAAATATTCTTGTCCCAAGTCTCGAAACTATTACTAATACACTTCATAACTTAAACCAAACATATCTTAATACATAACATTAAATAAGTCTTATTACAACATAACGGAATCATCTTAATATAGAAAAAAAGCACAGCTACTTCCTGGTCTTGCCTTCGCACTTGTCCTGTGCTGGGGTTCCACCTTGCCCTGCCCTAACTGAAATGTTTATGGGAAGCAAGAGTGAGCAACAAATTTGCTCAGCAAGTAATATGCCAATAATTGTGAACAGGAATATATACGGTTCTTAATCTCAAGGGTAAAAAGGTAATTAATCATTCAAGAATTCAAATAAGAATGTTGTGAACAAAATAAATAGCAATGACTTCCAAATCTATTCTATGAAGTTAAATAAGGACCACTACGGGTTGAGAAGTTATTAAAGGATTCAAAAGTTTCAACAATTCCAAGTGAATGAATAGATATCACTGAGTGTCGTTGTGGACCAAAGATTAATAAAGAAACCAATTAATTCAAAGTTTGAAGTTAATAAATACTGGATACTGAGTGGTCGCTAAGAACCACGAACTTCTACTAGAATCACCAAAAATATTTCTGGTAACCCAACCAAGTACAATTAGTGGATCAGCCTGTCGTATCTGGAGTTATGCATAACATGTCACACCACTGTCGGCACCCCGACTATATAGTTCCCCTTTTTACAAGGGTTGTTCAACTCAGTCAATTTATAAGAGTCCGCACCAAGGAAATTGGTGTGGATTGCTTTCTAATTCATGATATTGGTCTAGCCGAATTAAATGGCGTAGACAATTTCACAAATGTATATAAGAATAATTTATGAGTTCAATACTCGCAACAATAATTCGAAGAATATAATCGTGATTTAAATCAAACTATGAAACATAAGTTTGTAAGGCAAGAATTATTCTAGCACCTATTTACTCGTACGACCAAAGTTAGTACAAGCTCGAATATGTGTTCAATAAAGAGTACAAATCAAATACTTGCTCAATAAAAGAGTAGTCAGATACTTGCAATTAATATACAAGAACGGTTTCAAGGAAACTTGTACAATGAAAGAGTATAAGTTCGGGAACTTGCTTACGACGTTCCTCGAATAAGTAACCACAAGGATAGGATACTTGCAACACAATAAAAGTAGGGTTCAGATACTTGCACTATAAATGAGTGTAAGTCAGGAAACTTGCCTTATGCGTAGTTTATCCTCGTTAAATAAATTGACACTTTCAAATACCTATCGTAATATATATAATTATATGTATAGGATATTCACTAGTCATATAGTATAACATCATATCTTATCTTGGATATACAATCAACACACAAGCTAAGTCTTAACCTAGCTACACAATTATATCATATAGAGTATCATATTTAATTCACAAGTCTCAACTAATATACTTTTATCCTTAACATTCCTCGTTTTGAGTTTAAATATATTCTCACATTATTAATATCACAGAAGACCACAATAAATACATTTTATATTAGTAAGTTATGGCATTTCTATAAGTTAACCGTCAAAATCAGATTCAAGTGTCAACATATGATATTGCATAGCATGTATTCATATTAAAGGATCCTTTCATGCTTTTATAATCGTTCTAAATTCAACCCTTTACGAAATAAGTTGAAGATTAACTTCTCACATAAATTTACGGCCATATTATGATATCACATAACGAGGCTAATAACACTTAGTAAACATGATTGTGCGAATACTACTCATGCATACTTGAATCACATAGTTCATGCCTTAAAAATCCACTTTCTATGAATATGCGTGCATATGTAAAATCTGTATATAATGCTCATGTCAACATATCTATAGGCATAATGAAATCTTAATACTCATGCTTGTATGCTCACAACACGACTCACATGGTACTCGATGTTATTAACTTTCACATTCTATATTTTCATAAAAATTGCACTAAGTCAACAAAGGTATCATAGCACATGTAAAGCGTCTCGTAGCCACGACTCACATGTATTAGAACGCATATATAAACCACTCATACATGTTCAAATGGTCAGAATGTACAAGACATAGTATTTGTCAAGTTTGCTTCAAAAAGTCTTAAGTTCTTCTTTGAAAACGTTTGAGTCTCTCAATCATATATGCTAGTGGTTGATTAGTACTTTTAACATGCATCTCACGTCATTATAAATATGTTTGAAAAATCAGAATTCATATCTTAATGTAATATGTCAAGTCCATGTTGAACGCTCACGTTTTGTTAGTAAGTTTTTCCCTAATGAGGTCTAACATGACCGTGCATATGATTAAATATGTATATACTAATTAAAGTGATCTTCATGCCTTTCTAGGTCATACTAACATGCTCGCCAACTTAAAATGCATATACAATACTTTCATGCTAACGTTCACCTTTGAAACTTATATGTTTCGTTAGAAATGTTCATTAACAGGGTCCGACATATTCAAGTTATACTATAAAACATATATTCATAGCTCAATACGTCTTTTATGCATCTCTAAACTATACTAACATGTATCAAAAGTCAGAACATAGATATGACACACACATGTCAAAGTTTACTTTTAAAAGCTCTAAGTTCCTTTTCAAATTCTAAGTTCACTTAGCAAGGGATTTTAATGAAGTTAAAACAACCCACGCTATCTCAGTAAACACATATATAAGTATCACTCATGCTAGCATGCTCATTCTAAACTAGTATCATAAGTTAGCCTAAACAGATTGCAAAAGAAACAAGAATCTACAGACAGGCACTGGCGCAGCTGCGCAGGTTGGCGGCCAGGCCTGCAGCTGTGCAGTTTCTGCAGTTCTTAGCCCAACTCAAAAATTTTCCTGCCAAAATTGTTCCACACAAATTCTAATATAATTCTAACATGTATAACCACTTATATACCACCTAACATTCATGTTCCAATCAACTCAACACTCAATCCATGCTTAATTGAAATTGAGAATTAAGAATTTAGCAATCTCAGAAACAGAAAAATGAAAAACATGGAGATGGAATTGTACCTCTGTGAATGCTTTGCTGCTAAACAGATTATATATAATGCTACTATGATACTCTCCCTTAAACCAATACTCTCAGCAATTCAAAATGAGAAGGATAGAAGCTAATTTATAGGCAAATGGATAACCAATCAAAGCAATTCTCTTTCAAATTAAATCAAAGGATAGCAAGTTTGTTCAATGGACAAGACATGGTAGGTGAAGGTTGGTGATTCCATTCATGAATCCCACACCCCATCCCATGATTAGCTAGCTTGGATGAAATGGAGGAGAAAGAGATAGAGTAGCATGTGGGTTCACGTGTGTGCATGTGAGATGGGCACTCAATATACTCAGCAACTACAAATGTATATCTCACTTATGTCCAACACTTAATTATATAATGAATACATTAGGTTATATATATACACATAGTATATATTTAGGCTATAAATAATGTAAAGTCACAATTTCAATGAGCAAATAATAAAATAATGTATCAAATAAGGGTGCATGTATATTAACATATAATCCATGTACATTATATCATACTGAATATAATTTAATCGGGTATTATCTTTCCATATTACCATGAACCATATTATTTCAATCATTTATATTTATCGGAATAATCATGATTTTAGTTCCACATTAATATTAAAATAGGTAATCCATTTATTTGTTTCCCCTCATATTATTAAATACACACTTAGTTCATTTGATAATCTATAAGTACACCTTTAATGTATCCATACATATATGTTGTCACATAATATCATTACAACTCTATTATTTCCAATTATATCTATTAAAATATTCACCACATAACATTTGTTTATTTATGATAGTACATCTTTTAATGTAGCCACATACCACATGTTGTCACATAAGCTTTATTATGTAACTCATATAATTTATTTAATCATAACATATAGTTTCAATATGTACAATCACATTGCATCATATAATCTTAATATATGGTTTCTATATATAGTATAGCCACATAAATGTCGCACTATAATATAGTTGTATCCCATATATTTTATATATTTAATCCCGCATACAATTAATATAATTTTATTATATTAATAACTTACTTATTATTCATAATGGCAATTAATCAATTAATAGAATATTTAATCAATTCATTCCTCATAAATTAATGAAGTTATTAATCTCCATAATAATTAACTAACATTTATACGATTAATTATCACATTAAATAAATATAAATCTTATTATATTTATAAACAAATTGCTTATTATCATTCTATTATTCGCAATAATAACAATCAACATATTATCAATTAATTATCATTAATATTATATTTTCTCATAATAGAAAGTAAATAACAATTAATATAGATTAATCGTTCGCTCAATAATTCATTAATAAAATATAACTCTCATCATATTCATCAATTACTTACTCGTAAATATTTTGTTATTCCCAATACATACTATTAGAAATTACTCATTATTAACAAAAATTAATTAACAATATAATATTAATTAATCCTCCGCTTATCGATCTCCCTCTTGAATTAATTAAATCATTTTCATTCTCATGCCACACAAGGCATTCTGCAAGTTCGTTGAATTTCTCCATATTTCCTTCTAAATTCAATTTAATATAATCGAATTATTTTTCTCATAACTCATAAACATTTATGTTCAAGTAATATTCATTTTCTTATTATATCAAAAAAAAAATTAAATCGTGAAATTCACGGTTCTTACATCTTCCCCCTCCCCCCCCCCCCCCCCCTTATAAAAATTTCGTCCTCGGAATTGGTACAAGGTCACACGAATAGATGGGGATAGATCCTCCTCACCTTGTTTTCTAATTTTCACGTGGCCTCCTTGGCATTGTGGTTTCGTCAAAGTGTTATCACATAAGATATAATTTTATTCCTTAATATTTGTTATTTCCTATCTATTATTTGAACAGGAATTCTTCATAAGTCAGATTCTCCTCTACTTGAATGGGTTCATAGGGTATTACGCTCTTATAATTTGGTTTATACAATTGTAAGACAGAAACATAAAACACATTGTGGACATGTTCCAGGTAAGGCTACCTTGTACACTACTTTGCCTGCTCTCTGCAATACTTCAAAAGGTTTCACGAACCTCAGACTCAATTTCTTCTTTCTTACCTAATCTTATCTTTCCCTCATAGGGAAACATTAAGAAATACAACTACCGTCTTCAAAATCTTGATTGTGACGATGCCAATCTGCGTGTTTGCCATGTTGATCTTGAGCTGCTACTAATCTGGCTCGTTTTGTCTTCACATCGTCTGCCATTCGTCGTGACGAATTCGATCCCGATTAAAGTCATCGTTCTCTGACCTCATCCCAACATAGCGGTGTTCTGCACTTTCTTTCGTGGAGAGCTTCGTACGATGGCATACTGATATTCGTATAATAATTATTACTATAAGCGAATACTACTAAGGGTAAGTGATCTTCCAAGTTATCATTGAAATCCATTACGCAAGCTCTTTCAAAACTTTGATGTGGAGTGCATGTTTCGATTGAAATTATTTGACATCAATATTTCGTGTCGTAAAACGATTTTCTTTACGTATTAGTTTGCTAACTGATTTAAATTGAATCGAATATCTATAGATAGAAAGCGCGTCGTCTTCTTTAATCGGTCGACATATTCTATAACTTCTCGCCTCATATAGACCACAAAAAGTGTCTTTGAAGATCCCGATACGTTTTCTTGCTTCCTGGGTGAACAAAATATGTCCAACTATATGCCTCATGAAAACTCTTATCTCGCAAATTTTAGTTACGGTTGACTCTCACGCTCGATCTACAAATCTCAAGATACCATTTCTAAACTTTTCCTCTTTACCTTCTCGCACTTTTTGTCTTTATCTTGTCATCCCTTTACTTTATCCAACAACGATGGACAAACCCTTGTTATAAACTTCTCTTTGGACTTTCTAGGTCCCTTCACTTCTATTTCCAACCTCTACATCTTCCTGATTAGCTCCTCTCGAGTTATCAACTTTAATATTTCCTTTAGCATATCAGTTACCACGTTTGCAGTATTTCCATACTACCTTCACCTTTGCCAGATCCGACGTGCCCTAAAACTAACCTTCTCCTTGACACACAACACTGGTGCTTCCTAAGGAAAAACACACTCGACTGAATATATCCTTTATCTAACATTTCTCGCAATTGTCTTAATAATTCTTCATTTCCACCGGCGCCATAAGATAGGTGCTTTCGAAATCAGTGCAGTCTCCGGTACTAAATCTATTATGACTTGTTTTCTCTGTCTGGCGGAAGGCCGGGCAAATCGTCTGGGAATACGTTTTGAAATTCTGGTTCTACTAATACATTATTTATTTCTACTAATACATTCTTTAGTTCTACTCTCGCTCTCTTAGTATCTAAAATATGGTGAAACAATCTACACAAACTTTTCTTAACAATATCTTGGCCTGCATCATTGTAAGGCAACATAATTGCCTAAACGATGAGCTACCATAAAACACTTCCTTGGATCGGTTTGGATTCTGAAGGTTCACATTTTTCTTCTAACAGTCAATTATCGTAGTATGGTAATGTAATTAGTGTGACACCCCCAAATTCGGGTACTTCTTCTCCACATAACTTGGTGCTCACTTCTAAAATAAATATACATCTACCCAATATAATAATAAAATTAAATACAACCTTTAATCAAAATAATAAAATCTCCCTTAAAACAAGGGTACAACCTTCATCAAAATAAATCCCGAGGTTACTCTAACCTTAACAACATAATAAAGTGCGAAAATAAATAACATCACATTAAAGTCTATTACAATCATCTCAATTAAATATACACAAGTCTTCACTTGCTTTGCTTTCCCTTGCCCTTACTCGTAGACGGAGCATCAATGTTATCAACCTTAACTGAAATTGTTATTTAATGCAAGAGTGAGCAAACAACAGCTCACTGGAGTTTAACAATAATATATACATGAAAGGATATCTTTAAAAGAATCTAAAGAATATGATTCGCTTCAACAATAAAGAATTGAATAATAATTCTTTCATCACAATTACAATTCGAAAATAGAATTTATCTGAGGGTCATAAGACCTTGAACTTTCGTCCTAGGTTATAAACATTTCTATTTAAACCTTTAACAGTCAATAAGACTATGGACCTTAATCCGTACTTAGGGGGATCAACCCTTCGTACCATGTATTGTGCAAAAATATCTTAACGCTATGCGTAGTAACTTTCCCTAATAAAAGGGTTGTTCAACTCAATAATTTGAATTCAAGTCCGCCCCAAAGAAAGTTTGGTTTGGATAACTAAAAGGGTAATTTAGAATTCTCATTTATCAGCTAAGGGATTAGTTGATAAGCTTACAAGGAAATTTAGAGTTCACGTTCATCAACTAAAGATTAGTTGAATCGACTTTCAATAATTCATAAATAACAGAATTATGAATTAACATATGCTTTAGAATCAACTTAAAGCATTTAAAATAATAACTGGATCTTACTTGAACAATAAGTTAAGATCATTTCCATCCAATAAATAACTTGTCCAATATAGAAATGAAAAGACATTCTCAACCATGAATAAATGAATTTAAATAAACGAGTTTAGGGTTTAAAAAAACTTGCCTTACGCGCAAGCTACTTAACTCAACTACGTACTTAAACACTTCCTATACATATTCAATTATAATAATCTAAATCAGTTAACATATAACTAATTCACATAAGTGGTTAACCCTCATGGTTAACTCACTCTAATTAAATAAATAATAATAATCAACTATCACTTAGTTAATTACATCACACACATACTCACATAATTAAATTAATTATGTATTTAGCTAAATTATAATTAAATAATTATAATTTAAACACTTAATCTAATTATAATTACTCAATATACATTATAATTTAACCATATTATACTTTAAATTAAACACTTACTCTTAATTATAATTAATTAAATTATAATTAAGTAACTCATTTACAATAAAATATTTATAATCTAATTAAAGTTTTCAAAATGTCTTTTATTTTCCAAATATGAATTTGTCACAATCATATAACATGTTATATCATTTAAATATATGTCCACTAACAAGGAATAATTAAACTAAGACTTTAAAATAAACTGCACAAAAAACTAAAGTCACTACCCAAGCACTGTGCACGGCGCAGCTGCACAGCCAGCAGCCTAGGCACCGGCGCAGCTGCGCAGGGGTCGGATCAGAGAAGAGCAAGCGGCGCAGCTGCGCTGCTCCTGGCCTTGCTGCCGGCGCAGCTGCGCAGCAACGCGGCCAGATGCAGACAGTTTCGACCCTCTGCTTTACCGAACATCCCAGACAGGCCAACAAACAAAAAATTATAGTAACGTAGCCACTGTAACTCATACATATGCAATAATATATAACATAACATGTTTCTACAACATAACAACCATCTAAATAATGATAATCACAAGTTTTAAAAATCCAATTTGGCCATTTTCATGAAAACTCATATTTTTCCAAAATAATCCACTATAAGAAATTTTCTCCATCAATTCCACTCTATATACATACATTATATACGTAATTGCATGTAATCATCAAACAATTTCCCAATAAGCATGCTAGCATATTCCAATTCATCAATTTCTCAAACCAAAATTGACAACAAAACTAAAACTCATATGAACTCATATCAACATGAATTTTCTGTTAAAATATCTTTCTACAGTAATTTGATTTCTGAAAATCATTATGGCATACAATCACTATTAGTATAACATGAACACAATACATATATTAAATTCATGATTATACCACTTTCATGAAAATTTACTTTTACAGAGAATGAAAATATGAAGAACATAAAAACTTATTTTTCCAATAATTGTATTCTTGAAAACTCTCCATAGCATGCAATTATGAAAACATATGAACATCATATACACACATAACTCATAACTACAACTTACATGAAATCTTAATATTTTACAGAGATTGAACACGAAGAACATGAAGAACATGATATATATATATATATATATATATCAAATATAAGGAATTAAATAAATACCTTAATGCTTAATAAAGTGAAGAAGATGATTTTCCTCTTCATTACTCAAACTTCTCTTCTTCTTCTCTGTATTCTTCTTCTCTACTTCTCTTTTCTTTCTTTGTTTTTCTTAGTTTAGACTTAGAAAAACTAACGTAGTTTTAAACTTAGGTAGTATATAGAAAATATATAACTGACATATATATACGTACTAACTCTAATTAAATTAACAGTTACAAAATTCAAAAGCCATTTTGACTTGTTTGGCTACAAGAAAATTAGAAACTAGCTTTATTAAATCCAAATATAGTTTAGGTAATTTAGGGTTAGGCTAGTGTAAGGGCCCTGTTTGGCAACAGTCCTTTAAAACAAAAGCAAGGGCCTTGTTTGGTATAAATTATTTTAAAAATTCTTTTTCTTTTATTTTAATAAATTATTTTAACACATACTTTAATGTCACACTTTAATTAATTAAATCATTTAACAACTAATTTAATCAATTAAAATTCAACATTAATTAATCACATAAAATTGTCACATTTTATAATTACGCGCTAATTATAATTCATGTAACACTAACACATAAATCATCTAATTTAATTCTCTCAATTAAATTAAAACTATAATATAAAATTAATATACATCAATTAAATTAAATATTACACACTCATTTAATTAATATATAACACTTAATTAAATCACTTCCATAAATCACATAATTTATTTATTTCACTCAATAAATAAATCACATAAAATATTTATTTAACTCAATAAATATTTAAAATTAAATATAAAATCTCAATCGTTACAATCAGTCCATTTTTAGTATCCCATCACACTTTTCAAATTTTATCGAAATTCAGTCTATGCTTAGTTTACATCCACTAATTTACGCGCAACAATTACGATAAACGAATTGCTACGGGAATTACTTTCTTATTCGCAACTTCTATTTTCAAAGGATCTTCTAATCATTCTTGGGATATCTTAGTCGTCTCACAGTTCTTCAGAAGCAAAAAGGAAAAATAGTACTCGAATCAGATAATATATACGCATTTATATTATTGATTAAAACTGCACCTGACATCACAACTTGGAACGCCACTGCATCATGTATCATAACGTTAGTCGTACGTGGCATTGGTTCGCTCGATTGAGCTGGTTCAATTATCGTCATCTCCTCTCTATGGCTTCCTTTGTTGTCGTCTTCTTCCTTCCTTCATTTCTTTGGGCAGTTCTTAACCTGATGATCTGTTGATCTACAAGCGAAGCATCCTTCGATCTTCTTCGGGTTTGGGCAATTCGGGGAAATATGCCCTTCCTGGCCGCAGTTGTAGCAAACGCCTCGTCCCTTCCAGCACTCTCCTTGATGACCCTTTCCACATTTTGGGCAAACCTTGTTCTTTTTCTTGAGTCCTTCCTGGTGACTTCTCATCGGATTGCTGTTGATGTTGTTGTTGTCCCGTCTTCTTTTGTTTTTGTTTCCCTTCTCGTTCGTTTCCTTCTGCCAATTACGTTTTTGACGTTTTTCAGATCCATACGCAAAACACTCTTTGGTTTCCTCCTTCGTAGGACAGTTAGGAGAAATATGACCCTTCTCACCGCACTTATAACACACATGTTTTTCTTTCAAACACGCTCCCATGTGGTTCTTTCTACATTTCTTACAGGCTTCTACCTTCTTCTTTCGTGGTTGTCCTTCTTCTCTTACATACTTATTCTCATTCCACTTCCTCTTGAAATTCTTACTGCTACCACTACTACTCTCTTCCATCCTTCATTCGTTCGCTTTCTTTGAATTATTAACCTCTCCTCCCTTAGTCAAATTAATATCTTTTCCTACCTCTGAAGTTTTCGTCTGTCTCTTCTTATAATCATTGATTCCTTCTTCAAAAGCATTTACTATAAGGTCTACTAATTGTCGTAAGGGTTCTTGATTCAATTCCCTATCTCCATTCTCCATCGCTTGACGAGTCTCTCCTCCTTAGGGTATTGACATTTCTCTGCGTAGAAATAAAATGGTATTATCATCTCTTTGTTAAACATCTAATACTTCTTAAGATGTATAAGTTTTATTGCTATTCTCCCTTATTATTATTTAACATAATCTGGTTACTACATGCACGTTTAATAAAAACATGCCACAAGAAAACATATCACATCGTATAGCATTCTGCTAGTCGCAATACATACCCCTCTCGGGTACCACTAAAGTTGGGGTTAGAAAGATACTTCCTACATTATCCTTAAAATTGGAATTCACAACACCGTTTCGCATATATATTTATTGTATTATCCGCGATACTTATTCCAATAACTACCTACTTCCTTTCCTCCCACTATGTCTGTAACTATTAATTACAAATCTGAAGGTCCAGAACTTCGTCTTCAACTATTGTATCTTATTCTACATCTTAAGGTAACTCACACATGCCTCCATCCCGAAAGAAAACTTTCGCCGTGATTTTTTTTTTTTGATCATATTCCGATTCCACTCCTACTAGGTTAAGGCTACTACCGTAATAGGCTCAATTATAAGGGATATTGCGGACACCACATGTACCTCATATGGTTCCTCCTCCATGACCCTACTAGGTTTACCTATCTCTGACATCCAAAATCACAAAACCAATGAACTTTATTATTGTTTCTGAGTAAAACATAATTTCATTGTATGGAATGAAAATATATTTCATAATACTACTAGCTTTCTAAGAAAACTCAACATGAGTTTTATCTCCTTCTACTCTCTAAATTCTTCTAAGGTTATAGTCTAAGGACTCGCTCCTAAGGTTTATCACCTACAACTTTGATACCAACCTGTGACGCCCCCAAATTCAGACCGTCACAGATCTAGAATTCGGTTCATCACGTACTAATTCTAATAACAACTAAAATCTCAAACAATGGAATAACAGAATAATTTACATTGATATAACATAAATATTCTCGTCCCAAGTCTCGAAACTATTACTATTACACTTTATAACTTAAACCAAATATATCTTAATACATAACACTAAATAGGTCTTATTACAACATAACGGAATCATCCTAATATAGAAAAAAAAACACAGCTACTTCATGGTCTTGCCTTCGCACTTGTCCTGTCCTGGGGTTCCACCTTGCCCTGCCCTAACTGAAATATTTATGGGAAGCAAGAGTGAGTAACAAATTTGCTCAGCAAGTAATATGACAATAATTGTGAACAGGAATATATACGATTCTTAATCTCAAGGGTAAATTGGTAATTAATCGCTCAAGAATTCAAATAAGAATGTTGTGAACAAAATAAATAGCAATGACTTTCAAATCTATTCTGTGAAGTTAAATAAGGACCACTACGGGTCGAGAAGTTATTAAAGGATTCAAAAGTTTCAACAATTCTAAGTGAATGAATAGATATCACAGAGTGTCGCTGTGGACCAAAGATTAATAAAGAATCTAATGAATTCAAAGTTTGAAGTTAATAAATACTGGATACTGAGTGGTCGCTAAGAACCACGAACTTCTACTAGAATCACCAAAAATATTTCTGGTAACCCAACCAAGTACAATTAGGGGATCAGCATGTCGTACCTGGAGTTATGCATAACCTGTCACACCACTGTCGGCACCCCGACTATATAGTTCCCCTTTTTATAAGGGTTGTTCAACTCAGTCAATTTATAAGAGTCCGCACCAAGGCAATTGGTGTGGATTGCTTTCTAATTAATGATATTGGTCCAGCCGAATTAAATGGCGTAGACAATTTCAACAATGTATATAAGAACAATTTATGAGTTCAATACTCACAACAATAATTCGAAGAATATAATCGTGATTTAAATCAAACTATGAAACATAAGTTTGTAAGGCAAGAATTATTCTAGCACCTATTTACTCGTACGACCAAAGTTAGTACAAGCTCGAATATGTGTTCAATAAAGAGTATGAATCAAATACTTGCTCAATAAAAGAGTAGTCAGATACTTGCAATTAATATACAAGAACGGTTTTAAGGAAACTTGCACAATGAAAGAGTATAAGTTCGGGAACTTGCTTACGATGTTCCTCGAATAAGTTACCACAAGGATAGGATACTTGCAACACAATAAAAGTAGGGTTCAGATACTTGCACTATAAATGAGTGTAAGTCAGGAAACTTGCCTTATGCGTAGTTTATCCTCGTTAAATAAATCGATACTTTCGAATTCCTATCGTAATATATATATTTATATGTATAGGATATTCATTAGTCATATAGTATAACATCATATCTTATCTTGGATATACAATCAACACACAAACTAAATCTTAGCCTAGCTACACAGTTATATCATATATATTATCATATTTAATTCACAAGTCTTAACTAATATACTTTTATCCTTAACGTTCCTCGTTTTGAGTTTAAACATATTCTCACATTATTAATATCACAAAAGACCGCAATAAATACATTTTATTTTAGTAAGTTACGGCATTTCTATAAGTTAACCGTCAAAATCGGATTCAAGTGTCAACATATAATATTACATAGCATGTATTCATATTAAAGGATCCTTTCATGCTTTCATAATCGTTCTAAATTCAACCCTTTACGAAATAAGTTGAAGATTAACTTCTCACATAAATTTACGGCCATATTATGATATCACATAACAAGGCTAATAACACTTAGTAAACATGCTTGTGCGAATACTACTCATGAATACTTGAATCACATAGTTCATGCCTTAGAAATCCACTTTCTATGAATATGTGTGCATATGTGAAATCTTTATATAATGCTCATGTTAACATATCTATAGACATTATGAAATCTTAATACTCATGCTTGTATGCTCACAACATGACTCACATGGTACTCGATGTTATTAACTTTCACATTCTATGTTTTCATAAAAATTGCACTAAGTCGACAAAGGTATCATAGCACATGTAAAGCGTCTCGTAGCCACGACTCACATGTATTATAACGCATATATAAACCACTCATACATGTTCAAATGGTCAGAATGTACAAAACATAGTCTTGGTCAAGTTTGCTTCAAAAAGTCTTAAGTTCTTCTTTGAAAACGTTTGAGTCTCTCAATCATATATGTTAGTGGTTGATTAGTACTTTTAACATGCATCTCACGTCATTATAAATATGTTTGAAAAATCAGAATTCATATCTTAATGTAACATGTCAAATCCATGTTCAACGCTCACGTTTTGTTAGTAAGTTTTTCCCTAATGATGTTTAACATGACCGTGCATATGATTAAACATGTATATACTAATTAAAGTGCTCTTCATGCCTTTCTAGGTCATACTAACATGCTCGCCAACTTAAAATGCATATATAATACTTTCATGCTAACGCTCACCTTTGAAACTTATATGTTTCGTTAGAAATATTCATTACCGGGGTCCAACATATTCAAGTTATACTATGAAACATATATTCATAGCTCAATACGTCTTTCATGCATCTCTAAACTATACTAACATGTATCAAAAGTCAGAACATAGATATGACACACACATGTCAAAGTTTACTTTTAAAAGTTTTAAGTTCCTTTTCAAATTCTAAGTTTACTTAGCAAGGGATTTTAGTGAAGTTAAAACAATCCACGCTATCTCAGTAAACACATATATAAGTATCACTCATGCTAGCATGCTCATTCTAAACTAGTACCATAAGTTAGCCTGAACAGATTGCAAAAGAAACAAGAATCTGCAGGCAGGCACTGGCGCAGTTGCGTCGCTGTCCAGTACAATACTGGCGCAGCTGCGTAGGCTGGCGGCTAGGCCTGCAGCTGTGCAGTTTCGGCAGTTCTTAGCCCAACTCAAAAGTTTTCCAGGCAAAATCGTTCCACACAAATTCTAACATAATTCTAACATGACTCTTGTGAAGTCTATACCTTATTAGATACCGGTTCTACCCACTCTTTTATTTCACCTGCTTGTGCTCAAAGTTTGAACTTGACCCCTGAGAAATTAGACTTTGACTTATCTGTTGAAACTCCGTTGAGAGAAACCTTTGTTACATCCACAGTTTATAAATCTTGTTTGATTCAAATTGGCACCCTCACATTACTTGTTGATCTCATCTCTTCGAAAATACTTCCATTTGATGTGATTTTAGGAATCGACTGGTTAACCACTCATCATGCTAAAATTGATTATTTTTGTAAGGTCGTTAGCTTTCATATTCCTAACCAATCTGTTATGCGAATTTAACCAACCAAACCACTAAAATAAATCACTTTTATTTCATGTCATAAAGTCATTCGTTTATTGAAAAACGGATGTCAAACTTTCTTAGCCCATGTCCCCGATTTAAACAAAAATACGTCAGATTTGAATGATATTTCTGTTGTTAATAAATTCCCTGATGTATTTCTCGAAGAACTTCCTAGCCTACCCCAAGAACGTGAAGTTAATTTTTTTATTGACCTTGAACCCGGTACAAAACCCATTTCCAGAACCCCATATCGAATGGCTCTTATTGAACTTCAGAAGTTAAAGGTCCAACTACAAAAGTTGTTAGACATCGACTTTATTCTTCCTAGTACATCGCCTTGGGGTGCTCCTGTGTTATTCGTAAAGAAGAAAGACGGGAGTATGCGACTTTGTATTGACTATCGAGAGTTGAACTATGTCACCATCAAAAATAGGTATCCGTTACCTCACATTGATGACTTGTTTGACCAGTTGCAAGGTGCTAAATTTTTTTCAAAAATCGATCTTCATTCTGGATATCATCAGATAAAGATTAAAACTGATGACATTCCAAAGACTACCTTCAGAACTCAATACGGGCATTATGAATTCTTAGTCATGTCTTTTGGATTGACTAATGCTCATGATGCCTTCATGGATATGATGAACCGGATATTCAAGGAATATTTGGATCATTTGTGGTTGTCTTTATTGATGACATCTTCATTTACTCCAAAAGTCGTAAAGATCATAAGCAACACTTGAGGCTGATACTCCAAAAGCTTCGAGAAAATAAACTATATGCCAAGTTGAAGAAATGCGAGTTCTGGCTTGAGGAAGTAGCATTCCTTGAGCATGTGGTATCGAAACATGGAATATCAGTTAACCCGACGAAGATTAAAGCAATACAAAGTTGGGAGCAACCTAAGTCTGTAACCGAAATACGTAGATTTCTGGACTTAGCTGGTTATTATCGGAGATTCGTGGAAGAATTTTCTCGAATCGTCACTCCATTAACTCAGCTAACTTGAAAAGATACAAATTTGGATGGAGCGAGGATTGTGAGAAGAGCTTCCAAGAACTCAAGTAGCATCGATGAGCTGCATCCATGAAGCTGAATAGAGCATACCCCGAAGTAGCATCGATGAGCTGGTCGATATGTGGCAGAGGGTAGAAGTCTTTCGGGCATGCTTTGTTCAGGTCGGTATAATCGATGCAGACACACCATTTGCCATTCTGCTTCTGCACCAAAACCATATTAGCCATCCACTCCGGATAATCAATCTCAAAGATGAAGTCAGCTGCTAACAGCTTCGCTATTTCCTCGTCAATTATCTTCTGCCTCTCCAGGGCGAAAATCTTCCTCTTCTGCCGAACTGGCTTCTTTGCCGGATCCACGTGCAGCCTGTGATCTGCAACCTTCAGATCTACCCCTGGCATATCGCTGGGAACCCATGCGAAGACATCGACGTAGCTCTGCAATAGTTCCACCAGGTGGGTCTGAAAAGGTTCCGACAGACCCGACCCGATTATTACTGTCTTGTCTTGCTTTCCTGGTACCAACTCTATTTCCTCTGTCTCCCCTGCCGGCATAACCAATGGCTCTGTGCTGCTCTCTGTGAAGGGCTCGATCTCTATCGCCATTGTCTGCTGCTGTTTGCTGACCCCTACTCCTGAAGTGATCAGCGAGTTCCGGTAGCATCTCCTAGCCAGATCCAGGTCCCCTGCTACTTCTCCAACCCCATGCTGAGTAGGAAACTTGATCTTGAAGTGGGGTATAGACGTCACTGCTTGGAGGGCTGTATGCTGAGTATGTTACTTCTCCGACCCCATGCTGAGTATGCTACTTCTCCGACCCCAACACCAACAAATATGAATTATTTGAAACTCAATTTACTTGACTACATGTTAGACGAATTGGAGTTCGACAAGTCAAAATTCAACTCGATTCAACTCATTTACCACCTAAATAATATGATCGACCCAACACTTAACAACATAGAATATCAAACTATCGACTTGTATTAGACACGGTTCAACCATCATAAACTATATCTAGTAGTTCAACTATCATAAACAAATCCAATTTTAAGATTTAAACTGGTTTTCTAGGAAGACAAACCCTTTGGCTTAGTTTATCTCATTTACACCCTTAATTATGTTTGTATTGAATCCACAATTAAAAGGTATTAGCAAAATAAGTTTTCTTGATATGGTTCCATGGTAGCTTTTGAATTAGTTGACAGTTATCCGCTGGACTACAACCCAACCACACAAAGAAGCATATTGTGTGGACAAAAATATTATTCTTATCCACCATTCAATTTCCCATGCTGATAAGGAAATTCTTTTGTCAAAACCAAACACAAACAGACACATACCTACACACAGTGTCACTATTATTAAGTCCACCATTTGGGGAAAAAGTTTCCAATTAAAAAGGACACAAACTTATTTCTTTTTAGCTTTTAGATAAAATAAATATAAAAAAAAGGTAACCTTTTTTCCCCTAGTTTTATGGTTACGGTAATTCTTTAATTAGTCCCTAGAAAGTTGTCTTGTTGATTCATGCGCTCAAATCATGCTTTTTCACCAAAAAGTACAAGATGCACAAAAAAACCCTTGAATCTAAGTATAGTGACATAAAAAGAAGTTCGAAATAGATATTATTAATTAGAAGTTACCTTTACTCTACATAACAAATAACAGCAAGTCTGATTAACTATACCTCTTTAATTTATGTGTTTGCCTGGCACAAAGTATGCTTGCATCAAGATGAATAATTCTTTGAAAGCTGCAGATACATGTGAGTAATAGTCCTATGAGATACATGTGAGTAAAAAATGTTTAATACACTTTAAACATTCAAAATACCCTCAAAATGAAGAAATTTTCCTTAATAAAACCTTTTCGCCATCAAATTTGGCATTTCTTGCCGGAAAAAGTCACAAAATAAATGGGTAATATATCGTTTATATTGACTCTAGTTATTCCTCGTTTGTCTCTTCACGTGCTATAATTTTGTTTGCGTCAAAGTTATCTAGGAGTTAAATTATCCAAAATACCCTCTCTAATCAATTATTACACATTGATAGCCGGAAGATTTAATTTATAGAAATTTAAAGGACACCAAGGTTCAATGTCTTATACTTGAAAATTTTGCATTTAATTTTTAAAATATGAAGAAAAAAAATTAAAAGTTTAAAATGTATTTAAGCCATTTTCCCTCGTAAAACTGCTGTAATTGTAAGTTGTTTCCCCCACTTGTTTAAACAGGACAGGACAAGACATCATGCATTGGTTCTCATTTTCCTAAAGTAATTGTTTAATTTTCACAATGATTGAATGCAGTGGCAAAGCCAGAAATTGTTAGCAGTAGGGTAAATTATTAGAGTATCAAGCAAAAAATCAAAATTGATAATTATGCTTTAAAAAAGTATACTACTTAAATTTTACTAGTATTTTGTATTCAATAAGAATTCTTTTTCTATTTTTGCTTTTTGTTTGCCTAGCTCTTTCCTAGTTCCAAGTTCTAATCTATAGATTTGATAAAGAAACTGTTAACGCCACAATCTCGTCACGCGCCTCAATCACGAAAAGCACTCTTTGTCCTGCACAATGAACACGTCAGCACCGGATCTCGACGGTTTTGGGCCGCCGGGGATCGCTCCGGTGTGAGAATGAGTACAGATTTTGAGAGAAAATGGTCTAACAATGGAGGTCGTGTGCTCTAGTGTCTAGAGAGAAAAATATGTTTCTTACCTCGTCTGTGTAGTGCCTTTTTCCCTTTTATTGTCTCATCACCTTTGCATGTTTTCCCCCGATGTCTTTGTCAATTGGCTGCATGCAGGCTTTTTTCTACTTTCTTTTCCCCCAGTCAACATTATGTCAACTCCTCATTAATGAAGGTGGCTTAAGACGGCTGGGCCCATCACCTCAATCAGCCGCCTTCTAATCTCACAGATTAGGGGTAATCTTTAGTCTATAAACTGCCACCTGTCATCCACTACCAGCTTCAATCTAGAGTTTATCTAAATGATCTTTTGGATAGTAGCCCAATACTCCAACAGTAAAAATGGGACTGACCCAGAAAGCCCATAATGAATAAAAATTGACCGGCCCAAAATATTTACGGCCCAACATTGCCCCCTAGTTTTTCGTTAAACAAAATGTTTAATGAAAGAGTATAGGAACCTGGGTCAATTATTAAGGAGAATTCCCACAGACTCAGCAAAGCCCAATTGATAAAAGGCCCATGCTTACATGCAGACCCCTTCAAATTAAAATCGGATACCCACTTTTCGAGTTTCAAAGACAAATGATAGCTTCCTCAATTCCAAGAGCATACGCCAACTATGCACCTTCATTATGATATTCATTGAATGCGTAGCCTTTGGGCTTCGTGTACATCCGAAAAGACAACTCTATAAATCTTTGAAATCTCTAATTCGAACAGTTTTACTTGTTTATTTGAAATTCGAAATACTTTAGCTTCCTTCTTCTTCTTACTCCGGTCTTCTTCTCAATTTGTCTGTCAACAATGGCTTCCCAAAACACCGGTAACACCATCCCAACTGCGAAACCCAAATTGAAACCATCCTCCAGCAAGACCGTTCCAACCGATTCAATCAAAGACGTTCCTCCAGAGACGCCTTTCGATTTTACCGACTATAAAAAATTCGCCCATGCCAATACCCCTTCCTCAGCTGTCGATTCCGATATATTAGCCATCCGAGATCGGTATCAGATCCCCCCCAATTATCAACTACGAGCCCCCTTGCCCACTGAACGTATGTATCAATGCCCAGAGGGTTTTGTTGCTATGCCCCTCACTCTTTTGGAGAAGGGCCTCCGGTTCCCTCTTCACGCTTTTGTTTTGAACATGCTAGGATTTCTAGGGGTTGGGTTGGCCCAACTAGTCCCCAATTCTTATATTTATGTACTCGCGTTTGCCGCGTGGTGCTTCGAGCAAGGTATCCCCCCATCTATTGATTTTTTCTTTTCTCTCTTTGTGGTGGGCCAATCTAGGGAAAAAGGATTCAAGGGGCTAAGCAAACCGTCCAACGTCAAGATTGAACGAAGATCTTTAATAGACACCCCTTCAAGCAACAGAGGGTGGCATAAGGATTGGATCTTTATCAATGGACCGGATATTTCCTCCATCCTTGACTGGACCACTATCCCTATTCTTTCTCCAAACTTTGGCGATCTCACGCAGGAACGGGGGAATGAAATGGTGAAGCTGTTGAATAAACTCCCTCTGAAAGAATGGAGCTTCGGACTCCTTGGCAAACAAGCGTGGTTATATGACCATAAGCGTAAGTTCTGAAACCATCCTCTGTGCAAATTTATTCAAATTTCTCTCAATAATCGTTCTAAAGTATTACTTTCTGTTCTTTCGTAGTATCTTTGATTAAGCCTACTTCCATTGATCGGATGGATTTGAAAAAATTCCTTTCTGCCAAATCGGTCTCGGCTTCTACCGAGGCCGAGGATACGGAGGCTCAAACCTCTGAAGCCCAACATGCAGATCCTCCTGCTGTAGAAACACAAAATGCAGAAGCTCCAATAGAAGAGATTCCAACTACTATTCCTCCAACAGATGAGCCAATCTTTCCTGAAGGGACAAGCCGACTCCGAAAGAAGAAACATGCTGCCAAGAAGCAAAAATTCAATCCCGATCCCGCCCTTACTGGAAGCCTCCTGGATATGCCCACTGAGCAGCGTACCAAAATTCTTTATACCAAGAAGCGAAAGGCAAAAGCCAAGATTACCCCCCTTACCACCGAAGAGTTGAGAATACCCGCTTCCTCTTCCAGTCGGCCTCTTCCTAATTCAGCCGATACTGATGAATTTGAGGCTGAACAAAGTTCCCCCCTTGTCCGAAAAAGAAGAACCATTTCCCATGATCAACTACCTTCATCCCCCATTAGACAACCAACGCCTTCGCCCAGGCAAGAAGTATCTTCTTCGCCTCCCTTATCATCCTTTTATGGTCCTAAGCCGGGAGCTCCCCGTTCACCCAGCTTATGGCCGGATCAAAGGGAAGATTTTCCTTTACATCTTTATGGATCATTTGTTTTGGATACTGATAACCACCGCTTTGGCAACAGCTCTGTTTCTGACTTGCTCGAAGAGGGCATGATCAATCAGGCTAGAGTGAGTACATATTGTATCTGCCTTAGTCCATGGGTATTTTCTTTGAATTTTTTCTAACCCCAAATAACTGCAGGCAAATGGAATTTTCGGGCGTCTTCATCAAAAATATAAAGAAACCAAAGCCGAAGAAGAAGCGGCCCGAAAAGAAAACTCCATTTTAAAATCTGCCTTGGCGAAGGAGAGGAGTGAACACGAGAACCTCCGCTTCAACTGTAAAGGCCTTCAAAATGATCTCGCCAAAATGAAAGAAAATCTAGAAGCGGCCGAAGCTCTTCAACAAAAGACTATTGATCAGAATGCAGAGTTGCGACGGTCCAACGAGCAACTAACTCGGAACAACCGAAGTCTGGCCGAAGCGGTTGCCGAAGCTAAAGCTTCTGAAGAACGACATCTTCATCTGCGAGGTAGGGTCGAAGCAGAACTTCGCGATCTCAAACTGGCTGGCCCTCCTCTCACTGATGAGCTTCGTCATGAAATCCAAAATGAATATCGCAAGTCTCCGGTGCTGACCAAAGAAATTTTGAAAATGTATACTGAAGGATATGAGGTGGCTCGAGGCAAAGACAGGGCTAAATTGACTGCCGCTTCACTCGACCCAACTCTCCTTAATTCCTCCGAAGATGAAGATGAAGAGTAGTATTAAAGACCGCCTGTCTTCTTATTTTCATGTTTAATATGTATGAACTTGGTGAAAATTTTTCACTTTAATATTGTACCATTAGTCTCCCTCTTTATATTATATTTTATCCCTTATTGCTTCTTTTTCAAGTCGAAATAGTATCGTCATTTAAACGATATGTAATTTAAGCTCAATACTTCAAGTAAAATCAAACAACAATGTAAGACGAAACTTACGCATTACCGGAGAATACTATACTACATTGTTAGACTAAATAATCCATCAATCTTATTAGTTCCGAAGAACTTTATAATGTTATTCGGCTTCATAACAATCGGATAATCCTATTCCTCCCCGAAAGTCGAAGAAGTTCGTCTCAATAAATATTCCGCTTCGCCACTCGGAATCAAAGGGATCCAACCTTATAACTGGTGACCACGTTCTCTCCGAGAACCGAACGGGTTCAACCCAAAAGATATTCCGCTTCGCTACGAGGAGTCGAAGGGATCCAACCTTATAACTGGTGACCACGTTCTCTCCGAGAGCCGAACGGGTTCAACCCAAAAGATATTCCGCTTCGCTATGAGGAGTCGAAGGGATCCAACCTTATAACTGGTGACCGCGTTCTCTCCGAGAGCCGAACGGGTTCAACCCAAAAGATATTCCGCTTCGCTGCGAGGAGTCGAAGGGATCCATCCTTATACCAAGCTGGCAACCTCGTTCTCTCCAAGAGCCGAACAGGTTCAACCCAAGAGATACTCCGCTTCGCTACGAGGAGTCGAAGGGATCCAACCTTATAACTGGTGACCACGTTCTCTCCAAGAGTCGAACGGGTTCAACCCAAAAGATATTCCGCTTCGCTGCGAGGAGTCGAAGGGATCCATCCTTATACCAAGCTGGCAACCTCGTTCTCTCCAAGAGCCGAACAGGTTCAACCCAAGAGATACTTCGCTTCGCTACGAGGAGCCGAAGGGATCCAACCTTATAACTGGTGACCATGTTCTCTCCAAGAGTCGAACGGGTTCAACCCAAAAGATATTCCGCTTTGCTACGAGGAGTCGAAGGGATCCAACCTTATACCAAGCTGGCAACCTCGTTCTCTCCAAGAGCCGAACAGGTTCAACCCAAGAGATACTTCGCTTCGCTACGAGGAGTCGAAGGGATCCAACCTTATAACTGGTGACCACGTTCTCTCCAAGAGTCGAACGGGTTCAACCCAAAAGATATTCCGCTTTGCTACGAGGAGTAGAAGGGATCCAACCTTATATCTGGTGACCACGTTCTCTCCGAGAGCCGAACAGGTTCAACCCAAAAGATATTCCGCTTCGCTACGAGGAGTCGAAGGGATCCAACCTTATATCTGGTGACCACGTTCTCTCCGAGAGCCGAACGGGTTGGACCATCAATAGTTCACTTCGCTACGAGGAGTCGAAGGAATCCATCCTTATACCGAGCTGGCAACCTCGTTCTCTCCGAGAGCCGAACAGGTTCAACCCAAAAGATATTCCGCTTCGCTACGAGGAGTCGAAGGGATCCAACCTTATATCTGGTGAATAAAAACCTCTACTGGAGAGACAAAGAGAGCCATTTTTATTAATAACTGTCGTTGTAGTTACAGACTTCCATATTTTAATACTATCCCTACTGAAAATATTTGCGGAGTCTCCCGGCATGCCAAGTATTTTTGATTTCAGACCCATCTAAAGTTCGCAGCCGGTAGGTTCCGGGTTTTGATACACTGATGACTTCATAGGGGCCCTCCCAATTTGGCATGAGTTTACCCATATTCTGAGGGGTAGAAGCTTCTACTTCCCGGAGAACTAAATCCCCAACTTCGAATCTTCGAAGCTTTACACCTTTGTTGTAGTACTTAGCCACACGACGTTGATATGTGGCCAACTTTATCAAAGCTGCCTCTCGAACTTCTTCGATCAGATCTAAGTTAACTCTGAGTCCCTCATCATTGTATAATTCTTTAAATTGACTGACTCGAAGACTTGTAGATCCAATTTCTATCGGAACTAAAGCATCAGTACCGTATGCTAGCCTAAATGGGGAATCTCCCGTCGTAGTCCTTGGTGTAGTCCGGTAAGCCCATAGCACGCTAAGTAATTCTTCGGGCCATCTACCTTTGGCGTCATCCAGCCTTTTCTTGATTCCATTCAGGAGTATTCTGTTAGTTACCTCAACTTGTCCATTAGATTGTGGATGGGCAACTGAAGTCTTTCGATGCTGAATCCCTAACTCTTTCAGAAATGCCTCAAATTTTGATCCCACGAACTGGCGCCCATTATCTGAAATTACTGCCATAGGGATTCCAAATCGAAATACTACTGACTCTTTGAAAAACTTCAAACATTCCTGTTCTGTTATCAGCCGAAGAGGTTTCGCCTCTACCCATTTAGTCATATAATCAATTGCTACTATAACAAAACTGACCTGGCCTTTTGCTTTTGGAAGAGGGCCCAGTATATCTACCCCCCAGACAGCAAAGGGTATAGGAGATAAAACCGAGTATAACTCCTCTGGTGGCTGATGTGGGATCGAACTATTCAGCTGACATTTGGGGCATCTTTTCACATAATCAGTAGCCTCTTTGAAGATTGTCGGCCAATAAAAACCTTGGCGAAGTACTTTTTATAAGCTAGCGACTTCGCGGCCATATGATCACCGCAGATACCTTCATGGACCTCCCGAAGAGCATATTCAGCTTCAGACGGGACCAGACACTTCAGTAGTGGAGAGGAATAAGCTCTTCGATACAGATCTCCATCAATCAGTGTGAAGTTTGCGCTCTTGTATCTTACCTTTTTAGCCAACATCTGATCCGAAGGTAGTGCGCCATCTGCTAAATAGTTTATGTATGGAGTCATCCAACAATTTGACTGTTCTATGCATATTACTTCCTCTTTCTGGATGCTGGCTTGTTTCAGGATTTCCAAGTAAACGATTCCTTCAAAGGCGCTTGATTCGGCAGTAGCTAGTTTCGACAACGCATCAGCGTCGAAATTATCAGTTCGACCAACACTTTTAAATACACATGAGCCAAAGTGTTGAAGTCGATCTTTCAATTCTGCAAGATATCTAACCATTTTAGAGCCTCGAGCTTCGTACTCCCCCGAAACCTGCTTGATGACCAGTTGAGAATCACTGTAAATGATCAGCTTCTGAACTTCCAGACTATGAGCCAGACGCAATCCTGCTAATACCGCCTCGTACTCAGCCTCATTATTTGTTGCCTTGAATTCAAATCTGACGGCCTGCTGTATTTTGAACCCCTCTGGGCTTGTCAGAATTATTCCGGCACCACCGAGATCCGAAGTAGAAGATCCATCTACATATAAAGTCCAAGAATCGTGCTCCTGTTGAAGTATGGCCACCGCCTCCGGAGATCCCTCCACTTCGATCGTGCTGCCATCAGCTTCAGGAAACGAGCATTCTATCACAAAATCAGCCAAGGCTTGGCCTTTAATAGCTATCCGGGGATAGTACTCTATGAAGAACTGGGACAATTCCATCGTTCACGCAGCAAGCCTGCCCGAGACCTCTGGCTTCCCCAACACCTTCTTCAGTGGTTGGTCCGTATACACCACTATTATCCGACCTTGGAAGTATTGCCGAAGCTTTCTACTAGCAACGACTAAAGCAAAAGCAAATTTCTCAAGGTTTGGATACCTTGTTTCTTCATCCCTAAGGGCATGGTTTACATAGTAAACCAGGTGTTGCTTACCCTCAATTTCCCGCACCAAAACTGCTCCTACGGCAAATGAACTGGCAGCCAGATACAGATACAAAGGTTCCGTAGGAACTGGCTTTACTAGCAGAGGCGCCGAAGACAAGTATCTTTTGATGCCTTGGAAAGCTTCCTCGCACTCCGAAGTCCATTGGAAGGTTTTCGCATTCTTCGGCCCTTTCAACGTGTTAAAGAATGGCAAGCATCTTTCTGCTGACTTAGACATGAATCGTCGCAACGATGCTATTCGACCAGTTAAACGCTGAACATCCTTGTATGACTGGGGTGATTTCATGTCTAAGATAGCCTGTATCTTCTCTGGATTGGCTTCGATACCTCTCTTACTGACCAAATATCCCAAGAATTTGCCTGCCCCCAGTCCGAAAGTACATTTAGTAGGATTCAGCTTCAATTCATAACGGCGCACCGTCTGGAAACATTCTTCTAAATCATCTAGGTGACCACGAACCGACATGCTTTTAACAATCATATCATCAACGTAAACTTCCATATTCTTGCCTAGTTGCTTCTCGAATATATGGTTCATCATCCTTTGATATGTAGCTCCCGCATTGATCAATCCGAAAGTCATTTTTTTGTAGGCGTACACCGATCGATGAGTAATGAAAGCTGTCTTTGGTATGTCTTCTTTACACATAGAAATTTGATGATAACCTGAGAAAGCATCCATAAAACTAAGAAAAGCATACCCCGAAGTTGCATCAATGAGTTGGTCGATATGGGGCAGAGGATAGAAATCCTTCGGGCAGGCTTTATTCAGATCGGTGTAATCTATACAAACTCGCCACTTGCCATTATGCTTCTGTACCAGAACCACGTTGGCCATCCACTCTGGATAATCGATCTCGAAGATGAAATCTGCATCCAACAACTTAGTGATCTCCTCATCAATTATCTTCTGTCTCTCCAATGCGAAGAGTCTCCTCTTCTGTCTAACTGGCTTCTTAGTTGGATCCACTTGCAATCTGTGCTCCGCTACTTTTCGACTTACTCCCGGCATGTCACTGGGGATCCAAGCAAAGACATCGGCATAGCACCGAAGCAACTTCAGCAGGCTTGTTCGAAAAGGTTCTGGAAGTCCCGAACTGATTTTCACTGTTTTCTCTTTCTTCCCCGGAATCAACTCGATCTCTTCGGTATCCTCAACGGGCACGACTAAAGGTTCGGTTCCGCTTTCTGTAAATGGTTCCACCTCAATGGCCATTGTATGCTTCAGTTTACTGATCCCTACCCCCGAAGTGATTAGAGCATTCCGATAGCACCTCCTTGCTAAGTCTAGATCTCCAGCCACTTCGCCAACTCCGTGGGATGTAGGAAACTTAATTTTAAAGTGGGGTATTGAAGTAACCGCCTGTAGAGCTGTCAAAGTAGGTCTCCCCAAAATAGCGTTGTAGGCAGAATCAACATGTACAACATAAAATTTACAAAGGATTTGAACCTGTTGGGGAACTGTCCCGAAGATGACTGGCAGCTCGATGGTCCCTGCTACCTTGACGGGATCGTTGCTGAAACCATACAGAGGGGCCTCTTGCCCGATTTCCATCTTCTGGCCATCCGCAGGCATTCGGTGGTAAGCATGAGCATACAATATATCCACCGAAGAGCCGTTGTCAATCATCATCCTTTTCATATCCACAGAACCTACTTGGGCCGTGATTATCAAGGCTCCTTCATGTGGTTCGATAGGTTCCGTAGGGAAGTCCTCATCTGTAAAGGAAATTATGGAACCCGGATATGCCCTTTCGACCTTCGTTGGCTTATCTGCCAAAGACATCACAGAGTCCAGATACCCTCGTCTCTTCTTACCTGCAACTTTTCCTGTGTTCCCCCCAGATATCACATCCACGACATGCCGCACCGCCTGGTTTGGCACTGGTTGAACAGGCTGGGCAACTTGAGCCAACTCCTTATTCTCCGGTTGATTCCTTTGTCGTTCCCGACCTGTTACATAATGCATCAAGGTACCACTTTGAACTTTTCTCTCAATAAATTCCTTCAAACTCCAGCAGGAATTTGTATCATGCCCAACCGCCCGGTGGTAATTACAATATAAGGCAGGATCTCCAGACCCCGGTCGAAGGTTGTTTTTGGGCGCTTCGAAGTACGGTTGGTTTTTAATGTGTTCCAAAATGGTGGCCTGATCCGTGTTAAGTTGTGTGTACACCTTGTTCACTTTTTGAGTTGGAATGGGTGGACGATCTCCCCTGGGTATCCAGTTACTATTATACCTTTTCTGATTACCTTCGGATCGATCGTCGCCTGCATTATTTCTTCTCTGATTAATGCCAGGCTTTTCCCTGTCTTTCTCCTTTACTTTTTCCGAAGAGCTTTGTTTCAAGCTAGCCATTGCCTCTTCCACCACGATGAAACCTTCGGCCTTTTCAAACGCTTCGACCAGACTCTTCGGATGTTTGAACATCAGCTTTTTCACTAATTTTTCTGATTTCACTAGATCTAATCCGTTCTGGAATAACCCTACAGCCTGAAGATCGTTAAGATCTGAAACCTGCCCTACAGCTTCTCGGAATCTCTTCACATACTGCCCCAGAGTCTCACTCGGATATTGCCTTACTTGGGCCAACGATCCCGTGGGTCTCCCTCTTCTCTTATTGCTCCCGAAGCGAGCATGGAATTTGTCACACAAATCTGCCCATGATGCAATCGAATCTGAAGCCAGAGCCCCCATCCATTGCCTTGCGTCCTTTCTTAATGTTAATCCGAATGTCTGACATTTAGCTGCGTCTGAATAGTTGTAATAATCCATTAATCTGTCAAATGCTTGGCTATGGTCAAACGGATCTCCAGAACCATCATAACTTTCCATATGAGGCAACTTTTTGCTGGGATCAGCTTTCTCTTTAAGAATTTCAGATGAAAAGGGGGACGCCTTTTTATTCGAAGTCTTCCTACCTTGTTGATCCTCTGCTAGCTGCTTCCGAAGCTCCTTTATTTCTTTCACTAGGTCTTCCACCAACCCGGGTGAAGAAACAACCTCCTTCCTTGGAGAAATCGTCTTATTGTGTCTAATCCGATCTTTTTCATCCGGGTTAAACGATGTCGAAGGACTTCGTCTCGTACTTCGACCAGAGCGAGAACTCCCTGTATGGTGTATCCTCTTCGAATTCCTTGGAGAAGGACTTCTAGATCGGCTTCGTCGCCCATCTCTTCTACCGCTTCTATGGTACTCAATACGAGGCGTCCTTTTCGAAATCTCGAGAGAATATTCTTGTGATATACTTCGTTTCTCATCGGAAGAATGACTACAAGTCTCACTATCGTCTCGCTTGGAGTATTCATTCCTCCTTGCTCTTCGACCACGTGATTTACCCCTTCTTCCCGGTCGAGTGTAACTGAAAGCTTCGTCTTTTTTCTCGGCCGCAAGAACCATCTGTTTAGAAATCTCCTCTCTCTGCTGCAGAAGTGCTTTCAAAGCTGTGTCGGTCTCTTGAGCCTTCTTTGTCAAGACAGAAATCTTATCTGTATGGCCTTCTCGATGCCGGGCCTTAAGTGGTGTATCCATCATCTTTTTCCGATCGTTATCGGAACCTTTGCTAGCAGTAGAAAATAACTTCCTCTTGGCATCCCCATGGTCTCTAGCTTGAGAACCTCCTAGTACCCTTTGTGACTCAAGTCTGTCATGAATACTTTTTGAGGGTCCTAGTCTGTCTTTCACCGAAATCCTTTGCAGAGAAAAACTAGCGTCCGTTGGCTGTCCCTCAGCCGTGATCGTTTTACTTTTTACCATAGCTTCCGACGTAAGATGCTTAATACGTTGTGATTGAAAATCAGAAACACTAAGAGCCCTCCTTCTAGCGCCAATGTTAACGCCACAATCTCGTCACGCGCCTCAATCACGAAAAGCACTCTTTGTCCTGCACAATGAACACGTCAGCACCGGATCTCGACGGTTTTGGGCCGCCGGGGATCGCTCCGGTGTGAGAATGAGTACAGATTTTGAGAGAAAATGGTCTAACAATGGAGGTCGTGTGCTCTAGTGTCTAGAGAGAAAAATATGTTTCTTACCTCGTCTGTGTAGTGCCTTTTTCTCTTTTATTGTCTCATCACCTTTGCATGTTTTCCCCCGATGTCTTTGTCAATTGGCTGCATGCAGGCTTTTTTCTACTTGCTTTTCCCTCAGTCAACATTATGTCAACTCCTCATTAATGAAGGTGGCTTAAGACGGCTGGGCCCATCACCTCAATCAGCCGCCTGCTAATCTCACAGATTAGGGGTAATCTTTAGTCTATAAACTGCCACCTGTCATCCACTACCAGCTTCAATCTAGAGTTTATTTAAATGATCTTTTGGATAGTAGCCCAATACTCCAACAGTAAAAATGGGTCTGACCCAGAAAGCCCATAATGAATAAAAATTGACCGGCCCAAAATATTTACGGCCCAACAGAAACAAATCAAACTATCACTGCCACTGCCCAAAACCAAAATTCATTAACTAAAGCATAAAATCATATCCAACCCAACTGAGAAATAGCAACAAGCAAAACCCACAAAGTGAAACAACTAATCCGTCAAATTCCAGCAGAAAACAAGATAAAGATTAGGAAGTTTTTCCAATTTGATTCTAGAGGTCACCGTCCAGTCGTCTACGAAATGCAAGAACTCTAGAAGTTGCATCAGATATCGATTTCAAGACTTTCTCCCCGTTTCCGGTACCTCCACCATTTGTGATTTATGAAGCAAAAAAGTTGATGATCGTGGCTTGTGAAAACTAAAAAAGGAAGCTTCTTCGGTACTCATTTCAATGAGGCCAAATTAATAATTACACCCACAAAAAATCTATTACATTATATATATATATATATATATATATATATATATATATATATATATAACAGTGGGACCCCACAACTCTACACGTAGCTTCCCCTGATTGAATGTAATTTTCCTAGAAGAAATTGGATATATATTACAGAACCTTAAACTTAGAAAGGAAATATGAAGATTCCTAACTGATGGAAATAATAGCTGAATTGGTAGGGTACAAAACTATAATGGTTTACATGTCATGGATAATAAGGTTCAGTGGATTTGCCTCATAATGCCAGTCTGCCTCGCGTCCTCCTCACGCTTTCTTTCATCTGTCAATCATCATACTTAGTTTCCTATTAGCAAAATAAAATTTCTCGCATCAGAAAAATAAATATTTCAAGATTAACCATCTCCACCAAACTCAACAATGGTGTTTTGTGAAACTTCTTTCCATTTAAGATTATAAATAATATGTTAATTACTATTCTAATTTTAGATGGAAATAAATAATCCGGTGAGGTTAGCCTATGATGGTAAATTTGAAGATATTGTGTCATTTTATACTAAAATCAATAAAAGAGGACCCTTTTTATGAACAGAAATTTAATTAGCAACTCGCATCAGAAAATAAATATTTCAAGGTTAAACATCTCCACCAAACTCCAATATGGTATTTTGTGAAACTTCGAAATAACATGTTAATTACAATTCTAATCTTAAATGGGAAGAAATAATCCGGATGAGTTTGTCTAAGATGGCAAACTTGAGGACAGTGTGTAATTTTATACTAGTATCAATAAAAGAGAACTATTTTTGTGAAATAAAAGAAATAGTAAAATGAGACTCTTTTTATGAAACATGATGAGTAAATCTAATTAGCAAAACAAAATTTATGCATTAGAAAGTAAATATTTCAAAATTAAACATCTCCACCAAACTCCACTATTGTACTTTGTGAAACTTCTTCGCATTTAAGATTAGAAATTGTCTACGTTACACGGACTCTTCATTTTGCACTAAAATATCCGTGTCCAACACTCGACACTTTGACAAAAGTGGGTATTGGACACTTCATTTTAGTATTAAAAAATTAGCAAAATTAAGAAGTACTCGTGTCGAACTCCTCAAAATACCATGTCCAACCTGACAATACATTCCATCCGAGTTCGTGTAATATAGCAAATTGCAACAGGTTAATTACTATTCTAATCTTAAATGGGAAGAAATAACCCGGTAGAGTGCGTATGATGGCAAACCTGTGTCATATTATACTAATACCAATAAAAGAAGACTTTTCTTGTGGAACAAAAAAAATTGGTTAAATGAAATGCTTTTTGTGGAACAAACCTAGTTAGATGTCTGCTACCTTGCACTTTCCAGTTGAAGATATCAGAGTTTGTTAAGCGACTTTTAGCATAAGTGGAAAATCTCAACAGATGCTTATCCCGAGTTCCCTAGCTTGGTGCAAATCAACCTAACTCTTATGCACAAATTAGGAAAGACAGGGTCAATCTCGGCACATCATGGTCCAGACATGTTTAAATCAGCTTGCGAATATCGAGACGTAAACATTCTCCACTTAAATCTTATATGCTGAAAGTTGTCACAAAATTTCGACTGAAAAAAATTTAGTCTATGTTATGTATTCTTCTGTTAAAAAGAGACACATTTTAACTTTAAGTCAATATGCGAAATCCTACTAATCAAAATTGATGTGAATTCATTTTAAGTTTTTTTAAGCAACAAATATGGTAATTAGTAGTAATTTTAAGCTAGTTTACAATATTATATATTTGTCTTTACTAAAACTCAATAAATTCGTATACATTTTGAAATTTATTATTTTGCACGTCGGCTAATTAAAAATTCAACATGCATCTTTAATTTTGGAACAAAAGGAGGGAGTATGAACTAAAACCATTAAATGTGAAATTAGCAACAAAACTTTGCATTTAGTAAAAGTATAAGCGCCATCAAATGCCACACTAACTTTTCAACTCCTAAATTAATGCCATTTTGCTAACTTTTGACATGAGACATCAACGTAGGACTCAAAAGAACAATAAAATATGCAAGAGAATGTCAACAAACAGTTTTCTAACATCAAAACAAGTAATCTCAAGTCTAAGAAGGTTGCTGAGAAATAATGCCAACAGAACTCCACTCATTCAATATGAGACTTGAACAGAATATTAAAGTCACAAGTTTTACCATGCTGAAAGTGAAGGAAATGTCTGCTGGTTAGTTCACTATAAATAGTACTAAACTTCATCCATTTCATGCACTACCAACTTACCTTTCTTCTATCCTTTCTGCTTCTGCTATCCAACTCCAAAATCAATGGCTCCTGCTCTCCAATCCCTTTTGATCCTGTTTGCAACGTTCCTTTCTGTCATAAATTCGGGAAAAGCTGCAACATGCAGTGACTGTTTCATTCATTCTCGGGCAGCGACCTATCCAAACTCTGATGAAAAAGGAACAGAAAGTACGAGTTTGTAGTATAAATATATGACATGTTCAAGTGGACAATATAGAAGTTTTACTTTATACTAATATCTGTTTTTCTCTAAATAAATTGTAGCCGGGAGATGTGGGTATGGCACATTTGGAGCGACCATCAACGGTGGGGATGTATCAGCAGCATCTGATCTCTATCGTGATGGTGTAGGCTGTGGTGCCTGCTATCAGGTGATTTACTATCTCTAGTATCAAACAATTAACATTTATTTAACTTAGTTTTTGTATAATACAATACTCTTATATAACTCATAAATTGTACAACTATTATTACTTTTTTCACTAGGTGAGGTGCACCAACAGCAACTATTGCTCAGATCAAGGAGTGAATGTGGTTATAACTGACCAAGGATCTGGTCATAACACGGATTTCATTCTGAGCAGGCGAGCCTTTGGACGGATGGCTCAGACTACAGATGCAGCTGCATCTTTACTAGCCCTTGGTGTAGTCGATATTGAATATAGACGGTAAAAATATTTCACGTGTAAATGGTTCTACAAGAAACTTCTATACTGTGTTTCTGAGTTTAAAAATGGTTGGAAAATAAAATACTAGGATGGAAAATTTAAGTTTTTTGACTAATTCTCTTGTTCTTTAGTTTTAATGGACAGAAAAGAAAAGAAACTGACCAAAAAACTAGGTCATATTTTTTGCCATCAATCCCAAAATAGACAAATTTGCACCGAAAACTAAATAACATAATCAAATCTTTCATCATCCCTATCTCCCTACTTGAAAACACAACAAAATTAATTGTAAGGGTATAATAATAATCTAAATGTAAAACTTGTAAGTTTTTTATCCATTTCTTTTCCATCATAATTTAAGTTTTACGTTCTTTTCTTTTCTGTCAAAAACTCAGAAACACAGCCTAAGAAACGCATGCAAGATTTATGCTAACTCATGGAACTCTCTCTCTCCTTTTTGAACAGGGTGTCATGCAACTATCCATCCAAAAATATTACAATCAAGATTGATGAGAACAGTAACTACCCTCATTACCTGGCATTTGTTATATGGTATCAACAAGGCAAGAATGATATTACTGTTGTTCAGCTATGTGAGGTATAGTTTCAAAAAGAAATTCTTTTCAAAGTGACTAAAATGCAAAATTTTACCTTGAGTTTATCACTTTGTGGAGATATAGTACCGGACTTTACAATATAGCAAACCGCTAACTCGTGGTATAATTAGTAGTGCAAAACTAGACCTTTTGAGTCAATTTTGCACAGCGAATTATACTTTAAAAGGTACAGTTCAGCACTAATAATTGTACTTTGAGGGAGGAATATGCTAATTAGTCAAAACAATGATGAAAACATCACACGGACACAACACATGGGAAAGGTTTGCATTTTAGTTTTTCGAAGTAAAAGTTAATATCTAGATTATGTCTATAAACTTTCATCATTTTTATAGTTTATCACTTTACATACTATTTGTTACATGCAGACAAAAACTTTTGCTTGCAAGCTACTGGATCGAAGTTATGGAGCAGTATGGACAACAACTTCACCCCCTAGTGGATCCTTGTCTCTAAGGATGCTATTCAGCAACGATGACGGAGACGAGGAGTGGGTTGTTCCGGTTAACAGTGTTCCCAAAGACTGGAAGGCTGGAGATATATATGACTCGGGAGTACAAGTGAACGTATAGACAAACATACTAGAATCAGTTGTTTATTGATTACATATTTTTACCAATTGAAATAAATGCAAAGATTTTTATATGTATTTTTTTTACAAATATTCTATATTCATATTTCTACAGAGGTTAGGATAGGATTTGAATTTTGAAAGAACTTGAGTGGAATAATTATAATGTTGACTAGTAAGTCCAGGTTTTTCTAGGAAGATATGAATTTGATGCATTTATAGCAGTTATTTAAGAGAACTTTTTTCAATGGGATTTGTTAAAGATTCCACAGGTTCTATTCTGCCCTTGAAAAGATACTTTAAAGAATTATGTATCAAATACTGAGACCAAACCCCAACCCCAAAAGAAAAAGAAAAATGTGGGAGGATTAACTAGTAATGATGATTTGTCTACAATTCAACAAATTTGGTTTTATTTTTGTCAAAAGCTAGGAACAAGGCTCATGCTGAAAAGAGTTTGACACTGATGGCTATTGTCAAGGAGAAACATCTAGTATCATGTTATTGAGAATTGATATTTTGACAAATAAAAATGATAATTCCACAAACTCCTCCTCACATGAATAGTAAATTGAGTTCACCCTCATGTGAGAGAATTTTGTGAAATTAACACTTTCACTTGTGGAAATATCAATTCCTTATTTGTCGGAATAGTCAACAACATTTTCTATAATCTTAAAGGAAACAAGGATATATAATAAAATAAAACAAGAAAAGTTGATTATTTTTATCTTCCAGTAAATTACCATGCTGAATATCTAACTAAAAATCAATTGGCAATAAGTATAGAAACTCATCAGGGTTACATATTGAGCCTCCGGATTCTATTTTATTCGAAGTGGAACTTTGTATCTCAACATTATGTATAGAGAGACGAGGACAAAATTTATTTCAATAAATCTTGAGTAATCATCAACTTGTTCGTCATCAAGCATAAAGCATAGTTTTTGTAAGCAAACTTTTTTGATAAGTAGTTTTCATAAGAAATTGCACAATCAACAAGAAAAACAAACAAGGTAAAAAATCGCACAAAAATAATACTCCCTCTGTTCCAATTATAAGATCATTGTTAACTTTTGAAAGTCAATTGAAAATATTTTCACACTCAAAATTTGATATAATTCATCAAAATTTACAAAACAATAAATATTAAAATTAATAGTACTTTTTAAATTTTTTACAATACTTATTATTGTGTTAACTAAAATTAAATGAATCTATGTCAATTTTGAGTTTGAAAATATCTCAAATTGACTTTCAAAAGTAAACAATACAATGATCTTATAATTGGAACAAAGAGAGTATTCCTAAAGACAAGAAACTATATTAAAATTTAGCCTAAAACAGTCCTTTGGCCCATAGATTGCGCCTACACCTAACATTGATGAAAAAATCTTATGACCATTATGATACTTATCACAGGATGTAATTTATCACGTAAAGGGCATAACCCTTTACCTATAGATAGGCAGTGATTTAGAGCTCAAACAGGACTTTGGACCTGGGGAGAACTTACCCTGGGGCTTTCATTTGATGCATAGGCTGGACAAGGATTAGGTATTTTTACACAATAGCAGAAAAGGAATCTAGCTCAATACATACAAGGAGGCTTTAAAATTAGAGAAAGAAATTAAGCTAAGAAGCAAGGAATTTTTTCTAACTTGGCGAGAGATTTGGGATTCTTCAGGATTCTGCAGGATTTTTCTTGGAATTGTTCTATAGTTTATTTGTTTTTCTATTAAATGATAAGAATAGATTATTGATATTATATGTACTAATCATCCGTGTAAACGCAATGCGTGTGACATAAACATTTCAAATGACAATTTTTATTTTATTTTTTTTCAAAATAAGTAATATGTTGGTAATAATTATGTTGTTAGTTTATTTGAGGGGTAGGGGGAAGATCCAAAGAATGTGGAAGAGAAAAATAGAAAGTAGAGATAGTGCGAGAGAATAGAAAGTACAGATAGTGGGAGAGAAGATAGGTAGAACAAATGATGGAGATATTAGAAAGGAAGGGTAAAAAGGGAGAGCAAATCAGCCCAATCCTCGTGTGGCGAATCCGAATCCTCGCTTCTTAGAAATTAGGAGAGAAAAAGTGTAAAGAGAAAGAGGAGAGGAAGGGGGACATGATAGAACAAGAGCTTCATTGAGGATGTCGAATTAAGAGGATGGTGGCTCGTCAACAACTGAATCATTTAAGTAGAACTTACTTAATTTGATAGGATTCAGAAGAATTAGTACGAAAATTAATTTAAC
This sequence comes from Panax stipuleanatus, assembly GCA_020205555.1. Classification (NCBI taxonomy): domain Eukaryota; kingdom Viridiplantae; phylum Streptophyta; class Magnoliopsida; order Apiales; family Araliaceae; genus Panax; species Panax stipuleanatus. The sequence continues at coordinate 70,165,246 of CM035121.1, forward strand.
AGACCCTTACTTTTATTGTGACTCAGTCTGTAGACTTCTTTATGCTACTGTTCATCAATTCATGAATTTACATATGATATCTTCTGGTTTATAAGTAGCATACTTGAACTTGACATATTAAATTCTGTCTACATAACAAGAAGTTAATTGGCTTGAACCAGTGCGTGTATTTTGAGCAACATGTTTATTAAATCAGGATATGGCTGTTCCCTTATACACCTTTTGTATAAATAAATCAAAAAACCTGTTATGATTATTGGCACAAGTGGAAACATTAACAGATGCTTAACATGTTTCTTAGTGCAGAACCACCTAACTGGCTGTCTAATTCCCTTCTTGTTCAAGCAACAAATTAAATCTCTTTGGTCTCAGTCTCAACCCACCTGCATCTCTCTGTCTCGAACACCTTTTTTGGTGCTCTTATACGTCACTTTATAGTCTAAAATTAGAAATGCGTCTTAATTTTTTAACGGACTAAAAAGAAAAATGTATCTCTAATTTGGGACGGAGGGAATATGTACGAAACAGCTAACAAGGAACTTAGATGTAGAAATTTACAAGCTCTAGATTACCAAAAATAAATATATATACGCAAGAAATTATTGTACTTACATGGATCAACAAGAATCAGCTAAAAAGAAAAAAAATGATATACATATGATATGAGCAACTAATGTGGTACCTATTGCACACAACAGTACTGCTTAATTAGTGACATTTTGGAAACTTATTGCACAAGACACCGACATGTGATTCAAAAATACAACAAAAAAAGCAGAAAGTGATAAAAAGGTTTACTGCATCATCTAAATCAAGTAATGCTCGAGTGTAATAGGGATCTGGAAGAAAAAAAAAGCAATGGCAACATTTTTCTATCCATTCAAAATGACTTAAACAGACTGTAAATTATAAATTTTACCGAATTAAAGGTGGTCTGGTGGCTGGTTACTATAAATATAGTAGTAACTTGGTTCAGTTCATACAATACCAGCTTCCTTTCTTTGCTTCTGCTCCTTTATTCCTAGAATGGCTCCTTCCATCCAGTCAATTTTGATCTTTATCGTAACTTCTCTGTTTATGCTAAATCCAGGAAATGCCGCGAGATGTAGTGACTGTTTCATTCATTCTCGTGCAGCTTACTACCCGAATTCTGATGAACACGGAACAGAAAGTAAGTATTCAAATTGCACGTATGAGATAACTCGTTAATGCATAATATTTTACTCACCAACATGTATATATTTATCCTGGATGTGTTTGCAGCTGGGGCATGTGGATTTGGTACATTTGGAGCAACAATCAATGATGGTGATGTTTCTGCTGCATCTGATCTCTATCGAGAAGGTATTGGTTGTGGTGCCTGCTATCAGGTGATTATTGTCACAATGATCAAACTGTGTTTTTTTTCCTCTTTCAACGTAACTTAAGTTGTATTTGACTAGGTGAGGTGCACCAATAGTAACTATTGTACAGACAAAGGAGTGAATGTAGTCATAACAGACCAAGGATCCGGTGATCGAACTGACTTTATTCTGAGTAGGAGAGCCTACAGTAGGATGGCTCAGACTACATATGATGCTGCATCTCTACTAGCCCTAGGAGTAGTGGATATTGAATATAGACGGTAAGATTGGCTAACGTACAAGACATTTAAAGGAACAATGGCTTCTATGAACTATAAAAGTAAATTATTTGAATGGGATCCAAATAATTTTGAATTGAAAGTCATAATGCAATAAATAAACGGATTAAACTGGCATGGGAGGAATATCCAGGAAATTGCCCCGTATGTAACTTTTTGCTATCAGGCTCGTCTAGAAAAGTTTTTTCTATAGTGTATCCCGTAGCCAAAAAGTTGCATTTGGGGCAATTTCTGGAATATTCATCCAGTGCCTCTACTTTGATCCTGAATAAAAACAAAGTAACAGTTGTTTGTACTTCTCATTTATTATGACATGCTAGAATTTAAAAGAAAATGTAAAAGAGAGATGCTGAAAGAAGAGATCTTCTCACCTTTTTTAAACAGGGTTTCATGCAGCTATCCAAACACAAATATAATCATCAAGATAGACGAGAACAGCAACTACCCATATTATCTGGCTTTCATTTTATGGTATCAGCAAGGGAAGAAGGATATTACTGCAGTCCAGTTATGTGAGGTATAACCCTTACACCACCTCCCCCAAAACCCACCCAAAAAAGATCAATTTCTTTAGTTTGCACTGATATTTTTTAACCCAGAGACACTTTCCATACTCTAGGGCTACGCTTGTTTTCAAATTTGATGGGTGGTATAGGACTATTTATACTAATTTATTACTACTAAGGACTATTTTATCCGATGATTAATCTGTTATTTAATCCCATAGACTATATTTAGTTTTTTCTAAGGTCGTTTGCTGATGAATTATAATCTCAAATGGAAAGGTGGTATAATATAATCCTTTTTAGGTATCAAATGATCTTAGAAATGATAACAAATAGCCCATGGATTAAATAACAGACTAATCATGGAATAACTAGTCCGAAGTAATAATAGATTACTACAAATATTCATATCCCAACCATTATTTTTGCAAAAAAACGGAGCCTAGATTTTCAACAGATCAAAGAAAAATATATTGAAAAACAGAAATTTACAGCAACTACTAAACAGAGTTTCATTGTTTTCAAAACATTCCCAGAAAATGAATATATGCTTTTATCTTCCTTAATATTGACATACTATTTAATATATGCAGACAAAAAATTTTGCATGCAAGCTATTAGATCGGAGTTACGGAGCAGTATGGACAACAACTTCTCCCCCTGGTGGATCCTTGTCAATAAGAATGCTATTCAGCGATGATGATGGAGATGAGACATGGGTTGTTCCAGTTAATAACATACCCAAAAACTGGAAGGCCGGAGAGACATATGACACAGGAGTACAAGTGAATGTATAGTCAAGCATAATTCATTCATTGACATCATTTGTAGCATTAGATTTGAGATTAGCAACGTCTAGTTCTAATCTGTTTCTTCATTGTCTGATTGTTTGGCGGTTGTGGAGTTTTGTTGTTTTGTGTGTGGTGTGTTGGTGTGTTGTGGATCTTCCCTTGAGCAGATTTAGGGGTTTGATTTAGGGGTTTTGACAGTGGGAAGGATAGGAGGATTCTTAGGATATGTGATTGTTTCGCCATTTTGTAGGGTGTTTGGATGGAAAGGAATGCCACCATTTTATTTTATTTTACTTTGGGATAGAGTGTACTTTTACTTTTTATTTGCTTCTCTTTGGGCCCATGCATTTGGAGACTTTGTAGGAGTTTATTTGTCAGATATTCACAAGGAATGGAGGGTGGTGCTTCTCTAATGCCTGCATGTTTTCTCTACTAATATATTTGCTTTATTTTTATTTTTCAATATCTTGGAAGGACTTCTTGTCCTCCACATCATAGTAATTTTTATTCTCCTCATCAATGAAATTTTCTTCTTTTATCTGAAAAATATTTTATTCTTCATACTTTGTTCTAGTTCCATTAGTGAATCTTCAACTTTGTTTAACTTTTTCCTATTTCGATCTTCTCATTTTCTGCAGTCATTCACAAGAATGAACAAGTTTAAGAAAATCTCAAAGAAAATGAGGAACATGTAAGAATTAAAAATGTTTTCATAACACAAGGTGCAGGGATGCTTATAAATAATATAGCTTCCTAACTAGTACTACTAGTACAGACGTACAGTGTACAATATTTACATGTGAGAAATGGTAGTAAAATCAACCTCTTTTGTATTAGTTTCACCAGATTGACTTAAAATAGAAAAGGAGGAGCAAATAGACTGGAGAGAGGTTGGACCCTTTCACTATGAGGTGTAGAGATATTTTAGGAAAAGTAGTGATTTATAGATTGAATCAAATTTCTTAGCGGAGGAGGTCCCTGTATCCTAGCAAAGTAAATTGCATTTGATGCATACACTGGATTAGGGTATGCCTCCTTTTTGCAGAGCAGTGCAGCAGAATTAAAATGAGGCAGTAACCTCAATATCGGTGCTATTGGCATCTAACATAGTTTCAGGTCCTCTATTCCCTAATGTATGATAGTGTAAACTTTTTTATGCTTTTGGCTTATCAGTTGCAGCAAAACTAACAACAGATTTTTTTTAATGGATAAATCAGCAACCTAACAACACTAGGTAATTGATTTCAGGGTGTAAAAGCCAAATTGACAACCCAATATGGCAGTGCCTATAATGTTGGGTTAGAGTGTGTAATATTTGAACTTCTTGAATATTACACTTCAGTACAACTTTTTGGGGAATAGATTGGTGATATAAAACTGCCTTGGAGAAATGTTGTCTAGTGTTGCTCAGTCTTTCATTTTCTCCATATGCACATGCAGAAGATTCTAAGGATTATGCATGTAGCTTGGAGGATGCATGAACTTCAGTTAATTAAAGAAGGCTGAGAACAGGTATAGCACCTTAGAGTCCTTGTAAATGTCATAAAGCTCTTAAAAAAGGAGTTCACATCAAGATAATCTAGACAGACATGTTATCCTTCTTGAAATTGTGAAGACTCCCCTATGTACATTCTTGTGGTATTACCGAAAGATGTTCCAAAGAAGGTTCGATATAAATCAAAGAATTTAAACCCTATAAACAGTGACTAAAGAAGTCAAATTAAGCACCTCTATCTATTGAAGATATTTTTTGATTATCAAAGTTTTCATACAAAAGCTAAAAAGATTCATGGGCAGGGGACATGATTATATTTAATGAGACTACAAATTTTCTATGAGAATAAAATATAAATCCATTCACACAGTCAAGTTTGAGAATTTTTACTAAGATATAAGGAGGTAAGAGTCATTAAGATGAGCACATTAGACCAGAGGTATAAACAAGAAATAAATAACTATGTTCAGAATACAGAAGTCAAAAAACAAGCATATCATAATAATCTAGAGGCAGTAATCATCACCTGAGTTGCTTCAATACACCAAAACCCTCATTTCAACTTTTTGAACAGCCACAAAAACCAATTTTCATCATGTCACTCCATCTGGGACCATTTTGCCCGTCAAATCAAAGGCTGTGATTTATTTCTCAGACAACCTACACTAACATCAATTTTATGCTTCCTAATAAAAAAATTAGTAATCAAATCCATAAATTTTTGCCCCTGATTTTTCAATTTTCACAAAGTCTCTGAGAATGTCCGCTGCAAATCTCAAAAAGTTAAATTATCAAAATATTTATTGCACCTCTTTAAGTTCTAGATATATTTAGCATTATCCAATAAACTACACGGTTGAAGTTTGTCTTGCTTTCTGTTTCCATGTCCTATTGAAGCATGACTACATATTCTTTTCCAAGAACTTAATTCAAGTAAGACCTCCTCTATTCCATCAAAGAAAATAAAACCTATTTAAACACTTATCAAGACAACTTTATTTGAGCATCCATCTTGCTGAACATGGAGTACACCATGGTTGATGGTCATCTTATGGACCAATTCATTTCCTCTAAAAGATTCAATCCATAGATTGCACATTGAAACAGCCCAGAACCCACAACATTTTGAAACTCCATTCCATCAACCTCCTAACATATTCTATGTCGTCCCATCTCCCTTCTGCAGCATATATATTCGATAACAGTACATTGGATCGAATATCCTCTGGTTCCAACTCAATTAACCGCTTGGCCACAATTTCCCCAAGATCTAAATTTGAGAGACGCAATCTCAAAGTATAAGTCCCCATAAAGCTGTCTCACCTCCATAGGCATGTTCCTGAATCCTGATAATCTCCTTAGAATATTCCATCAACCAGCACAGAAAAGGAGATCAACCATACAGCCACAGTGCACAATCTTGTAGAGTCGATGCATATGGTCCAAGTACCACAAACCTTCCAAAACCACTCCCACACTAGTTCCTGAGCTCAAAATGCCAACAAATGTAGCATAATTTGGCATCTGGCCACTCCATTCCATCTGCAAGAATACATGAAGTGTTTTCTCTCTATGGCCATGCATTCCATAACCCATAATCCATAATCATAGAATTCCATTGATTCAACCCTTAGGTCAGGCATCTCATCAAAATCATCCTTATACAAATTCATAGCCCCGTCAAGATAGCAACTGAAACTGAAACATCAAGATTAATATTTGTCTTATTTTATATGTAAGCATGGATCCATGTTCTCCAACCCAAGTTCCCCTCTGTATGCATATGCAGTCGGGAAACTCGTGATAGTCGCTTCGTTTGGCTGCACGTCTCCTTCTTCCATCATCCTATCAAACAGTCTCAAACCGCATAAAAAGAGGCAACATTGTATTCCAATTAAACCGCCATCCAATTAAAAACAGGTGTGGACATTACTTCCAATCCTAGAATACCCATCAATCAAACAATTCCAAGAAACTAGATCTCTGCACGGCATCTCATCGAACAATTCTTTTGTCCCTTGCATATCATGTAACCATAGAATTCCAACTAAAGCCACTCTATCCCCCTCTTTTATTTACTTATCTCATCAACAACCTGTAACGAACTGATGAATTCAGTTGATTCAAAGCTTACTTTGTTGGGTTTTCTTGGAGACACGAAGTAATGGGGTGAATGATGATATTTATTAAATGCTGCTTCTTGGCTTTATAGCCTTACAAAGATAACAGACCGAAAAAGACTAGCTCCACTTAAGCACAAACTTCGCTTAGTGGTTTATTGAAATACAACAACTACTGAAAGCTAATAATAAATTCAAACAAATACTTAATACTCGGTCAATGCTTCAAACACGTGCCAGTGTCATTTAGCACATCAATCCCTCCCTTGAACTTGACCCTTTGTTTCAGCAAGTTCACATTGTGAACCTGCAACCATTCCCAGATTGTCCCTGTGACGTTGGAAGGCTTCTAATTTGAGTGGTTTGGTCATAAGATCAGCCACTTGATCTTTGGTTCCAATATACTGCAGTTCGACAGCTCCTTCTTTCGTGAGGTCCCTCAAGAAATGAAATCGTACTCTGATGTGCTTTGATCTTCCATGTAATACTGGATTTCTTGACAATTTGATGGTTGATGTATTGTCACACATCAGGATGATCCCCTCAGATTGTTGCCATCCCAACTTTTCCAACACTCTTCTCATCCATAAAGCTTGGCACGCACAGGCCACTGCGGCTACAAACGCAGCTTCTGTCGTCAACAAAGTGACAATTGGCTGCTTCTTTGAAGACCAGGCTACAGCTCCATCTCCCATGGTGAAGACATACCCTGAAGTGCTCTTACTGTCTTCTGAGTCACCTGCATAATCACTATCCGTGTATTCAAGCAACTCATTTGATCCTCCTCTTCTGTAGAATATCCCATAATCAGTTGTTCCCTTCAAATACCTCATAGCTCTCTTTGCTGCTTCATAATGCAAGGTAGTGGGGCATGACACTTACAATATACATGAGGTCGGGACGGGTTGCTGTGAGGTACATAAGGCTGCCCACTAATTGCTTGAACATCGTGTCATTCACTCTTTTGCCACCTTCATCTCGAGTAAGCTTTTGTCCTGGCACAATGGGATTGCTGACTTGGTTGTATTCCTCCATTCCAAATCGTTTGAGTACTTCTGAGGCATATTTCTGTTGACATATGAAGATACCCGAGGGCAGCTGAGATACCTCGATGCCTAGGAAGAACCGCATTCTCCCTAAGTCAGTCATGTCGAATTCCTTCATCATTGAGCACTTGAATTCTCGTAGCATATTCTCATTGTTGCTTGTATATAGAAGATCATCAACGTATACACTGACGATGAGGATGTTGTCTTTCACCTTTTTGACGAAAAGAGTGTGCGACGATGAGGATGTTGTCTTTCACCTTTTTGACGAAAAGAGTGTGCTCACTAGGGCTGTTTTCAAAACCTTCATTGACGAAATATCCTTCGATTCGACTGAACCAAGCCCTGGGGGTCTGTTTCAAACCATAAAGAGCCTTCTGCAATTTATAAACCATTAGCTGCTCTTCACCTTTCTTCTCATACCCCTTTGGTTGTTCCACAAAGACTTCCTCTTGTAGCTCGCCATAGAGGAAGGCTGATTTCACGTCTAATTGATAAACCGTCCAACCCCTTTGAGCTGCTACAGCCAAAATCATCCTGACTGTATCTAATCTTGCCACAGATGCGTAGACCTCTGTGTAATCGATCCCATATTGTTGAGCATAACCCTTCACCACAAGACGAGCTTTGTACTTGTTGACTTCACCTTGCTCATTGTACTTTGTCTTGAATACCCATTTGACCCCTATTGTTTTGGCACCAGGGGGTCGATGTACCAGCTGCCAGGTATGATTTTTCTCTATCGCTCTTATTTCTTCGTCCATTGCTTGTCTCCACTTGGGGCTCTTCACGGCTTCCTCAAAACTGGTGGGGTCTATGGTGGTGATGAGAGCCATATTGAGTAGATGTGACTCATCTTCATCTGATATGCCCTCCCCTGATGTGTAGTCTACTGCCCATGTAGGTGCTCTACGTACTCTTCCCTCCCTTGCTGCTGGCACAGGATCAGCAGCAGCAGCAATGGTGTCTCTGTGGATTGTTTCTTCAGCAGCACTGGTATCTCCTTGGGCTGCTTCATCCGTATCTGACAGACCTTCATCTTCTGCTGGTGTTGCTGGTTGGTCTACACTGAGGTCTTCCCATTCAAGCTCCATATCTTGCTCAGTTGCATAACTTGCATCCTAGTCCCACTGGCGATGCTCTTCAAATACAACATCTCAACTGGAGATGATTTTCTTTGCTATGGGATCATACAACCTGTAACCCTTTGACTCCAAACTCATTCCAAGAAGAACACAGCTGACACTCTTGTCATCAAGTTTGATTCTCTTGGCATTGGGTATGTGTACGTGCCCCACACATCCAAATACTCTGAAGTGTTCCACCGAAGGTTTGACTTCACTCCAAGCTTCTTCAGGAGTTTTATCCTTTACTGCTAGTGTAGGTGATCGGTTGAGAACATGATTGACCCACTGGACTGCCTCTGGCCAGAAGGTTTTGGGGATCTTCTTGTCAGCTAAGATGGCCCTCACCAAGTTCATTATCGTGCGATTTTTCCGCTCAGCCACGCCGTTTTGCTGCGGAGTGTAAACCATAGTAAGCTGTCTCTTGATGCCTTGTTCTTTGCAGAACACTTTGAATTCTGTGGACTTGTATTCGCCTCCCCTGTCTGTTCTAAGACATTTGATTGACAAACCACATTCTTTTTCTACCGAGGCTTTAAATAGCTTGAATTGATAAAAAAGTCTCAGACTTTTCTATTAAGAAATAAATCCAAGTCTTTCGAGTGTAATCGTCAATAAATGTCAAGAGATACCTCTTTTGGCTGTTTGAGGCTGGTGTGACTGGACCACAGATGTCTGAGTGGATGAGTTGCAACCTTTCTATTGCCCTCCATGTACTGCTCTTGGGAAAAGGTGCTCTGTGCTGCTTTCCCTTCATACAAGCTTCGCAGGTCACCTTGCTGGTGGCAATGAATGGCAACCCTACTACCATCTTCCTGTAACTGAGTGTCCTCAACCCCTTGTAACTGAGGTGTCCATACCTCTGATACCAGAGTACTGCACAATCCGAGCTGCTGGTCTGAAGACACTTAGTTGCTTCATTTTTTGGACAAGGTTCAACAAACAGAGTGAACATCCTATTCTTGCTCATTATGGATTCTGCTATCTTCCCACGTGTCGGATGAAACACAGTGCATACATCCCTTTTGAACAGAACATGAAGATTTCTTTCCAAGAGTTGGCCAACACTTAACAAATTGTTTTTTAACTCAGGAACATAGTAAACATCTCCTATCACATAGTTAATTCTATTGAATCTCAACTTTACCTCCCCTTTTCCAACAACTTCTAACTTGGCATTGTTCCCTAGTTTGACAGTATGAGTAAATGTTGTATCCAAACTAGTGAACATACCTTTGTCACCACACATGTGATTTGAGCATCCTGAGTCTATGAACCATGTGTCCTTCTCAGCTTCAGGCAGTTGTTGTGTCATCAGGCCCAGCTCATTTTGGTCAGTTTGTGCCATCAAGAGTACATCTTCTTCTTCTTCAAAGTCTGCAAAATTTGCCTCCTTGTTCCACCTTGGGCATTCATATTGAAAATGTCCCAGCTGGTAACATTTGTAGCATTCAACAGTTGCTCAAATGTTGTTCTTCCTCTTCCTCGACTTCTGCCTCTTGGGGAACCTCCTTTGGGAGACCCTCGTCCCCTGTTTCTGAACCCATGTCGTTCTTCAACCTTCAACGCCTGGTCCTATTCGTCCAGCGAAACCCTCTGAAATTTCTGCTCATGTACCACTAAGGAGGACTGTAATTCATCGACAGACATCTCAGTGGTATCCCTGGACTCTTCGATGGATACCACCACGTAGGTGAATTTCTCCGTCAGCGTTCGCAGAATTTTCTCTACGATCTTGGAGTCTGGCATTACCTCTCCATTGCTCCTCATCTTGTTCGACACTACCATTACTCTTGCGAAGTAATCAGCGATAGTTTCATCTCTTTTCATTGCCAGCACCTCGAATTCTCTCCGCAATGCATTCAAGAGAGAACGCTTTACCCTAGCACTTCCTCCAAACTTGCTCTTCATCGAGTCCCACACAATTTTGGATGTTCGGCGATCCAAAATTTGTTCAAACACTGATCTGTCTATTGCTTGGAACAGATAGTGCTTGACTTGGTGGTCCTGCATCTTCTTCTCGTCGAGCTGTTTCTGCTGAGCCGTGGACAGCTCAGTACCTTTAGAAGGCTCTTCAAATCCAGTTTCGACCAAACTCCAGAGACCCTTTGCTCGAAACAGGTTCTCCATTAACTCGCTCCAATGGTCATAGTGACCGTCGAAGTGTGGGATCTTCGTTAGGGTTTTCTCATCTGCCATGGTGCTTAAGATCACTCAAGGGGAAAAAAACTGCTGTTTTTCTTCTCTCTCTTAGGCCCTCTCACTTTTAGGGCTTTAATACCAGATGTTGGGTTTTCTTGGAGACACGAAGTAATGGGGTGAATGATGATATTTATTAAATGCTGCTTCTTGGCTTTATAGCCTTACAAAGATAACAGACCGAAAAAGACTAGCTCCACTTAAGCACAAACTTCGCTTAGTGGTTTATTGAAATACAACAACTACTGAAAGCTAATAATAAATTCAAACAAATACTTAATACTCGGTCAATGCTTCAAACACGTGTCAGTGTCATTTAGCACATCATACTTTACTGCAGCTTAACACTAAAGCAAGTACAAAATTGGGATAATAGGAAGAAGAGTAAGAGAAAGAGGGAATAAATTGGGGAGAGATTTAGACAGATTCAGAGATATTTTGAGAAAGAAAACAATAACAATTTTATTCATAACCTCTCAATAGCTGAATTCAGTACATATATGATGACCCATGTGAATCTAGATTGGTAATCAAGCAAGGCACCAACCATGTGACTCTGTAATTAAATACCAGTTGGACTAATATGCTGAAGGAAATGAAATAAAAATAAAAAGACTACCTTATCTTTGTTTAATACTTTGGAGTACTAAAATGCCCTTAACTAACACATTTAACTTCCTTACACAACCCGACAAGTAAACGTCAATTCCCCATTATTCACATACCAATCAATTGTCAAACTCCAAGTCACCTGGGCTATGTTTGTTTGTAAGTATTATATTTGGAATAGGACTATTAATCTCAAGTGACTAGTTTATTTTTAAATTTGAGCTTAGGACTATTAGTCCTGAGATTATAAAATAGCTTAGGATGTGGGATTATTTAATACTATCTCTTACCTGGTATTATAATCTCTATCATTTGGGATTAAAAATTGTTAGACAAAATTACTCTTAGACATTTTCTTAATATCTTATTCTATCATTTTCGTATATCAGTCGATCAATTTTTTCAAAATAATATTTATTGATTATGTATACACTCCCACACCGCACACCACCCACCCGCTCCCTACCGCACTACCCACCCAAAAAAAATAATATTTATTGATTATGTATACACCCCCACGGCACCACCCTGCGCACCCCCACCCCTAAAAAAAATAATATTTACTAATTATGTATAGACCCCGCCACCCCCACTCCCACCCCCACCCCTACTCAAAAAAAAATATTTTTTGATTATGTATACCACCAACCCCACCCCAATCCCACAAAAATTAAAAAAAATAATATTTACTGATTATATATACACCCCACCCTACCCCACCCCCCAACCCCCACCCACCCACCCACCCACGTACCCACCCACCACACCCACCTTCACCCCACCCCACACTACAAAAATTAAAACAATAATATTTATTGATTATATATACACCCCACCCCACCCACCCCATCCCACAAAAATTTTAAAAAAAATATTTACTGATTATATATACACCCCACCCTACCCCACCCCACTCACCCCACCCACCCCGCCCCACCCACCCCCACTCACCCCAGCCCACACCACAAAAATTAATAAAAAATAATATTTACTAATTATATATACACCCCACCCTACCCCACCCCACCCCACTCACCTCATCCCACCCCTCCCCCACCTCACCCCACACAAATTTAAAAAATAATATTTACTAATTATATATACACCCCATGCTACCCCACTCCCAACCCACCCCACCCCACAAAAATTAAAAAAAAATAATATTTACTAATTATATATACACCCCACCCTATCCCACCCCACCCTCCCCCCCCACCCCCACCCCACCCCCCCCCCACCCCCCCCACCCCCCCACCCCCACCTTACCCCACAAAATTTAAAAAATAATAATATTTACTGATTATATTTACACCCCACTCTACCCCCACCCCACCCCCCCTAAAAAAAATTAATATTTACTAATTATGTATACCCCCACCCCGCCCGCCCACCCTCACCCCCACCCCGCAAAAATTAAAAAATAATATTTACTAATTATGTATACACTCCCACCCCGCCCCCGTCCCACCCTGCCCCACCCCCAACCCCAACCCCCACCCCCACTCCCACCTCCCCTCGCCCCTCGAAAAAATATTATTTACTGATTATGTATACACTCCTACACCACCCCACGCCACCCCGCCCCCTTTTCAAAAAAAATAATATTTACTGAACAATATAATCATTTATTTAAAAGTTTTTAATTAATTTTTTTTATTATTTTTTGATGTATAAATAAGTTTAAATTATAGTTTAAAATATGTTATTATTGGTAAGGGTATAATAATCCAAACGATATTTTTTAATCCAATCCTTTAATTAATCCTAAAAAAAAAACATAACATGAGATTATTTTAAGTTATCCCATAAAAAACAAACATATGACTAGGACTATTTAATCATAGGATTAATAGTCTTGGATTATAATCTCGAGATTATAATACTTGCAAACAAAGATAACCCTAAATCTCAGTTGGAATTCACATCAAAAACCTTTGAGTGCATCCCCAATGCTCCCACAAACAGAGTACATATGAATCATCGCATTCAAAACAGACAAAGCCAAGTTTCACAATCCGGGTATGAGCTCTTTCTCTTTCAATCAAAAAACCCAATTCAGCACAAATCTTCGCAAGGATAGGAAAAGTGTAATAATTATTGGGTTGGGGGAGAGGGCGTTGTAATTATAAATAGCTAAAGCACTAACCTGTTCGGGAGTGACTTATTTTAAAATGACTTATAAGTTAAAATTTAAGTTGACTTATAAGTTGTTTTAAGTTGTGATTTATAAGTAAAAGTGTTCGGCTGATAATGACTTATAAGTCAGAAATTAAGTTAAAACAAGTTATGAAGGTGTTCGCTGATAATGACTTATAAGTTAAAATAAAATGTAAAGATTACTAAAAAAGACATTATAAAAAGATATATTGATTCAATATCGTATCGAAAGTTATTATTAGTAACAACTTATTTCAACAGCTTATTGGTAAATAACTTATTATTGGTAAATAACTTATTATTTAAACAACTTATTGGTAAACAGTTTATTGGTAAATAACGTATTATTAGTAAACAGCTTATTTGTAAATAACTTATTATTTAAACAGTTTATTAGTAACCAACTTATTATTTAAACAATTTATTATTGCTAAACAACTAATGATTTAAACAGTTTATTGGTAAACAACTTATTTAAACAGCTTATTGGTAAACAACTTAATATTTAAACAGCTTATTGGTAACCAACTTATTATTGGTAAACGGCTTATTATTGCTAAACAACTTATTGGTAAAGAACTTATTTAAAAAGCTTATTAGTAAACAACTTATTATTTAAAACAGCTTATTGGTAAACAACTTATTTAAACAACTTATTAGTAAATAACTTATTATTTAAACAACTTATTATTGAGAATTATAAAAAGAAACATTGATTCAATATCATATCATAACAATTATCCACAATTGCACTAAATAAAAACCTAAACAAACTATCTAAACATATGAACTACAATTTCATTCTAAGTTAGAGATTCTTAATGCAATATTATCTCTAATTGTTTGCATAATTAAATCATTAGTAACTGAAGTAGATCCACCCCCATATACAACATTGTCATCACCGCCATCGATAACATCTTCTGGAAGATATCCCTCCTTCTCAGCTACTTGATATGCATTGTCTGAGCTAGATTTTTTTCTTATGTAGTTGTGGATGGCCATTGATGCAATAACAATGTTTCTTTGTGTCTCGATGGAAAAAAATGACATATCACTCAAAATAGCCCATTTTGCGTTCCACACTCCAAATGTACGTTCAATAACATTTCTTAAAGAGGAATGTAAATAGTTAAAATTCTCTTTAACCCCTTTTGGTGCACGTGATTCTTTTGTTCGATCACGACGAAAATGTGGGAGGTGATACCTTATAAATTCTCCTGTATAAGGAGCCATGTAGCCCTTTGTATTTGGGTAACCCGCATCGACAACATAATATTTATCTAAGAAAATACAAAAAAAACTAATTTAATCAATAAAAAATATTGAATAAAAATGAACAAAGAAAATATAAAATATGAGACCATACCACCAGTTGGGTGTGGAAATTTGAGCTCTTCTCTTATAAGTGTTTGTGTGAATATCGAGTGTCATGAGCACTACCCTCCCATCTAGGCCATACAAATGTAAAACACATGTTAAAATCACATGTTGTCATTATGTTTTGTGTAGGAATGCCTTTTCTCCCAATGTATGGAACTTCTTGCCCTTTTAAAAGTCGAGCTTTTACGTGTGTACCATTAATTGCTCCAATACAATTCTAATAAAATATGGAAAAGAAAACTTTCATACATTTTTAATTAGTATACACTTTATTAAGAGAAAAAGAAACATGTATACCTCAAAAAATGGAAGACTATTGTGCTCCATTATATAATTGCTATCCGGTCTAATAATGTTTGTAGAAAGCTGTAAGATTGCATTTAACACCATATGAAAATGCCTACTGATAGTATCCCCCGAATGTTGAAAAGTCTCTTGTATCAATCTATTTCCAGCCCCATGTGCTAAAGTCATCACGAACATGCCTACTTGTTCTTCCACAACGATGTCATATGTGGGTTTCAATCCATAATGATTTCTAAGATCACCACACAATTCTTCATTGTTATCAAAAAAACTAGCATTAAAAAAATGGAATAGTTGTTCATCCACTTGTGCTAGAATATGATCCATTTTAATAGCATTAACAACTAAACAAGTCAAAACTTCATCCAACTATTAAACCTCCTTCGCAAGTGCAGACATCAGATCAGATTTCAAAACTGCAATCCATAAAAAAAGCGATTTTGAGTACATGCAAATATTACTGGTTAACATACAACTATTGCAAATAGTACAGTAAAAAGTGATATTTTACTAGTTAACATAACTGCTACAAGTAACAAGGCTACACCAAGCAAATGAAACTTTACAACTCCCATCAACAGAGTAATATAGTTTCATATATAAAAACCAATATAAGAGAAAGACAAAATCATATGCTAGATGAATGAACTTTAAAATTCATATATGAAACATGGGAATGTGTGCATGCCATATGTAACTGAAAAGCAATGCTAGACTGTTAGCAGGGGAAAAAGGAACACTCTAAAAGAAAAACTTAGACAAGTGTATTTATAAGACCGCAACACTACAAAAATCAATCCTCTAGAACCATCATACTGGAAACTTAGATCAAGTATTCAATCCAAATTTACATGATTGCATAGGATCCCCTTCTTCAAGGATTACTGCTGCCACAAGTAGGTTCCTTTCCTAGTCTACTACTAGTATTAAAAAATAATGGCACTAACTTAAAAACTAAAAATTCCGGAATAACGCATTTAACTTGATCCTTATACTGTAGGCATTTAGTTTTAAGTTTGAACACTAAACTAATCCAACAAGTATTTAAGCAACAATTTTTCAAAGGCAGTTTACATTAACAGGTTGCCAGTAGAATAAAACAAAATAAGCAAAACCCCCAAATTAGCCATATATATGTATACATACAACAAAAATATGCACATACTATATCATTGATCTTGTTGGCAGCAGGCTTGTAGGGACATGCCAGTGGCGCCCTTTCTGGCTTTCGATAATTCCACCCAAACAACTTATATACTTTCCCCTAGAGATTTTTCAGACAAATAAAATAACTGAAGATAAATCATACGAATTTAAAAGGGAAAAAAATAGAGATTCAGAATTCAATTTTACCACGATGAAATCAAAAAGAAGTGGTAATATGTTGATGATTGGGACCAGGAAAAGAGGCAACAACGGCAGAACGAAGGAGGGAGAAGACAAGAACTTGACGGATCGAGCGCAGACTCTTCAATTAGCCGTTTGTGAAAAATGTTTACGTTAGAAGAGGGAAGAGGTCAGGCTTGCTATGTTAAAAGGGGAAAAGATGTAATTTACCAAGATAGAGGATGTGACATCCTAAATTCAGGTACTTCAATTTTTACGGAATTTAGTGTTTACTATACAAATATCATATATCTATCTATCCATAATCAATGCAAATCATGAAATAGATAAAAAACTCCATCATCTCCCCTTATGGGGTTGCAACATCTGAAATAAAATACATAAATAATTTCAGGTTATATTTAACCTTAAATCTCAAATGCAAAAGCGTAAACAAATACAAAGTCTTAAATAACATAAATCTTAAACACAACATTAAATAAATAACAAGTCTTCAATCACTTGTTAATCTTTCTCTCGCCTTTGCTAGTGGAAGGCTCGTCAGATCATTTGTTCTTAACTGTAATGTTATTATTATGTAAGAGTGAGCACGATTGCCCACAAGTATAACAATATAATAATATAATAACATGCGAGTGAATCAAAGACTTCTGAATAAAGAAAACTCAGCTTTTGAGTCAAAAATGAACAACAAGAATCAAAAGAACTTCTGAGGGTCATAAGACTTTGAAGTATGTCCTAGGTTGTCAAGTATTTATACTTTAAACCTTTAACAGTCATAAGACTATGAACTCTACTTCTCATACTTAGGGGGATCAGCCTTTAGTACCATACTGTGCACAATATCTCAACGCTAAAGCGTAAATAATCCCCTTTACAGGGTTGTTCATCTCAGTTTGGCATCAGAGTCCGCACCAAAGGAAGTTTAGTTTGGATAAGCTCGCTAATAGTTCTAGAATTTTAGAACGGCCATCAACTATGGACTAGTCAAATTAATAAAGGTTCGCTAGCCTTACAAGGTTTAACAATAAACGATATTCAAATTGAATAATATTTCTGAAGAGTATACAATCGAATAAGTATTGTATAACTGAAGTAATACTTAAAGAACTTATAATATCTCGTATGAATCTTGACTTGAATAAAAAAGAGTAAGAACTTGCATCGTAATAATAGTTTGAGAATAGAAACTTGCTCAATATAAAGGTAAGGTTTAGAACTTGCGTAATCGTAAACGAGTTAGGGTAAGAAAACTTGCTTAACGATAATAAGTTAGGGATAGAATACTTGCCTCGTGCGCAAGCTACAAATATAGTTACAATTCAATTCCTCAACGTCCTACACATTACATTATGCATACGATGTCGATTAGTTTCATAACTTCTATATTCAACTGTTGAAATTTTCATTTAAGTTCAACTTACAACTTGGTTCCTAGTGTTAACTTATTAACTAACCACAAAACATGAGTATGAATTCATAATATGCGTATCACATAGGTATAATCTTTCAAACAATCATAATCAAGTTTTACAATCACAATAATCAAGTTCGCATTTAGTTTATTAACCTGAACATTCACATTATCTTATACATGTCAACAACTTAGTTTATTAACATGAATTTCAAATCATATAATATGTTAATAACATGTTATACTATCATTTCATACACATAACATGTCACTAGGTTCATTACATTCATTTAGCATATCATGCTAGGGCTTAAAACACTCAAACTACATTTAGACAGCGTGCAAGCCCAGCCCGCTGGGGCGGGTGGATCCGACCTGCTCAGTCTCAGTTCGCGATTTTGACAGTTCTTAGCCCAATTAAATGCAAATTAAACTAACACAGTGATTTTCATGAAGTACAAACTTCATAGAAACATCATATAATGATTCTAACATGTTTTAACACTTTATATCATGTAATTACTCAAATCAAATCAAATCACATAATTTTCACTGTTCTTGGTATTTTGAAAGTTTTGAAGAAAAACATGAAATTCAACGTTACGGATTCGTTATAACTCCGAATCCGTCCGTTCAAAGTTTGTTTTCTTTGTTTTAACATTTATAATCATATTCTATTGTCAAATTTAAATTAGACAAACAATTCATGGCATACAATTTGTTCATAAGGGATATACAACTTTCATACTCTGTAACTTCACAAAATCCAAGTAAAACATAATTACATGGTGTTGGTCACTATAATTCATGTATACATGATATAAAATATATTATTAACATATACTGACACGTATATGATCATAGCTTAAGTTAATTATCAAAATAGTTCTTAACAGAGAATTTTAAGAACACGTTAATGGAAAACTTGAAAACTAAAGAGGATAGATTACCATTGCTAGTTTGTGAAGATGATATAAGGATGATTATAAAGACTTCTTCAATCTCTTCTCCCTCAATCTTTTCTCTCAAATTTTCTCTCTGAAATCTCTAAGTATATTTCCTCTGATATGAGTATAAAGTTTGATATGATATATATGTATATAACACTACATATATATTAACTGGCGAGTTATGGATCGTCAGTTAATCCCATAATAGGTTAACTGACCCCAACCCCCCACTAAGGCCTTGTTTGGCTAATTCTTTTATTCATCCTTTCCACTTAATTTAATTAATTGCTTATCATATAGTTTAATAATGTCACACCTTTATTAATCAAATAATCTTATTTAAATCAATTAAGAATAATTCCACATTAAATCACATAGTCACATAATTAAAATTCTTATTTATTAATTATGTCAACTCATTAAATCTCTAATTAATTATTAAATTAATTAGAATAACATTATGCTTATTAAATAATTCATTGAATCAAATAAGCTCAATTAAATACATACTTGACTTATAAAAATTCTTCACATTAATTTAACTAATGTAACACATATAATTAAATTATTCTACCACAATTTCATCACATAATTATTTAATTCAATAATTAAATCATCAAAAAATATTTATTTAATTCAATAAATATTAAAAATAATTATAAAATTCTCGTTCGTCACAGAGGATGGGCAAAATAGTCATTACATTTGGTCAAAATAACTTATTAAGAATGACTTATAAGTCATTTTATTTTAAGTTACAAATTGTTACTTATTTTTTTGACTTATAAGTCAAAAAGTAAGTCATTCCCGAACACTCAAATAGTAGAAAGCTACTTATAAGTTGGTTTGCCCAACGTAGAAGTAGCTCCCGAATAACCCCTTCATTAAAATTCATACCACCTCTTATAATTGTTTTGCATATAATTTCATGTGGATCGTTAAAATGATTAAAAAGCAGCAAAAAGGACCTTTACCGACTGTGATTGTCGTGTTGTCGTGTTGTCAACTAAATTTTAAAAAATGGAATTAGCTGACTAAACTTCTTAAAAGTTTTTAATTGGGTCATTCCGTCTAATTTCTCTAACAAACGTCAAATAATCTGGTCAATTTTCCTATGTGACTTTAAAAAAAAGAACAATACACGTAATGGTTGATGTGTCTAATAAGGCCAATCAATTGGATCAGACGTGGAATGGGTAGAAGGAAGAATATAAAGCGAGAAGGAAGCATTTGAAAGCGAAGAAAGCAAGTTCTACGAAGAAAGCAACGAAGAAGCAAATAAATGTTGGGCGAAATTGAGTGAGAAATCTTCGATTGAAGGAGAGAATCCATGTAAGTTTGAAATTGTTTATTATACCAGTGATTCAAGTGAAGAACTGGAGAACTTTAGAAATAGGGTTTAAATTTCTCAACAAAATTGCAGACAACAAGTTTGCGAAAATTAGGGTTTTTATTTGATAACTGCTATCGAGGTAAGTGGGAAGTTTTCGTGCATCTGATATGGCTTCATCACGATCTAGATCGTTGCCAACCACTGTTGCAGACTTACGCATGTGTTTTTGTGATGTTCCAGCTCGAATCTGTGTTTCAAAGAAGGATAGGTCAAGAGGAATAAGATTTTATGGCTGCCGCAACTATGGGGTTAGTTTCCTTTGTCCAATTTGTAAACTTTGTTCATACCTCTCTCTATTAAATTATGTTTGCTATGTTGCTATGTTGCTATGTTGCTATGTGGCTATGTTTTCACTTTGTGATACCAAATTTGATAAGAAGTTGGGAGATATTGTGGATATTTTGAATGGATTGAAGTGTCTTCGAATAAAACTGAAGCAACGAGTGCGAAGAGCAAGCCAGTTGAAGACGTGAGCTTAGTGATGTATAAAAATGCAAAACAGAATGGGAAGTCTAAAATTTTGAGAAGGGTGGGAGCTGTCGTTAACACTCCAAAATTAACCTCACTTTTACTTCACAAACTCAAACAATTAGCACAGTAGTAAGCAATGATCGATCCTATAGAGAGTAAGTTTGTTTTAGATTTATTCAACTATTTTAACAGAAAATAAAGATTGGGGGATTTTTAAAATTATTTTAAACTAAGAAAAACAGAATTAAATAATAAGATTAACCAAAGATGTAAAAACTTCAGTTCTGCAGTTCAGACCAAGTTACATCAATCAATTAATCAAGTTATTATTTACCCTTCAATGAGATTAATAACCCTAGATAACCGCAACCGCTAATTATCCGCAATTCTCCTTTTGTTGTAAATTTAAAGTGACAATCGTCCCAATAAACCCTAAGTATCATACAACCTAGAACTATCAGTCTAGATTTAATATAACAGTAGCATGAAGAATGAGAATCAGGTTATTCCAAGCAATAATTACACAATCAGGAATTATTTAACTTACCTTCTAATAATCTTAGCAATACTCAAAAGCTTATCCACAATTATGCATTACTAATTGCTACTTATGATCAAATATAATATCGTTTGCTTAATACTATATTTTAATCTAGCAGATGATATTTATCAGACTAATCTAACTGGCCAATTCAAATCAATCAGATAGAATAACATGCAATCAAGTAACACATATTATCAGAATAAATCTCAAGCAAGAAGGAATAAATAATAATAATAATACTTAATTAATTAATTACTTGTAAACAAGGTTCCACCTCCCTTTAGAACTGAATAGAGAAAACTAGCCTGACATGCTTCCTTGTCTGCCCTCCAATGAGGTATGATAGCTGGTAGTTGATGAATAAATAGTAGAATGAATAATACCCTGACTATTACATCTATTTATAGTGCTAGACAAAGTCCTAAATCCTATAAGAACTGAAAATCCAAATCCTAAAAAAAATTACAAATCATAATTAGTTTCCATAAAGAAATAGAATCTAATAAGGAAATAAAATCTCAGTCCAAAGCAATCCTAATTCTAATAGCAATATCAATCTAAATCCATGTAGAAAGATGCCAAAATCTTCTTTTAGAAACTTTCCAAAAATTTAAGATTTCCAAAATTTCTTTTTCTCTTCATTTCAGCTCAAAATTAACTTATTTCCATCCTTTTAGCTTTAATTCACCTGAAAACAATAAACAACTTATTAAGTTCATATACACATGAAACATGCAATAAAACCAAACGTAAAGGAATAAAAAATTATGAATATTGTGTACTTATCAAATTCTCCCACACTTAGTCTTTTACACGTCCTCGTGTAAACTAAAAGTTTGATTTTCGGAACAATTCTATTCAACCATCATGTCAAAAGATTTCAAGATCAAATCATGATTATCAACTCTAAACCCACAAGAACAAAGTCAATGCTTCATCAATCAACTCAAAATAACAACCATGCCTTTTCACCATTGAATTTCATTAAGTCAAATTATATCTATATAAGCAACTTTTCTATGATTCACACACTTACTCAACTTAGATACCATGTGGCAAAAACCGTGCACACCACTCAAAACTCAAAACATACTTTTCCTGCTTTATTTTTACAAGAACCTTTTCATTTTTCTCTTTGTTTCTGGGGAATGCATTTTATGCTCTGTTTCACCTTCCTCAATCTTTCTTTTGTAAGTGAGTGTATTTTATTCTTCATCTCACTTATTAGCACGTGTTTATGGGAGAATGCGTTTTACGCTTCATCTCATCCCACCACATGGTTTCTCTTTTGCTTCTTTTTCTTTTTTTCAACAATTTCTTTGATTTTCAACTCTTGTTTTCATTTTTTTCACATGGTCCTGCAAATAGCATAAGCAATTCGATGGTACTAAAGCATAAGATTAGTGCACATAGACAATTCCACATATAACTTAGCCAAATAAGTATATATCAAATGTTCAAGTTCTTTATGCAAATACGAATTTAATTTAAATCAATTACTATGGATCATGGCTTAGTTTTTCTCAATCATTAACTAATTAAGCATCAAACATATTTTTAAATTTAGCATTGATTTTTAATTTTTGACTTTAACCTTCGAACACAAGCAAATACAATTATGGAACCCAAAATTTTCAAAAGGCATCAGATTTTCAAATTTCTTATCAAAATCGGATCAATATCCCTAAATAAAATTAAAAGCTAAATCTTTCCCCCCACACTCAAACCTTATATTGTCCCCAATGTAAAAAAAATCATACAAAGAAGAAAGAAACTATATGTAACTAAAAATAATTAAAAATTAAAGGGAAAGAAAAATCAAATATGAGATTTTGGGTTGCCTTCCAAGCAGTTGCCCTTGTTTATTGTCATTGGCTTGACATCATCCTTGTCATTCTATGTAATCAGAGTTGTGAACTTTAAGTGGACTGGTAACAGTTTTAATTCATTAGGGACATCCTTCAAATCTTGATTTTGCTCCATTCCAGCCCTCAAATCCTCTTTGTATATTTGCTTAAGAGATTCCTACACTATAGAGTCAACAACGTGAGTAGAAAAAATAGAATTAATATTACCAAGATACCTTTTAACTTCATATATGCTGAACTGGACATGTGCCTCATCCAATTCCATAGTTAAGGTCCCATGGTATGTATCATGTAGTGTTTTTGTTATTTGCACCGATGTATTATCTATATCCTCCTTGTAAAGATCTGTAGAACTTATCAAATTGTTCTCCTTTTCCTCTTGTTCATCATTTTCAGACTTTGAATACCTGATTTCTTCTTCAAATTCAGTAGTAGCCTCAAGCACTTCCAACTGGTTTTCACTAGTGAACTCCTCATCGTCTTTAAGTTCTTGTTCCCTATTCGCCATTTCTTCTAGAAAGTTTTCATACGACTCTGTATATAACTCTGAATTTTTTCCAACTTTCCAATTCCTTCTTAGAACTTGGGGAAAAGGTAGTATCGGTTTATAAGCTGAAAGAGGGGGAAATTTATGCTTGAGTACAACACTGCTGCTTGTTTCATTATTGTTTGACTTATTTTATTCTGAAAGCATTGACTTTCCTTGCTGCCAATCCTTTACACCACATCTCAATGTTATTACACTTACATTCTCAACAGTTTGAGAAAGTGACCTCCCTGAGCCTTGTGATTCCAACCTCCCTACTGTGGTTGCTAGCTGACCAACTTGGTCCCTTAGATCTTGAACAGACGTTCTTGTCTCCTGCCGGAACTGCTGTGTTTGATTCATGAACTGTTATGTTTGGCTCATGAATGCCTTGAACATATTTTCTATAGATGTCCCAGAATTGATAGGTACTTCTTGGTTTTCTATGTGGTACTGAGGTTGAGCTTGCTGAAAACCTTGTGTATTCCTTGCAGCCATTTGTCGAACTATAACAGTTAATTCAGAAACCCGTTGTTCAAGATTACAAGTGCTCACCTCCTTTACCCTTTGTGATGTATGAGTTATCCTAGTACCATACTGTTGTGAGTTCGCTGCCATGGTTGTAATTAAGTTCTTTGCAGCGTTTGGAGTTTTGTCTACCAGTGCTCCTCCACTTGCTGCATCAATCATGCTTCTATCCATCGATAGCAACCCCTCATAGAAGTACTGAATTAAGTGATGATCATCAATCCCATGACGTGGATAGCTAGAACACAACTTCTTAAATCTTTCCCAATACTCGTAGAGATTTTCCCCACTGAACTGCCTGATTCCACATATCTCCTTTCATATATTGGCAACTCTTGAAGCAGGAAAGTACTTCTCCGAGAATAGTTTTTCATATCAGTCCATGATCGTATTGATCCTGAAGGAAGATAGTATAACCAGTCTTTAGCCAAATCTGCTAGTGAGAATGGAAAAATTCTAAGCTTGATCTGCTCATCTGTCACTTTTGTGATTTCATCGTGGAACACCCCACATGGAACTCCTTTAGATGCTTGTATGGATCTTCACCTGTAAGACCACGAAAAGTAGGCAAAAGATGAATTAGTCCTGAGTTAAGTTCAAAAGTAACATCTAAAGTAGGATATTCAATACACAATGATGATTGATCAAGATCAAGAGTAACCAGTTCTTTTAAAGTCCTGTTGTTGTTTGGCACCACCATCTTTCCCTCTTCAAGTGCTATACCGAGACCATGTGATGGAATAAGAGTTTCTTCTGTATCTGTAGTTTTCTCTTGATCAAAATTTAAGTTAATAGAGTGAGAGGATTGAGTCCTGAAATAAAAATAAAAAGAACAATAAAAAGAAAACAATAAAAATAAATGAAAATAAAGAATAAACAAAAACAAATAACACTCCCTGGCAACGGCGCCAAAATTTGGGAGCTGTCATTAACACTCCAAAATTAACCTCACTTTTACTTCTCAAACTCAAACAATTAGCACAATAGTAAGCAATGATCGATCCCACAGAGAGTAAGTTTGTTTTAGATTTATTCTACTATTTTAACAGAAAATAAAGATTGGGAGATTTTTAAAATTATTTTAAACTAAGAAAAACAGAATTAAATAATAAGATTAACCAAAGATGTAAAAACTTCAGTTTTGCAGTTCAGTTTCACCAAGTTACATCAATCAATTAATCAAGTTATTATTTACCCTTCAATGAGATTAATAACCCTAGATAATCGTAATCGCTAATTATCCGCAATTCTCCTTTTGTTGTAAATTTAAAGTGACAATCGTCCCAATAAACCCTAAGTAGCATACAACCTAGAACTATCAGTCTAGATTTAATATAACAGTAGCATGAAGAATGAGAATCAGGTTATTCCAAGCAATAATTACACAATCAGGAATTATTTAACTTACCTTCTAATAATCTTAGCAATACTCAAAAGCTTATCCACAATTATGCATTACTAATTGCTACTTATAATCAAATATAATATCGTTTGCTTAATATTATATTTTAATCTAGCAGATGATATTTATCATATTAATCTAACTGGCCAATTCAAATCAATCAGATAGAATAGCATGCAATCAAGTAACACAGATTATCAGAATAAATCTCAAGCAAGAAGGAATAAATAATAATAATACTTAATTAATTAATTACTTGTAAACAAGATTCCACATCCCTTCAGAACTGGATATAGAAAACTAGCCTGACATGCTTCCTTGTCTGCACTCCAATGAGGTATGATAGCTGGTAGTTGATGAATAAATGGTAGAATGAATAATACCCTAACTATTATATCTATTTATAATGTTAGACAAAGTCCTAAATCCTATAAGAACTAGAAATCCAAATCCTAAAAGGAATTATAAATCATAATTAGTTTCCATAAAGAAATAAAATTTAATAAGAAAATAAAATCTCAGTCCAAAGCAATCCTAAATCTAATAGCAATATCAATCCGAATCTATGTAGAAAGATGCCAAAATATGCTTTTAGAAACTTTCCAAAAATCTAATATTTCTAAATTTTCTTTTTCTCTTCATTTCAGCTCCAAATCAACTTGTTTCCATCCTTTTAGCTTTAATTCACCTGAAAACAATAAACAACTTATTAAGCTTATAGACACATGAAACATGCAATAAAACCAAACGTAAAGAAATAAAAAATCATGAATATTGTGTACTTATGAAAGGGAAGCACTAAAAAAGGAAATGGAAGTTGATATACTTAAAAAAGGAAACTCAAAACTTATTATGTGTTGTGTTTGTCATGGATTGTCATTTCAATTGTAATATTTACATGAATTTGCATGATGTAATGGTAACTAATTGATTGTAATGGATGTGTTGTGTATTGTCATCAATTATGTTTTTTCATTATCATAGATTGCAATAGTTGATGGTGATAGGAAGGATGAAATGCAGAATATGGTTAGGTTTTGAAAATGTTTGTCATAGTTAAAATGTGTTTTTTTACTCCATTGGATTCCTATTAAAACTTAAGCAAATGAGAACCATCCAAAACAGATTATTGTGTAACAAAACAGAATAAGACCCTTGCCAAAAATAGAACAAAGAATAATGTGCTATAAGCAGAACCATACATTCCATAAACAAAACCATTCATTCAAGTACCAACTACTTTAAGCATAACTATACATGCCATAAACAGAACCAAAACACAAGTACCAACCAAAACATAATTTTTACCAAAATATACCATTAATAAATTGTCAACAAGTTAAAACAACATAGTACTGATTAAGATTCATACATCGACCTTCAATGAAGATTACCAAAAAATTGTACATAATAGCATTCAAAGCCAACTACTAAACCACTATTTAATTCCATAAGTACCATCAAGTCATAAACTATATTCACTAACTTCATTAAAACTAACTACTAAACTAATGTACATTAGCTGCCACTCTATTCGTTCCAATCCCAATGGACAACAGTTCTTTTACCCTTGACTTTCCACACATTTGTCTCACTAACTGATGGTCCACCTTCACTTGTTGCCGTTTTAGGAGTTTCACTTGCACCTACATATGGTCCACTTGCAACATGAGATGGTCCACCTACACTTGCTACCATTCTTGGAATTTTCCTTACCTACATGAACAATTGCATTTAGTCTTAGGCATTGAACAATTATTGAAACACTTTTAAGTGTGTGGAATATAAATATATGCTTCCATTACCAGATTTGTTTCCATGATCCCTTACTTTTCTTTTCACCTGCATAATAGAACCACATTTAAAATAATATACAATCACATAATTGAAACAATTATAGGGATTGGTTTTAAAATAGTTTACACTTAGCTTAGCAGGCCTTGGTTGTGGAGCAGATTATTGTGGGGTAGGTTGTGTTGTCACTTGTTCTTTAGTAGGTTGTGGTTTTGTACTTGTTTGTTCAACTGGTGTCTTCTTACAACCTAACTTGTTATGTCCATACTCCTTGCACCTAGAGCACATAACATGTGTCCCTTTCCTAGATGACTTAGTATTACTCTTAGGCTCTTCATTAGGACCCTTCCTCCTATTTTTCTTAGGTCTGCCTGCTATTCTCTTGGTTGGTGGAGACAACAATATTGTCAGGGCTAATGACAAAACTGTCACCCCAAGTTTGGACAAAAATCAATTTGATACTCAAAATTTGAGAATCTTCAATCAATACCTCTAAGTATTTTAAAACAACAAATATGTTCTCTTTTGGTCAGACCGACCAATTTTTTGCCAGAGATTGCCACGTGTCAATTTTTTGTATGTATTATAAGTTTTAAATGTATGCATACATGTATTATGATTTTATACAAGTATATACACTCTAAAAAATTATTACAATTTAAATAAAATATTAAAAGACCTAATTAATTAAACAAATGGAGAAGAGAGGGGAGAGAAAAAGAGGAGCGGACGGAAGAGAGAGAAAGAGAGAAGGCTAAGGAAGAGGAGAGAGAAAGAGAGAGAGAAAGAGGATAGAGGAGAGAGAAAATGAGAAAGAGAGAGAAAGAAAAGAAGAGAAGGAAGAGAGAGAAGTTTGATAAAGAAAAAGAAAAAAATGATAAAAAATATAAAAAATCTATTTGATTTTTTGACTTTGTTGAATTGCTTTTTTTTATAAGTAAGTTATGATCTTGTTTTAACTTTTATCTTCTTACCATTGATGTTTTATTTATTTTTATTTTAGTTTCTTCTTTAAAGAGACTTTATGATTTTAATATTTATTTTTTTATAATTTATTTTGTATTTATAGAGTTTATGAAATATTTTATTTGTAGATTGAGGTAATGTGTCACTCAAAAGGGAAATTATATTTATATTTAATTTATTATTTATTGTCATTGATTTTATAAATAATGTTAAGATTTTAATTTTTAATTTTAAATATTGGAGGAAATGAACAAAGTAAAGAATAAAATTATTTGAGAAAATACTTATTAAATACAAGTTAAATACAGGCTAAATGTATTAAGAAGGTCAAAGTACAAAAAAGGTACTCAAACCATATTTTGACAAAAAATTGGTTGATCCAGCCAAAAGGGAACACATTTGTTATTTTAAAATACATGGAGGTATTGATTAAATATTCCCAAACTTTGAAACCGAAATTCTAAAGTTCGAGGGCTTGGTTAAGTGGGGGAAAGGTGTTAGACACCCCCCGACTCCCGTGAAACCCGTTACCGCATCTTTTTAATACTTCCCTTTTAAATTGCAATGTGTGTGTATGCTGGAAGAAGTTGGGCCTACGTTTGTTTGTTTTGAAAGTATTGTCGTGCTTCGTTGAACCTATATACGAAGGGTTTGATTTGATTTGCAAAAAGTCCTCTTTAGACAAGATATGAAAATGATATTTTAAAAATATTAATTTTCAAACCCTTGCGCTCACGTAGGAATTGAAGCATGTTGATACTTCTATTTTAGCCTTCAGCTCGATTTGGATTGTGATTGTCGGGCTGTAAAGCATTCTCGACCATAAAATATAGACAAGTGCCGGTCTTCTCATGGGCATTACAGTCATCAGAGTGACTCTAGCACGACAAACTATTATTTCATTATGTTTGAGACCTTAAACCCGGATAACCGTTTTAAGGTTTTTTGGATGTACATTTTTTACAGAAAAATCGGCAAGGTACATTTGTAATTTGGAGTTTGTTCATCGTGGGAATCAGATTCTGATCAGTTTAATCATGAATTCCACGATTCATAGGCTCACAGAGAGAAGCCAAGAGAACCTGCACAGCACAGATATTCACAAGGAATGTATATTTACATCAAAACGTCGCAAAATCAAGGATTCATCAGTCAAATCATTGCATGCGCGTAGCCAAAGCTTCCCGTTCCCACTAGATAGGGATCTAAGGGCCGCGGGGTCGCTTTAATATTTAACAAAACTAAAAAGAAAGCTAGATTTAGGTAAATCTTAGCTATTCTAGCTTCCCGGTTCCGGTTGGACCTATTTTGAATCGTTTAAAATGTAGAAATGGCTAGATTTAGATAAATCTATGCCAAATATACATTAAATCAAATGCATATCAAATAAGCAGTTAAAACAGATATTTAATCACAATGAATAAAAAAAATATATAATTATATATATATAAAAGCTATAAAGGCGACAAATTTTTCAATCCCAGGCCCGGAGAGAAAAATGTAAATATATATATATAAAACTGTAAAGGGCGACAGATTTCTAATCTCAGGCCCGGACAGAAAATGTAAATATATATATATATATATATATTTATAAAAACTATAAAAAGAGCCACGGAGTAATCCAGGCTTGACTGAATGTAAATATATATATATATATATATATATATATATATATATATATATATTATAAAAGCGGTAAAAAGGCAACGAATTTTCAATCCAGGCCAAAATGAAATATAAATGTTAATATATACAGTTAGTATATATATATATATATATTAAAGCAATAAAGGCCACGAATTAGCAATCCAGGCCAAACGAAATCAGAAAAATTTATATATATATAATTATATATATAAAAGCAATAACTGCCACAGATTTGCAATCCGGGCTTGACAGAATTAAAAATTAGTATATATATAGTCAGTTATATATATAATAAAGCTAAAAAGACCACGACTCAGTGATCCAAGCCAAACAAATTAGTACATATATATATATATATATATATATATATAAAAGCGAGTAAAAGTCACGGATCGACGATCCAGGCTGTGCAAATGCAAAATAAACATATATATGTTCTAAAATATACTAAAAAGTAAGCAAAAACGGTCACGGAACTGAGTTCCGGGCAAAACCAAGAGATGAAACTTTACGTGCAAGTGCAAATATACATAATGAAGTAGGAAATGAGTTTTGATCGTAAAAAAACTTACAATGGGCTGCTACACGAGCTTTTTGCCACTTAGTAGGCTTCAAATGGACGTTTCCACATGTTAATTTTTGATTTGTCGTAGAATATACGTATACAAACTTGTTAGAAGAAAAAAAAACAAAGTTTGGAGTACTAGAAGTAGGGCTAAGAGGCGAAATGGGCGGTGTTTCAGAGCGTTTTCTATTTTTTTTTCTTTTTTTTAGGCAAGGGGGGTCTTATATTTAAAGACCCGATGGTAGCGGGTCTACCCGGGGTTTCCGCACCTCTACTTGCGGCTCCCCAGGTGGGGTCCCTCTCCCGTGAGTCCCGTCGTCTCGAAGTACATGCACTCCGAGCAACGCGATGTCAGGTTCGAACCTTCCTAACTTTTGATCAGAGCGTCTGTTTGAGGTGTGCTATACCTTTCCGAAAAGCTCTTTTCGAGAGTGTCACAATGACATGGGACTTAACCTTTTCCGAGTCCAAGAAGATGGGTTTATAACCGGATCTTCATTTTTTTACAGTTTGTCCGTTGAGCTGTATTGTGTTATTTTCACTTGGAATCAATATTATGGCTCTTTCTGAACTTCATTGCATCAATTCGGCTTGATTTTGACTGGGTTGGCTTTAAGTTAGTAAAATGACCTTTTTGCCCCTCTAGAGGTTGTCTCCTGTGTTGGCACAGTTTTCGACAACTTTCTCGGGGTTGTCTTCGAGGTTTTGATCCCAGCCAATTATGTTTGTCCTCAGGGTTGTCTCCGAGGTTGAATTGATCTCCCAGGGTTGTCCCTAGGGGTGATGTGATGCTTCAGGGTTGTTTTCGAAGTTGATTTGGCTTCCCAGGGTTGTCTCTAGGGTGACTGCATCTCCCAGGTTATGACCGGGGTTCGACTTGACATCCCAGTGTTGTCTCCGGGGCTAAATTGGATCTCCCGGTGTTGTTGTTGGGGCTTCTGTACCTCGCGGGTTATGACCGGGGCTTGAGTTGATATCCCGGTGTTGTCGCCGGGGCTCCTGTACCTCTCGGGTTGTGACCGGGGCTTGACTTGATATCCTGGTGTTGTCGCCAGGGCTGAATTTTATTTTGAATATCCAGGGTCGTCTTCGAAAGGTAAAAGACGATTTTTTCCTCCTGCAGGGTTAGTAACAGGAATGCAAAATTTTAAGTGTCTACAGATGCCCCTCTTTATCATGTTTATGCAATGAAATGGAATGAACATGATAAAGTTTGCTAGACACTGGAAATGTAACATATGCAAATGTAGTACAGTATGTGGAAGGATATGTTATGAATGTTCAATACCTTCGAGGTGGTAGGGCTATCACTGACTGTTTACATTATTTTTTGTTGGGGATAACGTTATCCATTATAACCCTTGGTGCCACATTGGTTTGAGGCTAATGGTTTATCACGTTCGTTGATACTCTCTGTGGGGAAGATTTTTTCTTGGCTTATGCCGTTGGACATTTTTGCACTCGACTTTGGGGTCGTCATCAACACTCTTCCCCTTCAGATAAGCTTTCTGACTTTCTTCTCCGCTGGGGATATTCTTTTTGTGATGAGTTACCCCATTAGAGATTCTCGATGCCTATCCTGATGATAGCTCCCATCGATTTACATCATCGGACCTTTCCCGTCGCTACGTTGGAGTTGTCACCAACGGTTGATAGTGTTAGACCCTCTGACCTTCGCTGAAGTAGCCTTCAATGGCTGATATCATCGGATTGTTCCCGATGCTTCGCTGGAGTTGTCACCAACAGCTTGAATTATCATTCAGTTGATGCTTACGTTCTTGTGGATGCCTATCTGACTGATAGTTTACAATGGTCTATTGACCTTGACTCGATTCTGACTTGAACGGTAGTTTGCAGGGTTTAACCATTACCAAACCTTCTCGGTGCCTACTCGAACGATAGTTTGCAATGGTCAGTTGAATCACCGATCCTTCTCAATGCTCCCTCTATGGATTTGTATAACAGATTCCATCATTTGTCCTCTGTGGGGATAAACGTATACACTGTTTCCATCACCAGCTCATTCCCGATGCTTCGCTAGAGTTGTCGCCATCGGCTGATAGTGTTAGACCCTTTGACCTTTGTCGAAGTATCCTTTAATGGCTAATATCACCGGATCGTTCCCGATGCTTCGCTGGAGTTGTCTCCAACGGTTGATAGTGTCAGACCTCCTCACCTTCGTTGAAGTAGCCTTCAACGGCTGATATCACCAGATCGTTCCCGATGCTTCGCTGAGTTATTGCCAATGGCTGATAGTGTCAGACCTAATCGATCTTGATGTGGGGGGGGGGGTACTTTTTTTGATAAATCACACCCTCGAATCAATCTAGGTTCCTTGACAAATTCAAAACCTACCGGTCATATCGTCAGACCTTCCCGATGCTCTGACTTTCAGCAGTTTTTCGTAGTTTTTAGCAGTTTTCATCATTGGCTCCTGAATATCACTTCAGGGTCTTAACCAATGCCTTACATGATGTTTCTTCCTTCGTCAGGCACTTACCGCTTACACACGGGATTTCATTCCAATCCGCTTAATCGCTTAACAGATTTTTCCTAGATTTGACTTTTCAGCTTCTGTAAACTACGTTTCCACTCGAACTGGACCGAACCAAAGGAGGAGGGCCCCACCTTAGGGAGCCGCAGGTAGGGGTGCGGCATCCGCAGGTGGGGCTGCTCCCTCCTGTGATTTATAACTTGGCTCCCGTGGCTTTTCAAATTCATTTTTAAACTTGAATTCTAAAGGAAATTCGATTTTCTTCTTCAGATATATGGAGTTCGGGCAGCTTTTTTTAGATTTTGTCACCGTACAAACGTTCTGCACGTCTCTGGAAATGTTTACATCTTTTGTTTTCCAGTTTTGACCGTTAGAATGTTATAAACCACGTAGTATGCTTTTAAACACAATATAGCGAATATGTGTGCTTATATGACTTGATAAAAATTTTCAGACTTAGTAAATATGCATATTTTACTGTGCTGAATGTTTTGATGTAATTTTTTTTTTTACTTTTGAGACAGTCAATTGACGCTCTTTTTGATCAGTTTACTCATCCTTTTTGAGGCCAAATGAGCCTGGATTTTCAATTAAAAATGCACATTCCATGGGGATTTTAATTTTGATTTTTTTCATAAATATGAACTGTTCCTATTTTTGGGTAGGTGTGCTACTGAATGGCCACCTAGTCATGCCTATGTGCATGCGGGCAGTCCATTTTACAAAGGAGACTGGCAAAAAAATTTCTAAAACCTGAGTATTTAATAAACATGCAATTTTAACTCTACTGGGGATTTTGGATGACTCATGCATGTTTTAGGACTTAAAATGCATAAATAAATGATTTAATTTAATAAGCCACAGGTTTAAGGCTTACCTCACCCTTTCTGAGGTGATTTGGAGACTTTATCCAGGTTATGGAGCCAGATAGACCCGACAGTGCTAGCAGAGTAACTTTAGGAGTTAGGTGGAAGAGAGTCTCTGATGTTCCTCAGCCACGTCCAGCCCGACCGCCTCGCCGTTTGGCTGAGTCTGTGATTCATCCCATCCGGTCTGAGCCGCCGGTTGATGTAGACGATGAGGAGGTCCCATTTGTTGATCCTGCCCCAGCTCAGGCTTCGCGTGGGGAGCTTCTAGCCATTATGGTGTCTCTTCAGGAGCTTCTAGGAGATTTGAGGCGCTATCCATCGAGATACCTTTATGCCAACGAGGTGACTGAAGTTTTTATTATGGATTTTCTTTCATTCTTTTACCATTTTCAGGGCACAGGTTTGATCTGGAATGGCTATTTGATGCAGGTTCCTGGCTTTACACAGCCTAGGGGGAACTGGTTCAATGTCTATTCCTTGTACCGTACTCTGCATTCAGAGTTTCGGGCCATTGTCGACACCTGGGGGTTTTAGGCTTTCTTTTCTATCCCTCCCCGCCGTTGCCCTTGAGGTTATCTGAGGGATTTATCTGAGTGCTGGTTCCATCAGACCCAGTCTCTTCATTTGTTGGATTGCGAGGCAATGATGATGCCTATAGACTGGAGGTTCATCACCGGGATAGAGTTTGCAGGTGAGCCAGTGCCGGTTGTGGCTGACATTTCACCCACTGCTGTTCGGTCCCTCTTGGGAGTTCCTGTGACGGCCATCAAGGGTCGGACAACCCGTTCTGGTCCCTTGAGCGTAGATGCCCAGAGTGGGGCTTTGACTGAGCCTCTTCTTGATGATCAGACGATTAGAGATCGCATCTTGCGGCGATTATATTTAGTGATCATCAGGGGTTGTTTTCTTGCAGACAACTCCTCGACGGTATCCTTTGCCCTGGTTAGCGCTACTCGCTACGTGGAGCGCCTCAATGATTTTGATTAGGGTACCTACACCTTTGCCTATTTTCTCTGAAGGATGCGCATGCGCTTAGAGGGCATGGCGGAGGCTTGGCTAGGTTTTTACCCATTCCTGTTGGTGAGTACATTTCTCTTGCACCTTTTTGATTTCCTCATTTGTGTTTATCAGTCTTTCTCACTGAGGACTTTTGATATTTGCATGGCCAATTTTGGGCATATGAGAGGCTCCCTTGCTTACGTCCAGCCACTACTTTAGGCTTGGAGACTTATCCTAGGGGACGACGCTGGCATCACTCCACGTTGACGGAGGTCCATATAGCTGAGGGATTCACCCACTCTCGCCTACAGCTAGAGCTATTGACGGCCGAGTTGATCTCGTGGACGTACACCTCAGACTTTTTGACAGTCGGGTTTGAGAACGGCTTTCCCACTGGCCGGGAGTTTGCATTGTCCACTCGCCGAGTTCCATTTTTAACAAAGGGAGGTTGGGAGCTCTATTTAGGAGAGCGTGCTATTCAGAGCACCACAGGAGATATCCACATTCCATTTGTTCCTCCTGCTTGGCACATTGGCGACTAGCTCAGCCACTCACAGATATTCCACTGATGGGCATAGATGGCTTCACCCTGTCAAAGGGTCCTTACATCCAGGAGGCATTTCACAGCTAGTGGAGTCCTCGTACCATTGGGGCTCAGACTTGTGCTACCCAGTTTATGGAAGACATGGTGCCAGGGTCTGTGATGATGACAGACTTGATAGCTTGCCTCCGAGAGCCTACTCATCTAGACCAGATTGCAGAACTGACCCAACAGTTGGAGAAGGCTCATTTTTTCATTAGGCACCTTGGCCGCGATCCATCCGAGGCAGATTCTTTTGATCCTTCCAGCTCTGGAGCTGGCCCTTCCACAAGTCCATTTTCTGACAGCTTTACAGGTGCTGATCCTCCCTTGTATGGACCGGACATTCCCACTGGCCGAGATTTTGTGACTTAGGAGGAGCTAGAGCAGGTTAATAGCCTGGACACAGATATTCTAGACCTCTTTGGATAGCTTTTCTCGTTATATCTTTTGACAGGCCTCTATTTAGCTATTGGGCGGCTGTACCCCATTTCTCGATATATCTTTTGATAGGCCTCTGTTAGTAGTTAGGCGGCTATGTCCCATTTCCCTGTACTTTTTATTTTTGCACTTTATGAGCAGACAGAGATGATGGTTGCAGTAGATAGTTTATTCTAGACATGCATGATATTTCCTATCTATTCCATCTTTTTTATCATTATCATCATGCATGTATTATGTCATGGATATGCATTTAGACAAGTTATATAGTTTAGATTTGACCCCTGGATGGTCTTATGATACGGTGATACATATGTCATCGTCCACAGTCAGCCGTATTGAGCATTCACCGCCTGTCCTCGGTGGCATCTTCATTGTGGTCATGGTATGACAGTCTGCCTCTCACAGCCTGAGGGACAGTAGACTATATGCTAGGGCATTCTCTAGCCCTTCTAGCTTTCCAGGTTCCGCATAGATTTGTGGATGCCATCTTATCATGTTGGATACCTGAGCGGCAGGTTTTCTGTTTTGGCCTTCATGAGTTGACTTCTACCTTAGAGAAGTATGAGCGCCTTACAGGTTTGGCACTGGATCTGCCTTGCGCCCGGACAGCCATCAGTGACAGGAGGAGACCATTTATGACTATGTCAGGTCTTAGATGCAGAGTCGTCACTGAGGAGATCATTGCAGGGCATGTGATATCCATAGACTTTCTGATCGATCGCTTCGGCCGGCTAGACAACTACGAACGATATTCTAGAGATTTCATTATTTTTGCAGATGAGTGGCAGTTTTCCCGTGTAGACATTTTGCTGATGTACGTTACGGCTTATGTATACATGCCACTATATTTGGACCACTTGGATATCGACTTGATGGTAGTGGTTCGTGCCTTTAGACAGGGTTGTACTATTTTACCGATGATATTAGCCGAGACCTTGAGGTCGGCTACTTTTTGCAATACCCATTCAGAGGGGTTTTTTTAGAGGTAGCTTTGTTCTGCTGTATGTATGGTTCATGACGCATTTGAGTCCGATCGGCACCTTTAGACACCATGGGTATTCCTTTACCCATGAGATAGCCATGTCCTACTCCTTCCAGCCAGTGGAGTGTCAGATGCAGCATCATGGTCGGCCTTTTTGTCAGAGATCGAGCATCCCTTTTTGATCTTGCCATGCTCAGGGCTTAGCTCCCCTTATAGTTTCATCACTTATGCATTCGGCATGGATTATTTGCACCTAGCGGGTTTGAGAGGGGTGACCACTTACCATCCACTTGCAGTTATGGGCCAGTATGATCAGTTTCAGAGCCTTCACCATTTTTAGGGGGCTATAGATCGACGAATATCAGCTTCATCTTTGTCATTATCTAATTTGATTAGGATTTATGAGTGTTGGACTCACAAGGAGAGGGCTGATTTCTCTACTAGCCATCCTGATTGTTCTCCAGAGTATTCGGCATGGTTGGAGTCCGATATCGCATTTGCTACGGCTATTCAGTCAACTCCGAGTGTTGACTTAGATGAGGAAGAGTCTATGGAGGATTCTGATTCTCCCACAGAGGATGAGTTATTTACCAATTTGACAGCGACTTTAGTTAGTGACCCTCCAAGCATCCCTGCTAGGACAGATCTAGCTGTTGCTGATTTATTAGCTCGGATGGCTTTCGAGAGAGATCAGGCTAGGGCGTTGATGTTGACATCCCTTTCTAGCAGAGACACAACTTTTGCTGATAGAGACTAGGCTCGAGCCACTCTGGATGTAGCACTTGTGGAGAGAGACGAGGCTCGATCTACCCAAGATGCAGCTTTTGAGGGGGTTAAGGAGGCCTTAGTCGCCCAGGATGCCGCTTATGTTGAGAGGGATGAGGCCATAGTTACCCAGGATGTTTATATTGCTGATAGCACTGCCCTCCTGATCATATACCCATGGCGTGGTTGCATATATGAGCACTTTCATAGATGGTCATAGAAGCACTATGCAGATGGCTGTGGATGTTCTTAAAAGTATGGAGACTGAGGGTATTGAGCTTTTAGCTTCTCCTCCATCTTCAGAGAGGGATGCCATGTTGGCACTGCTATCCTGCTTGTCTATGGGTTCATAGACTAGCTTTGTTTTTCCTACACATACTAGATCAGCCATTATTGTCATGTACAGAACACCATGTATATATTAAACAACACTATATATCAGAGAAATATATTTTGATTCACTTCCCTGTTGGATATGTATTGTCATTGTTGAGTGATTACCACTTCTTTTATGACTTGTTGTTGTTGATGTATCATGAGCTTATCCTTGATGGATGGACAGTGAGATGTCGAAGAATATCCCAACAGGGCCTGTTGACCAGGGAGATTTGATAGTATTTGGGTTTATAGGACTTCGGTGTCTTGGGTCTGGTTCTTATTGGTTTTTTGTTCTTTCTTTGAAGGTCATACCGCACCATGAAATGGTTGCCTACGTACTCCAGGGTGGAAGGAGATCAGGTCATTCGTAGTTCAAGCTTTGTGTGAGAGGTTTGAGAAGTGTCTCTTTTGAGTTTGGTTTGATGGGTTTTTTGAATTTTTTGTTTGGTTTGACCGCACCAGGAATGGCTGCCTACGTACTCCTGGGCGGAGGGAGATCAGGTCATTCGTAGTTCGATCTTTCCAGTGAAAATTCAAACTGATTTGATCGATTTGCAGGACCAGGATTATGGTAGGCATATAATTTAGACATAGTACCTTTTCACGGAGTCTGAGTTGATGAGTTGGGGAAATTCGCTCCCGTCCATCTCTTGCAATCGATAGCTCCTCCTGTCAACACTTCTTTGACAATGAAAGAACCTTCCCAATTCGGGGTGAACTTTCCTTTGGCTTCATCCTGATTGGCCAGAACTTTCTTCAATACCAAGTCGTTTTCTTTGAATTATCGGATTCAGACTTTCTTGTTGTATGATCGAGCAATCCTTTGCTGATATAACTTCCCGTAGAAAGTGGATGTAGCCCTCTTTTCATCTATCAGGGACAACTGGTGGTATCGTTCTTGCAACCACTGGTCTTCCTCCATATGAGCGTCTATTAATACTCTCAGGGACTCCATTTCTACTTCTATGGGAAGTAATGCTTCCATGCCATAGACCAATGAGTAGGGTAACGTCGGTATGCTAACAGAGTCAAAGGTAACAGGTCCAACCATTCTTTGTGATTGGCGAACATTTTCTGCATGATCTTCTAGATGTTCTTATTGGCTGCTTCGACAGCACCATTCATCTTGGGTCGGTAGATGACGGAATTGAGATGCTTGATATTAAATTTGTTCATAAATCTTTCTTCATCTGATTGTTTAGGTTTTTGGCGTTGTCTGAGACGATCACCTCCGGCTGTACGTATCAACAAATGACATTGTTTCTGATGAAACCAATGATTACCTCTTTGGTGACTTTGGAAAAGAGGCAGCTTCAACCCACTTGGTGAAATAATCGATAATGGTGAAGATGAATCGATGTCCGTTGCTGGCTTTGGGTTCTATCGGCCCAATCACATCCATTCCCTACATAGAGAAAGACCATAGCGAACTTATATTGTGAAGCTCATTTAGAGGAGCGTGAATGGCATTTCCATGGACTTGGCATTGGTAACATCGCCTGACGTGATCATCACAATCAGCTTTGAGAGAGACCCAGTAATGCCCTATTCTTAATATCTTTTTGGCCAGCAGATGACCGCTCATATGAGGACCACAGACTCCACTGTGGACTTCATCCATCAATCTCTAGACTTGCTCTTTATCGAGGCATCTTAAAAGACCTATTCCAGCATCCCTTTTGTAGAGTGCGTCTCCGCTCAGATAAAACTTTGTAGCCATCTTGTGAATCCGCTTCTTTCCGACTTGGCTTGCCCCAGCGGGTGTAGATCCATCTCAGAGATATTCCTTGATGTCTTGATACCAAAGCTATTTTACAGGAGGTATTTCATTTGATACTTCTCCAATGTAATTCCCATATGTCGGGGCCTTTTGGTTTGCAAATTTGATGTCGGGAATTCCCTTCCTACCAGATATGCGGATCAGGGAAACCAAAGTTGCCAATGCATCCGCAAAGTCGTTCCTACCTCGAGAGATGTGGATGAAGGTTATCTCTTCAAAATCCATGGATATGTTGATGTCCTGTCATTGATAGGGCAGCAAATGCAATTCTTTGGTGTAATACGCCCCGATGGTTTGTCTAATGACCAACTCAGAATCTCCAAAGACTAGTAAAAACTTAATACCCATGGACTGGGCTAGTTTCAACCCCATTATACAGCCTTCATACTCAGCTGTGTTGTTGGTGTTGACAAACTGCAGTTTGGTAGCCATAGGATATTGTTCTTCTGTACCAGATACAAGGACTGCCCCAGCTCCGGCACCTTCCAGGTTCACTGCTCCATCGAAATACATTTTCCAAGGTTGGACGGTATTATCTTGATGAATTTATTGAATTGCCATGATCCCATCATCCGGGAAATAAGTTTCCAAGGGTTCAAAGCCTCCTGACGGTGCTTCGGCTAGTTGATCTGCAATGCCTTGACCCTTGATGGACTTCTAAGTCACGTAGACAATGTCGAACTGTTGAAGTATCAACTGCCATTTAGAAAATTAATAATTCAACATTGGTTTGTTGAACACATACTTCAGTGAATCCATGCGGGATATGAGATAGGTCGTGTACTCATGCAGATAATGTTATAATCTCATGGCAGCCCATGCTAACGCATAGCATG
Source organism: Panax stipuleanatus (assembly GCA_020205555.1). NCBI lineage: Eukaryota > Viridiplantae > Streptophyta > Magnoliopsida > Apiales > Araliaceae > Panax > Panax stipuleanatus. The sequence goes on from CM035121.1 coordinate 70,206,169, forward strand.
TCTTCTCAATCAGTGTGTACTTTTGTTCACCGCTGCTGAATCTTTTGTTTATGTAGTAGATAGCTCTCTCCTTGCTACTATCATCTTTCTGTCCCAGTATACAGCCTATTGCGTTTACATTGACGGAAAAGTACATAAACAGGGGAACTTCATCCCTCAGGGGCAGCAAGACAGGCGCTTCGATCAGCTGCTTTTTGATGGCAAAGAAATCTTTTTGGTAATCCTCATTCCATTTCGTGGAGGAATTCTTCCTTAGTAGCTTAAAGATGGGTTCACACGTTGCGGTAAGTTGAGATATGAACCGGCTTATGAAATTGATCCTCCCCAACAACCTGAGTATCTCCTTCTCTGTTCAGGAGCACCGGCATCTCTGTGATGGCTTTAATCTTGGTGGGATCCAGTTTAATGCCTCTATTGCTCACTAGGAATCCCAATAACTTGCCTGATTTAACACTAAAAGCACATTTGGCTGGATTCAGCTTGAGGTTGTACTTACGCAACCTATTAAACAGCTTTTTGAGATGGTTGATGTGATCGTCCTCCTTTCAGAATTTGACGATGATGTCATCCACATAAACATCTATCTCCTTATGCATCATATCGTGAAATAAGGCCATCATGGCTCGCTGATAAGTGGCACTAGCATTGATAAGGCTGAAAGATAAACGTCTGTAGCAGAAGGTTCCCCAGGGAGTGATGAAGGTTGTCTTCTCCCTGTCCTCTTCAGCGACTATGATTTGATGGTAACCCGCAAAGCAATCCACAAAAGAATACATGTCGTACTGCACCATATTGTCTATCAGGATGTGGATGAATGGAACCGGGAAGTTGTCTTTGAGACAAGCTTTGTTTAAATCCCGGTAATCAACGCATACTTGTACCTTCTCTCAGGGCTTAGGCACAGGGACTATGTTTGACAGCCACTCTGTGTATGTTGATACCATGATGATACCGGCTTTGAATTGCTTTACAACATCTTCTTTGACTTTCAGACTCCATTAGGGTTTCAATCACTGGAGCTTCTGCTTGATTGGCTTGAATCCATCTTTGATGGGGAGTCGATGGATGACAATGTCAGTAAACAAGCCAATCAATCTTCATGTGACCATGAAAACACATCCTGGAACTATGTTAAGATTTCAATCAGGTCAATTCTTTGGTCTGGGGTGAGGTTTAGGCCTATCTGGATTTCTTTGAGGTTTTCTGAGGTTCCGATATTGACAGTGGTGGTTTGATCAAGGTTTGGTTTGGGTTTGTCTTCGACCCATTCTTTGATCTCCTCGGGCACCTCATAGTCATCTATCTCCTCTTGATCAATTTCCATCAAGTCGAAGATCAGTTCTACATCAAAGTTGTAGTAATTATGACAGTTTGGCACCTCATCAACAGTGACAAACAAATCCAATTCGGGAGTCCTGAAAACAAAATGCTTTCACTTTAATATATGAGATTGTTTAAACATACAAAGCATTTAGCAAAATCATGACAAAATTTACTGCTATAGCTGTGCAATAAAATAAGCAGTAAATGAAACCACGTTTCAAGAAAGATGGACTCTCTGCCCTTTTACCCTTTTTGAATGAGGCAAGGGATGCTGCTCCAATTGTCCAATATCAAGTCCTCATGAATAGGGAGGATAAAGGAGTTGTGCTCATCTGTCGCATCTCTGATGACGACTGAGACATCCTTCAGATCAGAGCCCGGATTCTTCTTTGAACTGTTACCCTTCCCCTTCTTGATGTGAGGAATTCAGATCTGATCTTCTTCATCACTGTCTGGGATATCATCATTCATACCTTCATAGTGCATCAGAATATACATGTTAGCAAATGGGTCTCGTCCTTCGTATAGGAATTTTTCCTTTCCCTTTTTGCTCTCCCCCTCAGACTTTGGGCCTTTTCTTTCACTGATTGGTTTGACTGGAGGAAACAACATGGCTGACACTATGACACCCCCAAATCTGGATCCTCTGACCCCGGTCCGGTCGTCACGATCTAACATAAACATCCACCTCTAAACAACATACGATAACTAAAATGCAGAATATAATAAACGTACGTCGTTCATTCAAAAGGTGTTACTAGTCCCAAGATTCGATAACCTTAATACAACATACAAACATACCCTAGAATAGTCAATAGGGTTCATATTACATAACAGTAAATTAATTAAACATAAATATAAAGTCTGCTCCTTGCAAACTAATCCTACATCTTTCCTTTACCCTTGTCCTTCCCTGAAGTCTCGGGCTTAACTGCAATATAAGTCATGATATAGCAAAAATGAGCAACAAGTTTGCTCAGCAAGTTTAAATACAACAATAAAGGATATATCATGATGAAAGGAATAAATCTGATAATGAATTCAACAATATGAATATCAGAAGCAAGAATAATAATTGCTTTTAGAATAACTGATAGTCAAGTAGACTTTTGAACTATAAAACTCCAATGGACTCAATAGCTGATTGACCCTTTGGTTACTAGCTACAGAATTAGTACTTGAGGGGATCAGCCTCGCGTACGCCATGTATATGCATAACATTCAACTCTGCTGTTTGTATCTTTATATTAGATTCCTAGGGTACTCCCCTATCATATAAGGGGTGTTCTTTCAGTCTACGAATCCTTACCATTAATTGGTTTGTATAGCTTTTATAAAATTTTATATACTTGTCTGACCGAACAAAGGTTCAGACTCTATCTAACATAGCTCAAGAATTATTGAACTTTACAAAATGTACAAGTCCAAGACTGTACGAACTCAAATGCACTAAGTGCGAATATGAATAATATCGATGTGGAATAATTGTAAAGTAATTAAACCACCTAATAGCATGCTTGTAAATAGAGTTCAAGCTTTAAATAATTAACTGTCAATATGTTAGTAACCTGTTCAATACAATATGAGAAGGATAGGAACTTGCACATTAAAGAGTGTAAGAGAACTTGCATTCAAATCAAATGAAGTTAAGAAACTCGCTTACACGATTCATTGAATAAGGTAGTGCAAGAATTTAGAATACTTGCATTCAATATAACAATCAAATGAAGTTAGAAAACTTGCACAATATACGAATTTGTATAAGTTTAGAGAACTTGCATAACCAAAGAAATGAAGTTCGGGAACTTGCCTGATTGCACAGCTACAATTAAGTTCTAGCTTTAATTAACTCTCGTTGAAACAACCTAACATTAACAAGTCGGCCTTTCAATTAGCATTATAAACTAATATAAGTCTATACTTATAATAATCCACTTATCGTATAAGTCTATCACGTAATTCATGTAAGTTAATCATTATGACTGAGTCTATAAACAATTAACTATGTCCTTGATTTAACAGTTTTAGAACGCCTAGTTGCTATATATCAACATAGGTTTGAATTTTTTTGCATTTCAAATTAATCATGCTTCAAGAATATACTTTCAAATTTAAATCCTAGCATGCTTACTTTATTCAATTCAAAATCATATGTCTTTATGCCGACCATTCACATACTTTAAGCAATACACGTTCATGCTTCAAAATCGGTTACTAGAGTCATGTCATCACATAACAAGGCTAAACACTATTTAATATGCATGCTTGAGTATACTACACATGTATACATGTTAATCACATAGTTCATGCCTTAGAAATTTATTTCTTAAATACGTGTGTATAGGTGATATCCATGTTTCATCACATGATGCTTATGTTAACACGTCAAGAGGCATAATGAATCCTAATATATATGCTTGCGTGATCATAACGTAACTCACATGGTAATCGGTTACTAGAGTCATGTCATCACATAACAAGGCTAAACACTATCTAATATGCATGCTTGAGTATACTACACATGTATACATGTTAATCACATAGTTCATGCCTTAGAAATTTATTTCTTAAATACGTGTGTATAGGTGATATCCATGTTTCATCACATGATGCTTATGTTAACACGTCAAGAGGCATAATGAATCCTAATATATATGCTTGCGTGATCATAACGTAACTCACATGGTAATCGATGCTATTAGCTTTCATACTTTAAGTTTTCATTGAAAAGTACACTAACTTAATATATACAAGGCATCTCGACATATAGTTTATATGTATTTGAAACACATATCAACGCCATATAAACATATTCAAATGGTCAAAATCTACAAGATAAAAGTCTTGGTCAAGTTCACTTGAAAAGTCTTAAGTTTCTTATTTCGAAAACCTTTAAATCCATCAATCTCGTATGCTAACGTGTTTAACATTTTAAACATGCATTTCAAGTTAATATAACGCTACTATCAAGTTCATAATATCAGAATACATATACTCGATAGGTTCATAACAGGTTTACTTTAGAAATTTCTAAGTTCATATTTGAAATTGTAAGTTTTCTTTTAAATCATATGCTTTTCTTCCCTAATATATGTGCTAACATGGTCACATGCCTCATGCTACGCCAAACTACTCATATATGTACATGAATTCTGTTCACATACTTGCTCCAACAAAACATTACATGATAGTTGAATAGAAATCAAAAAGAAGCCAAAAATCCTGCAGCAGTCCCTGCGCAGCTGGCCAGTTCTAAACTGGCGCAGCTGCGCCGGTTGCAGTCCAGACGCAGACGCAGGCTGCTTCGGCAGTTTGTAGCCCAACTCACAAAATTTCATACCAAATTCGTTCCAGCCATCATGCAATGCATTTCTAATATGGTAGTAAACTAGCATAGTATCTAATAAGCATACTCTAATCAATTAAACCATGCTAAATTCAAAACCAAGAGTTTAGAATTATTACAGAGAATGAAAGAACATGAATTTGGAAAATAGAGATTATACCTCTGTTAATGGAAACTGAACTTGCTGTTACAGATTATATAATGCTACTATGCTAACTCACTCTCAATTCTCTTTCTATCAATTCTAAGAAAATCTCAGCAATAGAAATTGAGAAGGGAAAGAACTCTTATATAGAAAAATGAAAACACGGTTCTTGAATTTACTCACTAAATCAATACAAAGGATTACATGATTGTATGCTAGATAACAAGAAGTGGGTGAATGCAATCATAAATCCCACTCCCCCTATAATGATCATAGCTAGCTTTGATGAATTTGAGGAGAAGAGTAGCTAGCTAGCCTTTTGTTTTCACGTGAGAAGAATTTGAGGTGTGACTCTTAATTTGGGACAAGACCAAACTCAGCATTTGCAAATACCACACTTGGGTTATATCATATATACACATAATATATACACTTAGGCTATTCTTAGTTTATACATTTAATTTGTTACAATGTTATTGCAATTAATAACACAATGTATCAAATAGGGGTACACCATATATAATCCGTGCACATTTTCCTTAATACCAACTATAATTTAATTGAGTATTATCATTACTCATTACCATCACTGTTATTATTATAATAACTTATTGAAATCATTATCAGTTAACAATAGTTTATTGATATTAATATAAAGTGATAAGGTATCATATTAATGTCTAGTCATATATAACATGTAACTCACATAATGTCATTAATCATACTATATAGTCTACATATATACTATGTAGACGTATTAATGTGTCACCTTGTACTATATATAATATATAGTTAACTACCATATATTACAAGGTTTACTTATCATATGCTTGTATGAAAATAATAAATCAATAAAATATAATATAATAATATTACATTATCAGTTCTCTTACTCATTAATTATTATTTATTCATAATAATAATTAAACAACACATTATCGATTAATTAATCATAATTGAAATTAACCAATAGGTTCAAATCTTGCCACTATATTCAAATAAATTGAATATTTAATTATTAATAATCTAATACATTCTCTGATATTAAATCCTTAAGGTTAGTCCACTAATTTAAATAACTCATTAGTGACTTCCTTTAATCATTTACATAACCACATAAGGTTTAAATAAACTCACAAAACTAACTCGTTAAAATTAAATCACATATTTAATAAATAAGGAGTTTAAAATTCATGGTCGTAACAGACACAACAGTAGGAATCTTTCTCATTGGTCTCACAAACCCTGCATCAATGAGGATTAACAGTACAATCGTGGAAGCAGGAACTTTTGGATGCTTGTGTGGGTTCCGGTAGTTTGACCCGGATGAATAACCTAATCTGGTTTTCCCTGACTGGCTCGGGATTTGCACCGGATTCTTGATACCTTATTAATTTTTTCCTAACCCTTCTCCAGGGAAGAAACCCAAAGATACCATCTTCTGCCCAACCGTCATTACTTCGGGGGAAACTTTTGGTTTCAGAGTTGTTGCCCCAATAGGTAGGTACTGAATATTGCTCACTTCTAATGCTTGAAAACTTGCAAGTTCAACCCCTTCATCCAGACTGATCACTGGCATGTGTCTCCCTATATGCAGACAGGGTATTCTGGTTCAGCATTCACTGTGATTAGGTTGCCATTAATAATGTACTTGAGTTGCTGATGAAGGGTGGATGGAACTGTTCCTGCCATGTGGATCCACGGCCTTCCTAGGAACAAATAGTATCTGGTGGTAATGTTGAGTACCTGGAAGGATACATAGAAAGTGTGGGATCCAATCTCCAGTGGAAGCTCAATCTCCCCCACAGCCTCTCGTCGAGATCCATTGAAAGCCCAGATAACTACATATCTAGTCCAGATCTAGTTCGGGTTGATCTTCATCCTCTCCAAGGTGTCGTAGGGACAGATGTTCAGGGACGATCCTCCATCTATGAGCACACCTCCAATCACATACAATGATGACGTCATTGCTATGTGCAGTGACTTACGATGGCCCGTCCCTTCTGCGAGTATATCATCGTTAGTGAAAGATATCACATTATTATTGAAGATGTGTTCTATCACATAACAAAATTTCTCAACATCCACTGTCCTTGGCAGATGAGCTTCCTCCAATACTTTCACCAGAATGTTGCGATGATCCATCGAAGATAAAACTAGGTCTAAGATGGATATCTATTTGGGTGCATCTTTCAGGCTTTGCACCACCTTGATCTCATTATGCCCTATTTTGCTGAGGAATTCTTTGATTTTCCCTTCAGCCACCTTCCCTTTGGCTTTAATAATTGAATTAATCACCCGCTGAGCTAGGCACAATGAATTTTCCTTTGATATGATGGCAATGTTATTTGAGGTCGGACCTTCACCATTCCTATAGTTCCATGGGACTCTTTTTTGACTGACCACTGGATATTGCGGTCTAAAGGGTAATATTAAAGGTTCGGGTGCAGCTACCTTCACAAGATTTTGTGCTTCTTGGACCCCTTTCCCAGGCAGTATTAAGGGTGTCCCAGCTAGCTCCTTCTCATAGGAAATAATAGCCACTGTCTCCTAATTCCAAGCCATGGGAATAAAGAGTGCTGCCTCACTGGGATAGTCGTAGTCTTGATTTGCTTTTATCACCTCACCACTTTTGATCATATTCTGAATCAGGTGTCGAAGTCCCCAGTAGTCTTCGATGTCATGACCGGGTGCATTTGAGTGATACTGATAGATCTGGTCAGGTTTGAACTTCCTAGATCGAGGGTTCACCGGGGGTAACAAATCTGCAACCATCCCCTCATTAATCAGCAATTGAAGGATTTCTTTCATAGGCTGATTCAAATTAGTGAAATTCCTTTGGAAGGAGAATTCCCTATCAGCTTGGAACTTCTCTTCCTTGGCCACCTTGTCGGCCCAAGGTTCATGCTCATGAAACCGGTAATGATCCCTCATAGTAATGGGGCTAATTTCTGGTGTAGGAGGACTTGTTTCATGCTGGCTCGCCTGATTTATCAGCTGTCTGGTTATCTGATGTTGATACACGACCAAATCCGCTAGCTGTCCAATCTGTTCCTTGATAGACTTGATTTCCTATTTTATCAGGAACCGTCTCTCTAAGAACTCCTAACTGTCTGGGCTATTGGTGCTTAATTGAGTTGATTCTCTAACATACCAGAGGTATTTGGATCCTTTTCCACTCTTCGTGCTAATCATGTTGACATTGTCCTTTTTGTGCTGAAGGAGGGGATTATCTTGCACATGTGGTTGCTCTGGTTTGGTCACCACAATCTCTCTGTTGTCCATTAAGTCTTGGATTTTGGGCTTGAGAGACCAACAGTCTTGTGTATCGTGGCCTGGAGATCCGGAATGGTATGCGCACTTTTTGCTTGGGTCAAAATTCCATCCACCGGTATTGTTTGGTGGAAGGAGTTGAACAATCTTCTTCTGTGTTGTCAACAGTTTTAGCACATTCTCGAGTGAATCCCCTAAAGGGGTGAACGTTCTCCGATGCCTGGCCTCTGTAGTTTTCTGAAATGGAGGATTTGAAGGTTGGGCTGGAGCTTGAAAAGGGGCATAGTTCCTCCTTGGAATGGGCATGCTGCTCTAATCGCTTTTCTGATTCTGTCCTTGAAGTACTAAGGACACTTCTTCTTCTTTCTTCTAGTGTACTCTTTTGGGATTACTCCCATAACTCCAGGATTGGATATGCTCGGCAACAACTTCCAAGGCGGTAATATTTTTTATCTTCCCAGACTTTAGCCCCATCTCGGCCATCTCTTCGTGCTTGATCGTCTCCGAGAATGGTTTTCCTATGCCTGCTAGGACCCTTTCGTAATATGGAGCTTCCTGAATGTCGATGAAGGTTATGACTATCTCTGACTCGGTCATAGGCGGGGTGACTTGTGACACCATTCGTCTCCATCGTTGGGCATATTCTCTGAATGACTCAGCGCTTTACTTTTTTATTTTGGTGATTTGATATCTGTCAAGAGCCATCTGAGACTAAAAATTGTATTGATTGAGGAAGGCATGTGTCAGCTCTTCCCAACTATGAATTTTGGCATTATCCAAATGGGCATACCAGGCTCTAGCCTCTCCGATCAGACTCTTCTGGAATAATTGCATTCTGAGCGTCTCGTCCTCTGCATAGGATCCGAGTTCTCCTATAAATACCTTCAAATGGGTGTAGGGATCTCCTAATCCATCATATTTTTTAAAATAAGGGACTTGAAACTTTTTTGGATGGCGAGTCCCTGGGAATATACATAAGTCTGAATAATTGACACTCCCAAATGCCCCAGTCCCTTTGATAGACCGGATTGTTTCTTCCATCTGTTGAACCTTTTTCAGGATATCATCAGCCTTCTGCTCTTTGTTGAGGTTGGTAGTTTCAAGGGTTTTGTTGGTTATATCCTGGTTTTGAGGCTCAGGAATCTGAGTGTCTTTCTTTCCAGTATCCTGACTGCCACCGGGTGTAGATGGTTCTGTATGACCGGTTGTTTGTTTCCCTTGATGACCTTTGCTTTGTTCTTTGAGAAAAATAGCTAACTCGGCTATATGGTTCTTTAATCCTTCAAATTCTTCCCTAGATACAGGGGTGGATTCAAGTTGAGCACTTGAAGTCATGTTTAGAGATGGGCTTAGTGCATTCTTAGATTTGGATATGGTAACAGGACCAATTTTTACCTACAATAAACGTAGGTGTGTTAATCTTGATGTATATATATCAACAGGATGCATGCCATGATGTGTTTATTATTATTTTATATTTTTTCTTATCCTGTAAAACAAAGGTCAGTTGTTTTTGTAAGAACCGTGAATTTCATGAATACATATTAATATTGATATTAATAAGAATGTAAATATTTATTTTATATAAATGTTTATGTGGCATGAACTGAGTAACTCAATTAATTTAAATTGAATTAATGATATTTGAGAAAAATGTGGAGTTTATGATAAGCTCGTAGAATGCCTTGTGTGGCACGGTGATGGAAATTATGATGGATTAATTAATTAAAGAGGGAATTAATAAGTGGATGATTAATTAATATAATGATGTTAATTAATTATTTTTATGAGTAATAACATATTAATGAATAAATAATAATTAATATAATAGATTAGTATTTGTTTAATTAATTGCTATGTGCGACGACATGTAATTACATACTACATCTATATAATATAGAGTGTAGTGTGACACTATAAGAGACTATATAATATAGAAACTATATAGTAAGATTAATGAATTGTGTAAGTTACACAAATGATGTTTATGTGACCATGTGATATGTATAGTGCATTAGTGTGTACTTTATGGAATATTAAATTAGACTATATAAATAATTGATATTAATGATTATTTCAATAAGTAAAAATAATTAAAATAATAAGGTTTATGATAATGTGGTGTGTCACTACTCAATTAAATCATAATTTGGCATTATCAAAATGTACATGGATTATATATTGATGTGTGTACATGTACCCTCAATTTGCTACCATGTAATATTGTTATAACATTAAAATCCATGTATACACCCAATTGAATTTAAACCTAGGTATACCTATATATACAATCATGTGAGAATGATGTGTATATGTATTATAAACCTTAGTATTGGTGTTATTTCATTTTGCTAATTGCTGAGAATGAGCTTGTCCCAAATTGAGTGGCACTTCCTTCTCTTTCACGTGAATGGCCATTGGCCTAAGCATAGCTTATCTCTTGCAAATCAAACTCTAGTAATGGTAGCCAATGATGAGAGGGGAATGGGTTGATGGAGTTGTTAACACCATTTCACCAAACAAATGTTGTCCATCATCTCTTCTCTTCCTCCATTGGTTTCAAATTATGGACAAAGCTTTGGCATGGATATTCAAGACTCTATAAATTAAGCATCCCTCTTCTCATTTCATGTTGCTGAGATTATTTGCTAAGTTGCTATAAAGAGAGTTGAGAACATAATCTGATAGTGAGGGAGAGTGCTTTCCAATTCAAAGCTCAAGAGGTATAATACTTAAACCCACTTTGAAATTCAATCAATTGAAATTGCATAATGTAGTTGAAATTGATATGTGAGAAGGTGCTAGCATGATTAATAGAGTATATATATATATATATATATATATATATATATATATATATATATATATTATGTATGCAATGTGTTAGTAGGCAAGCATGCTAGCTGAGTAAATTATGGAAGTTGGCTGAAGCTCTGCTCTAGCAGTAAGCATTCTGGTCTGGAACCGGAGTGACGCGGCCGCGCCCTTCTGCAGAATCAGATAATAATTTTTGTGGTTTCTGATGTATGGAGCATGCTAGTATAACTTCATTATGACTATTTTTGTCCATGATATACTGACAGAGGTGACCTTGCATGATAAGGCCTACCTTAGCTTAGTTTAACGACATTATAGAGGAACCTTAACTTAGAGAACAAAAGCTAAACAAACTTAGTAACTTTTTATTTATGACCTTGAGCATGCTTATGTGATATAATTATAAACGTGAGCATGATATATAGTATGTGAAGTTTCCTTTCATGATTGGTTGATTAACATGAGACTTTCAAAAGAAACTTAAGAGGTTGGGAAACTAATTTGGGTGATAATCACCTTGTATGTATTCTGAAATTTATAATCATCATGTTAGGATATCATATGCATATAGACATGATTGAAATATATGCCTAACCAGCCACGTTCATTGTAAACTAGTTGAGCATGATATAGAATGAGTTTTTAAGAAGTAAAACCATGTAACGTGAAATACATAACTAAGATGACATGAGCATATGTAGCTGAGACTTATTGACCTCATTGCATGTGTATATTGGCTAAACGTAAGAAATCTTGTTAATCGAACACGTTAAGGCTCGTTGGTTGAAAATTGATAGAACTATGTTAAAAAGGAGATATAGGGTCGAACCTAGTTATAAACATTCTGACATGTGTGTTTCGCATGAGTCATCGTCTAAGTGTAAATCGGGATGAGCTTAGATTCTACAGGAGCAACCCTTTCTTGGTTTGAACTAGGAGCAGCGCGGCCGCTCCACTCCTTAGTTCAAACCAAGTGCGGTCGCGCCACCCTGCAAAATGGACAGAACATATTAACTGTAAATTTGAAATCTATGCATGCTTGAATTGCTACCCTAATCTGCAATACATGTTTAGTGGTATGTCCAAAGGTTAATAAGCATGCTAACGGTAGAATCATAGATTTGATGAATGGTTACAAACTTTCAAATGAAAAATCAAGTAATAATTACGAACTATGTTAGTTAATTTCATAGTGTCCTACAGACTGATTTTGTGTTATGTGTACGTAAAGTACGTAATGACGTACGTATAGGATTATATGACTAAGTTAGAATCGTATGTATGTTTAACTTACATATCAAGTATGTATATCGAATGTACGTAGCTAATGAATATCCTATATACGTAACTATGTTATAATAGGATTCAAAAAGTATCGATAAGCTAAAGGTTGATAAACTACGCATAAGACAAGTATCTAAACCTTATCTCTTTGATGCAAGTTTTCTATCTTACACAACTTCGAATATTGTGCAAGTTCCTAACCTTACTCTTTATTGAGCATTACTTAAGCTTGTGCTGTTATTGGTCGTACGAGTAAACCATTGAAAGTATGATTCATGTCTTATGACCTCATGCTTCGTAGCTAAGATAGAGTTGTTTACATTCTTTGAACTTTAATCTCGAGTATTGAACTTATAATTGTTCTTATATACATTGAAAGAGCGGTCTATGCCACTTGATTCTGCTAGACCTATATCATGAATTTGAAAGCTATCCAAACCAATTGATTGGTGTGAAATCTTATAATTGATTGAGATGAACAACCCTCTTGAAGGGAAAACTATATATTGTCGGGAGACCGACGTGCGCACTTGAGTACGATTATATGTTATGCATAACGTAGGGTACTTTAGGCTGATCACATGTTGTACTTGTTTTGATTGGATTATTAGCATATTACTGTTAATTCTAGTAGAAGTTCATAGTCCTTAGTGGCTGCTCAGTATTCATTATTTTGAAATCTTAAAATGATTAAGCGTTGAATCTTATTGATATCTTTCTGTCCTTAGCGACTATTGTTGAGAACTGTCGATACTTCTTGCTATTCTTGAACTATTAGTTATTGTTGTACCCTTGGGAATTGAAAACTATATTGATCCTCTTATTGCTATATTACTTGCTGAGCAAACTTGTTGCTCATTCTTGCTTTCCCTAAAAATAATTCAGTTAAGGCAGAGCAAGGCGGACCCTCGCGCACTGATAAGGGCAAGGGCAAGGCTACGGAGTAGCTTTGTACTTATTTTATAATACTATGATGATGTAATAAAATTATATTATATTATGTATTAGTTAAGTTTAAGTTATGTTTAAACTATGTATGAAATATTTAAGTTACAAAACCTTGGGACATGAATGATTATATTAAATAAATGTAATCTATTCTGTTATTTTCGTTGCGCGAGATGTTATTATGTCATTAGATATTTAGAACATGACGAACCGAATTCGAGACGCGAGTGGTCCGAATTTGGGGGTGTCACAGTTTTGATGATAGGATAGTATGACATGATTTACAATACATAGAATGTATATTGAAACTTGACATTTACATTAGATTTGGAAAATTGACATTGAATTAAAGAAGGAAGGCATGAAGAAGCTTCCCTTCGAATTTGGTTAATCAGAGGCTGACCTATCTTAGGCTAATCTCGCGGCTTTTCGCTATGAAGGTCCCCAGATCATCACAATCTACTAGAGGGGAAATTAATCCGATCTTTCAATTGGAGCAGATCTGAGTGGTGCCTTTCCTGAGCCTCGCAGGATTAGTCTCCTTTGAGTCCAGTAATCAAACACCGACGGGTTCGCCTCCTGGTGGAGGAATCACACAACATACATTCACATACATCCCGTCTCACCGTATGAAATGATGACATTGTGCGAAGCACTAATATAAAGCAGTAAAGCATTCATTCACATCCATTCAATGTAAAAACGCAGCATCCACACACACGTAGATAGAAAAGGAAATTTTGAAAAGATTTGAACGTGGCCTAAGCCCTCTACTGTCCCCAACAGAGTCGCCACCTGTCGACGTCGAGAAAAAATTCGGTCAACTTTGGACCCGATCTTTTTCTCTTCCTAAGTTTTTTATTTTCTACCCTTATTGCCTTATCTGTTTTATGAAGGGTGAAGTTTTTTAAAAAAAAGGCCAACAAGTATCATGTCGACGATTTGAACGGTTTATAGAGTCGCCAGTTGGTAGATTTAAAATGGTTGTACCAACTCAACCGAGTTTTGTTTGCAAGTAGGCCCAATTATTGGACACTATCGAAACTTAGTCTTTGAAACCGAAATTCTAAAGTTCGGGGGCTTGGTTAAGTGGGGGGGAAGGTGTTAGGCACCCCCCGACTCCCGTGAAACCCGGTACCACATCTTTTTAATATTTCCCTTTTAAATTGCAATGTGTGTATGTATGCTGGAAGAAGTTGGGCCTACGTTTGTTTATTTTAAAAGTATTGTCGTGCTTCGTTGAACCTATATATGAAGGGTTTGATTTGATTTGCGAAAAGTCCTTTTTAGACAAGATTTGAAAATGATGTTATGAAATGGTTGATTTTCAAACCATTGCGTTCACGTAGGAATTGAAGCATGTTGATACTTCCATATTAGCCTTCGGCTCGATTTGGATTGTGATTGTCGGGCTGCGAAGCATCCTCGACCACAAAATATAGATAAGTGTCGGTCTTCTCACGGGCATGACAGCCATCGAAGTGACTCTAGCACGACAAACCATTATTTCATTATGTTTGAGACATTAAACCCGGATAACTGTTTTAAGTTCTTTCGGATGTACATTTTTTTACATAAAAACTGGCAGGGTACATTTGTAATTTGGAGTTTGTCCATCGTGGGAATCAGATTCTGATCAGTTTGATCATAAATCCCACGATTCCTAGGCTTACAGAGAGAAGCCAAGAGAACCTGCACAACACTGATATTCATAAAGAATGTATATTTACATCTAAACGTCGCAAAATCAAGGATTTATCAGTCAAATTCTTGCATGCGCGTAGCTAAAGCTTCCCGTTCCCACTAGATAGGGATCTAAGGGCCGCGGGGTCGCTTTAATATTTAACAAAACTAGAAAAAAAGCTAGATTTAGGTAAATCTTACCTATTCTAGCTTTTCGGTTCTGGTTGGACCTATTTTGAACCGTTTGGAAGGTAGAAAGAGCTAGATTTAGATAAATCTACGCCAAATTTACATTAAATCAAATGCATATCAAATAAGCAGTTAAAACAGATATTTAATCACAATGAATAAAGAATATATATATATATATATATATAATTATATATATATATAAGCTATAAAGGGCGACAGATTTTTCAATCCCAGGCCCAGACAGAAAATATATATATATATATATATATATATATATATATATATATATATATATATATATATATATATATATATATATATATATAGGGAATTGATATTTCCACAAGGAAAATTGATATTTTCACAAGGCTCTCCTCACATGAATAGTAAACGGAATCCACATTCATGTGAGTAAGGCTTTGTGGAAATATTAATTTTTCTTGTGAAAATATCAATTCTCTATATATATTTATAAAAGCTGTAAAAGTGCCACTAATTTCTCCAGGCTCAACTGGAATGTAAAATATTTATATATATATATATATATATATATATATATATATATGTTTATAAAAGCAGTAAAAAGGCCACGAATTTCCAATCCAGGCCAAACTGAAATATAAATATTAATATATACAGTTAGTATATATATATTAAAAAAATAAAGGCCACGAATTAGCAATCTAGGCCAAACGAAGTTGGAAAAATTTATATATATATAGTTATATATATAAAAGCAGTAACTGCCACGGATTTGTAATCCGGGCTTTGACAGAATTGAAAATTAGTATATATATAGTCAGTTATATATATATATATATATATATATATATATATATAATAAATCTAAAAAGCCATGAATCAGCGATCCAGGCCGAACAAGTTAGTACGTATATATATATACATAAAAGCGAGTAAAAGCCACGGATCGACGATCCAGGCTATGCAAATGCAAAAAAACGTATATATGTACTAAAATATACTAAAAAGTAAGCAAAAACGGCCACGGAACTGATTTCCAGGCAAAACCAGGAGATGAAACTTTATGTGCAAGTGCAAATATTCGTAATGAAGTAGGAAATGAGTTCTAATCGTAAAAAAACTTACAATGGGATGCTACACGGGCTTTTTGCCACTTAGTAGGCTTCAAATGGACGTTTTCATCGGTTAATTTTTGATATGTCGTAGAATATACGTATACAAACGTGTTAGAAGAAAAAAAAATGAAGTTTTGAGTATTAGAAGTAGGGCAAAGGGGCGAAATGGACGTAGTTTCAAAGCGTTTTCTATTTTTTTTCTTCTTTTTTGGCAAGGGGGTCTTATATTTAAAGACCCGATGGTAGCGGGTCTACCCGCGGTTGTCGCACCTCTACCTGCGGCTCCCTAGGTGGGGCCCACTCCCGTGGGTCCCGTCGTCTCGAAGTACGTGCACTCCGAGCAACGAGATATCAGGTTCGATTCTTCCTAACTTTCGATCAGAGCGTCCGTTTGAGGTGTGCTATACCTTGTCGGAAAGCCCTTTCCGAGAGCGTCACAATGACATGGGACTTAACCTTTTTTGAGTCCAAGAAGATGGGTTTATAACCGGATCTTCATTTTTTCACAGTTTGTCCGTTGAGCTATATTGTGCTGTTTTCACTCGGGATCAATATTATGGCTCTTTCTGACCTTCATTGCATCAATTCGGCTGGATTTTGACTTGGTTGGCTTCAAGTTGGTAAAATGACCGTTTTGCCCCTCCATGGGTTGTCTCCTGTGTTGGCACGGTCTTCGACTGCTTTCTCGGGGTTGTCTCCGAGGTATTGATCCCAACCAATTCTGTTTGTCCTCAGGGTTGTCTCCGAGGTTGACTTGATCTCCCAGGGTTATCTCTGGGGATGATGTGATGCTTCAGGGTTTTTTTTGAAGTTGATTTGGCTTCCCAAGGTTGTCTCTGGGGTGATTGCATCTCCCGGGTTGTGACCGAGGTTCGACTTAACATCCCGATATTGTCGTCGGGACTGAATTGGATCTCTCAGTGTTATCGTCGGGGCTCCTATACCTCCTGGGTTGTGATCGGGGCTTGACTTGATATCCCGGTGTTGTTGCCGGGGCTGAATTGGATCTCTCGATTTTGTCACCGGGGCTCCTGTACCTCCCGGGTTGTGACCGGGGCTTGACTTGATATCCCGGTGTTGTCGCCGGGGTTGAATTTTGTTTTGAACTTCCAGGATCGTCTCCGGAAGGTAAAAGACGGTTTTGCCCTTCTGCAAGGTTAGTAACAGGAATGTAAAATTTTGAGTGTCTACAAGGACAGTTTGTTCATTAGCCCATATTGTCATATTGGTAGAAGGCCATTCATTTGAAGCCCCCATTGGATTTAACAAGTGGTTATATGATTTCAAATAAGTTTCTACATAATATTAGTAATCCACATAGTTCTCAATTGTTTGTTCCATGTGAAGGATTCCAATTGCTCCATGGTGGCAAGGAATGTCTGATAACTATCATACCTCACATGAACAAGTTGTCACCTCTACGTCTACCTTGTATTTCCCACTTCTATATGATGTAATGAGAGATTAAAGTTGTATTGTTACAGTTAACTGTAACGTCCCCAAAATTTATACAATAATATTTTCCTTCTCGATCGTTAACAATACAACTTTAATCTCTCATTACAACATTATTCGATGTTAAAAATCACTAAAAATACGGAATATTTAAAATTTTATAAACTTTCTTTCTATATTGCCCTGAATCGCAACCTTTACATTACATCTCTTTGATTCAAATCTATATCATGAATCGTTACAACAAAATTACTATACAAAGTCTTACATCACTAAGCAATATCCATTACACGTCGGATAGCTCAACTTACAACTTAACAACTAAGTTACAATCAAAACATCAACTAAAATTTGAAATTTAACATAACTAATATTCTTGAACATTGATCTCTATAAATCACTTAACACGTATCTTTACCTTATATCCTTGACCTGCAAAAATGGTTATTTGCAAGAGTGAGAACGACAGCTCAGCAAGTTCTAACAGTTTTCATGCATCACATAGCACATAATAACATGCTCAATATACATCTCATAATAATTAAAGTAACATGGCATACATGCTTCAATTCATATAGCAGATATAAAGATTGAGTTCCTTACTCAATCAACATTCTTTAATCAATCAATGTAGTCATAAATTGACTTTAACATTCATGTTTACAACATATATAACATATCATGCTCTTTGCACAATAATTTAAAACAGTTCATAATATCATCAAGTTCACATAGAAAATAGGAACCAAAAGACTTGCATGGCTCGTATGTAAGACCCCAACTTTTATTAATAAAGATTTAGTTTTCTTTATATATTATTTCGAAACAGTAAGGTGTTGATTTGATAAATATGAAAGTTATGGGTGAAATGTGCAAACATTTTTAAAATGAGCAAGTGGTTATAAAATATTCTTGTTGTCGGGGAATATTCGTTTGGTCGTGGAATATTCTTGTTGTCGGGGAATATTCGTACGACGGCGCAGCTATTTGTGGGCCCCCACAACGGAATAACTGTCGGATATAGAAAGCGACAGAAATAACTTTTTTACAAGATAATGGCGTAGTTGTTACCGTTGGTACTGTTGAAATACCCGGTGGTTAAAATACAGTGATACACGGTGTTGCATAGTAGCACACGGTATTGCACAGTATTTCGAATTATTGAGTCTTATGTGAGAAGCCATTACTCAATTATTGTTACAGTAATTACTGTTCAATATTTTATATTATTGACTCAATAATTGCTACGTTGATATTTTATATTATTGACTCAATAATTGCTACGTTGCCATTTTATATGATTGATTCAATAATGACTACAGTTGATATTTTGTAGTATTGATTCAATAATTGTCGTTGCACAGTATTTCACATTATCAACTCAATAATTCATATTATTTGAATAATATTATTAGATAGCATTATTGACAATGTCTAAGGAAGTTCTGTCTAGGAGGGGTTATTTAATTGCGCGCCAGTAAGGAGAAGTCCTTATCGGAAGGCCCCCTCTGTCCTGGGAACGACCTGGTTGTTAATATTGTAGTTCTATAATATTATTTGTGAATAATTAATTATTGATTTATATGATAAGGAAATATTTATTTTGTGGATATTAAAGAAGGAATTGGTGCTGATGAGTTTTTATCAATATTTTGGTGTGAGAAATCATCTGTTTATGGATTTCGGATAATTTATGTTTGGAATTTGGAAAAACTTTCTTCTGCAAAGTTGTAGAGAATTAAATTTCCTATGGAAGGACATAGAATTTGTATTTTACTGACAAAGGGGCTATTTGTTATGAATTATTGAAGTTTCGGAAAATATATATATTTAATGGGTGGGCCCCACTTTTGTTGAAATCTGATTTTTTTGGTAGCAGCCGGCGGCTGGAGGTTTAAAAAAAATAATAATATGATTTTATTATTTTAGTCTCCTTTGGCATCTTAAGCTTTTCCTATAAATAGGGTGCTTAGGTTAGAATTGAAAATCACACCAGAATCAGAAGTTTTCTCTCTCTATAATATCGAGCGTATTTTTATGAGTATTTCAATACTTTGAGTATTAGTATTCAGTACAAGCTTCCGTCGGTATTATATCCGATATTCCAGTCAGAGGTACTATCTTTTTGAGGTAAGGAATGTTATTTCTTTCGTAAATGATGTTATTCTTCTCAATATCATTATACAGAAATATTGTCATGGATTTTATGTTGAAATTCTTATTTTTTTCCGTCGGAGTTACTATTCACGTATACGGCACTATTCACGAGAAAATTTATTTTTCTTCTATTTGTCCAAATTGTCTGTTAAGGTTACTATCTTTGATTGTATCCAAGTTTTGAGCTCTATTCTTGAATTTTGCTCCATAATTGATTATTACGAGGTATTTTTGAATTGGATATACTAAAATACGAATCCTTAGTCTTTGTCTTTTATCTCACTGGATTCGTTTTTCATCATTCTCAGTCCCAAAAGGTGATGTAACTGAATATCTTTGGCTTGTAGAGCAAAGATGAATGATTACTTGATGAATATCTTTGGCCTGTAGAGCAAAGATGAATGATTACCTGATGAATATCTTTGGCCTGTAGTGCAAAGATGACAGGTGTTGAGATGAATATGACCACTGATGATACAAATGAATATATTTGGCCTGTAGTGCAAAGATGAATATTGATTCGAGATGTATATTGATTGATGTTACAGGGATAAAATATTGATGATGGACTTTTAAATCATAGAAGATAGTAGACTTGATTCTCTGCTTAACTCTTCTAATGATTTGTTATTTTCGCTGCGAATATTGATCTAAGATTAGTTGTCCATTATATTTTATCTGATTTATTGAAGGCTAACGATAATTTATTTTCCATTATCTTAGTCATAATATTCTTTACTGAGCTAGTTGAGCTCACCCTTTTCATCTGTTGTCCTCTTCAGGAAATGAGAATGTTGCGGGAACTAGTCGGGGGACAGAGTGATCGGTCCGAGTTAGAGCAGTAGTAGTCCTCACTATTTCTGATAAATAGTGTGATAATAATTGTAATGAGGACTTAGTTTGAATCTTAATATTTTCTACATATTTGTATTGAGACTCACAGTTGTGTGGTCGTATTTTGCACGACCGTATGATATAAAGTTTGTATTTGAATTGTGACGCCCCCAAATTCAGGTTCTCTAGCCTCAGATTCGGTGCTCACGATCTATCATCATCATAAGCATTCTATAACTATTACGGAATAATAAACATACATTATTCATTATAATAAAGTTTCATAACATGGTCCCAAGGTCTTCCTAACCTTAACTTAAACACACCATTCATATTACAAAAAGTTTACATAAGAAATCCCATTAGATAATAATAATATTCATTCTAAACTATTCCTGGATTTTGCCCTCGCCCTTGTCCTTCGTATTAGGATTCTTCAGGCTTAGCTGAAATAAATGTCATGATATAGCAAGGGTAAGCAACTAATTTGCTTAGCAAGTTTATATACAAGGGAGATATATCATAACTGGAAAGAAGCTTTGCTTTCAATATTCAACAATAATATAAGGTTGTGAAGGAACATGAATTAATAATTAACAATTGAATATTCGAATAATTGAATAACATGAACTGAGTGGTTTTGAAATAACCATGAGCATTTACCAAGGTTCTCAGTCATTTAAACTGGACCTCTTAATAAATTTTGGTATTCAAGGGGATCAGCCTTTCATACCTCGTGATTTATGCATAAACACTTAATAATCTGGCATTGATATCATGCCTTAATCAAATTCGTCCTTTTCTCAGTCTAGAGTTCTTATCATATCAATTTAATAAGAACAGCTTTTTAAAACACATTTGATTTAACAAATTTAAACATGCTTGATCTAGCTGATACAATTAGCATAGATCTATCTCATAAACAGTTCATGAATGAAGAACTTAAATTTAATTCACAGTTCAATAATAGTAGAACAGGAATTCAATTGCACAAAGTGCGAATTTCAATAATCATTATAGATGTAAATAATCATCAATAATTATTCACTAATATGCTTTGAAAATAATAACTCGAGTTTGAGTTAGGAAACTTGCCTCGTCTGTAGATTACGGCTACGCAATTAATTTATATCCACTATGCAGTTAAATTATCTTCCTTTGAGAGACCTATATTTAATCTTTCAATTAGTCATAGTATAACATTAGATTATGTAATCACATAAATATTATACATTACATTTAGTTCTTATAAACATTATCCTGTCTTGATAATGTTACTACTAAATAACAACATATTATTAATCTTGATAATATCTAATTCATCTCTTAGTATTATTAGTTCCCTAATAATACTTTCATTTGCTTACTAATATTATTAACATCTTAATAATATTTTAATACCTTACTAATATTATTAATCCTCTTAATAATATTTTAATTATTCATTAACATTATTATTTAATAATATCTTACTTATGCTTTAGTATCATTAATCATTTAATAATATTTTATTTATTTACTAATATTATTAATCATTTAATAATATTTTATTTATTCACTAATATTATTAATCATTTAATAATATCTTGTTCCATTACTAATACTATTAATCATTTAATAATACTTTAATCATTTATCAATGCTTAAATCAAGTATTATTAACCATTTAATAATATTTTAAAGAAATTTTAATCTTAATATTTTTATTTACTTATCAATATCATATTCTAATATTATTAATATCATAATAATATTTTAATAATTTATTAGATTAATAAACAATTTATTCTAATTGTTCACCCTTTATTAAACCTCTTATTTAATATCCACAAAAGGTCATAAATAATATTTCTTATCATAAATTACCAAAGTGTTCTAAGATAGTCATGATATGATATATTATGAGTATTCAAGCATAAAAATCACATTTTTCTTATTAAAGACATCATTTAACTATTTATTTCCTTTTATTCATAACTTAATCATTTTTAGAAAAAATAGCAAACTGATTCCAAAAATTCGTTGCTTCTGTATTTTGACAGAATATGAACCCACAAGGATCCCCAAATTTTTCTGGAATTTTAGAAAATGATCTACTATTTTTAAAGTTCCCAAAAACACTCGGATCTTGCTTCATTTTTAATAAATTGATCTTTACTCAGAAAATTCTGAAATTTTCAGGGTATGCTCTCCTAGTATATGTGAACCTACTGTAAAAATTTTGGAATTTTCCAGTGTATACACCGTGAGATATTCGAAGGTAAAGTTTCAGGAGTCCTTTACGGAAATAGTCATTACGTACAATCTATAACTCGAAACATGCCCATTCTTTTTCCTACATGTAGATAACTTCTCAAGGTACATCTGTGAATTTTCCCAAATTTTTAAAAGATATGAAACCGTCCGAAACAGACCCAAGAAAAATGGGACAGAAACTATTTTAGGTTTTTTTCTTTTCTTTTGAACCCTTAACATTCCAAGTGGGCTGTTTTGGGGAAATCAGTTCCAAAGGTTTCAAAACTTGCTAGATTTGTGTTCTATCACTTGGGTTTACTAGATAACTCATGTATCTAGCACCCCCCTTCGACGGATCACAAATCTAAGTTGGAAAACTTGAGTTATACAAGATTTAGTGGAAGAAAACAAGAGTTTTCACCCTTGGAGAACATATGCTCATATCCTTCCTCTAAGCCTTTGACCTAACACTCAAGATACTTAGTTCTATACATGATGATATGTAGGACTAGGGTATCTTGAGTATTTGTTCATAACTCCAACAAAACTCAAGCTATAAAACAAAGTAGAAGAAGAAGATGAAGGTTAGGTTATACCTTGATTTAATGGCAACCTTCCTTGATTTACCAAAGTAAGTGATGAACTTTGGATGCATGAACAAACTAACACTTCTCTCTCTCTATATATATGGCCAAAACTCTCTCTCTTTTCTCTCTCTAGAAGTGGCTAGCTTGGGAGAAAATTATAAGAGGAAGAATGAGAGAAGAAATGAAATGAAATAAAAGAATACTTACAAAAAATATAGATACACTTAGTGTATCTAGCTATTATCCCCCATACTTTCTTTACCCCATGGATAGAAGCTTTGCCTTATCACTTTAATTAGTCTAATCATGATTAAGGATGCTTAATAAAGTGGCAACCAATGGGAGCTTGACAACCATGTCCTTTTGTGTAAGAGTTACTACTAATGGACATTGCTTAGCTTAATTAGTTGCCTTAAAAGGCCTAATATGGCTTGTCATTATGTCCCATTTTAACTCCCAATTTGCTTTTATTTTTAATGCCCAATTTTGATTAATCAAATGTCTACAATACCCTTAACCAAGTGGGCTAAGTATTGGTTTGCATTTTATTTCATTTGGGCTTCCTCCTTAATTGTTTTGGGCTATGTAATAAACATAGTCTAGCAATTTTAATATGCGTTACCCAATTTGATTATTTAGGGTTTTCATTCCTTATCTTATGAAATTTAATTACCTATACATGTGACTTTAGCTCATAACCTAATTAGGTTCACAAGAATTAGGTTTAAAATTATTAGTGACTTGAAATAATAAGATTATCCACTTAAGTTAGTATACATATTAAATACTAACCTCTCATTATCACCATAACCCTTAGGTTATTTAATTGTCTCACCTAATGTATAATTAGGTTATGAAGCTTTCATTTTTAATGAAATCTGTAAATGTATATATCCATAACTATAGCATACATGTTAATTGACCCATGCATTTTGTCACATATTAAATCACTGTATAACACAAATTTTTAAATATTAATAATGTACATACATATATAGTGACTTAAAATTCACGGTTATTACATGAATTCTGTACCATGTATTTGGCGACTCAGAATGGGTTGGGTTGAATGGACCTATTCTGGGGGCGTCACAGTTGGTATCAGAGCTTAGGGATATGATCTCTAGCGGAGATCGGGGAATAGAACTAGGAGGGGAGAGACGAGTAAATCCTTCGCTAGTGTGTCCTACCTAAGCTTATGTGGTATTTAATTGGTCAGTCGGAGCATAGGGTTAATATGGAATATGTTAATTTGTTTAATTAACCCTTGTTTTATGACAGTATTTGAGAATGGCAGCTGAGAACGTTAACAACGAAGTGAATGAGATCGTGGAGACACCTTTAATCGTTAACCAGGAGAACGTGCAACAAGAAGACAATGTTCATCCTGAAAATAACGCTGGTCAGACGATAAACGATGAGATGTTTAGAAGTTTTTTGCAGCTTATGCAAAATCAGACGAGGGAGACTCGTGTGCAACATACAGGTGGAGATAATAACAACACACGAGCTGTCACTGCTAAGCAGTTTAAAGAATTGGGACCACCAGAGTTTCTGGGAAAGCCAGATCCGATCAAGGCGGAGACGTGGATTAAACAAATTGCCAAGATATTTGATGTCTTGGGATGTACAGAGGAACAGAAGGTTCCATTCGCCACGTTTATGTTCCGTGGAGAGGCAGATTACTGGTGGGAATTCGTGAAGCGTACCCAGCCTGCCGCACTCCAGATGTCTTGGGAAGCGTTCCAGAAACTGTTTAATGACAAGTACTTTCCTGAAAGTATTCGTCATATAAAGGAAGTAGAGTTTATTAGACTCGAACAAAATAACATGACGGTATCCCAATACGAGGCTAAGTTCGCGGAGCTGTCCAGGTTTGCACCTCATTTGGTGGAGAATGAGGAACGTATGACGCGGATGTTTCTAAGAGGTTTGAAACCCGAAATACGTCAATACCTCATTTCTCATAAATTTTTTTTATATTCGGATGTAGTAAACAGGGCCCAGTTATTAGAACGAGACAATGATTATGTTCAACCGAGGGACCACAACCAAGGTCGTACCGGTGGCAGCAGTCATCGGAGCAATGACAACCAGCGAGGAGGAAAGTATGACAGAAGCGGTAACCACTCCGGTGGTTATCGTGGCCATGATAGTAGAAGAAGCGAATCGGGGGGAGATTTCAAGAAGAGAAGGTATAACAATGAGAACGTGAAGACGTCGACATCAGCACCAGCATCAACTGTTTCGAGGGGAGGAGAACGACCACCGGTCGTATGCTTTAAATGCGGGAAAGAGGGACATATCAGCCCAAACTGCCCACAACAATTCAAAGGATGCTATAACTGTGGAAAAGAAGGACATATAGCTCGAGATTGTCCTGTTGCGAAACCAAGTTCAGCGGGGGTGGTGATTCCAAAGGCGGTTGCAGACAAGTCAAAGTCGGTGATTCCTGGAAGAGCGTTTGTCGTGACAGCCCAAAACGCCAGGAATCCACACGAGGTGATTACGGGTAAGCTGATCATAAACTCTTGCGAAGTTTACACCTTGTTAGATACCGGTGCTACCCATTCTTTTATTTCACCTGCTTGTGCTCAACGTTTGAACTTGACTTCTGATAAATTAGACTTTGACTTATCTGTTGAAACTCCGTTAGGAGAAACCTTCGTTACATCTACAGTTTACAAATCTTGCTTGATTCAGATTGGTACCCTTACCTTACCTGTTGATCTTATATCTTTGAAAATACTTGCATTTGACGTGATTTTAGGAATTGACTGGTTAACCACTTACCATGCCAAAATTGATTGTTTTCGTAAGGTTGTTAGTTTTCATATTCCTAATCAACCTGTTGTGCGAATCCAAATCACCAAACCACTAAAATCAGTCAATATCATTTCAAGTCATAAAGCTATTCGTTTATTGAAAAACGGATGTCAAGCTTTCTTAGCTCATGTCACTGATCTAAATCAGAATACATCAGATTTGAATAATATTTCCGTTGTTAATGAGTTTCCTGATGTATTTCCCGAAGAACTTCCCGGTCTACCCCCAGAACGAGAAGTTGAATTCTTTATTGACCTTGAGCCCGGTACAAAGCCCATTTCTAAAACCCCATATCGAATGGCTCCTATTTAACTTCAGGAGTTAAAGGTCCAATTACAAGAGTTGTTAGATATCAGTTTTATTCGTCCTAGTACGTCTCCTTGGGGTGCTCCTGTTTTATTCGTAAAGAAGAAAGACGGGAGTATGCGACTTTGTATTGACTATCGGGAGTTGAACCATGTCACCATCAAGAATAGGTATCCGTTACCTCGTATTGATGACCTGTTCGACCAGTTGCAAGGAGCGCAATTCTTTTCAAAGATCGATCTTCGTTCTGGATATCATCAGTTGAAGATTAAAACTGAGGATATTCCAAAGACTGCTTTTAGAACACGGTACGGGCATTATGAGTTCTTAGTCATGTCTTTTGGATTGACTAATGCTCCTGCTGCTTTCATGGATATGATGAACCGTGTATTTAAGGAGTATTTAGATCAATTCGTTGTTGTCTTTATTGATGACATCCTCATGTATTCTAAAAGCCGTGAAGATCATGAACACCATTTGAAGTTAGTACTTCAAAAGCTTCGTGAGAATAAGCTATATGCCAAGTTAAAGAAATGTGAGTTCTGGCTTGAGGAAGTAGCATTTCTTGGGCACGTGGTATCGAAACGTGGAGTATCTGTTGACCCGGCGAAGATTGAAGCAATACAAAGCTGGGAGCAACCTAAGTCAGTGACCGAAGTACGAAGCTTTCTAGGCTTAGCTGGTTATTATCGGAGGTTCGTAGAGGGATTTTCTCGAATCGCTACTCCATTAACTCAGTTGACTCGGAAAGATACAAAATTCGTTTGGGGCGGGGAATGCGAGAAGAGCTTCCAAGAGCTCAAGAGGAGACTTATTTCGGCACCTGTTCTGACAATACCATCTGGTTCGGATGGATTTGTTATTTACAGCGATGCTTCGGGCAAAGGGTTAGGATGTGTTCTCATGCAACATGGGAAAGTCATAGCCTATGCCTCGCGACAACTCAAAGAATATGAGAGGAATTATCCTACTCATGATCTAGAGTTGGCAGCTGTCGTTTTCGCGTTGAAGATCTGGAGACATTACTTGTACGGAGAGAAAGTGGAGATTTATACGGATCATAAGAGCCTTAAATACTTCTTCACTCAGAAGGAACTCAACATGCGGCAACGACGTTGGCTTGAGCTGTTGAAAGATTACGATCATACTATCCAATACCATCCTGGAAAAGCGAACGTGGTAGCTGACGCGTTGAGTAGAAGATCATATGTGGGAACGAGTGCGATGATGTCAAGTATACGCGTAGAACCAGCTTTGATTGATAAAGTTAAAGCTGCTCAAGTTACGGATGCGGAGCTGATGAAGATGAAGAAGAAGGTGCAAGAAGGTGCAATTCCATAAGCGAGAATCGATGAAGATGGAATACTTCGAGTCAACTCCAGACTTTGTGTTCCTAACGATTCTGACTTGAAGTATATAATCATGATGGAGGCACACAACACACCGTTTGCCATCCATCCTGGGAGTACTAAAATGTATCGTGATCTTCGACATACATTTTGGTGGGGCAATATGAAGAGAGAGATCGCGGAGTTCATCTCGAGATGTTTAACTTGTCAACGTGTAAAGGCGGAGCATCAAGTGCCGAAGGGTCCATTGCAACCACTGGAGATTCCGAAATGGAAGTGGGAACACATTACGATGGATTTCGTTACGGGTCTTCCCAAGATTTCTCAAGGCTTAGATGCGATTTGGGTTATTGTTGATAGATTAACCAAGTCTGCTCATTTCTTACCGATACGAGAGACTTATTCCCTTGAACGTCTTTCTCATATGTACGTGAATGAGATTGTGAGGTTGCATGGCATGCCAGTATTCATAGTTTCGGATCGTGATCCCAGATTTACTTCACGATTTTGGATCAGTTTGCAGAAAGCTATGGGTACGGATTTACGATTCAGTTCGGCTTATCATCCTCAAACAGACGGACAATCGGAAAGGACTATCCAAACTCTTGAAGATCTATTGAGACTTTGTGTTCTAGACTTCAAAGGGAGTTGGGATAAGTATTTACCATTGGTGGAATTCTCCTACAACAACAGTTATCAGGAAAGTATAGGCGTAGCTCCATTCGAAGCGTTGTATGGGAGAAAGTGTCGTTCTCCAGTATGTTGGGATGAGGTGGGTGAAGCAACATTGTTGGGACCAGAGTTAGTATGTATGACTACAGAAAAGATCCAAATAATCCGACAACGTATACAAACAGCACAAGATCGACAAAAGAGTTATGCGGATCTTCATCGAAAGGACGTGGAATTTAACGTTGGGGACCATGTATTGTTACGTATTGCTCCATGGAAGGGAGTTACGAGGTTTGGGAAGAGAGGAAAGCTCAACCCACGATTCATTGGTCCATTTGAGATTCTTGACCGAATAGGAAATGTGGCTTATAGACTCGCTTTACCTCCAAGCATGTCTCGTGTTCATAACGTGTTTCACATATCCGTGTTACGTAAATATGTGAAGGATCCAAACCGCATTATTGAGTTAGAACCAGACGAGATAGCTGAAGATTTAACGTA
The DNA here is from genome assembly GCA_020205555.1 of Panax stipuleanatus. Lineage (NCBI taxonomy): Eukaryota > Viridiplantae > Streptophyta > Magnoliopsida > Apiales > Araliaceae > Panax > Panax stipuleanatus. Next base: position 70,235,199 of record CM035121.1, read on the forward strand.
CGAGGAGGTACCTGTCAAGATCTTAGATAGGAAGGAGCATGTCCTACGCTCGAAAATTATACCTCAAGTTAAAGTTTTGTGGAGAAACCATGCAATTGAGGAAATGACCTGGGAGTTGGAATCGGAAATGGAAGCGAGGTATCCTCACCTTTTTGACATACCAGGTACGTACGTTAATTTCGAGGACGAAATTTCATAAGGAGGGGAGGTTGTAAGACCCCAACTTTTATGAATAAAGATTTAGTTTTCTTTATATATTATTTCGAAACAGTAAGGTGTTGATTTGATAAATATGAAAGTTATGGGTGAAATGTGCAAACATTTTTAAAATGAGCAAGTGGTTATAAAATATTCTTGTTGTCGGGGAATATTCGTTTGGTCGTGGAATATTCTTGTTGTCGGGGAATATTCGTACGACGGCGCAGCTATTTGTGGGCCCCCACAACGGAATAACTGTCGGATATAGAAAGCGACAAAAATAACTTTTTTACAAGATAACGGCTTAGTTGTTACCGTTAGTACTGTTGAAATACCCGGTGGTTAAAATACAGTGATACACGGTGTTGCATAGTAGCACACGGTATTGCACAGTATTTCGAATTATTGAGTCTTATGTGAGAAGCCATTACTCAATTATTGTTACAGTAATTACTGTTCAATATTTTATATTATTGACTCAATAATTGCTACGTTGATATTTTATATTATTGACTTAATAATTGCTACGTTGCCATTTTATATGATTGATTCAATAATGACTACAGTTGATATTTTGTAGTATTGATTCAATAATTGTCGTTGCACAGTATTTCACATTATCAACTCAATAATTCATATTATTTGAATAATATTATTAGATAGCATTATTGACAATGTCTAAGGAAGTTCTGTCTAGGAGGGGTTATTTAATTGCGCGCCAGTAAGGAGAAGTCCTTATCGGAAGGCCCCCTCTGTCATGGGAACGACCTGGTTGTTAATATTGTAGTTCTATAATATTATTTGTGAATAATTAATTATTGATTTATATGATAAGGAAATATTTATTTTGTGGATATTAAAGAAGGAATTGGCGCTGATGAGTTTTTATCAATATTTTGGTGTGAGAAATCATCTGTTTATGGATTTCGGATAATTTATGTTTGGAATTTGGAAAAACTTTCTTCTGCAAAGTTGTAGAGAATTAAATTTCCTATGGAAGGACATAGAATTTGTATTTTTCTGACAAAGGGGCTATTTGTTATGAATTATTGAAGTTTCGGAAAATATATATATTTAACGGGTGGGCCCCACTTTTGTTGAAATCTGATTTTTTTGGTAGCAGTCGGCGGCTGGAGGTTTAAAAAAAATAATAATATGATTTTATTATTTTAGTCTCCTTTGGCATCCTAAGCTTTTCCTATAAATAGGGTGCTTAGGTTAGAATTGAAAATCACACCAGAATCAGAAGTTTTCTCTCTCTATAATATCGAGCGTATTTTTATGAGTATTTCAATACTTTGAGTATTAGTATTCAGTACAAGCTTCCGTCGGTATTATATCCGATATTCCAGTCAGAGGTACTATCTTTTTGAGGTAAGGGATGTTATTTCTTTCGTAAATGATGTTATTCTTCTCAATATCATTATACAGAAATATTGTCATGGATTTTATGTTGAAATTCTTATTTTTTTCCCGTCGGGGTTACTATTCACGTATACGGCACTATTCACGGGAAAATTTATTTTTCTTCTATTTGTCCAAATTGTCTGTTAAGGTTACTATCTTTGATTGTATCCAAGTTTTGAGCTCTATTCTTAAATTTTGCTCCATAATTGATTATTACGAGGTATTTTTGAATTGGATATACTAAAATACGAATCCTTAGTCTTTGTTTTTTATCTCACTGGATTCGTTTTTCATCATTCTCAGTCCCAAAAGGTGATGTAACTGAATATCTTTGGCCTGTAGAGCAAAGATGAATGATTACTTGATGAATATCTTTGGCCTGTAGAGCAAAGATGAATGATTACCTGATGAATATCTTTGGCCTATAGTGCAAAGATGACAGGTGTTGAGATGAATATGACCACTGATGATACAAATGAATATCTTTGGCCTGTAGTGCAAAGATGAATATTGATTCGAGATGTATATTGATTGATGTTACAGGGATAAAATATTGATGATGGACTTTTAAATCATAGAAGATAGTAGACTTGATTCTCTGCTTAACTCTTCTAATGATTTGTTATTTCCGCTGCGAATATTGATCTAAGATTGGTTGTCCATTATATTTTATCTGATTTATTGAAGGCTAACGATAATTTATTTTCCATTATCTTAGTCATAATATTCTTTACTGAGCTAGTTGAGCTCACCCTTTTCATCTGTTGTCCTCTTCAGGAAATGAGAATGTTGCGGGAACTAGTCGGGGGACAGAGTGATGGTCCGAGTTAGAGCAGTAGTAGTCCTCACTATTTCTGATAAATAGTGTGATAATAATTGTAATGAGGACTTAGTTTGAATCTTAATATTTTCTACATATTTGTATTGAGACTCACAGTTGTGTGGTCGTATTTTGCACGACCGTATGATATAAAGTTTGTATTTGAATTCTATACCATGTATTTGGCGACTCAGAATGGGTTGGGTTGAATGGACCTATTCTGGGGGCGTCACATCGTAGATTACCAAATATCGAAAAACAGCTTAATATATTCTGCTTCATGATCCTACATAACGTATTACCATACGCATCAATTATTAGTCACCTAGCAACGCTTATCAAACGTCTAAGTAAATACTACTTTATACTTTCTAATTCTCTTCTATGTACTCGTTTGACACTCGCTGTCAAATCACATGTATAATTAACAATATCAGTTAATTATCACATAACTAATCTTCATCGTTATTTATCCACTTTAGGTTAACTCATTCCTCTTTAACTAATAAGTTAATAATTAATTATCACATAATTAATCACATCACATAATCATATTATATTTCACATGATTAATCAATTAATAATTACATACTCATTTTAAATTATAATTAAACAAATTATAATTTAAACATCCACTTTAATTATAACTAATCAAATTACATCTTATGTTAATCAAATTATAATTTAACAAATTATAACGATTAATCAATCTACATCATGCATAATTAAATAAATTACAATTTATAATTAATCATGCATTTATTAAACTATAATTAAATAAATTATAATTTAAATTACACATTCATCTTAATCATAATTATCCCAAATTATAATTACATATTAATCAAATAAATTATAATTACACAAAATTATAATTTAAGTTAAACAAATAATCCACTATCCTTCATTATAATTTAACAAGTTATAGATTAAATTAAATCCTTACTCTAATTATAATTATTAAAATTATAATTGCATATCATGTTCACTACATTATAACCAAACAAATTATAACTTAAGTTAAACCTTTACTTAATTAAAATGAATTAACTAATAACAATTTAAGATTTTCACCACCTTCTTCCTTTTTTATTTTGAAATAGCCAAATACATACTCATAACATCTTATTGCAAATCTTGGTTCATGTTAACACATAACCAAATCAATTTAGATTTTAAAACTGTACAAACACTTTAAGTTTTCTGTCTCTGCTCAGGTATTGGCGCAGCTGCGCCACCTTAAGCTTTGGAACCGGCGCAGCTGCACTGGTGCACGATCTGGGAAACTCAGCCGGCGCAGCTGAGCTACTTCTGCCCTTGCTGCCTGTGCAGCTGCGCCAGCACGCGGATAGAAACAGTGCAGACTGCTTCCTTGCTTCACTGTTCTTCCCCAATATACCAACAATTGGCAATTCTAAACTACTCAGACAGTGTAAAGCATACATGTGCAACCATACACATGTACAACATAATTCAAATCACAAAAATCATATAAGTAATCAAAATCAAAGGTTTTAAAACTAAATTTTGCTATTTTCACAAAAACTCATACTTTTCACAAAATAATTCACCATAAATCCAATTCTCAACCAATTAAATTCATAATTCATGTATTATCTTTGTTATTGAAGCTAGTATCATGAACAACTCCCAATTTGAATTTTAACACATGATAAATTCTCAATTTTCATTCTAAAATTCAACCAAAACACATAAACCCATAAGAACACAAATTCTCCATTAGAAATTTGTTTTTACAATACTTTGATTTCTAAAAAATCGTTTATAGTATACATGTAAGGGATTACAACATCTATCAATTCATTCATCATGTAATTAGCCAAATCATCCATTACAACTCTAATTATTTAAGAAATTCAAGAACACAAGAACTAAGAACAAGAGGTGGATTACTACCTTAAATCCTTGATTGAGCTTCGTTAGATTGTGAGAATAGCTCTGATAATCCCCCTTTGATTCTCAGAATCACTGACCTCCTCTTAATTTTCTTTGTAAAAGTCACAGAGTGTTTACTCACGGTATTTCTTTCTCTTCTTGTTCTTCTCTAATTCTTCTCTGCTCTTTCTTTTTCTCTCTAGCAAACTAACTTTGTTTTTCTAACTCTTGTTTTAGTCTAACGTAATATACATATAATATAATATACATATATTACATAATTATAATACATATAACTTCCACTACATAATGGCATATATTAAATATAATAAGTACCATTAATATATAAGTTACAATTAGAATTTAAAAAGCCATAAGACTTGTTTGGCAAAACAAGTTATTTTTTTTAAGTAGTTAAGTTAAGGCCCCGTTTGGCAAAACGAACTTAAAAATGGTGCAAGGGCCTTGTTTGGAAAAATGGTTTTAACACTTTTAATACTTTTAACACATAATCTTAATGCTACATTTTAATTAATTAAATCTTAACATTATAATTTAATTAATTAAAAGTCTAACATCAATTAATCATATAATTATAATTACTCGCTAATTATAATTTCATGTAACACTCATCATATAACTCATCTAATTTAATTATCTCAATTAAATTAGAACTATAACATAAGATCATTACATTAATTAAATAAAATATTAAATATTTAATTAATTAATATATTACACTTAATTACATTCCTCCACAATAACCACATAATTTATTTATTTAACTCAATAAATTATTTATTTAATCATTATATATTCTCTTCACATCAATTCACATATTTCACAACATATGACACGTATACACATATTCACACTCAAAACATCTCATAAATAAGAATTTTATTTATTAAATTCTCATTTATAAATTCTTAAAAATCCGGGATGTCACATCATTTCCTCCTTATAAGGATTCCGTCCTCGGAATCAACGAAACCTCCCTTACTCGATTTTTCACAAAAAATCTCTTTCATAATTTTATTGTTGAATAACTTCAACACATTATCTTAACGACATTTATATAAACTACACATATATCTCTACTAAATTCACCTTTTCAACAGGGTTAAGGTTTTATTACTTACCTTCAATCAAACACAAACACAATCATATATCAAATATTATATATCTTCTTTAACTCATTCATTTCCTTTCCAAGGATCATTACTATATATTTTACTCGTAGAATTCATATACTACATAATTCACCATCTATAATTATTCGGGTTATCACACAAGCCAATCATGTATGATGATAAAGCATATACTTTGTAACAATCTTATTCATTTATTAATAAAAGAATTATTTATTTAAAGGCATTTATATTATCTACATCATGTTGTCATATTTAAATGTGATAAACTCATAGTTTTAAGCAATATTTTTAAAATCATGCTGATGATCATGCTAATGAGATCTAAATTCTAAGATAGCTTAAAACTAAAATAGTTCCCAATCGATGGATTACTAAATAGAGGATTAGTGAATCCAGATAGATTGGTACATACGTTGCTTGCTCTTTTGAAGAGGATGATCGATCTTATGATCATTTGTGTGCAGACACTAAAGTAGGTATATAGGTGCTTATTGAAGAATAAATACACTGAACGTGGCTCGCTAAGGAATATCTAATGGAGTTTTGCTCGCATATCAATAGGAATTCCTTTAGTGATAGTAGTTCAAGTAATCCTTAGACTTGGGATCATCATAGTATCTTATGTATGATGAGTTATACTTTGACATGTCCCTTAAGACCCTGAGGGTATATCAAAGGGTATGCTTGGGTATAATTAATTATACATGAAGATAATGAATGATCAATAAAGGATCTATCACTTCTAGTAAAAGAAGTGATTGTCCTATGTGATTCGATAAATGACAACTCAGTAGTCCTTGGCCAAGGGAGACTGAAATTAAAAAGTAGTTTTTAATTTGCATTATTGGAGTTTGTGCATTTAGGATCGGAATACATATAATTAAATAAAATAAGACTTGATAGTAAATCCATGCCTTATATTTAATTGGGACATTGTATGGTAGAATGAATGAATTGTACGGTAACTATTTACTCAAAGGTTTTTTTATGATTAAAGTTGAAAACTATATTATCTGGAAAGTCATTGAGCGCTAAGGGGGCTTACCCTTATTATATAATAAATGTTTATTTAAATAAATTAATAGTTATTTTATTTATTTAAATAAAATTAGAATTATTCTAATTAATTTATTCACAACCTGTTTAATATGGAGAACCTAAATGGTCACACCATAAAAGGATGAATATTTATTTAAGAAGCACATGACATAATTATAATAATAAGTTAAGTGTATTTAATTTAATCTATGGTGATAGAATAAATTAATTAGCTTAATATTTATTATTTAATATTTTAAAAATATTAAATATAAATTAATAAGAGGAGTCTTATTATTATTATTACTATTATTATTAATTTGAATTCATAAAGGAGTTAGGGAATTAATTAATAAAAGTACTCTCCCATATTCCTAATAAGATTATGAGGTAAATTAATTAAAGGAGTTTAATTAATTTCTCCTAATAAGATTAGAAAGCCTAATTAATTAAAAGAGTTTAATTAATTAATATGAAACCCAAATCCTAAAATGGTTAGGAGGGTTGCCTACATCTATAAATAAGAGGAGTCTTATTTTGATTAAGGGCTAATGAAATTCCAATTGTTGGGAGATCACACCTTTTTTCTAGAGAGAGAGAAAACTAGGGTTTTATTAATAACACACCTTCTTAATATTTGTTTATCATTGGTGGATCACCTCTAGAGGCCAAACACTTAGGTGGCTGTCGTTGATCAAAGGAAGGAATCACACCCGGTAGATTCAAGTTGAACAAGGAAAGGATTGGAGTTGATCTCTTACCTAAGAAAGCACGAATCTTCAAGGGTATGATTCGTTCTTCATCTCTTTAGATTAAATTAATAATTGCACATAAAGGTCGATGCGGGTTCATGGTTTGTAAAATTTTAAAACTCTATTTTAAGCTTCCGTTGCTATGTATGTAATTGCTACATACTACTTTGATCTAACAAACCTAACATTTGGTTCATCCAATGTTGGTTTTCTAGCCTTACATGTAGCTGATTTGGTGTCGACGCCGGGCAGAAAATCAAGTCCTCGGTCTCCCTTTTGTTGAAGGAGGAGGTCTCTTTTTTCTCTTTTGGAGTTGTTTGCCCTCGTCTCTTGTCCGTGGGACGAGAGAGGAGTCCCTCGATTTCCCTATTTTATTCTTTTCCCTTTCGCTTTCGCTTTGTCTTTGGGGTTCCGTTTTAAAGGGAGAATATCGTAGGAAACCGGTACCGACATATGTGTCGACGAATTTTGAAAGATTGATTTTATTGATTGGACTGATTGAGACAGAGTCGCCAGTTGATATTTTGGAAATGGATATACCAACTCATCCTGGTTTTAATAGTTTTTTGCAAAATGGTCCAATGCGTGATTCTTTGATATGGTCTTGAAACCCGAGATTAGTGGAATCCGGGGGCTAGGTTAAGCGGGGGGAAGGTGTTAGGCACCCCCCGACTCCCATGCAAGCACGGTACCGCATCTTATTGATTTTCTATGCAAAAGTGTGTGTGTGTGTTGTGTGTGATTTTGAAAGCTTTATTAGTTGGTTTCTAAGTCTTTTTGGTGACTTGAAAGTAGTGCTGTACCTCTTTTGAGCCTAGGTACGAAGGATTTGATTTAGCGAAAGATTCAATTTTAATAAGATATGCAAATTGAAATGAGGTTTTGGAAAGTAAGGTTTTCAAATCCTTTACCCGACTAGGAATCGAGGACTTCGATACTTCCTTTTATTCTTTACGTTCATTACGTGATCTACCCTGAATCGCTTTATTTTTCATCAAAATCTCTTTGTGGTTTTCTTTGAGAAATCATTTTGATGATATGTATGCTAAAGCGTTAAGAAGGTTTGGATCATCATCGGGTATAAAAGCTATCTCGATGAACCGAGCTCCCGTAATGAAGGTTTTCACTATCACGGGATATTGAATCCGATCTCTCGAGACTAACCCCTCGAGTTCGTCTTCAAAATCCAAATATTACATGCACATCGATATTGACGGTATTTAAAGCATTTACAACGTAAAAATCGGTCCATCGCGGGAATCAAGTCGGATCCGTTCGGGGATCTCGACACCGGGATTCCTAGGCTCACAATATTTGTACCATTTCATATATACATAACGTCCACGGCTTCATTACTAAGTGATTTCATCGGTTGAAATCATCGTTCACGCCGATTCGGCCCCCCTTTCACCTCTAAATATATATTTAGGGCTATACGGGTTAGACGGGACCATTTACAAGTAAATACATCCATAGATATACCACGGATCTAAGCCGTTCTAGCTCCGGGGTTGAAGCATCATGCTAACAACCTCTCGGGAACTAGCTTAAGCTTAGCTTGAGGTATATCTAGATTCCGAAGCTATATACAACGTATTAAAGCAATAAATAACCGATAGAAACGTTAAAACTACCAACTATTACACAATATACTTATAATACAACCAATATAGCTAGATTCGAACAAGATCCTTCATTAATCTATCATTTGAACATAGTTTACAAAGAAAACGAAGCTAAAAGTGCGTTATTTCACCTTGGCGGACGCGTGAACAAGCGTTTTGACTCCCGGGATGAAGTAAGAACACTAAGATGGCTTCAATGAGATGCTAGGTGGAAGAAATAAGCTTCAAGTTGCTATATTGATGTCTAACCCGAGCCTTTCTCTCTCTAGAAATATCCTTCTCTCTCTATATCTATCTCTTCTTTTTTTTAAAATGAACTAAGTGGGGGGTTATAACCTGTCCGGGGTAGCCGCACACATGTATGCAGCTAGCCGCATACATGGTGGAGGCTACCCATGTAAGGACCAGAATTTCCAAGAATCATTAATAATAAGAATTTAATGAATAAAATTCTTAAAGCATGAGATAGATTCGAATATGAATATATATATCTGTGAGGTGAGATTAATAGTATTGAATTACATAGGCTAATGTAAACTATGTAATACGTGATTCTTAGTGTTTAATAAATATATATATCATTATTATATATTTATAGAGATGAATTAGTAAGAGAGATGGATAATATTTATCTATCGATATTAAATGATTTATAAAATTTTTATCATAATAAGTTGGTGACATTAAATATTTTGATAGTCACCATTTTCTGGAGTATATATACTGGTTAGAGAATTATTAATTAGTTTAATACATGACGAGAAGTGTAGATTAAAGAAATGTATATATGTATTACACACACACACACACACACACACACATATATATATATATATATATATATATATATATATATATATCTTGAGTTATGTGGATTGGTGGAAAGAGAAATAATTATTATATATATATTTTTAATAAAGATTATTAAAATAAATTCTTATATTATTTTAATAAGAAGGGGGAGTGTTATTTTAAATAATAATAATACATTGTATGTCTTTGACTAAGGTAATATGAATGAGGGTAAATATATCGAAACATATTTGCTATGTGTAATATACTAATAGAAAATAACTTATGTCCTATTTTTTTTATATAAAGAGTTGTACATGTGTCGTACATGTAACTATTCTAGCAATGCTTAGATATTATATTTAAATGATATCTTGAGGAAATGAGTAAGCTATTTTTCTTATTAATGCCCCTATTGGAAATGATATATTATATAATGAAACTTATTATATCATGTTATGAAGAAATGATTAAATGGGATTAATTAATATTATTATGAGAATTATTTCTATGTGCAAGTATACATGTTATGTGAGTTAAAGCCTATGCGTATAATTTCTAGGATTAATTAAAAAGGGAGTCACTAATCGGTTATTAAATTAGTAAACCACCCTAAGGTTTATATCAGAGTATTAATAGAAGCATTAGTATTTAAATATTCAATTTACTTGAATATAGTGTAGAGGTTTAAATGTGATTGATTAATTAATATTTTGGATAATTAATTGATAACATATGAATTTATTGTTGTTGAGAATAATAAAACATAAGCGTGTAAAGGATTAATTGTGAATACAAAGGATGGATGATTTACGAGTAATTAATTGATAATATTCAATTAACTATTATTGTGAATAAATAATATGTTAATGAGCAAAGGATTAATAAATATAATGAGATTGATATTTATTTGATTAATTGTTTTATGCAAGCATGCTATATATTAAAACTTTAATATATGGTAATTAACTTTATATCATATAAAGTGCAATGTGACGCATTAATATGGTTATATATTATTTTAAATATAGACTATATAGTAAACTTAATTTCAGTCTAGGAGTTACATAATATTATTGCTTATGTGACATGATGTGTGTGGGAAAAACCTAGTGTATACCTTATCACCTTATATTAATATCAATAAACAGTTGTTAATTGATAATGTTTTCAATAAGTTATTATTAATTGAAATTATAAGCGTTGTGATAATGAGTAATGATAATACTCAATTAAATTATAGTTGATATTAAGAAAAATGTACATGGATTATATGTTAATATATGTGTATCCTTATTTAATACATTGTATTATGGGATATTTAATTGAAATGACATTGTGACCAATTAAATGTATAAACTAGGAATATCCTAACTGTATATACTATATAACCTAGTGTATTTATTAACTAAGTGTTGGACATATATAAGTATTGTAATTGCAAGTTGCTGTGTTCTTATTGCTAAGCCTCACATTGAGTGTCCAATTTCTCCTTCACGTGAACATTAAGGAGCTACCTATACTACTCTATTCCCTCCCTCAATCTCAGCAATATAGAGATAATGAATAGATGGGGAGTGAGATTCATGAGTGAAATCGCCAACTCTCACCAACTCCCTCTTATCCATTGAACAATCTTGCATTCCTTTGGTTTGTTCTAATGGAGGATTAAAATGTCTGTGTATTGAAATGCCTATAAATAGAGCCTTTCCTTCTCCTTCATTCATTTGCTAAGTATTTTATTGGTTTAAGGAGAGTATCATAGTAGCATTATAGAATCTGTTTAGCAAGCAAAGCAATTGCAGAGGTATATCACTTCCCATTTCTTGTTCTTCAAAGTCTGTAAATTGCTAAATTCTTGATTCTTTGATTTAACATGGTTGATTGATAACTTGATTGACATATACTTATTAGTTGCTATGATGGTTTACTACCATGTTAGAATTGCAATGTATCATATTTAGACTAAATTTCGTAGGAAATTCGTGGGATGGGTTGTGGAGCTGCCGAAACTGCACAGTGACTGTCCCTGGCCAACAGCCTGCGCAGCTGCGCCAGTTGTGAACTGGCCAGCAGCGCAGCTGCGCCAGGTTCAGTTTTTGGTTTCCTGCTCTTGATGCAAACCTGTTAAGTGTTGTTATGTGCTAGCAAGTGTTATATCCTTAGGCAAGCATGAAAACTAGAATTAACTTATAATATATGTTTCTTGTTATAACATGCATGATTTCAACCATATTAGTATACGTTAGGGAAGAAAAACGTATGTTTTGAAATGAACTTATGGTTTTCAATATTAACTTTGACATATGTGTATCACATGTGCCTTCTGATTTTGTGAACCCGATAGTATGGTTTATATTAACATGAAATGCATGTTTAAAGTTTTGAACACACTAGCATACATAATTGATAGATTCAAGAAGTTTTCAAGAAAAACTTAAATACATTTGAAGTGAACTTGACCAAGACTTATGTCTTGTAATTTCTGACCATTTGAGTATGTGTAAATGAGTTAGACATGCATGAAATTAGGATTAACATGTATGAATAATTACCTTGACATAGCATGAACATTCTTGACTTCGTCAGTGTGCGAGTTCTAAAGAAAGTTATTAAGTTTTAAAATGAGCCTTGACACCTACTATTGATGCTTATGTTCTGACTTTTGAACATGATTGCATGGTCTAGATAGGCATGAAATGTAAATTTAAAAGTGTTAAGTTTACCCTAGCATTTATGGTTTAAGTCGTAAATGTTTTCAAAAGGAGGATTCGGACTTTTTGCAAACTAAGATGCGTGATCATAGTGTATTACTGTTCTAATATGTTTGAGCATGCATGTTAGAGCTTTTAAATGACATGTACGTGCACACACCTTACTAGACACTATGAAAGTTAGTTAAGCATGAATTAGCGATTATCGATGCTAGTTGTGTGTATATGGTAAAGGTATGTGTGATCATGCGTCTTAACATTAGTATGGCACCTCACATGTATACGTGATGAACATAGTAGCATGTTTACATTATTATTTCTGAGTTATAAAATAGAATCTTAATTATGCATTAAGTGTTGATTTGTGCAAATGGTTATATAAACTCAAAAACTATAATCCCGTTAATGTTTGAGAAACGTATAATAATAAGGATCATATAAGTTTAAATATATGTCAAACACCTTTAGATAAGTGTGTGATACATATATATGATAGATTATAGTAAGTATGTATAGATAAGGTATACCTATACGAACATAGTTTTCTAAAAACATGATGAGAAAGTAAAACAAAGGTTCTAAGAACCAAGTTAGATAACAATGTAATCAATGGTTATTATAGTGAGAATGTATGGATATGTATAACTGATATGTATGAATCCATAATTGAATGATTGTGTAGGAATACACGAAGCGCAAATATCTTAAGCAGTTAAGTCGTAGTTGTTAAACTACGCACCAGGCAAGTCTTTCAGTTCTTATTTGATATATGAATTCAATAACTGTTAGATGAATTATATTATGCCATGATAATGTTAATTTATATATGAACTGTATATGAGATATGTATGAGATTGAAAGTTGATCTGTGATAATATGCTTGTTATGTGAGAAGTAACATGCGTAGTAACTATTAATTGTTTATGAATGCATAGACTGAGTATGAAATTATATGCTATGTGATGCATGAAAACTGTTAGAATTGCTGAGCTGTCGAGCTCACTCTTGCAAATAACCACTTTTGCAGGTTAAGGACTCACGATAAAAGTTACGTGTTACGTGATAGAGTTCGAAGATTTCTGTTTATTTAAATACATGCTATTGAATCATGTTTAAGTTCTAGAAGACGTACACGATAGTAGATCAAAATGTTTTATACATGTTTAAATTGTAAGGTTGTGTTACGTAACACATAGGGGTTTCGAACTGAGATGTATACATTTATACAGAAATTCGAATATAGTGAATCATACTTTATAATTGGTTCAAGGTTATGTAATTGATTCAGGATTTTGAATTCAAGGAAAGATTTTATACAAGAAGATAGAAAAGTTTTAGTTATTCCGCATTTTTGTAAGCATCGAACGTGATGTGTAGACAGGGATGGTATATGACCGAGATTTGAAAACTTATAAAAGATTTAGGGTCATCATACAAGATCTTGGATATAAATAGAAATTATATTTCTATATTGTAATAAGTGAAATTTATTCATTAAGTTTTGAATAAAAGATGTATAGTTTCGCGATAGATGTATCGTGGCGGACCGGATCCGAGGTGTTTGAGAGACCCGGATTTGGGGACGTCACAACCCAGGTGGGACCCCCCTGCTTGGTTATGGCTCTTTCGGTCTCGATTCGACAGAAGTTGACGTCTGTCGTTTGATCTTTCAGACCGTATTTGAGGAACGCAGTGAGATATGACCGAGTCCGACTGATTTTGGGTTCGGGAAGTTGATACTCGTAGTCGAGATACCTTCCAGGTCCAGATATCAGTCTACAGGCTTATCTCTTGATGGTACGTCGTTCAAGGTTTACTGAGGTAGTTTTCGAGGATCACTGTCTTTTTTCGTCGATCTTCGATCGGGTTGCAGTATGTTCAGACTTCATTGGTCCTCTTCACCATTCCCGGGGTTGTCTCCGAGATGATCGGGATCTTTTACCCTACTTCGGGGTTGTCTCTGAAGTAAAATGATGCTTTTACCCTCCTGCAGGGTTAGTACGACAAAAGAAAAATTTTGAGTGTCTACAGATGCCCCTCTTTGTCATGTTCATGAAATGTAATGGAATGAACACGACAAAGATTTAATAGACACAGAGAATGCATGACAAGGTATATCTGATGATGCAATATCATGTATGATCGATGCAATGATATATGAGATGTATAAAAGGGTTACTTCCCCGGCTGGGGAAGTTAAGGATTACGTTGTCGGGGTTGAGTCGACCTGCGTTGAATTGTAGTCAATGGATTGCACCATCGGGGTCATGCCGATGCCTTCACTGGTTTGTTGTCAATGGATCACACCATCAGGGTTGAGCTGACGCCTTCACTGGGTGGTAGCCAACGAATTACATCATCGGGGATTTGCCGACCTGCGTAGGGTTGTAGCCAACGAATTACATCATCCGAGATTTTTCGACCTGCGTAGGGTTATAGCCAAAGGATTACACCATCGGGGATTTGCCGACCTTCACTGGTTTGTAGCCAACGGATTACATTCATCGGGGATTTACCGACCTGCGTAGGGTTGTAGCCAACGGATTACATCATCAGGGATTTGCCGACCTGCGTAGGCCAACGGATTACACCATCGGGGATTTGTCGACCTTCACTGGTTTGTAGCCAACGGATTACATTCATCGGGGAATTGCCGACCTGCGTAGGGTTGTAGCCATTGGATTACATCATCGGGGATTTGCCGACCTTCACTGGTTTGTAGCCAACGGATTATATTCATCAGGGATTTGCAGATCTGCGTAGGGTTGTAGCCAACAGATTACATTCATCAGGGATCTGCCGATCTGCATAGGGTTGTAGCCAACGGATTACATCATCGGGGATTTGCCGATGCCTTCACTGATTCATTGTCGGTGGATTACATTGTTGGGGTCAAGCCGACTCCTTCACTGATTCATTGTCAGTGGATTACATTGTCGGGGTCAAGCCGACGCCTTCACTGATTCATTATCGGTAGATTACATCGTCGGGGGCAAGCCAACGCCTTCACTGATTTGTTGTCGGTAGATTACATCGTCGGGGTCAAGCCGACGCCTTCACTGATTCGTTGTCGGTGGATTACATCGTCGGGGTCTAGCCGACGCCTTCACTGATTCGTTGTCGGTGGATTACATCGTCGGGGTCAAGCCGACGCCTTCACTGATTCTTTGTCGGTGGATTACATGTTGTAAGGTTGATTTTGGTTAATTTCCTGGTCTTCCAGCGTTCAACGTCGGGTTGTCTGATCTTCGCCGAACTTCTGCTATTTCGGAGGATTTTTAGGGTTTTTGGGGTTTTAAACTGTCCCGAAAAGGTATCATTTTTCATAATGTGACCATTCTTAACCCAAAAGAACACGTTCTGGATGTCGTGTTGCCAAACAAAATGCTGCGAGACCCACTTAAGGTAGCCGCATACATGGTTGCGGCTAGAGCAACCATGTTCAAGGCTACCCGTGTTCGAGCTTATTCCTTCGAGAGGCCTCATTTTCACCCATTCCATTCGGATTTCATCTTCTTTCTCTCTACAAAACCAAGCGTTTCTTCATCTATACTCAATTTCTGCTTGATTTAGAGCGATCCGCCACTGTATACTCCTTCTTCGGACTACGGGTAACGTCTAAACTCCGTTCTTTCATGTTTTCATTGGCGAAAACACGTATTTCCTTTCTTAAAGGCAATATATCTAATATGTATGCATGTATAGATGTATAAATGTGTTTGTGATGCAATGCATGGATACAAATCATCCTATGGATCATATGAATGCAAGATATTGCCATTTATCAGTTAATCTAGACATACATTATATATATGTGTTAGAATAACAGTTAAAATTGATGTTTGCATGCTTGGTTGTGATGATGTACCCTCATAGGGTGATTTAATACATGCTTTGGGCATGTGGATAGTCCATTTTATAAAGGAGACTCTGGCAAAAAAATTTCATAAACCAAATGTCCGGATCATAGATACATTATAGATGTACTAAGATGCAAATGACATACACATTTAATGACACATGTAAGACATGCATGATGTGATGATCATATTTTATGGGTTTAATTTGAAATTTGCAATTGGTAAGAATATACCTTACTTGGCTTTAATTGCTATGAACTCATTATTTAGACATGGATCCTAAGGAGCTTAGTCGTGCCACTGGATGGCCAATTTCATCGGGAGTTTGCCGGCGTAGGACCCCCTCTGAGGTTCCGGTTCCACGTATTAGCCGATGGGTGCAGCGGTTGACCGAGCCCGCTCGCTTGCCGACTGGGGAGGATCAGCCACTCCTGGACGAGGACATTCCCGAGCCTGAGGTTCCGCCTCCACTCCCTACTGCGCCTAGATTTCTTCCGGGCATTGAGGTAGAGGTCCCAGATTTGCTGGGCACGGATTTGAGCCACCATCCGTCCATTCACTTGCAGGAGAATGAGGTATGGGATTAATTGGTTTTTTTTTCTTTCTGACATAGATGAGTTTTCTTAACCTTGACGTCGTACAGGTGCCAGAGTTTACCCAGCTGAGGGGTAACTGGTTCAGTATCTACGCTCTGTATTAGTCGTTACATCCCTAGTACAGAGAGATCATAGATTCTTGGGGATTCGAGGCCTTCTTCACCATTATTCCCCGTCATTGCCCTGGGGGCTATTTGCAGGCTTTGGGTGAAAGATGGTTTCACCAGAGTCAGTCGCTGCATCTATTAGATTGTGAGGTGATGATGACTCCCATGGATTGGAGGTACATCACTGGCTTAGAGTTTATTGGGGATAGGGTGCCCTTGGAGCCCTCTATCACTGGGGCTGCTGTGCGTGCCCTCCTAGGGTTTTCTCCTCAGGAGCGAGCCTTCAAGGCTCGTAGTATTCGATCAGGATGCCTGGGTGTTGATTCAACTCGAGGAACCTTGCAGCAGGAGTTGCCTGTTGATTTGGCAGAGAGGGATCGCATCTTGCGGCGTCTGTTCCTGACCATCATGAGGGGTTATTTTATAGCGAACAACTCCTCCACTGTGCCCTTCAGCATGGTAAGGGCTGTTCGATATGTAGACCGTATTGGGGACTACGATTGGGGGTCGTTAACATTCGCTCTTTTCCTGCATGGGATGCGACTGCGATCCGAGGGAGTTACCGACGCCTGGGTTAAATTTTTCCCGTTTCTTCTGGTAAGTCTTTTTGATAAATTTCATTGATTTCTCTTTTCCCACAACTGATGGAAGGTTTGTTTGAATTGACAGTTCTGGGCTTATGAGAGGCTTCCTTGTCTTTGCCCTACCTCTGTCTTAGGCTTGGATACTTATCCAGGGGACGTAGATGGCATCAGTCTACTCTGTCTAAGGTCCTGATCGCGGAGGACTTTGCCCATGCTCATCTTCAGTTAGAGACGTTGCTTGCTTAAGACATATTGTGGACCCCATATTCTGGAGAGCACTTGGCCGAGGGATTTGAGGATGGCATGCCGACAGGGCCAGAGTTCTATTTATCGACTCGCCTAATTCCATTCCTTTTTGATGGAGGTTGGGAGCTCTACCTTGGAGAGCGCGCTATTCAATGCATTACTGGGGAGATTCGCTTGTCGTATCTTCCTCTAGCCCAACACTTTTGGCCTCTGACTTCGTCAGTTACATCAATTCCCACCTTCGGGTTTGATGGTTTCCTCTTGTCTGAGGATCTAATCTCTTTGGCGGACTTTATCGCTTGGTGGGTCCAGCGCACGATAGGAGTTCAGACCCAGGCTACCCAGTTCTTAGGTGATCTGGTTCCAGGATCCCTTATGATGAGGGACTGGATATCGTGTTTTCAAGAGCCGTCTCATCAGGATCAGAATGCTGCCTTGAGACTTCAGTTGGAGGAGCTGTCGGCCTTTTGTAGTTACAATGGCTTGGACACGTTCTTGGCTCACACTTTTGCTTCTCGGGGTCATGAGGCTGGACCGTTAGGCGGTGGTGGCTCCCATGGTGCTGGACCCTCAGGTTTTGGTGGCTTCCAGAATAGAGATGTTCCCTTCCGCGTTCCCTCAAATACGCAGGAGACACCTTATCGGCCGGATCAGTAGGATGCACCCATTCCAGGTAGACGACCTCAGGTTGATCAGTTTGATGAGACCCTCACCTTCTTGGATGATTTTGATGAAGGGGCGAGTCCATAGATCCTCTGTTAGTCATTGGGCATTTGTGCCCCAATATCCTGTACTTTTTATTTTTAATTTTCACATTTATCATAGGTATGACAGTGATGTTTATGAAACTAATGTACTTGGCAGATATTTATATATGATGCTTCTTATTTATTCATCACACGTGCTGTTTTATCATTAGTATGATGCATGCTTCAGATATATTTAAATGATTTGATAGAGATTGACCTGTATGGTCTTATTGACACAGGTTTTATAGATGTCATCCTCTGCAGTGGTACATTTGGACCACCTTTCTGCTAGCCATATAGCTACCAGCTTGAGGGTTTAGTATGACCAGCTGCCATCCACCGATCGTATCGATGTCAGCCGCATGCTGGGCCACTACATGTCTTTACTGTCCTTCCAGATTTTGGAGGGATTTGTTGTCGGGATACTCAAGTATTGGACTCCTGAGAGTCATGTCTTTCGATTCGGCTCAGCCGAGTTGACTCCTACATTGGAGGAGTATAGTCGCATTTCAGGACTGTCGATAGATGGGCATGTGCTTGAGTGGCTTTGGGCCATATGCGTCGCCAGTTCATGACGATGATTGGATTGAGGAGAGCAATTGTGATGGCTGAGGTGGGTGGTAGGCACATCATCTCCATGGACTTTATGTTTAGGCATTTTGCTTCCGCGGATAGCTTCGCTGTTTATCACGGAGACTTCGCCATTTTGGAGGAGCGCTGGTACATTGCCCGCGTGGATGCCTTGGTTATATTCCTCGTAGCTTATCTATACATGCCATTTTATACCGATCATCTGGATGTGGCGATGTCGGTGGCTGTTAGGGCTCTTCGAGAGGACTTTACTATATTGCCCCTTATCCTAGCAGAGACCTTGATTTCAGCCTCTATCTGCCATGACGCTGGTGATCAGGAGTTCAGAGGTAGTCCAGTGCTTTTATACATCTGGTTGATGACGCACCTTCGACCGATAGGGCGGCTTCGCCGTCATGGTTTCTGTTTTGGACAAGGCCTGTCTCAGGTTTATTCATATAGCCCGACTTCTTGCGTTGATGAGGCATCCTGGACTTTATTTTTGGGTGCTATGGAGGAGGCTTTTGCTATAGTCATGTATTCTGGGTACTGCTCCTTTATGAGTTTCACCACCCATGTCGCTGACCTGGATTTCCTCCCCTTGGCGGGTTTGAGGCGTGTGACGACCTATCATCCTCTGGCGGTGATGGGTCAGTTTGATCAGTACCAGGAGGTCCATACATTTGAGAGGATTGAGGATTATTGATTCCCCATCTGCTCAGTTATCGAGGCTGATTTAGCTTGGGTTTATGGGTTCTGGTCTCATTGACAGACAGCAGAGTTTAGAGATTGCCATCCGGGCCGCTCTACAGAGTATTTAGTTTGGCTTGAGTCGGATTTGGCACCAGAGACCGCAGATCAGGTTGGTACAGGATCTTTATTTGATGACGATGGTTGGTCCACTGATGCGGCAGAACCGATGGAGGATCCTATATCTCCGACTGAGGATGCATTATTTACAGAGTTGACAGCTTCTTTAGTGAGCACTGTCCCGCGTTTGGCCTCAGTTTCCATGGAGGCGATGGATAGACAGCTTCAGCTGGTGATATTTGAGAGAGATCAGGTTCGGGCTCTATTGTTGACCACCGTAGATGGTAGGGATACTGCTATCACTGAGAGAGATGCAACCCGTGCTTCCAGAGATCAGGCCATCATTGATAGAGATGTAGCTGAGACTTTCTCAGATGGACTCATCGATCAGGTACAAGGTGTAGTGCAGAGTCGAGACGAGATTTTCTGCATGACAGTGGAGATGCTGAGGCAGGTTGATATGTTGGAGCACGAGCTCAGAGCTTCTCCCCCGACTATAGAGACTGCTGGATATTTGGCAATGTTGGCTCGTCTTACCACTGATTTATAGCTCTATTTTATTTTCCTGTAGAGACTTTGTTATTATCACTTGTCATAGGTTAGAATCAACTTTTGTATTCTAAACAGTTGTATATATTAAAAAGAAGCAAGTTCAGTTCACTTCCCTTATTTGCGCATGTCTAACCATGTCCACTGTTGTCATTTTTGCTTCATGATTTATTATGTCGACATGGAACTAGTCTCGTTATGTGGCATCAGATTCGGCAGGAGTGATGCTGAGATGTCGCTAGGTCTTCTCCGCATGAGCCATCGATTGGTTTGGGCTTGATGGATAGGTTTTGTATTTCTGTATAGGTTAGGAAAGTGTTTGAATTTTTTTGAAGGTTAGACCGCACGATAAATGACTGCTTATATACTCCCACAGATAGGAGATCAGGTCTTTCGTAGTTCAGGCTCAGACCTAAAAAGTTTAAAATGGTTTTATTTGGGGTTTGAGTTTGATTTGATAAGATTTTGATGTTTTTCGGTTTGATTTGATGAGGTTTTGGATGTTTTTCAAGGGTAAGATTTGATAGGATTTTGATGTTTTTCCAGGGTTAGACCGCACCATAAATGGCTGCATAAGTACTCCCATAGATAGGAGATCAAGTCTTTCGTAGTTCAGGCTCAGACCTGAAAAACTAGACTTGATATATTTTTTCTTTTCTTTTTTTTTATCAAGACATAGCAGTCCAGTCAGAAAGTGAAAAGGGGTCTCAGACATAATACTGTTTCACCGAGTTAGAATTGATCAGTTGCGGGAATTCCTCACCGTCCATCTCTTCCAATTTCAAAGCTCCACCTGATAAGATTGCTTTGACAAGAAAGGGTGTGACACCCCCAAATTCCAGGACCGTCACGGGGTCTCTAGAATTCGGTTCACCACGTGCTCATGGTAATACATCACAATAATAATAACTAAATATCACACAATCACAGCGGAAAATCTATTCTAGAATAATTTACAATGATTTATTATAATTATTCCCCCAAGTCTCGCAACCTACAGTTCTTAATAAATTACATAATAATATCAATTAACGACTTATTACATAATCTAACTTAAGCTTAAACATAATCAAATCCAGTCTTACTACATCATCTTAATACAACATTAAAATATTTAAAAACATAAAAGAGACAAGCTAGTTGGTAGCCTTGCCCTTGCCCTTATCAACGTCCGAAGGTTCACCATGCTCTGCCTTAACTGAAATGTTTTAGGAAAAGCAAGAATGAGCACAAATTGCCCAGCAAGTAATATACAATAAGGGTGAGTAATAAGATTCTCAATTCTCGAAAGGGTATAACGAAGTTTGATAGTTCAAGGATAATAAGAATATCAATAACTTTCAATAACAGTCGCTAAGGACAGAATAATATCAATGTGATTCAATAAATCAATTCAAGATTTCAGGATAACTGAATACTGAGCAGTCACTAAGGACTATGAACTTCTACTAGAATTAACAGTAATAAACTAAAAATCCAACAAAAAACAAGTACAACAGGTGATCAGCCTAAAGCACCATCGTTATGCATAACAATCAATCATACTCAAGTGTGCACGTCGGTTCTCCGACAATTATATATTCCCTTATAAGAAGGTTGTTCTTCTCAGTCAAATACAAGATCCCGCACCAATCAATTGGTTTTGGGTCGCTTTTCAATAACATAAGTGTTGCCGAATCAAATGGTATAGACACTTTCACAATATTTAAGAACAATACTAAGTTCAACATGAATAATAGCTTTAATGAAATAAGAGTTCAAGTATGCTAATTCAATTCAAACGATTAAGTAGGAAACTAGTTCGCAATATACAAAGATAGAATACTTGTATCCAAAGAGATAAGGTTTAGATACTCGCTTACGATATCCGTTGAATAAAGTAATGCAAGGGTTTAGGATACTTGCCTTTAACGTAGTTTACTCACGTAAAGCTAGCCAACACTTTCGAATTCTAATCGTAACGTATATATATGATATTCATTAGTCATATAATTAAACTTCACATTTTATCTAGCTACACAGTCATACAGAGTATAATTTCCATCCTTAACATCCTCTTTTCTCAAGTTGATCATATTTATACATCATTACTATCATGTGAGACTACCACAATTAGCAAACATACTCGCATATTATTAATATCACATAAGACCACAATCAATACTAAATATATTTTATTTTAGCAAGTTATGGCATTCCCCTAAGTTAACCGTCAAAATAGGATTCACATATATCACATAGTATATATACATGTTAAAGAGTCTTTTTATATACGTATAACCTTCCCTTGTTCCAAACATATGTGATATAGGTTCTAGGTTGACACTTGCGGTCATTCAAGGTCATGAAATTTACAAAGCCTATCATGCTTGCTTTCAAAACACTTAAGGTATTTATATTAACTTGTATTAGGCATGCTCATGAGTACTCGTATAGCATATATGTAGCTAGCATTGTTATTATCTTGAAAACATGCTTCGTTTACACTAAACTTGAATAATGGCAACTAATCATGGTATATATATACATGCATGACACATGAATGAGTCTAAGAGTACTATCACATGTGTCCATAAATATCATAATATGAAACTTACAATAACATGTTAAGATTTACGTTCAAAACTTATACTTTCACTAGTAAAGTTCATTTAACGTGATCCACGTGCTCACGTTACCTTATAAAAATCTATATATGCAAGTTAACATGTATTACATGTGGTTCTAGGTCATGTAAACATGTTTGCAAAATCAGTACCTCAATGTGTCACACATGTGTCAAAGTTTGTTTCATAAAACTTCCATTTTCGTTCGAAATGTTTACTAATCGAGGTTTAGCATGCTCATGTTATACTATAAAACATGTATACATAAGTCATCATTCATTTCATGCATTTCTAACCCGCTCTACTGCGTATCAAAAATCAGAATATACTCATGCTTTATAATGTTAATGATTGTTTATGAAACTTTAAGTTCGTTTCCAAACTTCATGTCGTTTTGTTAACTATGCATGCTAATATACTAAAACATGCTTACATTGCCTCATTAGGTTTATATATATGTATTAATCATGCTTCCATGCTTGTTTAAACAAAATCAAACAATTAGTACATAACAGTTTTGTTGCAGAATGCAGAAAAACTGCACACAGAGGCCGGCGCTGCGGCGCGGCAACAACAGCCACAATCTGGCGCTGCGGTGCGGGTGGTGCTGCGGCGCGGAAACAACATCTTCAAGCTGACGCTGCGGCGCAGACAATGGCGCTGCGGCGTGGGAACAGTTTTTGCAGTTCACATTGTAGCGAAAACCGACCCAAAACCTCCCATTTCATCGATTTCAACATACCTAGATGCTATTAGACTAACATTTTTAACTTACTAACACATATATATATGCTTATATAACAGTCAATCGCCCCAAACGATTCCCAATTTCATAAATTCCAACTAATTTCATGAATTTGATGTTTTATAGAAATTGAAGAGCAAGAATGGAAATGAAAGTCAAGAAAGCTATATAGTGGTTTCATTATGTATGTATGTTCATATAACAACAATATAAGGGTTCTACAAACCAATTATGAACCAATTTGGCATAATCAAGAATTTGAAGGAAACTTCAGAAACAGAAAATGAAAATGAAGAACAAAGGAAGAGGGATTATACCTCTGTAACTGATTGAGCTTGCTGCTATTCAATTCTTACAACTCTAGACTGATATTATATATGCTCTCAATTTATCAAACTCAAGCAAAATCTCAGTAAATGAAATTGAAGGGGAAGAGCTTATATATATAGGAAAATCAAAACACAGTCCATGCTTCTGACTCTCAAAATAAACTAACGTATGTTTGATTTGCATGCTAGATAAGAAGAAGTTGGTAGATAGTTGTTGAAAGCCATCATCATGCCCACACCCCATTGTATGATTGCTATGAAGGTTTGCTGAGTTTTGAGGTTATAAGGGAGTAGGATAGCTTGAGTATATCACGTGAAAGAGATAGTGACTCTCCCAGCAAAACAAACTCAGCCTTCTAGCAACATACCACACTTGATTCAATATACACATATGTATTAAATACTTAGGCTATCTACACATATATATATATTTTATACATATGTCTTTAATTGAAATGTCACACTATAATTCACATAATGTAGTAAGTGTGACTTGTACACATATAATCCAGGTACATTTTTATCATACTGATATAATTTTCTCGGATATAATCACATCACACTGTATCCTTTATTATTAAATTGTATTAATCAATAATTAATTATAATATATCCATGATACATTATTTTAATGTCCACACACTCACATAGTCACATGGGGATTATCATGTAGCTCTCATAATTAAATAAACTTTACTATATAGTTTATATATATAATATAGTCACATAAATGTTGCACCACATTATATAATATAGTTGTATTCCATATACTTTGTATTATTAATTATTGCATGTTTGCACATAATAATTAATATAATCTTATTATATTAATAACTTACTTATTTGTCAAATAAATAAATTATTTATCTCATTGATTAACTAACAATAATATTAATTAATCTATTCCTCATTGATTATTAATTTTCATAATAATCGATTAACACTTATATGATTAAATATCACATTAAATGAATATAAATCTTATTATATTTATAAACACGTTGCTCATTATTATTATTATATTTCTTGCAATAATAATAATCACATATGATTAATCAATCACAGTTAATATTCCACAACAATTAATTAATATTCTACGATAACAATTAATTAATATTCTACAATAGCAATTAACAATTAATATAGATTAATTGTTTACTTAATAATTCATTCGTTAATCAATATAATCATTAATAATCCTCATCACTGTGCCACACAAGGCTATCAACGAGTTTATCGCAAACTCCATCAATTTCTCAATTATTATAATTAATCAATTTAATATAATTGAATTATTTTTTCTCATAACACAAAATTATTTATATTCTAATAAATTCTCATTTCCATTAATATATTCATTTAATAATATTAGGAAATTCTCGGGTATTACATCCTCCCCCCCTTATAAAATTTCATCCCGGAATTGCTACAAGGTTACACAAATGAATGGGGATAATCCCTCATTATCCTATCTTCTAACTCCCACGTTGCCTCCTCGACATCGTGGATACGCCAAAGTACTTTTATAGATGAAATCACTTTATTTCTCAAAGTTTGTTCTTTCCTATCTAATATCTGGACAGGAATTTCTTCATACGCCAAGTTCTTCTCCACTTGAATGGGCTCGTAAGAAATCACGTGCTTGTAGTTGGTCTTATACGGTCGCAACACGAAAATGTGGAACACGTTGTGGATGTGCTCCAACTCGGGTGGTAACGCAACTTTGTATGCCACTTTGCCCACTCGCTTCAGTATCTCGAACGGTCCTATGAATCTTGGACTCAATTTTCCTTTCTTACCAAAACGGATTTTTCCTTTCCATGGAGATACCTTCAAGAAAACAAAACTGTCGACTTTGAAGTCTCGGTCCTGCCGATGCAAATCCGCATACTTTTTCTGGCGGTCTTGAGCTGCTACTAATCTGGCTCTTATCACTGTCACCACGTCTGCGGTTTGTTGAACTAACTCTGGTCTGAGTATTCGTCGTTCTCCGACTTCGTCCCAATATAATGGCGTTTTGCACTTTCTTTCGTAAAGAGCTTCGTACGGTGGCATGCCGATACTCGCATGGTAACTATTATTATATGCAAATTCGACTAAGGGTAGGTGGTCGTCCCAATTTCCCTTGAAGTCCATCATGCAAGTCCTAAGCATGTCCTCAAACGTTTGTATCGTTCGCTCACTCTGTCCGTCGGTCTGAGGATGGTAAGCAGTACTCAACCTCAACTGTGTTCCCATTCTATCTTGCAAACACTTCCAAAAATTAGACGTGAAGCGCGGATCTCGATCAGAGACAATTGACACCGGCACTCCATGTCGTGAGACAATTTCTTTTACGTATAGGCTCGCTAACTGATTCAAACTGTAGCGGATCTTAATTGGTAGAAAATGTGCGGTCTTTGTTAGTCGATCCACGATAACCACGATAATCCAAATGGCATCATAACCTTTCTGTGTAACTGGAAGTCCTACCACGAAGTCCATGGTAATATGCTCCCATTTCCACTCTGGTATTTCCAACGGTTGTAGTAAACCACTTGGCCGTTGATGTTCTGCTTTAACGCTTTGGCAAGTCAAACATCTACTAACGCACTCTGCGACTTCCCGTTTCAAATTAGGCCACCAAAAATGTTGCTTCAAATCTCGGTACATCTTAGTGCCTCCCGGATGAACGGAATATGTCGTATTATGTGCCTCGTGTAAAATCTCTTCCCTTAACTCGGTTACCGCTGGTACCCACACTCTTCCTTCAAATCTCAAAATACCATCGTTATCTATTCAAAATTTCTCTTCCTCATTCTCTGTGATCCTCTTTCGAATTTTTTCACGCTCTTCATCCTTTTCATGGGCTTCCTTTACTCTATCCAACAATGTTGGATGAGCTCCCACTACAAACAATTTCTCTCCAGGCTTCTTTGGTTCTTTCACTTCTATTTCCAATTTCTCCATCTCTCTTATCAACTCTTCCTGAGTCGTCAAATTAAACAACTTTTCCCTTCCTTTCCTGCTCAGAGCGTCGGCAACCACATTTGCCTTCCCCGGGTGATAAAGAATATCGCAATCATAGTCTTTAATCAATTCTAACCACCTCCTTTGTCGCATATTCAACTCCTTTTGTGTGAATATATATTTCAGACTTTTATGGTCCGTGTATATCTCACAGTTTTCCCCATACAAATAATGTCTCCATATCTTTAACGCAAAAACTACCGCTGCTAACTCTAAGTCGTGAGTAGGGTATCATTTTTCGTAATCCTTCAATTGTCGTGATGTATACGCAATGACCTTGCCGTGTTGCATGAGCACACAGCCAAGCCCCTTGTGCGATGCATCACTAGACACCACAAAATTTCCCGCATCATCTGGTAGTGATAACACAGGCGCTTCGCTCAATCTCTTTTTCAGTCCTTGAAAACTTTCTTCGCATTTGTCGGACCATACAAATTTCACCGTCTTTCTAGTTAAATTGGTCAATGGGGTTGCTATCTTAGAAAAATCTTGGATAAATCTTCGATAGTACCCAGCTAACCCTAAAAAGCTTCTTACCTCCGTCGGCGTTCTCGGTTGTTCCCAATTACTTACTGCTTCTACCTTCGCAGGGTCTACTGAGATTCCATTCTTATCCACCACGTGGCCTAAGAATTGAACCTTCTCCATCCAAAATTCGCACTTTACAAATTTTGCATACATCTTCTCCTTCCTTAGTGCCTCCAAAACAATCTTCAGATGTTCGGCGTGTTCTTCCTCTGTCTTTGAGTAGATCAAAATGTCGTCGATAAAAACCACTTCAAATTTATCCAAGTATGGCTTGAAAACTCGGTTCATCAAGTCCATAAATGCTGCTGGATCATTAGTCAATCCGAATAACATTACCAAAAACTCATAGTGTCCATAACGGGTTCGAAATGCAGTCTTTGGTATGTCCTCATCCCTCACTTTCAGTTGATGATATCCTGTTCGTAGGTCAATTTTTGAGAAATACTTTGCTCCTTTCAGTTGATCAAATAGGTCGTCTATCCTCGGTAGCGGATATCTGTTCTTGATCGTTACTCTGTTCAATTCTCGATAATCGATACAGAGCCTCATCGATCCGTCCTTCTTCTTAACGAATAGTACCTGGTGCTCCCCAAGGAGAAACACTCGGTCGAATGTAACCCTTATCCAACAACTCTTGCAATTGTATCATCAATTTCTTCATTTCTACTGGTGCCATACGATATGGAGCTTTCGAAATCGGTGCTGTTCCCGGTGCTAAGTCTATTACGAATTCAATTTCTCTGTCTGGCGGAAGACCAGGTAGATCGTTCGGAAATACATCTTGAAATTCATTCACTACGGATATATCCTTAATTTCTACTCCCTTTTTTCGAGTATCAACGATGTAAGCTAAATAACTAACACATCCTTTCCTTAACAATCTCTTGGCTTGCATCATCGTAACGCAACGTGATTGCTTAAGCGATGAGCTACCATAAAACACTACCTTAGACTTACTCGGAGTCTGAAGGTTCACACATTTGTTCTGACAGTCAATTATCGCAGCATGGTTATACAACCAATCCATTCCCAGTATCACATCAAATTCTCCCAGTCTAATAGGAATCAAGTCTACGCTCAGTTCATGTTCTCTAATGTTTGCGCGACAATCTCGATAAACGTATTCTACAGGGATCACTTCCTTATTAGCAACTTCTATGATCAAAGGATTTTCTAATCGTTCTCGGGGTGTACTAAGTTTACTAGCAAATTCTTTAGATATAAAAGAACAGGTGGCACCCGAATCAAATAATACATAAGCATTTATATCATTGATTGGGATTATACCTGACACCACGTCCTTTGCAGCCACGTCGTCCTGGATGGTCATGTTAAAGGTTCTGGAGGTTGGGCGGTTGGATTGTGTCGGCCCGCTGATCATCAGCTTGTTACCTCCTTGCTGATTGCTACCCCCGCCACTTCCCTTCTTTGGGCAATCCTTAATACGGTGCTCAGTTGAGCCGCAAGCAAAACACCCTCGGATCTTCATTGGTATCGGACAGTTGGGCGAGATGTACCCTTCCTGTCAGCAGTTGTAGCAAGTGCCACGTCCCTTCCAGCACTCGCCCTGGTGATTCTTCCCACACTTTGGGCATCCTTCAGCCCTCTTCTTGAAACCTCCACGAAAATTCCCTGATTGATTATTGTTGTTGTTGTTGTTATTCTCCCATTTTCTCTTTCCTAAATTACTTCCTCCACTGCTGCTTCCTCCAGTACGATTCTCTCCTCCAGCATTCTTTCCTTTCTTCTCTTTGTTATATAGACTTAAGGCCTCACTGCCACCTTCCGCAATGATTACCTTTTCCAGTAATGTTGCAAAGGAATCAATTTGAAGAACTGATACCTTATTGAACAGCCACGACTTCAACCCTTGTTCGAAGCGTCTAGCCTTTCTCTCCTCATCACCAACTTGGTGCTCCGCAAATCGCGCTAGTTCGTTAAACCTAGCCGCGTACTGCGCCACCGTCATCTCACCTTGTTTTAACTCTAGGAATTTCACCTCCATCCTATTCTTCATACTCTTCGGGAAGTAATTCTCGAAGAACAGCGTCTTAAACTTATCCCAAGCTATTATCCCTTCTCCAGCTCTTTGTTGATTAGCCTCCCACCAGTAGTTCGCTTCTGCCCTCATCATGTAAGTGGAAAACACCGTCTTCTGATCTTCGCCTACGCTAGCTATAGTGAAAGCTTTTTCGATCTCCTTGATCCACGTTTGTACGACGATTGGGTCGGTAGTTCCCTCGAACTCCGGGGGTCCTACACTCTTAAAGTCTTTAAAGGTTGTTACTGGCACAGCCTGAGGGTTTGGGCGAACGGGTTCATTGTTCCTTCCCCTTAAGGCTTCTCCTAACAAGTCTACCAGTTTCTGGATCGGGTCTACTTGTTCCCTCTCAATGTTCACTGACTCCTCAGGTGCAGTCAATCTACGTCTGGGCAACATTATCTGCATCACAAGTTTTCATTTTATTATTATTCAAGTATATTACTTAAGTATTTCTTTTAATACTAAAGGAAAAAAAAAATTTGCAACACATTTCTGAAATAAACTCCATTTATATTCATATGCCAAATCGCTTCATTACATGATTTCCCTAGCATACTGCTATAAATGTTATCACATATATCCCCTAATATCACAAAAGACGGGGAATATACCAACCTACTACCATACTACCCCTCTAACAAATACTAACTCAGGGTTCACATCACTATCCCACATCTTACACAAAAGATTGGGATTACAAAATAGTATATATAATACATAAAGAGAATACCACTAGACTATCTAAGGGAATCTCATCACATCATCCCGCGCTCTACTGCGCTCTTGTACTCCATCTGCGCTATATAAGCAACCAGCTCTCGGCTCATAGTGTGTAGGGTCTGTCCCTGCTCTGCCGGGTAGTGGTACACACCATCAAGCACTCTCTCAAATGCCAAATGGAACACGTACCCCATCTTGTTCATTTTCCTCTTCTTACATTTGACCTCATCTTCCAGGTCATCTGCTCTCTCATGGGCAGCCCCCACTTCTCCTCGAAGTGTATCCTATCCAACACCTCTAATTCCACCTGAGTGCGGAGTGCTTCCTTCTCTGTCTTCTCACTCAGCTCCCTCTGCTCAACCTCTTCTAGCTTCTCTGCCAAATCTACATTCCTAGCCACTGACCTGTGAAACAGAGTCCCCATCTGGATCCCTGCCTCCTTATGGTAGGCGATCTACACCTCTAATTCCTGCATGGCCAGCTTCCTCTGGTGGTTCTTGTCCCTCAGTTTCTGGAACTCTACTCTCTCTCTCTCTTGGGCCTCTGCCTCCAGCTCCTAAACCCTGCAGTCTAACTCGAGGATTCGCTCCTCATACTCTCCTAGCATCTGTTCCTCTATAGTAGCCTCATCAGAGTCCTCTACTGGCTCATCCTCCATCGGCTCGTCCTCTATCGGCTCGTCCTCTGGATCAGACTCTATCTCAATCTCGTCCTCGTCGTCAGACTCGGACGGTGCAACTGCCTGTACTGGCACAGCCTCTAAAGGTGCCTCGTATACTACATGTATATCCCTGGGCTCCTCCTCTGCCACTCTACTAGGTACACCTGTGTCTGTCATCCTACAATCACAGACACAAGACAAACAAACAGCAACTTCATTAGAATGTTAAATAAAACATAAGTTCATTGTATAGAATGAAGTTACATTTCATAACACGCTAAGTCTTGCTCTAGGGAAAACTCTATATGAGTTTTATCTCCTTTCCAACTTCTAAGTTCACCTAAGTTATAGTCTAAGGGCACTCGTTCCTAAGGTTTATAACTACAGCTTTGATACCAACCTGTGACGCCCCCAAATTCCAGGACCGTCACGGGGTCTCTAGAATTCGGTTCATCACGAGCTCATGGTAATACATCACAATAATAATAACTAAATATCACACAATCACAGCGAAAAATCTATTCTAGAATAATTTACAATGATTTATTATAATTATTCCCCCAAGTCTCGCAACCTACAGTACTTAATAGATTACATAATAATATCAATTAACGACTTATTACATAATCTAACTTAAGCTTAAACATAATCAAATCCAGTCTTACTACATCATCTTAATACAACATTAAAATATTTAAAAACATAAAAGAGACAAGCTAGTTGGCAGCCTTGCCCTTGCCCTTATCAACGCCCGAAGGTTCACCATGCTCTGCCTTAACTGAAATGTTTTAGGAAAAGCAAGAATGAGCACAAATTGCCCAGCAAAGTAATATACAATAAGGGTGAGTAATAAGATTCTCAATTCTCAAAAGGATATAACGAAGTTTGATAGTTCAAGGATAACAAGAATATCAATAACTTTCAATAACAGTCGCTAAGGACAGAATAATATCAATGTGATTCAATAAATCAATTCAAGATTTCAGGATAACTGAATACTGAGCAGTCACTAAGGACTATGAACTTCTACTAGAATTAATAGTAATAAACTAAAAATCCAACAAAAAACAGGTACAACAGGTGATCAGCCTAAAGCACCATCGTTATGCATAACAATCAATCATACTCAAGTGTGCACGTCGGTTCTCCGACAATTATATATTCCCTTATAAGAAGGTTGTTCTTCTCAGTGAAATACAAGATCCCGCACCAATCAATTGGTTTTGGGTCGCTTTTCAATAATATAAGTCTAGCCGAATCAAATGGTATAGACACTTTCACAATATTTAAGAACAATACTAAGTTCAACATGAATAATAGCTTTAATGAAATAAGAGTTCAAGTATGCTAATTCAATTCAAACGATTAAGTAGGAAACTAGTTCGCAATATACAAAGATAGAATACTTGTATCCAAAGAGATAAGGTTTAGATACTCGCTTACGATATCCGTTGAATAAAGTAATGCAAGGGTTTAGGATACTTGCCTTTAGCGTAGTTTACTCACGCAAAGCTAGCCAACACTTTCGAATTCCAATCGTAACATATATATATGATATTCATTAGTCATATAATTAAACTTTACATTTTATCTAGCTACACAGTCTTATAGAGTATAATTTCCATCCTTAACTTCCTCTTTTCTCAAGTTGATCATATTTATACATCATTACTATCACGTGAGACTACCACAATTAGCAAACATACTCGCATATTATTAATATCACATAAGACCACAATCAATACTAAATATATTTTATTTTAGCAAGTTATGGCATTCCCCTAAGTTAACCGTCAAAATCGGATTCACATATATCACATAGTATATATACATGTTAAAGAGTCTTTTTATATACGTATAACCTTCCCTTATTCCAAACATATGTGATATAGGTTCTAGGTTGACACTTGCGGTCATTCAAGGTCATGAAATTTACAAAGCGTATCATGCTTGCTTTCAAAACACTTAAGGTATTTATATTAACTTGTATTAGGCATGCTCATGAGTACTCGTATAGCATATATATAGCTAGCATTGTTATTATCTTGAAAACATGCTTCGTTTACGCTAAACTTGAATCATGGCAACTAATCATGGTATATATATACATGCATGACACATGAATGAGTCTAAGAGTACTATCACATGTGTCCATAAATATCAGAATATGAAACTTACAATAACATGTTAAGATTTACGTTCAAAACTTATACTTTCACTAGTAAAGTTCATTTAACGCGATCCACGTGCTCACGTTACCTTATAAAAATCTATATATGCAAGTTAACATGTATTACATGTCATTCTAGGTCATGTAAACATGTTTGCAAAATTAGTACCTTAATGTGTCACACATGTGTCAAAGTTTGTTTCATAAAACTTCCATTTTCGTTCGAAATGTTTACTAATCGAGGTTTAGCATGCTCACGTTATACTATGAAACATGTATACACAAGTCATCATTCATTTCATGTATTTCTAAGCCGCTCTACCGCGTATCAAAAATCAGAATATACTCATGCTTTATAATGTTAATGATTGTTTATGAAACTTTAAGTTCGTTTCCAAACTTCATGTCGTTTTGTTAACCATGCATGCTAATATACTAAAACATGCTTACATTGCCTCATTAGGTTTATATATATGTATTAATCATGCTTCTATGCTTGTTTAAACAAAATCAAACAATTAGTACATAACAGTTTTATTGCAGAATGCAGAAAAACTGCACATAGAGGCCGGCGCTGCGGCGCGGCAACAACAGCCACAATCTGGCGCTGCGGTGCGGGTGGTGCTGCGGCGCGGAAACAACAGCTTCAAGCTGACGCTGCGGTGCAGACAATGGCGCTGCGGCGTGGGAACAGTTTTTGCAGTTCACACTGCAGCGAAAACCGACCCAAAACCTCCCATTTCATCGATTTCAACATACCTAGATGCTATTAGACTAACATTTTTAACTTACTAACACATATATATATATATGCTTATATAACAGTCAATCGCCCCAAACGATTCCCAATTTCATAAATTCCAACTAATTTCATGAATTTGATGTTTTATAGAAATTGAAGAGCAAGAATGGAAATGAAAGTCAAGAAAGCTATATAGTGGTTTCATCATGTATGTATGTTCATATAACAACAATATAAGGGTTCTACAAACCAATTATGAACCAATTTGGCATAATCAAGAATTTGAAGGAAACTTCAGAAACAGAAAATGAAAATGAAGAACAAAGGAAGAGGGATTATACCTCTGTAACTGATTGAGCTTGCTGCTATTCAATTCTTACAACTCTAGACTGATATTATATATGCTCTCAATTTATCAAACTCAAGCAAAATCTCAGCAAATGAAATTGAAGGGGAAGAGCTTATATATATATAGGAAAATCAAAACACAGTCCATGCTTCTGACTCTCAAAATAAACTAACGTATGTTTGATTTGCATGCTAGATAAGAAGAAGTTGGTAGATAGTTGTTGAAAGCCATCATCATGCCCACACCCCATTGTATGATTGCTATGAAGGTTTGCTGAGTTTTAAGGTTATAGGGGAGTAGGATAGCTTGAGTATATCACGTGAAAGAGATAGTGACTCTCCCAGCAAAACAAACTCAGCCTTCTAGTAACATACCACACTTGATTCAATATACACATATGTATTAAATACTTAGGCTATCTACACATATATATATATTTTATACATATGTCTTTAATTGAAATGTCACATTATAATTCACATAATGTAGTAAGTGTGACTTGTACACATATAATCCAGGTACATTTTTATCATACTGATATAATTTTCTCGGATATAATCACATCACACTGTATCCTTTATTATTAAATTGTATTAATCAATAATTAATTATAATATATCCATGATACATTATTTTAATGTCCACACACTCACATAGTCACATGGGGATTATCATGTAGCTCTCATAATTAAATAAACTTTACTATATAGTTTATATATATAATATAGTCACATAAATGTTGCACCACATTATATAATATAGTTGTATTCCATATACTTTGTATTATTAATTATTGCATGTTTGCACATAATAATTAATATAATCTTATTATATTAATAACTTACTTATTTGTCAAATAAATAAATTATTTATCTCATTGATTAACTAACAATAATATTAATTAATCTATTCCTCATTGATTATTAATTTCCATAATAATCGATTAACACTTATATGATTAAATATCACATTAAATGAATATAAATCTTATTATATTTATAAACACGTTACTCATTATTATTATTATATTTCTTGCAATAATAATAATCACATATGATTAATCAATCACAGTTAATATTTCTCAACAATTAATTAATATTCTACGATAACAATTAATTAATATTATACAATAGCAATTAACAATTAATATAGATTAATTATTTTCTTAATAATTCATTCGTTAATCAATATAATCATTAATAATCCTCATCACTGTGCCACACAAGGCTATCAACGAGTTTATCGCAAACTCCATCAATTTCTCAATTATTATAATTATTCAATTTAATATAATTGAATTAATCATTCTCATAACACAAAATCATTTATATTCTAATAAATTCTCATTTCTATTAATATATTCATTTAATAATATTAGGAAATTATCGGGTATTACAAAGGGTCCTTCCCAGTTTGGGGCAAATTTTCCCTTAGCTGCATCCTGTCCCGGAATGATCTTCTTTAGTACCAAATCATGCTATTTGAATTCTCGAGGTCGCACCTTCTTGTTATAAGATCGAGACATTCGCTGTTGATAGAGTTGACCATGAAATAGAGCAGCAACTCTTCTTTCATTTATCAGGGATAACTGATCGTATCGATCTTGTATCCATTGGTTCTCGTCTATCTGGCATCAAGGATCACTCTTAGTGATTCCATCTCCACTTCGACAGAAAGTACAGCCTCCATACCATATACCAATGAGTAGGGTGTTGCTCCAGTCGAGGTTTGAGTCGACGTCCGATATGCAAGTAGGGTTAACGACAATAGCTCAGGCCATCCCCGGTGATTTGCTGACATCTTCATCATTATCTTCTTGATGTTTTTGTTAGCCGCTTCCACCGCGCCGTTCATCTTTGGACAATAAATAACCGAATTGAGGTGTTTGATATTGAACTTACTGCACAGTTCCTTCATCATCTCGTTATTCATATTCTTCGCATTGTCTGATATAATAACCTCGGGTTGTCCATACCGGCAGATGACGTTGTTTCTAATGAAACCAACGATGACCTCTTTGGTGACCCTGGGGAAAGAAGCTGCTTCCACCCACTTAGTAAAGTAGTCAATTATAGTGAAGATGAATCGATGACCGTTACTGGCTTTAGGCTCAACTGTTTCTATCATGTCCATTCCCCACATGGAAAAAGGCTATGGTGATGTCATGCAATGCAGTTGATTCGGAGGCGCATGAATAATATTGGCGTGGATCTGGCATTGATAGCAACACTTGACATGATCATCGCAATCCGCTTTGAGGGATATCCAGTAGTGTCCTGTCCTCAGAATCTTTTTGGCAAGCAGTGGTCCACTCATATGTGCTCTGTATACTCCACTATGTACTTCATTCATAAGTCGCTGTGCTTGCTCCCGGTCTAGACATCTCAGGAGGCCTACACCTGGATCTCTCTTATAGAGAGCATCTCCACTTAGGTAGAAATTCATAACCATTTTCTGTATTTGCTTCTTCGCGGCTTGACTCATCCCTTCCGGGGTTGACTGATCTCGTAGATATTCTTTTATATGGTGGTACCAAGGTGGCCTCGCAGGTAGTATCTCATCTGATATCTCCCCTACATTATTCCCATATGACGGTGTCTTCTGCACAGTGAAAGTGATGATAGGCATTCCCCTTCTTGCTGACAGGTTCACCAGTGAAGCTAATGTGGCCAATGCATCGACGAAATCATTTCGGTTCCGGAGGATATGCATGAAGGCAATGTCTTCAAATTCCCCTGCCAATCTGAGAACATGTCGATGATACGGCAGTAGATGCAGTTCTTTGGCGGTGTATGCCTCGGTAGACTGTCTGATGACTAGCTCCGAATCTCTAAACATCGCTAAACGTTTCACTCCCATGGACTGAGCCAGCTTTAACCCCACAATGCACCCTTCATATTCGGCGGTATTGTTGGAGTTGTTGAAATGCAACTTGGTGGCCACGGGGTATTGATCTCCCGTGATGGATACCAGGACTGCCCCGACTTCGGCACCTTCAGCGTTTGATGCTCCGTCAAAGTACATTTTCCAGAATTAACCTTGATCCTCCTTATCAATCAGGAGAATAGTCAACACTTCTTCCTCAGGGAAATACGTTTCCAGAGGCTCAAAACCTTTTGTTGGTGCAGCCGACAGGTGATCCGCAATCCCTTGCCCTTTGATGGACTTTTGGGTGACATATATGATGTTGAACTGTTGAAGGATTAACTGCCACTTGGATAGACGGCAGTTCAAAATTGGTTTGCTAAAGATGTATTTTAAAGGATCCATCCTCGATATGAGATAAGTGGTATGACCATGCAGATAATGCTGTAACCGGGTGGCTGCCCAAGCTAATGCACAACAGGTTCTTTTGATCAGAGTATATTTCTGTTCTCCGCTGCTGAAGCACTTACTGAGATAATAGATTGCTCTTTCTTTCCCCATGTCATTCTTCTGCCCCAGTAGACAACCCATAACATTGGAGTTGACCGAGATATATATGAACAACGAAATCCCATCCTTTGGGGGTACCAAAATAGGTGCTTCAATCAACCTCTTCTGGATGATATGAAAGGCTTTCCGGCAGTCTTCATTCCATTTTCCAAAAGAGTTCTTCCTTAATAGTTTGAAAATAGGTTCACAGGTTACTGTCAACTGCGATATGAACCGGCTGATGAAGTTGATTCTTCCCAGGAAATCTCAGATTTCCTTCTCGGTCTTTGGTTCAGGCATTTCCATGATGGCTTGGATTTTGGCAGGATCCAACTCAATGCCCCGGTTGCTCACCAGAAATCCCAGTAGTTTGCCAGATTTCACCCCAAAAGCACACTTTGCTGGGTTTAACTTCAAATTGAACTTGCGGAGTCGTTCAAACAACCTCCGAAGTTGGGTGCAATGGTCATCAGCCTGCAAGGACTTTACGATGATATCATCCACATACACCTCGATTTCTTTGTGCATCATATCATGGAATAAAGTCATCATGGCTCTTTGATAAGTAGCCCCAGCGTTGGTAAGGCCAAAAGCTAGTCTTCGATAACAAAAGGTTCTCCACGGGGTAATGAAGGCGGTCTTTTCCCTGTCTTCTTTAGCAACCATGATATGGTGATATCCAGCAAAGCAATCAGCGAAAGAATACATCTCGAACTGTGCAGTATTATAGATTAATACGTGGAAGAACGACACTGGGAAGTCATCCTTAAGGCTGGCTTTGTTGAGATCTCGATAATCCACACAAGCTCGCCCCTTTCCCCCAGATTTCGGCACTGGGACTACGTTGGACAACCATTCAGGGTACGTTGACACCATAATGATTCCCGCTTTAAACTGTTTGACAATTTCTTCTTTGACCTTCAGGCTCCATTCTGGTTTCAACCGTCTTAGTTTTTGCTTGACTGGTTTGAACCCTTCTTTAATTGGTAGACGATGGACGACGATATCGGTGGATAGACCTATCATGTCTTCATGAGACCAGGCAAAAACATCCTTGAATTGTGTTAAGAGTTGGATTAGTCCTTTTTCTTGGTTAGAGGGAAGGTTGGTTCCGATCTGTATTTCTTTGGGATCGTTGGAGGTTCCGATATTTATGGTGGTGGTTTGATCGAGGTTGTGTTTAGGTTTATCTTCGACCCATGCTTTGATTTCCTCGGGTACCTCGTCATCATCCCCTTCCTCCTGCTTGATTCCCATCAAGTCAAAGTCCAATTATATGTTGAAATCGTAATCATTACTCAAATTCGGCAAACTATGGACGTGGCTAGAGACATGCAAATTTGGAAACCTGATACAAAAACTTGATTGCTAAATATATACAAGTAGTCGTCAATTACAAAAAGATTCATTAGTTAATATGACAACTGGCAATAACAAGCTACAGATAAAATAAAATAGACATAAATATAGATAAAGGTGGAACTCTCTATCAGCGATCGCTTCTTGGTTTTTACCCTTTTTGAATGATCTGTGGAGTGATCGTCCACTTGCTGGTCTGTAATTCCTGGGAAGTAGTTGAGATAGACGCGCTACTGGAGTTGCAGTCTTCCAAGATGGCCATAACTGGTTTGGAACCGGTCCCTGGATCACTGCTTAGGATGTTTACATTTCCCTAGTTAAGTGTCGGAAGGTTAGGTTGATCACTTGACAAATCTGCCCCGTCAGACTTCTTCAGGTCCTCTTCAGAGAGGCAAAAATTGCTCATGAATTGCAACTGGATCTCTTCCAAAAACTTTTGGTCTTCGGCCTTCTGGGCCGCATCCTTGAGAGGCTTTTCATCCCCGTTCGTCTGATGTCCTCTTTGATCAACTTTAGGAATCAGAAGGTTTGAAATCATGAGGGGGGATCTTCTTGAGTGGCTCTTTAAATTCGGTTTCACCCAGGTTTGGCTTGAGGTGAATTAACTGATTAACTGGTTGACGCCTGTGAGGATTCTGATGCTTGGATCCACCATGGTATCCGAGTCCAGCCTTTCCCAACTGCGTGGGTATACGGATTGGGTTCCTGATTCCTTTGCCATTCTTCCCCAGTCCTCGGCCTAGTTGATGTCCTCGGGACAGCATCTCTTGGCCAACTGCCATCACCTCTGTAGATATCCAGTGAATTAAGACCGGGGCTCCCACAGAGTTATATCGCGGATTACTGATTTTGAAGGCTTGAAAATTGGCGGGCTTGACCCCCTCATTCACACCAATCAGGGGCATATCTCCTAGGTCATGAATAGGATAATCAGGTTCTGCACTGACAGTCACCAGATTGCCGTTGACGATATATTTCATTAGTTGATGAAGAGTTGAAGGGACGACGCCAGCCATATGGATCCATGGTCATCCTAACAACAAATTATATCCAGTAGTGATCTTCAGGATCTGAAAAGGTATGTTAAAAATGAAAGGGCCAATCTCCACAGGAAGTTCAATCTCCCCCACAGTATCCCTTCTTGATCCGTCGAAAGCCCGTACCACGACATGGCTGTCCCGAATTTGGTTTGGGTTGATCTTCATCTTCTCCAGAGTATCTTGTGGACAGATGTTTAAAGACGACCCTCCGTCGATTAGCAAGCCACCTACCACATATCCTGATGAAACGACAGCGATATGTAATGGTTTGTGATGCTCAGTTCCTTCAGCTGGTATATCGTCGTCAGTGAAGGATATCACGTTACTGTCCAGTACATGGCTGATCAAGTGCTGGAATTTCTCAGTATCAATAGTCTTGGGTAAGTGTACTTCCTCCAATACTTGGATCAGAATTTGACATTAGTCGTCAGATTCTAATACCAAATCCAGGATAGAAATTTGATGGGGATCAGCTTCCAATTGCCTCACCGTCATAGCTTTACCGTGTCCCATTTTGTGGAGGAACTCTGTGATCTTTCCAGTAGATACCTTCCCTAATACCTTGGTTGCCTATTTTGCCAAACGCCCCGGGAGGTAACATGTATTCTCCCTAGGTATGATGGCGGTACAGTCAGGTGCCAACTTTATCCCTCCTCCGTAATTCCACGGTACCTTCTTTAGGCTGAGAATTGGGAGTTATGGCCAAGGGGCCAACATCAGTGGTTTAGGCGCTGGTATCTCGAGAGTGGCTTTATTTCTCTACTCAGGTACCCCTTGGATGGTTATGGGTCCGCCGGATATTCCTTCCATGTAAAGGATAACGGCTAACATACCTTCTACGTTCCTCGGTCCCCAAGGGTAGTATATTTCTTCCTCAGGGAAGATCTCAGCTTTGTTTATTGAGTCCAGCTCTCCGGATTCAATCAAGTTCTGGATTAGATGTTGCAGAGCCCAACATTCTTCCGTGGCATGTCCAGGAGCATTAGAATGGTAAGGGCAGGATGTGGAAGGATCGAAACACTTTAATCTCGTATCTGGGGGTGGCAAAAATTCTGTAATCTTCCCCTCCTCGATCAAGGTACAGAGAATCTCCTCCCTGGATTACTTCAATGGGGTGAATTTTTGTTTGGCGGCAAAATCTCGACGGCTCTACAATCTAGCTTCCCGAGCCATCTTTTTAGTCCATTTGTTCTGCTCTGGGCAACGGATTCGATCCCTTCTAGAGGTGGAAACATCTTGGATAGATATAGGGTCATTTGGCTTTGATAAAACCTGGTCGATGAGCTGTCGGGTCAACTGGTGTTGGTATACCACCAATTCAGCTAGCTGATCCACCTACGCTCTGATTGAAGCCAATTCTTGTTCTACCCCGTAATTTTCTTCAGGGTATCCCCATATTGCAGGGTCATGTGCCTAGGGTAACTCTCCCATCTTCCTCAGGTATTTACGGTTTTCCCTGCTTCCGACACTGATCATGTTGACTCCTTCCTCCGCATGCTGAGGCAGAGGGTTATTGTTGACATTTGGCTGTTTGGGCGCTTTGACTATAATCTCTCCGCTGTCAATCAAGTTTTGAATTTTGTGCTTCAGAGTCCAACACTCCTGAGTATCATGCCACGGGGAGTTGGAATGGTAGGCGTACTTCTTGTTGGAATTGAATTGCCTTCCATTTGGATCTGAAGGTGGAGCGAGCTCAACGATCTTCTTCTGGGCGATCAGTAGTGCTAATATATTTTCCAAGGAGTCTCCTAAAGGAGTGAATATCCTTCTTCGCTTGTTTTCCCCAACTTTTATTGCTATAGGATTTCAAAAATTCGCTGGATGAGGGTTCTGCCTCTGGATAGGTGAGTTAGGGCTCTTGTTAGCAGATTGTCCTTGCAATACTAACGAGACATCTTCTTCCTTTCTCTTTGATCCTCTCTTGGGAGCACTTGCATAATTTCCCGACTGTATGTGCTCGGCTATGGCTTCCAAAGCAGCGAGGTCTTTGATTTTTCTAGACTTCAAACCCATTTCTGCCATTTCCCCGTGTTTGATCATTTCAGAAAAGGATTTTCCTAACCCGGCGAGGACTCTCTCATAGAAAGGGGCTTCTTGTATATCAATGAAGGTGGTCACCATCTCACCCTCATCCATTGGTGGGTTGACTTGGACCGCTATTCGCCTCTACCGCTGCGCGTATTATCTGAACGATTCATTGCCCAGCTTTCTGACTTTGGTGACCTGGTAGCGA
Organism: Panax stipuleanatus; assembly: GCA_020205555.1. Taxonomy (NCBI): domain Eukaryota; kingdom Viridiplantae; phylum Streptophyta; class Magnoliopsida; order Apiales; family Araliaceae; genus Panax; species Panax stipuleanatus. Next base: position 70,277,615 of record CM035121.1, read on the forward strand.
TCAGGTGCCATCTGGGATTGAAAACTGTATTGGTTGAGGAAAGCATGGGCCAAATCTTCCCAACCTCGGACTTTGGAATTGTCTATTACTGCGTACCACGTGCAGGCTTCACCGGTAAGGCTCTTCTAAAACAGCTGCATCCTGAGGTTTTCATCCTCAGAGTAAGTTCCAAGTTCACCTATGTAGACTTTCAAGTGAGTGTACAGGTCTCCCAGTTCGTTGTATTTCTCGAACTCGGGGACTTAAAACTTATCCGGGTATCTCGCCTTTGGGAAAATACACAGATCCGAGTAATTGACGCTCCCGTAGGATCCCGTCCCTTTCATAGTTCGAATAGCGTCTTCCATCTGTCTAACTTTCTTCCTAATGTCTCCAGTGTCTTTGTCCTCCCGGAGGTTTGTGATGTCCCGTGTCGTCTTCTGGATCGGGGCCTCCTTGGGTACTTCAACATCGAGGGGAGATATAGGTGTGGATGTATGGGTATCACCTTCCTTTTTGGGTACTTTCATGTCTCCTTGCACAGAGGATTCAGTCGAACTCTTGTGTTTAGATTCCTAAGATAGTTTGCACTGTTCTTTTAACAGGGCTGTCATCTCGGCCATTTGCTTCTTAAACTCCTCGAATTCATCTCGAGATACTGGGATGGGTTCTGATGAACTTGCTTCAGCCATCTGGACTGGTGAAAAGGCCTTTTTGGCTTTAGATCGGGTTTTAGGACCAATCTGCACAATAATCGATATCTAGTTTAGACTGGATACTAGTGGATAGGGATGCATGATATGCTATGCATCAGTTTAATGGTTTTTTAATCTTTTCCTGCAATACAACGAGTTAGTCGAATTGATGACAGGGTGTGAAAGATGTATGTATGACAGTTCAATATAACCGTCATTTATATACGCAGAAGATTTAAATGGGGCTTGAAGAAGCACACCGCGCGTTTGGTTTATCAGAGGCTGACCTATCTTAGGGTTACTCTCACGGGCTGTTTGAAATTGGTTCCCAGATTTTCGCAATCTACTTGATGAAAACATCCATGTTTCGATTGGAGCGGATCTGAGTGGTGCCTTTCCTGAACCTCACAATGGAAACATCCACAGGAGTCCAGTAATAAACAACCGACGGGATTGCCCCTTAATGGAGGTACCACACAACATACATTCACGTCCTCATCGCATGTAATATGATGATATTGTGCGAAGCACTAATATATTGTGCGAGGCACTAATACAAAATGCTAAAATATTGACACACACAAAGATCATTCATACAAATGCATATGTAGAACAAAAATCAAAAAGTTTGATCGCTGCTTAAGCCCTCTTTGATCCCCAGCAGAGTCGCCACCTGTCGATGCCAGGCGGAAAATCAAGTCCTCGGTCTCTCTTTTGTTGAAGGAGGAGGTCTTTTTTTTCTCTTTTGGAGTTGTTTGCCCTCGTCTCTTGTCCGTGGGAAAAGAGAGGAGTGCCCCGATTTCCCTATTTTATTCTTTTCCCTTTCGCTTTTGCTTTGTCTTTGGGGTTCCGTTTTAAAGGGTGAATTTCGTAGGAAACCGGTACCGACATATATGTCGATGATTTTGAAAGATTGATTTTATTGATTGGACCGATTGAGACAGAGTCACCAGTTGGTATTTTGGAAATGGATGTACCAACTCATCCGGGTTTTAATAGTTTTTCGCAAGATGGTCCAATGCGTGACTCTTTGATTTGGTCTTGAAACCCGAGATTAGTGGAATCCGGGGGCTAGTTTAAGCGGGGGGAAGGTGTTAGGCACCCCCCGACTCCCGTGCAAGCACGGTACAGCATCTTATTGATTTTCTATGCAAAAGTGTGTGTGTGTGTGTGTGTGTGATTTTGAAAGCTTTATTAGTTGGTTTCTAAGTCTTTTTGGTGACTTGAAAGTAGTGATGTACCTCTTTTGCGCCTAGGTATGAAGGATTTGATTTAGCGAAAGATTTAATTTTAACAAGATACGCAAATTGAAATGAGGTTTTGGAAAGTAAGGTTTTCAAATCATTTGCCCGACTAGGAATCGAGGACTTAGATACTTCCTTTTATTCTTTACGTTCATTATGTGATCTACCCTGAATCGCTTTATTTTTCATCAAAAGCTCTTTGTGGTTTTCTTTGAGAAATCATTTTGATGATATATATGCTAAAGCGTTAAGAAGGTTCGGATCATCATCGGGCATAAAAGCTATCTCGATGAACCGAGCTCCTATAATGAAGGTTTTCACTATCACGGGATCTTGAATTCAAGCTATCGAGACTAACCCCTCAAGTTCGTCTTCAAGATCCAAATATTATATGCACATCGATATTTACGGTATTTAAAGCATTTACAACGTAAAAATCGGTCCATCGCGGGAATCAAGTTGGATCCGTTCGGGGATCTCGACACCGAGATTCCTAGGCTCACAATATTTGTACCATTTCATATATACATAACGTCCACGGCTTCATTACTAAGTGATTTCATCGGTTGAAATCACTGTTCACGCCGATTCGGCTCCCCTTTCACCTCTAAATATATATTTAGGGCTATACGGGTTAGCCGGGACCATTTACAAGTAAATACATCCATAGATATACCACGGATCTAAGCCGTTCTAGCTCCGGGGTTGAAGCATCATGCTAACAACCTCTCGAGAACTAGCTTAAGCTTAGCTTGAGGTATATCTAGCTTCCGAAGCTATATACAACGTATTAAAGCAATAAATAACCGATAGAAATGTTAAAACTACCAACTATTACACAATATGCTTATAATACAACCAATATAGCTAGATTCAAACAAGATCCTTCAATAATCTATCATTTGAACATAGTTTACAAAGAAAACGAAGCTAAAAGTGCGTTATTTCACCTTGGCGGACGCGTGAACAAGCGTTTTGACTCCAGGGATGAAGTAAGAACACTAAGATGGCTTCAATGAGATGCTAGATGGAAGAAATAAGCTTCAAGTTGCTATATTGATGTTTAACCCGAGCCTTTCTCTGTCTAGAAATATCCTTCTCTCTCTATATCTATCTTTTTTTTTTAAATGAACTAAGTGGGGGGTTATAACCTGTCCGGGGCAGCCGCACATATGTATGATGCTAGCCGCACACATGTATGCGGCTAGCCGCATACATGGTGTAGGCTACCCAGGTGGGACCCCCCTGCTTGGTTATGGCTCTTTCGGTCTCGATTCGGCAGAAGTTGATGTCTACCGTTTGATCTTTCAGACCGTATTTGACGAAATCAGCGAGATATGACCGAGTCCGACTGAGTTAGGGTTCGGGAAGTTGATACTCGTAGCCGAGATACCTTCCAGGTCCAGATATCAGTCTGCAGGCTTATCTCTTAATGGTACGTCGTTCGAGGTTTGCTGAGGTGGTTTCCGATGATCACTGTCTCAGCTCGTCGATCTTCGATCGGGTTGCGGTATGTTCAGACTTCATTAGTCCTCTTCACCATTCCCGGGGTTGTCTCCGAGATGACCGGGATCTTTTGCCTTACTTCGGGGTTGTCTCCAAAGTAAAATGATGCTTTTACCCTCCTGCAGGGTTAGTACGACAAAAGCGAAATTTCGAGTGTCTACATTTGGAGGAGGCATTACCTTTACTACTACTTGAGGCCTCACGTTGACAACTTGGGATAGGTGGAGCCCCAACCTTCTCAACTTGTAAGGCACCAACATCAACTTTTTATTCATCAATGTTTACTTCACACGACACAACCAACTCTTGTTGTAGCGCCCCCAAATCCGAGTCTCTTGAGCCTCAGACCTGGTGTGTCATGATACATCATCTTCATACACATTCTGTAAACTAACAGGGAATATATAAACATAAATTATTTAATACAAAAGGTTCTTCATCAATCCCACGGTCTACCAACCTTAACTGAATACATATACCTTAATTACTCAAAAGGTTTACATAAGAATTTACATAGAAAACAAAATAGTTAAACGTATATTAAACTACTCTTGAATTTTTCCCTTGCTTTTTTCCTTCTTTGAGCACTCGGGCTTAATTGAAATAATATCATGATATAGCAAGAGTGAGCAACTACTTTGCTCAGCAAGTTTAAATATAAGAAAGATATATCATGATTGAAAAAAGAATATAGCTTCTGAATTTTTTAACAATATATAACAATTGTGAAAGAATGATAATCAAGTTTCAATACATGAATAACTGAATCAATAATGTTGAGTGGCCAACAATGACCATGAACAAATACGAAGGTTTATCAGTAATTAAAATGGACCTTTTAATAGGTTTTTGGTAATCAATGTGATCAACCTTTCATACCAGGTGAACATTTGCAACTTTCACTAAGTGCGAATAACAATAATTATCATTGATGTGGAATAATTGACAATAATTAAACCACTAGCATGCTTGAAAATAATAACTCAAGTTTGAGTTAGGAAACTTGCCTCTTTCGCGGGCTACTGCTGCGCAATTTAATTTAAAGACCTATCATTTATAAGCTTGATCTTTCAATTAGCATATCACATCTTAACTCATAATTATCTAACATTTAATCGCATAAGTAATCATTAGATAATACCTTAAATGTGAGGCCCCTAAAAAAGGTCCACACAACCCATTTTGAGTCGCCAAATACATACTACAAAATCCAAATACAAACTTTCCTACTTACTACTAATAACTTGTCGTGCAAAATACGACCACACATAAACTGTGAGTTTCAACACAAATATTGTACCGTATATAATACGACAATATCTACACTCAAATTAAGTCATCATTACAATTATTGCCACACTATTTTACAGAATAGTGAGGACTACTATAGTAACTATCTCGGACCATTACTAAATTCCCCGACTAGTCTTAACTACACTCTCATTTTTTGAGAAGAACAATGGAACAAAAAGGAAAAAGGTGAGCTTAACTAGCCCAATAAAGAACATCATGACTAAGATAAAGAAGAATAAATTATCTTTAGTCTTCGACAATGATAAATCAGATAAAATATATTGGACAACAAGTTTTAGATCAACACCTGCAGCGGAACAAACAATCTAATGATGTCTACTATCTTCTGCTATTTAAAGGTCCATCATCAATATTTTATCCCTGTAACACCAATCAATAATTATGTAAATCAACATTTTATCTTTGCACTACGGGCCAAAAATATTCATTTATATCACCAGTGGTCATGATCATATAAAACAACGGTCCATCTTTGCACTACGACCCAAAGAGAACTCTCACCACAAGCCAGTAACACCAAAGGTTATGATTATACCAATACACAATTCTTGGTCATAATCATACTAATCAACAGTTCATCTTTGCACTACGAGCCAAAGATAACTTTTCACCATAATTTAAGCATGAGGATGATGACAATAATATAAAGGATGAATAAAAGTGAGATCAATGATAAATATTAAAGATTTGTAATTTAATTTATCCAGAGTTCAAGAATGTCCAAATTGTCAACATGATAACCAATTGTGGAGTAAAATTCAAGAATGATATTTAAGATTTATATTTCAAAGATAATTTGGACAAGAAAAAAAAACTAAATTATGTCGTGAATAGTACCTCGGTATGAATAGTACTCCACCGTGAATAGTACTCTGTCGTGAATAGTACCTCAGATGAATAGTATCCCGACATGAAAAGATTAAAATTTAATAAGAAAGTTTAGACAAATATTCTAGTGAAATGATATTAGATGAAGCGCAAACCTCAAGGAATTTTTTTAATCGTTTCAGAAATTATAGAAGCAATACTTGTCATAGTAAGTTTAGATTTAGTAATATGAAAAAAAATAATATCACTTACATAATATAGAGTATGAAAGAAAATGATATCCCTAACGAGTATAATATCATTTACGAGTATTGAAAGAAAATAACATCCTTTACCTTAGTAGAAAATTAAATCTGACTGGTATAACGGATATTATCTTGAGAAAATCTTGCACTATAATCTACACTCAAAGTATTCTTATACTCAAAAAAAATAGTCACAATATTGTAGTATAAACACTTGTGTTTTTTTGGTGTGTTTAGGATGAAGGGGTTACCTCCCTTTTATAGTGCAATTCGGAGGGAAAAAAATAAACTTTACTGCCTAACTTTTTTTCTTTCTCTGCCTAACTTGCCTAACTCACACTTTCTTATTGGTTAAGGGCCTACAATTTGGAAAATGAATTGCATAAGGAATTCTCAACCCACCAATTTGGAAAAATATTAAGTGCACGTGGAGTTTTTGAAAAAAAGAATTCAAAATCAAAATGATAACCTTCACTCCACTTTTATTCACATGCTGGAAATTATATATTATTATAATAATATTTCCATTTAAATTATAAAATATACTATTATATTATCATATTATACTATTATAATGTAATATTATAATAATATATTTGAATAAATATTTTATCGGATAAGATAATTGTGGTTCAGTAGAAAAATATGTCAAACTCTTAACAAATGACTCGTGCTAAATCTCTCCATTTGTAACAAAAATTGGACAAATATCCACCACATAATAATTATTCACAATTAGTATTATAAGCTCGCAATATTGACAACCAGGTCGTTCCCATGAAAGAGGGGGCTTTCCGATAAGGATTTATCCTTATTGGCGCGCAATTATATAACCTAACTTCTTTTCTCGACAGAACTTTCTAGACATTGTCAATAATGCTAACTAATAATATCATTCAAATAATATAAGTTACTGTGTCGTATTAATAATATAAAATATTGTGTAGATGTTACAGTAACAATTATTGAATCAATAATATGAGATACTATTTAATATCTACTATGACAATTATTGAATGAAATACTGAGTGACTTCTACTGTATCAATAATTGAATGAGTGACTTCTTACGTAAGAATCATTAATTAGAGATACTGTGCAATACTGTGTGTTACTGTGCAATACCGCGTATTACATTATTTTTATCACTAGGTATTTCAACAGTTAACAGTAAAAGTTATGTCGTTAATTTTGTTAAAAATTATTTTTGTCATTTTTTATATCCGACAGTTATTCCGTTTGTGGGGCCCACCAATGATTGGTTATTTCTGCGCCGTCGTACGAATATTTCCCTACAAAACGAATATTTTCTGACAACTATCTACTTTGTATAATTTGTACATATCACCCATAACTATCACATTTATCAAATCAAGACCTTACTATTTAAAATAATATATAGAGAAAATTAAATCTTATTCATAAAAAGTTGGGGTCTTACATTAAATCACTAATAATATTATCATCATTTGATAATACTATTATCACTTAGTCATTATCTTAAACTCTCGTCTAATATTATTAATTATTTAATAATATTTTATTCACTTTCTAATATTATTAATCATTTAATAATATTTTAATCCCTTACTAATATTTTTAATCACTTAATAATATTTTAATCACTTATAAATATTATTAATCATTTAATAATATTTTAATCACTTACTAATATTATTAATTATTTAATAATATTTTAATAAATTACTAATATTATTAATCACTTAATAATATTTTAATTAATTACTAATATTATTAATTATTTAATAATATTTTAATTATTTATAAATAATTTAATTTAATTGTTTATCCCTTACAATTTAATTTATTTAACAAACATAACATGTCATTCATATAACATTTTATTAAAAATGAAAAATTAACCTCATAAAATTTTAATACATCATATTAATGATCATTAGTCAATAAATCATATTTACAAATTTTATGACTTAATATAACTTAATTTTCTCAATTATCCTTAACTCAATCATAGGCATTAAAAATATCACATCAACTTATTATTTTTATATCTTCTAGAAAAACTTAAGATATAATATTTTAGTCACAAAATAATTTTCTTATAATTTTCTAAGCTCATTCCCTATTTTTAAATAGGCTAACACAGTCCAAAATGGCAACATTTATTAAATATTATCCTTTTATTCAAAATTTTGAAATTTATACAGTACCCTCATCTCATCAAAGAATGATCCCTGTAAAATTTTTATAATTTTCTGTACTATGGATTTCAAGTTATAATAGTTGCTTTTTAAAATCGTACTTTCTTGTACAGTCCATAACTCCATCTCAAGATATCGAAAACTTCTCACCTTTGGAAAGAAACTAGTGAACTTCATATATTAACATACCACAAAAGACCAGAATTTTTAAGGCCTTCTAACTGTCCGAAACATCCCTCACAAAAACATGGCCAAGAAACTTTTAGGGTTTTCCCTAATTTTTTTGGCATGAACTGTTTTACTAAAAATCGCATTACGGTTGACTCGTTTAATATTTTTGAGTGATTCCAGTTGGGTTCATTAGATAACTCATAGATCTAACTTATGCATTTGACGGATCTCAAAAATAAGTTATAGATCAAAAATGGTGATTGTCCAAAGTGGACTAAAATTCTAGGGTTTTATATATAAAAATAGTTTTTGTTCTTCTTCTTCATCAAAGCTCATCAACATTTAAAATGACTTCATCTAGCCATGAAACATCATATATCACATAGATATACTACCATATGGTTGAAGAAACATAAACTCATCATTTGATCTAAAACAACAACAAAGATTTACACATTAAGCTAATTATGGTTTAAGTTAAAAAAAACTTTTGAACCTTGTTCTAGTGGCTCTTCTTCTTCTTCCAAAGTAGGTTATGGACCTTGAAGTCATGAACCAAAACCTCATCTCCTTCCTTCCTTAAGCCCACGACAGCCATCTTCTTTATCTCTCTCTTGTTTTGCTCTTTAGCTTTTTAGAAACTTAGAAGAGAAATGAAGCAATTTTTTTCTAACTTAAGTGGAGAGTGCTATTTATAGCAATAAAAATGTATACATACAACATATATCTATACATGTAATCACTACATATCTTCTCCTTTTCTTTATAAATCCTCATTTTATGGATCTTAAGCTAGATTTTAGGTAACCTAGGCTAGGAAGTGGGTGAGCTAACTTTGAAAATAAGAGGATTTAATTTAATTTTCCCATGTGCCTTCCCTTCTCCCTTTATCTGGTCACATGCTCCATTTTTTGCCCCATTTTGATGTTTTTTAATTGCTATAATTGCACATTTTAATCTTCTAGAATATCCGTCCAATTTGGGCTGGGGTTTGGGCTAACCAATAATTCATTTGGGATTTCATTTAAATCATTTGGGCTACCTTAGCTAGCATATGTCCAACACCTTAAAATACTTTAACCTAACTATTTAATTAGGGTTTCTAGTCCACTACTTTGGACTTTAAATAATTACTCATATTGATTTAATTATATAACCCGATTAAACTTGTTATAATTAGGTTAAAATAACTAATAAGTTAAGATAATAAAATAAATCTCATAGGCTAGTCCACTAGTATATATTTAAATCCTATGAATCTTAAATAAATAACACTTAGGTTAGTTAATCCTCATATCTAATATATATAATTAGGCTACAAGACTTTTTCTTTTCATTGCTCATTATATGATAAATAAATAAATATATATATATACACTTATATATATATATATATATATATATATATTCATTCAATCATACTCTACATAATCTACATAAGTCACAAAGTATTCACTTCATTGACAATTAATTAATATCCTCATTTATCTTGTGACCTAACATTCTTGGTTATACTTAATTTATAAATTAAGAAAAATTTTCAGACCGTCACATGCTTCCATCCTTATAAGGATTCCGTCCCTGGAATCACTATTACACCAAAAGTACATATAAATTTTCATTACTATCTTCACCAAAGGTATAATATTATATATTTACATATTTAGCAAGTGTTAAATTACCGCTGCTCTTTCCACCTGTCCCTTTCCTTGGACATTTCATTTCCTGATGATCCGCTGATCCACAAGTAAAACATACATTTTTTTTGGGCTGAGACAATTAGGAGAGATATGTTCCTATTGCACACAGTTATAGCACATCTTTGTTTTACTTTTTTTTCGGGTCTCCTCGCCTTTCATTAGAATGGCTATTCCATTTTCGCTTACGGCTTTCTTCAGCTTGATCCTTCTTGATCTTTCCTTTGCAGTAGAGTCGATCTAACTCTGGTTCCTCCCTCAGCTATCATAGCCTTTTCCAATATCGTCCCAAATGATTCGATCTGCAACATTGATAATTTATCATAGAGCAAAGGTTTCAAACCTTGCTCAAACCTACGCGCCTTTCTTTCTTCAGTGTCCACTTGATGTGGAGCAAATCTTGTCAGTTCATTGAATTTGGTAGCATATTGGAAAACTGACATGTCCCCCTGTATCAGCACGAGAAATTTTATCTCCATCTGACTCTGCATGCCCTTGGGAAAGTAGTTCTCAAACAACTCCTTGAATCGTTCCCAAGTTACTATTTCCTCACCAGCTCTGTTCTGATTGACCTCCCATCAAAAATTAGCTTCACCTTTGATCATATAGGTAGCAAAAGCCATCTTTTGCTCCTCTCCCACTTTGGCAATAACGAATGCCTTTTCAATCTCCTTAATCCATGCTTGAGCCTCTATAGGCTCAGTGGTCCCCTTAAATTTAGGTGGTCCCACATTCTTAAAATCCTTAAAGCTTTACACTGGCAAAGCTGGAGGAATATTTATTCTGAGACGGGGTTTCTATTTATGGCCCCTATTATTCGATCCACAAACTGTTGCATAACGGTTGCTTGTTCTCTATTCTCGTTCTCTGCCTCGAATTGATCACATTGATCTCTTCTTGGCGGCATTATTTTGTATAATAATAAAAATACATTACTTTTTTATCCTTCATTTTAAAGAATTCATTATTAATTTGATGTTCGTTTGCGAAATTGGACGGAATGACCCAATTAAAAACTTTTAAAAAGTTCAATGGATCAATTTTTTTTTATAACTTTAGTGGGATAATGTCGACAACACGACAACCAGGCTAAAGGTCCTTTTGCCATTAAAGAGCTCAACAAATTTGAAATTACAGATGGTAAAGAAAACTCTCAAAACGACACCTTCACAGACCTGGACCAACAAGGGATGTAATGGAGTTGTTCATCCCGCCAAAATTGGAGTTGTACATACCCCAATTAGAGACAATGAATGACGGTCTTTTTTTCTACTTATGTCACATGATATATAATTAAGAATAATACTATACCCACAAAAAATGAATAAGAAAAGAAAATGAATTATATGAGGATAATCTATGCGTAAATAACATGTTATGTTAGTAATTTAAGAGAAAATTACTCCCTCTGTTCTAAATTAGATATACATTTCTATTTTAGAACTTTAAAGTTATATGATATGTAATTTAGTAGTTGTAATACATTAATAAAATTATATAATTATAATTGAGAATAATATGTTACTACAAACCACATCAACAAAAATTACACCCAAAAAAAGAGACATTTTGTAGAACAAATTTTATTACAAATATAACTTGTTTATTATTTTAAATAATGTATCATCATTGCATTAATAAAGTACATTGCATGCACATCCAACTCCACACCCAAAATCACTCAAAGAATGCAAAATAGCAGTTAAAGTATCTTTCTTTCGATCACACTTTCTCTCTCATATAACGCTTGAGTGTGTATTTGAGTGTGAACTTGAATTTGTACATAGATATATTCTTGGACACGCATTTGAGACCAAAATTATTTTTTTTACATATTAAAAACTTAGGACAACCCTTTCATAACCCCTTAATTTATTGCCATTTTCATATTTAGTCCCAAATAAATTTTTTCATGTGTTTGGTGTTATGTTTGTAATATTCATAACCACAATCAAAGTAGCAAAAACGTGAAAAATCAGAGTTTTAAAATTTAACAAACCATATACACGGATTATCCTTTATGCATAATTATTAATTAAACGAAAGAGACGAAATTACAGAAGCACACCCTTGTAGAACTAAGCTTTCTCAGGTACGAGTTCAACTCTAAATCCTTCATGCTCTTCTTGAATTTACCAAGTTTGATTCCTTTCTTTGATCAACGTAAGTCACACAAGTGTTTGGCCTCTAGAGGATGTTTGGCAAAACCATATATTATAGCTCTATAGTATTATGTGTACTCTCCCAACTCTTGAAATTCTCATTCGCCATTAATCAAAATAAGACTCTTTTTATTTATAGATGTAGGCAACCCTCCTAAATAATTTAGGAATAGGGTTTCATTTTAATTAATTAAACTCCTTCAATTAATTAGGCTCCTAATCTTATTAGAAATAATTAATTAAACTCTGTTAATTATTACCTTCTAATCTTATTAAGAATATATGAGAATACTCTTATTAATTAATTTTCAAATTTCTTTAGGAATTAAAATAATAATAATAGTAATAATAATAATAATAAGAATTCTCTTATTAATTTATATTTAATATTTTCAAAATATTAAATAATAAATATTAAGCTATTTAATTTATTCTATCATCATAGATTAAATTAAATACACTTAACTTTTTATTACGATTATGTAATTTTCTTCTTTAATAAATATTCTTTCTTTTTTGTTGTAACCCTTTAGGTTCTCCATATTTAATCGGTTGTAAATAAATTAATTAGAATAATTCGAGTCTTATTCAAATAAATAAATTAACTATTAATTAATTTAAATAAATAATATTTATTCTACAATAAGGGTAAGCCCCCTTAGTGATCAACGACTTTCCAGATAATATAGATTTTAACATTAATCATAAAAGAACCTTTGAGTTAATAGTTACCGTACAATTTAATCCTTTCACCATACAATGTCCCAATTAAATATAAGACACGGAATTGCTATAAATTCTTATTTTATTTAATTATATGTATTTCGATCCTTAAATGCACAACTCCAAATAATCCAAATTAGAAACTCTTTTCTAATTTCATTCCACCTTGGCCAAAGATTCATGGGTTGTCATTCATCGAATCATATAGGACATTCTCTTATTTTATTAGAAGCGTAGATTCTTTATTGATCATTTATTATTTCCATATATAACTTATTATACCCAAGTATACTCTTTGATATACCCTTAGGGTCTTAAGGGACATGTCTAAGTATAACTCATTATACACAAGATATTATGATGATCTCAAGTCTAAAGATTACTTGTACTACTATCACTAGAGGAATTCCTATTGACAGACAAGTAAAACTCCATTAGGTATTCCTCAGCAAGCCACGTTCAGTGATTTTATTCTCCAATAAACACTTATATACTTGCTTTAGTGTCTCCACACAAATGATTATGAGATCGATCATTCTCTTCCAAAGAGCAAGCAACGAATGTACCAATCTATCCGGATTCACTAATTCCCTTTTTAGTAATCCATCGATTGAGAACTATTTTAGTTTTAAGCTATCTAAGAATTTAGATCTCATTAGCATGATCATCATCATGATTCTAAAAGCATTGCTTAAAATTATAGGTTTATCACATTTAATATAACAATATCATGTAGATAATTAAATGTCTTTAATTAAATAACTCTTTTATTAATAAATGAATAAGATTGTTACAAAGTATATGCTTTATCATATCATATATGATTGGCTTGTGTGCATACTACTTTTAATCTCCCACTTGCATTAAAGTCAATCGTCATGGTATCTAATACTCTTCTTCTCTAAGTGACGATCGTCTTGTTGTTGGATAAAGTTTCAATAAATGGATATGTAATGTTGTTCATGAGAGTCCACTATCTATATAGTGACTTCTCCTCTTTCAATGATTCATCTAATCAAACGAAAGTGTCGCAACACATGTTTGGATCCAAGATGAGACTTAGGAATAATTCCTAGTTCTGTAATTAACTTTTCATCCAAATAATCAACTTGCAGCTTCATTTACAGCTATATACTTTATCTTTATCACTAATCCAACAATTCTTTGTTGTTTGGAACCTTTCCAATTCACTGCACCACCGTTCAAGATAACGATTTACCCTAAAGTGGATTTGCTATCGTCTTGGTCAGTTTGAAAATTTTGAGCCTGTTTAGCCCTCTAGTTTAATTCAAACCCACCATGATTCATATTCACATCCTTAGTGCCGGTTAAGTACTTTAAGAATATTTTTCACTGTCTTACAGTGATCTTCTCCAGAATATGACTAATCAACATCGAGTCTCGTACATTTTATTGCACACATGGTAGCAAATCATGCGGTCTATCTTTTATTAAGGATAATTTAGAGAGATGCACTCCATGACTCATCATCATGAAACCTTTCTTGGAGTTTGTCATGCTAAAAGCCTTTAGCATCAAATGAATATACGTTCGTTGGGTCAAGCCGAGCATCCTTTTAAATCTATCAATATAGATCTTTATCCCCAAAATATAGGATGTTCTGCTTAAATCATTCATGGAGGAATGTTTAGAAAACTTTATCTTTACTGATTATAGCATTAGTATGTTATTCCTTATCAATAGTATATCATCATATAATACTAGGAATGTCACAGCACTCCCACTGACCCTTTTGTACACACTAGGTTTATTCTAGTTTTTGATAAAATCAAACTCCTTTGATTGTCTCATCAAAATAAATGTTCCATCTTTGAGAAGCTTGCTTCAATCCATAAATGGATTGCTGTAGCTCATATACATGATACGCTTCAACCATTGAAACAAATCCATCTGACTGTATCATACATACATTCTCCTCGAATAATTTATATTTGAGGAAGGGCGTCTCTACGTCCATTTGCCAAATTTAGTAATAATAAGCTGCAATCGCAAGTAAAATCCAAATGGACTTGAGCATTACTACCGGTAATAAGGTTTTATCTCAGTCAACTCATTGACTTTTTTTGAAAACTTTTTCTAACCAGTCTGGCCTTATAGGTCTCCACCTTGTCATTTGTTTTGAAGATTAATTTCGAATTTTATGGCCATCTACCATTTCTCTAAGTGTCTAAAACTCTTAGTCTTATCGTGTATAACTGGATCATCATCCTCTATGATTCGTACCTCATCATCATCATCTATAATGAATCCATACCTCATAGGTATCTTCAGTACTATTCCAGATTCATGATTCGGTTGTGGTACAATAGGTCTATCTACAGGTTCCTCCTTTTGACTAATAGTGCTTTTTGCTTCTTAAACTCCTTTAAGATCGATTATCCTCCCACTAGCCCTTCAATGATAAATAAATTTATCTTAGAAGGCAGCGTGTTTCATAACAAACATCTTTTGCTAATTAGGATTATAGAACATATACCCTAAACTTACTTTAGGATGTCCCACAAATCTTTACTTGTCAAATCTTGTCCCAAACTTATCCTTTTGAAACATTTTCACATAAGCTAGACAACCCTTTATCCTAACAAACTTAAGATTAGGAATCTTCTCTGTCCATAACTCTTATGAAGTCTTGGGGACGGATTTGAGGTTACTTTATTTTGTACGTATGCAGCCGTTTCCAGGGCATTACCTAGAAGGATACTGGAATGTCGGTAAAAATTATTATGGACAGCATTATGTCCAACAAGGTACGATTTTTCTACACCAATCAATTATTGTGTATCAGGAAGCGTCCATTGTGAGAAAACCATTTAAGATGATCTTAAAACTTATTGCACAATTATTTATTCCTCGATCCAATCAAAGAATCATAATACCTCGCCAATTAGTTTTATTTCTGAATTCTTTGAACCTTTCAAATAATTTAGACTTGTATTTCATCAAATACATATATTCAACTCTTTGAATGATCATCTCCTTTTCTTTTACTACTTTGTTCAATTTGTAAAATTATTTTCATGTAAGTAAAGTATATAAAGTTCATTCAGTAAACTGCCAACACTTTATAAAACATTTTATTATAATGGAACAACTTTTGTTCTTTCTTATATTATCAAAACCATCAATATCCAATACAGAAATTAAAATAATGTTTCAGATAAGTGTTGGAACATAATATCAATTATTTAAACTAATGAACTTGCCCATACGCGGTGCTAAACAATAAGTTCCTGCGGCTAATCTACCAATATTTGCTCTATTCCCCACACGCAGGATGACTTCCCCTTGTTTAGTTTTCTACTTCTGCTTGGTCCCTTCATAAATATATATTTATGAGAACCACAGTCGATATCCTATACCCAAGTAGATACTTTACTTACTGAAAGATTTATTTCAATCATGAACAAACATGTATATGTTACCAAAGCTTCGCTCAGCTTCTTCTAGTTAGCCTCTTTAAGAAGTTTCTCGCAGTTTCTATTCCAGTGTCCCGGCTTTTGCAGTGGAAGCAAACTCCTTAACTATCCTTATCAGTTTTGTTCTTATTATCCTTTGTTTTTTCCTTTAATTATACCTTCTTTGAATTATTCTTCTTTTCAGAAGATCATTTGGCCCCTACCAGTAAGACTTGGTCTTTCTTGGTTGGAAAGTGACTCTCAACAATTTTTCAACATGTTAAGGAAATCACCGAGGCTGACATCTTGCTTGTTTATGTGAAAATTCACAACAATTGTGAGAAGGAGTTTGGGAGTGACTGCAAGATCAAATCTTGGCTCAACTCTCCATCAATGATGAAACCATGTTGTCTTAATTGTTCAATCAAATTGATCATTTTAGAACATGTGTCTGTACTGTAGTGTCATCGGTTATTTTAGATCGAAAGACCTCTTTAGATATCTGATATCTATTAGTCATACTTTCCTCACCATTCAACTACTTGACGCACAGGAGTATAGTAGGAGCATCTATAGTTTCATGCTGACGTTGAAGCTCGTTGCTCATGAATGCAAGTATGATGCATTTGTAGACAGTCAAAATTTTGCATTCTTGTTACTAACCCTGTAGGAGGGTAAAACCGTTTTTTGCCTCCCGACGACAACCCCAGGATGTCAAGCTCAACCCTGATCACTATACCAGGATGTCAAGTCAAACCCCGGCACTGCCGAGATGTCAGGTGAAGCCCCAGTGACAATATCATGATGTCAAGCAGTCCCGACGACAACCCCGAGATGTCAAGCTCAACCCCGGTCACTATACCGGGATGTCAAGTCAAACCCCGGCAACACTGGGAGGTCAAGTCAAACCCCGGTAACAATACCAGGATGTCAACTCAGCCTCGGTCACAATATCGAGATGTCAACTTAACTCCGGTCACAATACCGGGATGTCAAGTCAAGCCCCGGTGACAACACCGGGAGATCCGGTTTAGTCTTGGTCACAATCCGAGACGTTAGGTCAAGCCCAGGTCACAACCCGAGAGGCAAAATCAACTTCGGAGACAACCCTGAAGCATCACATCATCCCCAGAGACAATCCTGGGAAACTAAGTCAGTCTCGAAGACAACCCTGAGGACGAACAGAATCTACTGGAATCAAAACCTCAGAAACAACCCCGGGAAAATAGTCGAAGACCGTGCTAGTACAGGAGACAACCCCTGGAGGGGCCAAATGGTTATTTTACCAACTTGAAGCCAATCAGGTCAAAATCAAGCCGAATTGATGCAATGAAGGTCTAAAAGAACCATAACATTGATCCCAAGTGAAAATAACACAATACAGCTTAACGGACAAACTGCAAAGAAATGAAGATCTGGTTATGAACTCATCTTCTTGGACTCGAAAAAGTTTTAGTCCCATGTCATTGTGACGCTCTCAGTGAGGGCTTTCCGAAAAGGTATATCACACCTTAAACGGACGCTTCGATCAAAAGTTAGAAAGTTTCGAACCTGACATCACGTGCTCGAAGTTCACGTACTTCGAGAGGACGAGACCCACCATATGGGCCCTGCCATGTGAAGCAGTAGGTAGACCCGTGGCTGCCACGGGGATGCCCGCTTCTATTGGGTCTTTAAATACAAATGCCCCCTTGCCAAAAAAGAAGAAAAAAAATAAAAAAATGCTCTGAAACTCCGTCCATTTCGTTTCCTAGTCCGACTTCTAGTACTCCAAACCTCGTTTTTATTACTCTAACACGTAGGTATACTCATATACTACAACATACCAAAAATTAACCGGTGAAAACTTCTATTTGAAGCCTACTAAGTGGGAAAAAGCTCGTGTAGCAGTCCATTGTAAGTATTTTTATGATTAGAACTCGTTTTCTACTTCATTACGTATTTATACACGTGCACGTAAAGTTTCATCTTTTGATTTTGCCCGGAACTTAGTTTCGTGGCCGTTTTTGCATACTTTTTAGTACATTTTAGTACATATATACATTTTTTCGTATTTGCACAACCCGGATCGACGATCCGCCGGTTTTACTCTTTTACAGATATATATATATATATATATATATATATATACATATATGTACTAATTTTCACGGCCAAGATCGCTGATTCGTGGCCTTTTTAATTAATTATGTATATATTTAACTATATATGTACTAACTTTTCAATTCTGTCAAGCCTGGATGGCAAATCCGTGACAGTTACTGCTTTTATTTATATAACTATATACATAAAAAAAATCTAACTTCGTTTGGCCTGGATTGCTAATTTGTGGCCTTTATTACTTCAATATATATATATATATATATATATACTAACTGTATATATTAACATTTATATTTCAGTTTGGTCTGGATTGGAAATTTGTGGCCTTTTTACTGCTTTTATACATATATATATATATTTCAATTCTGTTGAGCCTGGATTAATTCGTGGCTCATTTACAGCTTATATATATATATATATATATATATATATATATTTCAATTATGTCAAGCCAAGATTACTCCGTGGCTTTTTACAACTTTTATAAATATATATATATATATATATATATATTTCCATTCCAGTCCGAGCATATGATTGAAAATCCGTCGCCCTTTACAACTTTTATACATATATATATTTCAATTCTGTCGAGACTGGAATAATTCGTGGCTCATTTACAGCTTATATATATATATATATATATATATATATATATATATATATATATATATATATATATATATCTACATTCTAATACGGGCCTTGAGAGTGGAAACACATCGCCCTTTACAGCTTTCGTATATATATAATTATATATATTCTTTATTCATTGTGATTAAATATCTGCTGTAAATATTCATTTAATATGAATTGGCACTAATAACAATTCGGCGAGTTAGATTTATTTAAATCTAGCCTTTTCTACCTTTCAAACAGTTCAAAATAGGTCCAACCAAAATCGAAAAGCTAAAATGGCTAAGATTTATTTAAATCTAGCTTTCTTTCTAGTTTTATTCATTTTAAAGCAACCTCGCGACCCTTAGATCGCTATCTAGTGGGAATGAGAAGCTTTGGCTACGCGCATGCCAGGATTTGACTTATGAATCTTTGGTTTTTGCAACGTATAGATGTAGATATACATTTTTTGTGCATATTTGAGTTGTGCAGGTTTTCTTGGCTTCCTTTTGTGAGCCTAGGAATCGTGGGTTTCATGATCAAACTGATCAGAAATTGATTTCCACGATGGACAAACTCCACATTACAAATGTACCCTGCCAGTTTTTCTGTAAAATGTACATCCGAAAGACCTTAAAACAGTTATCCAGGTTTAAGGTCTCAAACATAATGAAATAATAGTTTGTCGTGCTAGAGTCACTTCGATGGCTGTCATGCCCATGAGAAGACCAGTACTTGTAAATATTTTATGGTCGAGGATGCTTCGCAGCCCGACAATCACCATTCAAATTGAGCCAAAAGGCTGAAAAGATAAAAAATGAAAGTATCAACATACTTCAATTCCTACGGTAGCGTAAGGGTTTGAAAACTAACCTTTTCAAAACATCATTTTCATACCTTGTCTAAAAAGAACTTTTGCAAATCAAATCAAACCCTTCGTATATAGGTTCAACGAAGCACGACAATACTTTCAAAACAAACAAACGTCGGCCCAATTACTTCCATCATTCACACACACACATTGCAAATAAAAAGAGAAATATTGAAAAGATATGGTACCGTGTTTTCACGGGAGTTGGGGGGTGCCTAACACCTTTCCCCCACTTAACCAAACCCTCGAACTTAAGAATTTTGATTTCAAAGATCAAGTTTCGACAGTGTCCAGTAATTGGGCTACTTTCAAACAAAATTCGGTTGAGTTGGTACAACCATTTTCAAATCTACCAACTGGCGACTTTGTAAACTGTGCAAATCGTCGACACAATACATGTTGGCCTTTTCTTAAAAACTTCAGCCTTTCATAAAACAGACAAAGGAATAAGGGTAGAAAACAAAAGACTTAGGAAGAGAGAAAGATTCCGTCTAACTCGAAAGTATTTTGTTTCGACGTCGACAGGTGGCGACTCTGCTGGGGACAGTAGAGGGCTTAGGCCACGTTCAAATCTTTTTAAAATTTCCTTTTATATCTGCGTATGTGTGAATGATGTGTTTTACATTGAATGGATATGAATGAATGCTTTACTGCTTTATATTAGTGCTTCGCACAATGTCATCATTTCATACGATGAGACGTGATGTATGTGAATGTATGTTGTGTGATTCGTTCACTAGGAGGCAAACCCGTCGGTGTTTGATTACTGGACTCAAAGAAGACTGATTCTATGAGGCTCAAGAAAAGCACCACTCAAATCCGCTCCAATTGAAAGATCGGATTAATTTCCCTTCTAGTAGATTGAGATGATCTGAGGACCTTCATGCTGAAAAGCCGAGAGAGTAGCCTAAGATAGATCAGCCTTTGATTAACCAAATTCGAATGGAAGCTTCTTCATGCCTTCCTCTTTCAATTCAATGTCAATTTTCCAAATTCAATGTAAATTGCAATGTAAATATACATTCCATGTCATGTAAATCTTGTCATACTATCCTGTCATCGAAACAATGACCTTTGTTTTACAGGATAAGATTAAAAAACCTCAAAAATAAAACACATTGCATAACATGCATCCGGCTGATACCTATATTAGGAAATTAACACACCTATGTTTGTTGTAGGTAAAAATTGGTCTTGTTACCAAATCCAAATCTAGGAAAGCACTAAGTCCATCTCCGGACATGGCTTCGAGTGCTCAACCTGAATCTACCCCTATTTCTAGGGAATAGTTTGAAGGATTAAAGAACCAGATAGTAGAATTATCTATCTTCTTGAAAGAATAATGCAAAAGCCTTCAAGGGAAACAATCCCCCGGTCATACAGAACCAACTACACCCGGTGGTAGTTAAGAGACTGGAAAGAAGGACACTCAGATTCCTGATCCTCAGAACCAGGATATGACCAACAAAGCCCTCTGAAATTATTAACCTCAACAAGGACCAGGAAGCTGGTGACATTCTGAAGAAGGGCCAACAAATAGTAGAAACTATCCGGCCCATCAAAGGGACTGGGGCATTTGAAAGTGTAAATTACTCAGACTTATGTATATTCCCTGGGGTTCGTTATCTAGAAAAGTTTCAAGTCCCTGATTTTGAGAAATATGATGGATTAGGAGATCCCTACACCCATTTGAAGGAATTCATTGGAGAGCTCGGATCCTATGCAGAAGGCGATAAGCTCAGAATGCAATTATTCCAGAAGAGTCTGACCGGAGAGACTAGAGCCTGGTATGCTCGACTGGACAATTTAAAAATTCACAGCTGGGAAGATCTGGAACATTCCTTCCTCAATCAATACAGCTTTCAGTCCCAAATGGCTCCAAACAGATATCAAATAACGAAAATTAAAAAGCAAAGTACTGAATCATTCAGAGAATATGCCCAACGATGGAGGAGGGTGGCAGCACAAGTCACCACACCTATGACTGAGTCTGAGATAGTCATAACTTTCATCTACATTTAAGAAGCTCCGTATTACAAAAGGGTCCTAGTAGGCATAGGAAAACCATTCTCGGAGATGATCAAGCACGGAGAAATTGCTGAAATAGGGCTTAAATCTGGATAAATAAAATATCTTACCGCCTTGGAAGCTATTGCTAAGCATATCCTATCCGGGTGTTATGGGAGTAATCCCCGGAGAGTACACAAGAAGAAAGAAGAAGAAGTGTCTTAGAACTGCAAAGACAAAATCAGAGGGGCGATTCGAGCAGCATGCCCATTCAAAGGAGGAACTATTCCCCTTTTTAAGCTTCAGCTCAACCTTCTAATCCTCCATTTCAAAAAACTGCTAAGGCCAGACGTTGAAGAACGTTCACCCCTTTAGGGGATTTACTCGAGAATGTGCTGAAATTGTTGACAGCGCAGAAGAAGATTGTTCAACTCTTTCCGCCAACCAGTACCGGTGGACGAAATTTTGACCTAAGTAAGAAGTGTGCATATCATTTCGGATCTCCATGCCACGATACACAGGACTATTGGTATATCAAGCAAAAAATCCAAGACTTAATAGACAACGGAAAGATTGTGGTGACCAATCCCGAACAACCACATGTGCAGGATAATCCTCTCCCTTGGCACAAAGAGGAGAATGTCAATATGATTAGCACAAAGAATGGAGAAGGATCCAAATACCTCTGGTATATCAGAGAGTCAACTCAATCCAGTACCAATAGCCTGGACAGTTGGGAGATCTCAGAGAGACAATTCCTGGTAGAATAGGAAATCATGTCTATCAAGGAGCAGATTGGACAGTTAGCAGATCTGGTTGTATATCAATATCATATAACCAGGCAACTGATAAACCAGACCAACCAGCATGAAGAAATTCCTCCCACACCAAAAATTAACCCCATCGCTATGAGGGACCATTACCGATTTCATAAGCATGAACCCTGGGCCAACAAGGTGGCCAAGGAGGAGAAGTTTCAAGTGGATAGGGAATTCGCCTTCCAGAGGAACTTCGCTAATTTGAACCAGCCGATGAAAGAAATCCTCCAGATGTTGATCAATGAGGAGATGGTTACAGATCTATTACCCCCGGTTAACCCTTGATCCAGAATGTTCAAGCCTGACAGAATCTTCCAGTGTCATTCCAATGCACCCGGTCATGACACCGAGGATTGTTGGGGACTTCGTCACCTGATTTAGAATATGATTGAAAATGGTGAGCTGATAAAGGGGAATCAAGATTATGGCCTCCCCGATGAGGAAACACTCTTTATTACCATGGCTTGGAATCAGGATACAGTGGCTATTATTTCCTGTGAGAATGAGCTAGCTGGGACACCCTTAATACTACAAGGAAAAGGGGTCCAAGAAGCACAGAATACTGTGAAGGTAGTTGCACCCGAGCCTCTGATATTACCCTTTATACCATAATATCTTGTTATCAGTCTGAAAAAGAGTCCCATGGAACTATAGGAAGGACGAAGATTCAACTTTAAACAATATTTCCAGCGTATCAAAGGAAAACCCACTATACCTGCCTCAGTGGGTGATCAATTCAGTTATCAAAGCCAAAGGGAAGGTGGCTGAAGAAAAAATTAAAGAATTCCTCAGCAAAATGGGGCATAATGAGATTAAGGTGGTGCAAAGCTTGAAGGATGAACCTAAACAGGTAGCCATCCGAGACCTGGTCTTATCCTCGGTGGATCATCATAACATTCTGGTGAAAGTACTGGAGGAAGCCCATCTGCCAAAGACAGTCGATACTGAGAAATTCCGTCACGTGATAGAGCACATTTTCAACAGCAATGTGATCTCTTTCACTGATGATGATATACCCGTGAAGGGGATGGGTCATCGCAAGTCACTACACATAGTAGTGATGTCATCAAGGTATGTGATTGGAGGTGTGCTAATAGATGGAGGATCGTCCCTGAACATCTGTCCCTACGATACCTTAGAGAGAATGAAGATCAACCCAAACCAGATCTGAACCAGTCATGTGGTTATCCGTGCTATCGATGGGTCTCGCTGAGAGGCTGTGGGAGAGATTGAGCTGCCACTGGAGATTGGTCCCCACACTTTCTATGTATCTTTCCAGGTACTCAACATTACCACCGGATACAACTTGTTGCTGGGAAGACCATGGATCCACATGGAAGGAGTAGTTCCATCCACCCTCCATCAGCAGCTCAAGTATATTATCAATGGCAACATAATCACGATAAATGCCGAAACAGAATACCCTGCCTGCATACAGGGAGACATGCCAGTGATCAGTCTGGATAAAGGGGTTGAACCTGCAAGTTTTCAAGCATTAGAGGTGAGCAATACTCAGTACCTACCTATTGGGGCACCAGCTCAGAAACCAAAAGTTTCTCCCAAAGTGATGACAGTGGGCCAGGAGATGGTATCTTTGGGTTTCTGCCCTAGAGAAGGGTTAGGAAAAAATCAGCAAGGTATCAAGAGTCCGGTGCAAATCCTGAGTCAGTCGGGGAAAGCCGAATTAGGCTATTAATCCGGGTCAAACCACAGGAACCCACACAAGCATCCAAAAGTTCCTGCTTCCACTATATTATTACCAAACCTCACTGATGACGGATTTATGAAGCTAATAAGGAAGATTTATGCTGTTGTGTCAGGCATGCTGTTTCCTCTAGTCAAACCAATCAGTGAGAGGAAAGCCCCAGAGCTTGATAGGGAAAGCAAAAAGAGAAAAAAAAAGTTCCTGCACGAAGGACGAGGTGCTAACATGTATTTTCTGATGCACTATGAGGGTTTGAATGATGATATCCCAGACAGTGATGAAGAAGATCAGATCCGAATTCCTCACATCAAGAAGAGGAAGGAAGGCAGTTCAAAGATGAATCCCAACCCTGATTTGAAGGATGTCTTAGTCATCATCCGAGATAAGGTTGACGACCACAACTCCTTTATCCTCCCTATTCATGAGGATCTAACCTTGGACAATTGGAGCAGTCTCCCGTGCCTTGTTCAACAAGGGTAAAAGGGCAGAGAGTCCATCTTCCATATAACATGGTTTCATTTACTGCTTATTTTGGTTGCACAGCTATAACAGTAACTTTTGTCATGCTTTGCTAAATGCATTGTATGTTTAAACAGTTTTGTATATTAAAGTGAAAGGATTTTGTTTTCAGGACACTAGAATTGGATTTGTTTGTCACTACTGATGAGATGCCAAACTGTCATAGTGACTACAACTTTGATGTTGAACTAAACTTCAACTTGATGGAGATTGATCAAGAGGAGGTAGATAACTATGAGGTGCCTGAGGAGATCAAAGAATGGGTCGAAGATAAAACCAAACCAAACCTTGATTAAACCACCACTGTCAATATCAAAACCTCAAAAAACCTCAAAGAAATCCAGATAGGCCTGGACCTCACCCAAGATCAAAAAGCAAACCTGATTAAACTCCTAACACAGTTCCAGGATGTGTTTGCATGGTCACACGAAGATATGATCAGCTTGTCCACTGATATTGTCATCCATCGAATGCCCATTAAAGATGGATTCAAGTCAGTCAAGCAAAAGCTCAGGCGATTGAAACCCAAATGGAGTCTGAAAGTCAAAGAAGAGGTTGGCAAACAATTCAAAGCCGGCATCATCATAGTATCAACATACCCAGAGTGGCTGTCAAACATAGTCCCCTTGCCTAAGCCCGGAGGGAAGGTACGAGTATGTGTGGGTTACCAGGATTTGAACAAAGCCTGTCTCAAGGACAATTTCCCAGTACCTTTCATCCACATCTTGATAGACAATACGGCGCAGTACGACATGTATTCTTTCTTGGATTGCTTTGCTGGTTGCCATCAAATCATGGTCGCTGAAGAGGACAGGGAGAAGATAACTTTTATCACTTCTTGGGGAACATTCTGTTATAGACGTTTATCCTTTGGCCTTATCAATGCCGGTGCCACATATCAATGAGCCATGATGGCCCTGTTTTATGACATGATGCATAAGGAGATAAAGGTTTATGTGGATGACATCATCATCAAATCCCGGAAGGAGGAAGATCACATCAGCCATTTAAAGAAGCTGTTCAATAGGTTACGTAAGTACAACCTCAAGCTGAATCAGGCCAAATGTGCTTTTGGTGTCAAATCGGGCAAGTTGTTGGGATTTCTAGTAAGCAATAGAGGCATTGAGCTGGATCCCACCAAGATTAAAGCCATCACAGAGATGCCCGTACCCCGAACAGAGAAAAAGATACGCGGGTTCTTGGGGAGGATCAATTTCATAAGCCGGTTCATCTCTCAACTTACCGCGACATGTGAACCCATATTCAAGCTACTAAGGAGGAATTCTTCCAAAAAATGGAATGAGGATTTCCAAAAATCTTTCCTTGCCATCAAAAAGTAGCTAATCGAAGCGCCTGTCTTGGTACCCCCGAGGGATGGAGTTTCCTATTTTATGTACCGTCAGTCAATGCCAACGCAATGAGCTGAATGCTGGGACAGAAAGATGATAGTAGCAAGGAGAGAGCTATCTACTACATAAGCAAAAGATTCAACAACGACGAGCAAAAGTACACCTTGATTGAGAAGACATGTTGTGCGTTAGCATGGGCCGCCATGAGGCTACAACACTATCTGCACAGGCACACGATCTATCTCATATCCTGTATGGATCCACTCAAGTACATATTCAATAAACCAATATTGAATTATCGATTGTCCAAATTGCAGTTAATCCTCCAATAGTTCGACATTGTCTACGTGACTCAGAAGTCCATCAACGGTCAAGGCATTGCAGATCAACTAGCCGAAGCACCGTCCAGAGATTTTAAACCTTTGAAACTTATTTCTCGGATTACGGAGTCATGATAATTCAATAAATACCTCAGGAGAATACAGTCCAACCCTGGAAAATGTATTTCGATGAAGCAGTGAACCTAGAAGGTGCTGGAGCTGGGGCAGTCCACATCTCTGGTACAGAAGAACAGTATCATGTGGCTACCAAGTTGTAGTTTGTCAACACCAACAACACGGTTGAGTATGAAGGCTGCATAATGAGGTTAAAATTAGCCCAATCCATGGGTATCCAACGTCTATTAGTCTTTGGAGATTCTGAGTTGGTTATCAGAAAAACCACCAGGGCATATCACACTAAAGAATTGTATTTGATGCACTATCACCGACAGGTCATCAACATATATATGGATTTTGAAAAGATAACTTTCATCCACATCCCTCGAGGAAGGAACGACTTTGCGGATGCATTGGCAACTTTGGCTTCCCTGGTCCACATATCTGGTAGGAGGGGAATTCCCGACATCAAATTCACAAACCAAAAGGCCCCAATATATGAAAATTACATGGGAGAAATATCAGATGAGATACCTCCTATCAAACAGACTTGGTATCAAGACATAAAGGAATATCTGCGAGATGGATCTACACTCACTGGGGCAATCCAAGTCGGAAAGAAGCGGATTCACAAGATGGCTATGAAGTTTTATCTAAGCGAAGACGCACTCTATAAAAGGGATGCTGGAATAGGCCTTTTAAGATGCCTCGACAAAGATCAAGCTCAGAGACTGATGGATGAAGTCCATGGTGGAGTATGTGGTCCACATATGAGCGGTCATCTGCTGGCCAAGAAGATATTTAGAACAGGGCATTACTTGATCTCTCTCAAAGCTGACTGTGATGATCACGTCAAGAGATCCTACCAATGCCAAGTCCACGGAAATGCTATTCACGCTCCTCCAAATGAGCTGCATAATATGAGTTTTCCATGGCCTTTCTCCATGTGGGGAATGGATGTGATAGGGCCAATAGAACCCAAAGCTAGCAATGGTCATCGATTCATCTTCACCATGATCGATTATTTCACCAAGTGGGATGAAGCTGCCTCTTTTCCCAAAGTCACCAAGGAGATAATCATTGGTTTCATCAAAAATAATGTCGTTTGTCGATACGGACAGCCGGAGGTGATTGTCTCACACAACACCAAGAAATAAAATAATCAGATGATGAGAGCTTTGTGCAGCAAGTTTCATATCAAGCATCTCAATTCCGTCATCTACCGACCCAAGATGAATGGTGTTGTCGAAGCAACCAACAAGAACATCAAGAAGATTATGCAAAAAATGTCCGCCAATCACAAAGGATGGCCTGACCTGTTGCCCCTGACTCTGTTAACATACAGGACATCAATGTGTACTTCTACTGGGACTACCCCTATTCATTGGTCTATGGCATGGAAGCAGTACTTCCCATAGAAGTATAAATGGAATCCTTGAGAGTATTAATAGACGCTCAGCTGGAAGAAGATCAGTGGTTGCAAGAACGATACCACCAGCTATCCCTGATAGATGAAAAGAAGGCTACAACCATTTTCCATGGGCATCTATACCAGCAAAGGATTGCTCGATCATACAACAAGAAAGTCTGAATCCGGTAATTCAAAGAGAACGACTTGGTATTGAAGAAAGTTCTGGCCAATCAAGATGAAGCCAAAGGAAAGTTTGTCCCAAATTGGGAAGGTCCTTTCATTGTCAAGGAAGTGTTGACAGGAGGGGCTATCAAATTACAAGAGATGGATGGGAACTAATTTCTTCAGCTTATCAATTTAGACATCGTGAAAAGGTACTATGTCTAAAACACATGCATGCCATAATCCTGGTCCTGTGAATCGATAAAATCAGTTCGAGTTTTCATTAGAAAATTGAACTATGAATGACCTGATCTCCCTCCGCCCGGGAGTACGTAGGTAGCCATTCCTGGTGCGGTCAAACTAAACAAAAAGTTCAAAAACCCATCAAACCAAACCCAAAAGAGACATTTCTCAAACCTCTAACACAAAACTTGAACTACGAATGACCTGATCTCCCTCAACCCGGGAGTACGTAGGTAGCCATTCATGGTGCAATGTGACCTTCAAAGAAAAAATAAATAAAAACCAATAAGAACTAGTCCCAAGACACCGAAACTTGATAAAACCCAAATGCTATTGAGTCTCCCTGGTTAACAGGCCCGTCTGAGATACTCTACGACATCTTACTGGACGTCCATCAAGGAGAAGCTCGTGATACATCAACAACAGCAAGTCATAAAAGAAGTGGTAATCACTCAGCAATGACAATACATATCCAACAGGGAAGTGAATCAAATTATATTTCTCTGATATATAATACTATTTGATATATACACTATGTCCTGTATATGACAAAAATGGCAGAGCTAGTATGTGCAGGAAAAATAAAGCTAGTCTATGAACCCGTGGACAAGCGGGATAGCAGTGCCAACATGGCATCTCTCTCTGAAGATGGAGGAGCAGCTGCAAGCTCAATACCCTCAGTCTCTATATGAGCAAGATCATCCACAGCCATCTGCATGGTGCTACTATGACCATCTATGAAAGTGCTCATATCTACCATAAGACTGTGTGTATACGATCGGAGTGTTGTGCTATTTGCAATATAGGCATCTCGGGTAGCTATAGCCTCATCCCTCTCAACGTAAGCGGTATCTCGGGCAACTAATACCTCCTCAATCTCCTTAAAGGTTGCATCTCTGACAGATCGGACCTCATTTCTCTCCTCAAGAGCTGCATCTCGGGTAGATCGAGCCTCGTCTTTCTCAACCAATGCTATATCCCAAGTAGCTCGAGCCTCGTCTCTCGCAGCAAAAGCTATGTCTCATCTAGAAAGGGTTGTCAACATCAACGCCCTAGCCTGATCTCTCTCAAAAGTCATCCGAGCTAGTGAATCAGCAATAGCTGGATCTGTCCCGACAGGGATGCTCGAAGGGTCACTAACAAAAGCCCCAGTCAAGCTGGTAAATAACTCATCCTCTGTGGGAGAATCGGGATCCTCTATAGGCTCCTCCTCATCTGAATCAACACTAGGAGCTGACTGGATAACCGAAGCCGCTGCTATATCGGACTCCAACTATGCCGAATACTCTAGAGAATGATCCTAATGGCTAGTAGAGAAATCATCCCTCTCCCTATGAGTCCAACACTCATAAATCCTGATCAGGTCAGCTGACGACAAGGATGAAGTTGATATCCGCTGATCAACGGCCCCCTCGAACTAGTGAAGGCTTTGGAACTGATCAAACTAACCCATAACTGCCAATGGATGGTAAGTGGCAAATAATCCATGACGACCGCATAAGTGATGAATTTGTAAGGGGATACAAGCCCTGAGCATGGTAATATCGAAAAGGGATGCTCAATATCTAATAGAAAGGTCGACCATGTCGCTGCATATGAATACTCCGCTGGCTGGAAGGAGTATGACATGGCTATCTCATGGATAAAGCAGTACCCATGGTGTCTAAAGGTGCCAATAGGATGCAAATGTGTCATGAGCCATACATATAGCAGAACGGAGCTACCTCTAAAAAACCCCTCAGGATGGGTGCTACAAAAGGTGGCCGACCTCAAGATCTAGGCCAGTATCATCGGTAAAATAGTACTACCATGTTTAAGGTCACGAAGCACTACCATCAAGCCAATATCCAAATGATCCAAATATAGTGGCATGTAACATAAGTCGTGACGCACATCAGCAAGACGTCTACACGGGCAAGCTGCAACTCATCTGTCGAAATGATAAAATCCCCAGAGTGTCGATCGTAGCTGTCTAGCCGGCCAAAGCGATCGATCAGAAAGTCAATGGATATCACATGTCCTGAAATAAGCTCCTTAGTGACAACTCAGCATCTCAGACCCGACACCATCATGAATGGTCTCCTCATGTCACTGATAGCTGTGCGAGCGCAAGGTAGATCCAGTGCCAAGCCTATAAGACGCTCATACTCCTCTAAGGTAGGAGTCAACTCGTG
Organism: Panax stipuleanatus; assembly: GCA_020205555.1. Taxonomy (NCBI): domain Eukaryota; kingdom Viridiplantae; phylum Streptophyta; class Magnoliopsida; order Apiales; family Araliaceae; genus Panax; species Panax stipuleanatus. The sequence goes on from CM035121.1 coordinate 70,308,194, forward strand.
CAGTCCAAAGAGGAAAACTTATCGCTCAAATATCCAGCAGAATAGAATGCCATCCATGAATCGGTACGGAACCTGGAAATCTAGAAGGGCTAAAGAATGCCCCAGCATCTAGTCTACTATCCTTCTTGTTGTATGGGGCAGACTATCATTGCAAGACCTCAATGAGGATACTACCAAAGATGGTGGCGAGTGATCAATACAGCTGACCGTAGATGACGACATCTGTATCACCGTATCATAAGACCATCCAGGGGTCAAATATGAACTCACCTATCTAAATGTATATCCATGACATAATATATGCATAATGATAATGATAAACATGATGCAATAGATAGGAAATATCATACATATCTAGAATAAACTATCTACTGCAAGCATCATCTCTGTCTGCAAATAAAATACAAAATAAAAAGTACAGGGAAATGGGGCACAGCCACCCAACTACTAACAGAGGCCTACCAAAAGATATAGCGAGAAATGGGGCACAGCCGCCTAATAGCTAAACAGAGGCCTATCAAAAGATATAGCAAGAAAAGCTATCCAAAGAGATCTAGAATATCTGTCTCCAGGCTATTAACCTGCTCCAGCTTCTCCTGAGTCACAAAGTCTCGGCCAGTGGGAATGTCCGGTCGATACAAGGGAGGATCAACACCTGCATAATTGTTGGAAAATGGACCTGTAGAGGTACCAGCTCTAGAGCTGGAAGGATCAAAAGAATCTGCCTCGGATGGCTCCCGGCCAAGGTGCCTGAGGAACAAATGAGCTCTCTACAACTGCTGGGTCAGTCCTGTAATCTGATCTAGATGAGTCGGATCTCGGAGGCAAGCTATTCAGTCTGTCATCATCATAGACCCTGGCACCATGTCTGCCATAAATTGGGTAGCACGAGTCTGAGCCCCAATGGTATGAGGACTCCACCAGCTGTGAAATGCCTCTTGGTTGTAAGGACCCTCTGACAGGGTAAAGCCATCTACACCCACCAGTGGAATGTCTGTAAGTGGCTGAGCTAATAGCTAATGTTGCCAAAAAGAAGGAACAAAGGGAATGCGGATATCTCCCGTGGTGCTCCGAATAGCACGTTTTCCTAAATAGAGCTCCCAACCTCCCTCTATTAAAAATGGAACTCGGCGGGTGGACAACGCAAACTCCCGACTAGTGGGAAAGCCATCCTCAAACCCGACTGTCCAAAAGTCTGAGGTATACGGGACCCACAAGATCGAATCGGCCGTCAATAGCTCTAGCTGCAGGCAGGAATAGGTGAATCCCTCTGCCACAGGGACCTCCGTCAATGTGGAGTGATGCCAACACTGTCCTCTAGGATAAGTCTCCAAGCCCAGAGTAGTGGCAGGATGTAGGCAATGAAGACTCTCATATGCCCAAAACTGGTCATGCAAATATCAAAAGTCCACAGTGATCAAGACTAAAAAAATAAATGAGGAAATCAAAAAGGTACAAGAGAGATGTACTCACCAGCAGGAATGGGTAAAAACCTAGCCAAGCCTCCGTCACACCCTCTGAGCGCATGCGCAACCCTCGGAGAAAATAGGCAAAGATGTAAGTACCCCAATCAAAATCACTGAGGCGCTCCACATATCGAGTAGCGCTGACCAGGGCAAAGGACACTGTTGAAGAGTTATCGGCAAGGAAACAACCCCTGATGATCACCAAAAATAGTCGCCGCAGGATGTGATCTATAACCCTCTGATCATCAGGCAGAGGCTCATTCAAAGCCCCACTCTGGGCATCTACGCTCAAGGGACTAGAATGGACCGTCCGACCCTTGATGGCCATCATAGGAACTCCCAAGAGGAATCGAATGGCAGTAGGTGAAATATCAGCCACAACCGGCACTGGCTCACCTGCAAACTCTATCCCGGTGATGAACCTCTAGTCCATAGGCGTCATCATCACCTCATAATCCAACAAATGAAGAGACTGGGTCTGATGAAACCAGCACCCAGATAATGCCCTCAGATAACCCCAGAGGCAACGACGGGGAGGGATAGAAAAGAACGCCTAAAACACCCAGGTGTCAATAATGGCCCTGTACTCCGGATGCGGAGTATGGTACAAAGACTGCACATTGAACCAATTCCCCTTGGGTTGCATAAAGTCGGGAACCTGCATCAAAAAACTAATCCAGATCAAGCCTGTGCCTTAAAAATGGCAAAAGAAAGAAAAAAATTCAGCAGAAAAACTTCAGTCACCTCATTGGCATGAAGGTATCTCGATGGATGGCGCCTCAAATCTCTCAGATCCGCACGTGGAGCTTGACCTGGGACAGGATCAACAAAAGGTACATCCTCATCGTCCACATCAACCAGCAGAGCAACCGGTCCGATAGGATGAATCATGACTCAGCCAATCTGCGAGGCGACCGGGCCGGTCATGGCTGAGGAACATCAAAGACTCTCCTCCGCCTAACTCTGGGAATGACCTTGCTGGCACTACCGGGTCTATCTGGCTCCATAACCTAGACAAAGTCTCTAAATCACCTCAGAAGGGGTGAGGAAATCCTAAAACCTGTGGCTTTTTAAATTAAATCAGTAATTCCTGCATTTTTAAGTCCTAAAACATGCATGGGTCAACCAAAATCCCCAGTAAAGTCAAAATTGAATGTTTATTAAATGCTCAGGCTTTTGAAAATTTTTTGCCAGAGTCTCCTTTGTAAAATAGACTGTCTGCATGCACACAGGCATGACTAGGTAGCCATTCAGTAGCACACCTATCCAAAAATAGAAATAGTTCATATTTATGAAAAAATAAAAAAAATAAACTCCTTATGGCAGCTAAATTACCACAGGCATTTTTAATTAAAAATCCAGGCTCACTTGGCCTCAAAAAGGATGAGTAAACTGCTCAAAAAGGGCATCAATTGACTGTCTCAAAAATCAAAAAAATTTACATTAAAACATTCAGCACAATAAAATATGCGTATTCACTAAGTCTAAAATTTTTTATCAAGTCATATATGTATACATATTTGATACATTGTGTTTAAAAGCACACTATGTGGTTTACAACATTCTAACTGTCAAAACTGGAAAAGAAATTATGTAAACGTTACCAGAGATGTGCAGAGCGTTTGGGCGGTGATGGAATTTGAAAAAAACTGCCCGAACTCCGTAGATTTGAGAAAGAAAATTGGATTTCCTTTAGGATTTAAAACTAAAAATGAATTCGAAAAGGAATAGGAGCTCAACTTAAACTCACAAGAGGGAGCAGCCCCACCTGCGGCTACCGCACCCCTACCTGAGGCTCCCCAGGGTGGGGCCCACCCCCTCGGTCTAATTTGAGTGGAAACGGAGTTTACAGAAGTTGAAAAGTCAAATCAGGAAAAAATTGCTACGCGATTGAGCGGATTATCCTAAAATCCTGCGTATGAGCGACGGATTCTTGACGGAGAGAAGAACTTCATGTAAGCCATTGGTTATCATCCTGAAGAAATATTCGGGGACCAATGATGAGAACTATTAAAAAAAACTACTGAAAACTACCGCTATCAGAGCATAGGGAAGGTCTGACGGTATGAATGGCAGATTCTAACTGTATCAAGGCATCCAGATTGATCCGAGGGTGTGATTTGTCAGAAAGAGTAACCCTATGTCAAGATTGATCATGGATTGACATTTCAACCATTGGAAACAACTCCAACAAAGCATCAAGAACGATCCGGTAATATCAGCCGTTGAAAGCTACTTCAGCGAAGGTCAGATGGATTGACATTTCAGCCGTTGACGACAACTCCAACGAATCATCGGGAACGGTCCGGTGGTATCAGCCGTTGAAGGCTACTTCAGCGAGGGTCAGATGGTCTGACATTGCAGCCATTGGCAACAAACCCAGCGAAGCATCGAGAACGATCTGGTGATGTCAGCCGTTGAAGGCTACTTCAATGAAGGTCAGATTGAATGACAGTTCAGCCGTTGGCGACAACTCCAACGAAGTATCAGGAACGATCCGGTGATATCAGCCATTGAAGGCTACTTCAGCAAAGGTCAGAAGGTCTAACACTATCAGTCGTTGGTAATAAATCCAGTGAAGCATTAGGAATGATCCGGTGGTGAAGCCGTTGAAGGCTACTTCAGTAAAGGTCATAATAAATGACAATCCATCCGTTGGCAACAACTCCAGCGAAGCATCGAGAATGAGTCAGTGACAAAAAAAGTGTATCAGTTCATCCCCACAGAGGACAGAGGACATATGATAGAATATGTTATACAAATCCCTAGAGGGAGCATCGAGAAGGATCAGTGATTAAAACGACCGTTGCAACCACCGTTCGAGTGAGCAACAAGAAGGTTCTGTGACGGTTGACTCTATGAACTACCATTCAAGTATGAACCGAGTCAAGATCAATCGACCTGTGCAGGCTACCAGTCGGGTAGGCATCAACTAAAACGTCGGCATCGACTGAACAATAATTTAAACTATTGGCGACAACTCCAACGTAGCATCGGGAAAGGTCCGATGACATAAACTGGTGGGAGCTATCATCAGGATAGGCATCGGGATTCTCCAATGAGGTAACTCATCATAGAAGAATATCCCCAGCGAAGATGAAAATTAGAAAGGTCATCTGAAGGCGAAAGTGTTGGTGACAACCCCAACGTCGTGTTCAGAGATGTCCAACGGCATCAGCCAAGAGAAAATCTTCCCCACGGCCCCTGCAGAAAATGACGTGAACAGCCATTGATAGCCCCATCACCACGAAGGTATCTAACATTCATAACATATCAGGCCATGCATTGCATTACTTTTGCATCTATCATATTTCCAGTGTCTAGCAATCTTTATCATGTTCATTCCATTGCATTGCATAAACATGATAAAGAAGGGCATCTGTAGACACTCAAAATTTTGCATTCCTGATACTAACCCTGTAGGAGGGTAAAACCATCTTTTACCTCCTGGCAACAACCCCGGGATGTCAAGCTCAACCCCGATCACTATACCGGGATGTCAAGTCAAACCCTGACAACACCGGGATGTTAGGTGAAGCCCCAGTGACAATACCGAGATGTCAGCAGTCCCGGCGACAACCCCTAGATGTCAAGCTAAACCCCGGTCACTATACCGGGATGTCAAGTCAAACCCCGGCAACATCGGGAGGTCAAATCAAACTCCGGTGACAATACAGGGATGTCAAGCAACCCCGATCACTATATCAGGATGTCAACTCAGCCCCGATCACTATACCAAGATGTCAACTCAGCCCCGGTCATAATACCGGGATGTTAACTCAGCCCCGATCACAATACTGGAATGTCAACTCAACCCCGATCATAATACCGGGATGTCAAGTCAAGCCCCAGCGATAACACTAGGAGATCCAGTTCAGCCTCGGTCACAATCCGAGAGGTCAGGTCAAGCCCAATAACAACCCGGGAGGCCAAATCAACTTCAAAGACAACCCCGAAGCATCACATCATCCCCAGAGATAACCCTGGGAAACCAATTCAGCCTCAGAGACAACCCTGAGGATGAACAGAATCGACTGGAATTAAAACTTCAGAAACAACCCTGGGAAAATAATCGAAGACCGTGTCAGTATAAGAGACAACCCCTTGAGGGGAAAAATGATTATTTTACCAACTTGAAGCCAATCCGATCAAAATAAAGCCGAATTGATGCAATGAAGGTTAGAAAGAACTATAATATTGATCCCGAGTGAAAATTGCACAATACAGCTCAACGGACAAATTACGAAGAAACGAAGATCTGGTTATGAACCTGTCTTCTTGGACTCAAGAAAGGTTTAGCCCCATGTCATTGTGACGCTCTCAATGAGGACTTTCTGGAAAGGTATAGCACACCTCAAACGGACGCTCCGATCAAAAGTTAGAAAGTTTCGAACCTTATATCGCGTTGCTCGGAGTGCACATACCATGTGGGCTTTGCCACGTGGAGTAGCAGGTAGACCCGTGGCTACTGCGGGTAGGCCCGCTTCCATCGTGTCTTTAGATACAAGTGCCCCCTTGCCAAAAAAGAAGAAAAAAATAGAAAATGCTCTGAAACTCCGCCCATTTTGTTTCCTAGCCCGACTTCTAGTACTCCAAACCTCGTTTTTATTACTCTAACACGTAGGTATACTCATAAACTACAACATACCAAAAATTAACTTGTGGAAACGTCCATTTGAAGCCTACCAAGTGGCAAAAAGCCCGTGTAGCAGTCCATTATAAGTATTTTTACGATCAGAACTCGTTTTCTACTTCATTACATATTTATAAATGTGCACGTAAAGTTTCATCTTCTGATTTTGCCCAAAACTCAATTATTTGGCCGTTTTTACGTATTTTTTAGTACATTTTAGTATATATATATATATGTTTTTTCGCATTTGCACATCCCGGATCGACCATCCACGACTTTTACTCATTTTTATATATATACATATATGTACTAATTTGCACGGCCTGGATCGCTGATTCGTGGCCCTTTTAAATTAATTATGTATATATTTGACTATATATATACTAACTTTTCAATTCTATCAAGCCCAAATGGCAAATCCATGGAAGTTACTGCTTTTATATATATAACTATATATATATATATAAATTTTTCTGACTTCGTTTGGCCTGGATTGCTAATCTGTGGCCTTTATTGCTTTAATATATATATATATATATATATATATATATACACTAATTGTATATATTAACATTTATATTTTAGTTTGGCCTGGATTGGAAATTCGTGGCCTTTTTATTGCTTTTATACATATATATATATATATATATATATATATTTTCATTCTGTCAGAGTTAGTTTTGAACGTACTAGAAGACCTTTGATAATAGAAGAATTTACTAATTCCTCAGTTCCTTCGGTTATTTCCAGAAGAGATACTGAAGGCTTAAGTGATTTTTCTATTCCTGATATTAAAATGAAAAAAGTTTTAAACCAGGGTCAAACCAGTCATCCTTGTTATACTCCTACTAATCTAGTGGAAGAAGAACAAGATATTTCTCCTACTACTTCTGTAGGACCGACCCCTTCGGATTTTGAAGCCCCTATTAATCATCAGTTAAGAGTCATTACTAAAGCATTTAAATTAGATTGGGACAATCTGGTTGCAGATTTTAATTCCATATCTAATAAAGATAAAAGGCATGCTTTTCGTAATAAATAAGATAAGCATGATAGAGATAAAATAGTTAATAAATGAAAAAAATTTATTAAGATTAATCAAGAGAACCTTACATTTTATGATTGGTATGAAAAATATCTTTCACAATGTAAAGTTCTTACTAAAAGTCAGAGGACAAAAGAGGATAAATCTAAAATTTTAGCAAGTCATCCTCCTTTAGAAACTGTTCTTTTGCATATTAAAATTCCTTCAGTTGTTGCCAGTCCATTTAAAGTTGTTGATGGAAAAGCTGATGAAAAGAAAATTATTGAACAAAATAATTTTACTAATCAGTATTTGGCTACAATTGGTAAACAGTTAGATAAAATTGAAGAAAAGTTTTGATCATTCTATGGTTAAAAATTCTGATAAAAAATTAGATCAGCCTTTATTAACTCTCCCAGAAAAAAGGGAAGGAATGGGATTGCCTAATAAGGATTCTGATTTAGTTAAAACTATAGATAAGCTACTTAAAAAGATTGGTTCAAGTTCTGGTGAAGTCAGTGGAACTGTTGCTATCATCGATCAGGTTGAAGATTCTGATGATGAAAGCATTAGTCAATCAGATGCTAAATCTAAAACTATTTCTATCCCAGATCTTAATGAACAGTTAAACAAGTTAACCTTTAATCATGCTAGTATTACAAAAAATTGGTACTCCAGACACACTCCTCCTGACCTTCAGTACGAGGAAAAGAATCTAGATAATCAATTTTCTATCTCTTCTAATAAATTTATGAATGGAATATTGATGGTCTTAGTGAACACCAAATACTTACTAAAATGAATCATTTGTCTATGGTTGCCAATAGTTATATTACAGCTTTTAGCAGTTTGACACAGCCTGAAATAGTTAAAATATTAACTCATGGTTTCACTGGTGTTCTTCGTTCATGGTGGGAAAAACACCTTGATGTAGATGCAAGGAATTCTATAATTCATGCTCGCCAGTTAGATAACAATGGTCAACCTATCTTCAGAGAATATGTTGGTTTTGGTATTCCAGATGATATTAACACATTAATTTTTACTATAATAAAATATTTTATTAGAACCCCTAGTAATATCACTGAAAGAATTCATGATCAGTTAAGTAATCTCACTTGTCTCACTCTAAGTGATTTTAGGTGGTACAAAGATGTTTTTATTTCCCGTGTCATGATGCGTAGTGATAGTAACAAACCTTTCTAGAAAGAGAAATTTGTTAATGGTCTTCCTAATTTGTTTGCTCACAAAGTTAGAGAAGAACTTAGCAAAACTCTTGGATATATTGATTATGATAACCTGACTTATGGTGACATAATTAGCTATATCCAAAAGATTGGTTTAAAAATGTGTATTGATTTCAAAATTGCTAAACAAGCTAGTAAAGACAAGAAAAAGGCTAAGTATGAGCTTGGCACGTTTTGCGAACACTATGGTTTACCTCCTATTGCTCCCTCTAGAAGAAAGCATTGGAAGAAACAAATTGAAAAACGCAAAACTCGTAAGCATCATAAAACGGTCTAGTGAGTCTAAAAATCAAGACAATTGTTATGAAAAACCCAAGTCACGAAAGAAATCACATAATAAAAAATCTACTTCTAAAACTCAGGATAAGAGTAAAATTACTTGTTATAATTGTGGTAAAAAGGGTCATTACAAGAGTGAGTGTAAAATTAAACAGAAATTGAGTCAGTTAAATATTTTTGTCGAAGACACTGATAAGATATTAGAATTAATAAGGATAGAGAATGATGTTGATAGTAACAATTATTCTGATATTCCTTATTCCTCTGGTAATGATGAAGATAATCAAACTCCTAGTGAAGAAAATGAAGTCACTCTTTGTACTGATAATTGCAGGTCTGATTGCTGTAAAACTATTAATGTTCTTAGCAAAGAAGACCAAGAGAGCTCTTTGTTAATTGAGTTAATTAGTAAAATTACTGACGAAGAGTTAAAACTGCAGTACATGAAACAGTTAAAGGATTTATTCTCTAAGAACAATTCTGGTAAGAATAAGGTTATTAAGGGTAAAGATAGGCCTATCATTAGCCTTAGTAAAACTCTTGAAAGATTTAAAATCCCAGATAGAGAAGTCACCCTTCCCGAGTTAAACCAAGAAGTCAATAAACTTAAGAAGGAAATTTCGGGTCTTATGACTGAGATTTCTGAGTTACGCAAAGAAATGGCTACTTTGGCGACTAAAAGTTTAGAGCTTCACATATCTGATTTGTCAGAAAATGATGAAGAAGCTGAATCTTCTAATGTCAAAGAAGATGAGTCAATTCTTATGGTTCAAGGTAGTGCATTAAAAAGATTAAAAGACATTACCATTCAAAAATGGTACATTATTGTCCGACTAGTTATTGACTAAACTTTATTAATTCAACTTCCTGCTCTGGTTGATACTGGTGTAGATCTTAATTGCATTCAAGAAGGTTTGATACCTACTAAGTTCTATAAAAAAAACTAGTGAACGATTGAATTCTGCTAATGGTAGTATGATGGAAATAAAATATAAACTTCCTAAGGTTCATATTTGCCAAGACAATGTGTTTTAAAACTTCTTTTGTTTTAATTTGCAACTTAACAGATAAGATTATTTTAGGACTTTCGTTTATATATTTATTATATCCATTTACTATTAGTAATAATGGTTTAATAACTGAGCATTTAGGTCAAAAGGTTGTTTTTGAATTCATTACTCAACCCAGAGAAAAGGATTTGAAATTTATTCAAGATGAATCTATTTCAAAATCACTTAATCTGTTAAGCTGTAAAACTTCTCATTTAAAATTCTTAAAACAAGAGATTAAATATAAACAAGTTGAAGATCTTCTTCTTCTTGATAAGGTTCAAGATAAGATTGAAGAACTTCGGGTGTTTATGTCTAAAAACTTATGTGCTGATTCTTCTAATACTTTCTGGCACAGAAGAAAGCACGTGGTTAGGTTACCTTATGCTAAGGAATTTAAGGAACACCTAATTTCTACTAAGGCTAGACCTATTCAAATGAGTCATCAGCAAATGGAACTTTGCAAACAAGAGATTAACGACTTGCTTGCAAAAGGACTTATTAAACATAATAAATAACCTTGGTCTTGTCCAGCTTTTTATGTTAATAATGAAGCTGAGAAAGAAAGAGGTGTTCCCAGACTAGTTATTAATTACAAGCCCCTTAACAAGGTCTTAGAATGGATTAGGTATCCTTTACCTAACAAAGAAGATCTTTTTAGTCGGCTTAGTAATGCTATCATTTTTAGTAAATTCGACCTCAAGTCTGGGTTTTGGCAAGTTAGTATTCATCCTAGCGATAGGTATAAAACTGCTTTTACCACTCCCTTTGATCATTATCAATGGGTTGTTCAAGCTTTTGGTCTTAAGAATGCCCCAGTGAATTCCAAAATATTCTTAATGAAATTTTGAATCCATTCAGTCATTTCATCATTGTTTACATTGATGATATTTTAGTTTTTTACAAGTCAATCGACGAACACTTCAAGCATTTGAATTCATTCTTCAAAGCAATCAAAGTTAATGGTTTGGTTCTGTCCCCTACAAAATGTAGTTTGTTCTAAACAAAAGTCAAATTTCTAGGTCATGATATTCATCGTGGTCTAGTCCGTCCTATTCAACGAGTTATTCAATTTGCTGATAAATTCCCAGATAAAATCATAGACAAAACTCAACTTCAGCAGTTTTTAGGATCTCTGAATTATGTTGGTAAATTCTATCAAAATCTTAGAAAGATCTGTAAACCTTTGTTTCTCCGCTTACAGAAAAACCCTCCTCCTTGGACTGATGAGCATACTTCCATCGTCCAACAAGTTAAAAAATATGTTAAGTTTTTGCCTTGCCTTGGCATTTCCAATGAATCTGTGTTTAAAATTGTTGAAACTGATGCCTCTGAAATTGGTTTTGGTGGCATTCTGAAGTAGAAATTAACTCATGCTTCCCCTGAACAAATTGTTCGGTTTCACTCTGGTGCGTGGAATCAGACTCAATTTAATTATAGTACAATTAAAAAAGAAATTTTAGCTTTGGTTTTATATATTAGTAAATTTCAAAACGATTTATTAAATCAAAGATTTTTTGTTCGAATTGACTGCAAGTCAGCTAAATATATTTTAGAAAAAGATGTTAAAAACATTGTTGCTAAGCACATTTTTGCCCGATGGCAATCTCTTTTAAGCATTTTTTATTTCGATATTGAATATATTAAAGGAAGTCAGAATTCTGTTCCTGATTTTCTTACTAGAGAATTCATTAATTCAGGTACTCAAGACAAATGAGTGTGAGAGGTGGGAACAATGCTGTTCGGCCCTCTTCTGGCCCAAGTTAAAGGCCCAAGGGAGCCGTAATCCCTCATCCAGTTACCCCAGTTACTCCTGCTGATGTAGCTAATAGGTATACTGTTCTTGGTACTGTTCCAAAGCCTTACAATACGATTTTGGCCCAGTCACTTAGCCCCATTGATCCCTTTGCTTCGTCTTCCTCTAGTAACCCTAACCCTGGTCAACAGACTCAGTCTCAGTATGCCCCTATTTTTTTGTCATTTTATTTCATATTGAATCTCATATGAAATCCGTTGATGATCCAGTAAAATTGGCTACCCAGTTCTTCCTAACTGGTTGGCACTTTCTTCCTCTTGTTCCTTATAAATCCCTTGTGTATTATAAGGATATTCTGCTCCAAACACAGTCAATCCATGTTAACCCCATTTTTGATGGAAATGATAGTTTTAAAATCATCTATCATTCTCTATACATTAAATAGATTACTTCCATGTCTGACTGGGGTAATCATCCGTCTGATCTTCGTCAGTTAGATAATCACAATAGCTAGTTTTGCTATTATGATTATATGGAAGATTGGAACAGAGTCTTTTTGTTCCAAACTCCCTCTTTCAGTCATTCGTGGTTTGTTCAATTCGACCACAAATTCAAAAGTCAAATTCCTTATTGGTTTATTCTATGGTGGAAAAGATTTGGTCTCACTTATAGTGTCTTGCCCATTGAGCTCCAGTCAGTTCTTAAATTTTTTTTCCTGTAGAAGTCCTTGCATTCCTAAAAATAAATGTATTCCCGTTCTTCTTCAGTTTGTAAGTAAATATAAGGTTCCATGGATCCTTAAATGGAATTATAGTTTTTATTCTCCTACTACTGAAGTTAATCTTGAGTCAGTCAAGGATAAATCAGTTATCACTCGCAATCATATTAGTCAATTGACTTATGTGACTCGTGAGTTTTCTATTAAATGGTGGGATAAATTTGATATTTATCGCATTATTGGTCAAGTTCAGAAGGAATTTCCAGTAAATCCTTCCCCTATTAAATCAGCTCCTCTCAAGGATTCTTCCTCTAGTAAATCCAAAAAATCTTCCCAGACAAAATTAGATTTTATGGATATTGATCATTGTTCTAACGCTGAGTTAAAGCAGTTAGCTCAGCTCATTCAAAACGAGTTGATAAGCTCAGTGAGGATAGTGTTCTCTCAATTTGCTCATCATCCTCATCAAAATCCAGTCATGAAGCATTTAGTCCAAATGATCCATACGGCAGCATTAGCCTCCAAGATGCCTAGGATCCTTTCGCCTAGGATGCCTACAATTATAGAAGCTTTCAAGCGGCAGGCAGAGACTGTTGCTTTCAAAAATTCATCATCTTCGCGTGCTCCTTTTTCAAAAGTAACCGAAAGATAAAGTAAAGTCAGTTTGTATTTTAGCTGAGTCATGTTTTTTTTGTCGGCCATCTGGTCGTTTTAGTCAAAAGTTGTAATAATGCATCTGTATCTTATTCAAAAGTTGTATTAATGCGTCTGTATTTAGTCAAAAGAATCAATAATGCTTATGCCTTTTGTAAAAGCATTACTGTTCTTAAATAGTTAAAAATGTTTTGTAATTATTGAGTTGTAATTAGTATGCCTTTTCTTATCCTATATAAGAGAAGCGAAGTCATTTGTATGAGGCATGATTAGAAATCCATTAGAGAGTTTTGAAAGACTCAGATTCCAATCTGACTAATCTTTAACCCTCTTGCTTTCTTCTTAGTTATACTATGTTAGGTTTTCTATAATCGAGTCTACTTGTAAGTTATCTTCAGTTATCTGTTTGTAAATCTTTTCATTCAATACAAGTTTATTTATTTAAAACTGTTATTAATTCATATGAACTGCTGTTATCATTTTCCTATAGTTATACTATAGTTGTGATTCAGATTTGTATGCGCCACTCTCTCTCTCTCTCTCTCTCTCTCTCTCTTATCTCTTTTGCTTCCGCCTTCTTGGTATCAGAGCCATGTGTTATTTGTTTACTAAGTGTTGATCTTAATCTGCTTAATCAAATTCATTTTTGAAAATCAAAAAAATTTTCTTTGATTCTTTGTTCAAGAAATCACCTAAGCTCTTTCTGTAGAACACCGTGTTCGCCCCGGTCTTTTGCCCTTTGTAAGTCTCAGTGTGGAGCAGTGTCGGGTGTTTGACCTAGGACATAGGTATGCATCTGCTTAAGGAAAGAAGGGTATGTATGGAAGAACATAGAATTATTAAAAAAAATTAATTTTTAAAATGAGTAGATTATTCAGGTCTAGTTCTTCAGTTAGTAATAGATCAGCCCTACCTCCGGTTCCAGACATAGTCAACCAGGAAGAACATAGTTACGAAAATAATATCAAACTATATATATATATATATATATATATATTTCAATTCTGTTGAGCCTAGATTATATCGTGGCTCATTTACAGCTTTTATATATATAAATTTTAATTCTGTCAAGCCTAGATTACTCCATGGCTTTTTACAACTTTTGCAAATATATATATATATATACATATATATATCCATTCTAGTCCGGGCATAAGATTGAAAATCCGTCGACCTTTACAGCTTTTATACATATATATTTTTTAATTCTGTTGAGCCTAGATTAATTCGTTGCTCATTTACAGCTTTTATATATATATTTCCATTCTGTCAAGCCTGGATTATTTCATGGCTTTTTACAGCTTTTATAAATATATATATGTTTACATTCCAGTACGAGCCTGAGAGTGAAAACCCATCGCCCTTTACAGCTTTCGTATATATATATAATTCTATATATATTCTTTATTCATTGTGATTAAATATCTGCTGTAAATATTCATGTAATATGAATTGGCACTGATATCAATTTGGCGAGTCAGATTTATTTAAATCTAGCCCTTTCAACCTTTCAAACGGTTCAAAATAGGTCCAACCGGAACCAGGAAGCTAGAATGGCTAAGATTTATTTAAATATAGCTTTCTTTCTAGTTTTATTCATTTTAAAGCAATCTCGCGACCCTTAGATCGCTATCTAGTGGGAACGAGAAGCTTTGGCTACGCGCATGCCAGGATTTGACTGATGAATCCTTGGTTTTTGCGATGTATAGATGTAGATATACATTTTCTGTGCATATTTGAGATGTGCAGGTTTTCTTGGCTTCCTTCTGTGAGCCTAGGAATCGTGGGATTCATGATCAAACTGATCAGAATCTGATTCCCACGATGGACAAACTCCACATTACAAATGTGCCTTGCCAGTTTTTCTATAAAATGTACATCCGAAAGACCTTTAAGGTCTCAAACATAATGAAATAATGGTTTGTCGTGCTAGAGTCACTCCGATGGCTTTCATGCCCATGAGAAGACCAGTACTTGTAAATATTCTGTGGTCGAGGATGCTTCGCAACCCGACAATCACCATTCAAATTGAACCAAAAGGCTGAAAAGATAAATAATGGAAGTATCAACATGCTTCAATTCCTACGTGAGCGTAAGGGTTTGAAAACTAACCTTTTCAAAACATCATTTTCATACCTTGTCTAAAAAGGACTTTTGTAAATCAAATCAAATCCTTCGTATATAAGTTCAACGAAGCACGACAGTACTTTCAAAACAGACAAACGTCTGCCCAATTACTTCAATCTTCCACACACACATTGCAAATAAAAAGAGAAATATTGAAAAGATGTGGTACCGTATTTTCACGGGAGTTGGGGGGTGCCTAACACCTTCCCCCCACTTAACCAAACCCCCGAACTTAAGAATTTTGGTTTCAAAGATCAAGTTTTGACAATGTCCAGTAATTGGGCCTACTTTCAAACAAAATTTGGTTAAGTTGGTACAACCATTTTCAAATCTACCAACTGGCAACTCTGTAAACCGTATAAATCGTCGACATGATACATGTTGGCCTTTTCCTAAAAACTTCACCCTTTCATAAAACAAACAAGGGAATAAGGGTAAAAAACAAAAGACTTAGGAAGAGAGAAAGATTCTGTCTAACTCGACGGTATTTTTTCCCTACGTCGACAGGTGGCGACTCTGCTGGGGACAGTAGAGGGCTTAGGCCGCGTTCAAATCTTTTCAAAATTTCCTTTTATATCTACGTATATATGAATGTTGTGTTTTACAATGAATGGATGTGAATGAATGCTTTACTGCTTTATATTAGTGCTTCATACAATGTCATCATTTCATACGGTGAGACGCGATGTATGTGAATGTATGTTGTGTGATTCTTCCACCAGGAGGCAACCCCGTCGATGTTTGATTACTGGACTCAAAGAAGACTAATTCTGTGAGGCTCAGGAAAGGCACCACTCAGATCCGCTCCAATTGAAAGATCGAATTAATTTCTCTTCTAGTAGATTGTGATGATCTGGGGACCTTCATGCCGAAAAGCCGAGAGAGTAGCCTAAGATAGGTCAGCCTCTGATTAACCAAATCCGAAGGGAAGCTTCTTCATGCCTTCTTCTTTCAATTCAATGTCAATTTTCCAAATTCAATGTAAATATACATTCCATGTCATGTAAATCCTATCATCAAAACAACTGACCTTTGTTTTACATGATAAGATTAAAAAACCTCAAAAATAAAACACATTGCATAACATGTATCCGGCTGATACCTACATCAGGAAATTAACACACCTATGTTTGTTGTAGGTAAAAATTGGTCCTGTTACCAGATCCAAATCTAAGAAAGCACCAAGTTCATCTCCGAACATGGCTTCGACTGCTCAATCTGAATCTACTCATGTTTCTAGGGAAGAGTTTGAAGGATTGAAGAACTAGATAGCAGAATTAGCTATCTTCCTGAAAGTACAAAGCAAAAGCCTTCAAGGGAAACAATCCCCCGGTCATGTAGAACCATCTACACCCAATGACAGTCAAGAGAACGGAAAGAAGGACACTCAGATTCCTGATCCTTAGAACCAGGATATGACCAAAACAACTCCTAAAATCATTAACCTCAATAAGGAGAAGGAAGCTGGTGACATTCTGAAGAACGTCCAACAAATAGAAGAAACTATCCGGTCCATCAAAAGGAATGGGGCATTTAGAAGTGTAAATTACTCAGACTTATGTATATTCCCAGGGGCTCGTTATCCAGAAAAGTTTTAAGTCCCTGATTTTGAGAAATATTATGGATTAGGAGATCCCTACACCCATTTGAAGGTATTCATTGGAGAGCTCAGATCCTATGCAGAGGACGATAAGGTTAAAATGCAATTGTTCCAAAAGAGTCTGACCGGAGAGGCTAGAGCCTGGTATGCACGACTGGACAATTCAAAAATTCACAGCTGGGAAGATCTGGCACATTCCTTACTCAAACAATACAACTTTCAGTCCCAAATGGCTCCAAACAGATATCAAATAATTAAAATTAAAAAGAAAAGTATTGAATCATTCAGAGAATATGCCCAATGATGGAGGCGGGTGGCAGCACAAGTCACCCCACCTATGACTGAGTCTGAGATAGTCATGACTTTCATCGACATTCAAGAAGCTTTGTATTACGACAGGGTCCTAGCAGGCATAGGAAAACCATTCTCGGAGATGATCAAGCACGGAAAAATGGCTGAAATGGGGCTGATATCTGGATAAATAAAAGATCTTACCTCCTTGGAAGCTGTTGTCGAGCATATCCAATTCGAGTGTTATGGGAGTAATCCCCGGAAAGTACACAAGAAGAAAGAAGAAGAAGTGTCCTTAGTACTGCAAGGACAGAATCAGAGGGGCGAATCGAGCAACATGCCCATTCAAAGGAGGAACTATTCCCCTTTTCAAGCTCCAGCCCAACCTTCTAATCCTCCATTTCAAAAAACTACGGAGGCCAGACGTCGAAGAATGTTCACCTCTTTAGGGGATTCACTCGAGAATGTGCTGAAATTGTTGACAGCGCAGAAGAAGATTGTTCAACTCCTTCCGCCAACCAGTACCGGTGGACGGAATTTTGACCCAAGTAAGAAGTGTGCATACCATTCTGGATCTTCAGGCCATGATACAGAGGACTGTTGGTCTCTCAAGAACAAAATCCAAGACATGATAGACAACGGAGAGATTGTGGTGACTAAGATCGAACAACCACATGTGCAGGATAATACTCTCCCTCAGCACAAAGAGGAGAATGTCAATATGATTAGCACAAAGAATGGAGAAGGATACAAATACCTCTGGTATATCAGAGAGTCAACTCAATCCAGTACTAATAGCCCGGACAGTTGGGAGCTCTCAGAGACACTGTTCCGGATAGAATAAAAAATCAAGTCTATCAAGGAGCAGATTAGACAGTTAGCGGATCTGGTCATATATAAACATCAGATAACCAGGTAACTGATAAAACAGACCAACCAGCATGAAGTGAGTCCTCCCACACCAAAAATTAACCCCATCGCTATAAGGGACCATTATCGATTTCATGAGCATAACCCTGGGCCGACAAGGTGGCCAAGGAGGAGAAGTTTCAAGCGGATAGGGAATTTGCCTTCCAGAGAAACTTCACTAATTTGAACCAGCCGATGAAAGAAATCCTCCAGAAGTTGATCAATGAGGGGATGGTTACATATCTATTACCCCCAGTAAACCCTCAATCCAGAAAGTTCAAGCCTGACAGAATCTTCCACTATCATTCCAATGTGCCCGGTCATGACACCGAGGATTGCTGGGGACTTCGTCACCTGATTCAAAATATAATTGAAAATGGTGAGCTGATAAAGGGGAATCAAGATTATGGCCTCCCCGATGAGGAAACACTCTTTATTCCCATGGCTTGGAGTCAGGAGATAGTGGCTGTTATTTCTTGTGAGAAGGAGCTAGCTGGGACACCCTTAATACTACCAAGAAAAATGGTCCAAGAAGCACAGAATTCTGTGAAGGTAGCTGCACCCGAGCCTCTGATATTACCCTTCATACCACAATATCTTGTTGTTAGTCTGAAAAGAGTCCCATGGAACTATGGGAAGGATGAAGATTCAACTTCAAACATTATTGCCAGCGTATCAAAGGAAAACCCACTGTACCTGCCTCAGCAAGTGATCAATTCAGTTATCAAAGCCAAAGGGAAGGTGGCTGAAGAAAAAAATGAAGAATTCCTTAGCAAAATGGGGCATAATGAGATCAAGGTGGTGCAAAGCTTGAAGGATGCACCCAAATAGGTATCCATCCTAGACCTGGTCTTATCCTCGGTGGATCATCGCAACATTCTGGTAAAAGTACTGGAGCAAGCCCATCTGTCAAAGACAGTCGATACTGAGAAATTCCATCACATAATAGAGCACACTTTCAACAACAATGTGATATCTTTCAATGATGATGATATACCCACGGAGGGGATGGGTCATAGCAAGTCATTGCACATAGCAGTGATGTTATCAGGGTATGTGAACAGAGGTGTGCTAATAGATGGAGGATCATCCCTGAACATCTGTCCCTACGATACCTTTGAGAGAATGAAGATCAACCCAAATCGGATCTGAACCAGTAATGTGGTTATCCGGGCTTTCGATGGGTCTCGCCGAGAGGCTATAGGAGAGATTGAGATGCCATCGAAGATTTGTCCCCACACTTTCTATGTATCTTTCCAAGTACTTAACATTACCACCGGATATAACTTGTTGCTAGGAAGACCATGGATCCATATGGCAGGAGCAGTTCTATACACCCTCCATCAGCAGCTCAAGTATATTATCAATGGCAATATAATCACGGTAAATACCGAAATAGAATACTCTGCCTACATACAGGGAGACATACCAGTGATCAGTTTGGATGAAGGGGTTAAACATGCAAGTTTTCAAGTATTGGAGGTGAGCAATACTCAGTACCTACCTATTGGGGCACCAGCTTTGAAACCAAAAGTTTCTCCCAAAGTGATGGCAGTGGGCCATGAGATGGTATCTTTGGGTTTTTGCCCTGGAGAAGGGTTAGGAAAAAATTAGCAAGCTATCAGAGTCCGGTACAAATCCTGAGTCAGTCAGGGAAATCTGGATTAGGCTATTCATCCGGGTCAAACCATAGGAACCCACACAAGTATCCAAAAGTTCCTGCTTCCACTATATTATTACTAAACCTCACTGATGCCGAATTTGTGAAGCTAATGAGGAAGATTCCAGCTATTGTGTCAGGCATGTTGTTTCCTCTAGTCAAACCAATCAGTGAGAGGAAAGTCCCAGAGCTTGATGGGGAAAGCAAAAAGAGAAAAGAAAAGTTCTTACACGAAGGACGAGACATATTTGCTAACATGTATTTTCTGATACACTATGAGGGTTTGAATGATGATATCCCAGATAGTGATGAAGAATATCAAATCTGAATTCCTCACATCAAAAAGGGGAAGGAAGGAAGTTCAAAGAAGAATCTCGGCCCTGATTTGAAGGATGTCTCAGTCATCATCCGAGATGAGGTTGATGACCACAACTCCTTTATCCTCCCTATCCATGAGGATCTATCTTTGGACAATTGGAGCAGTCTCCAGTGCCTCATTCAACAAGGGTAAAAGGGCAGAGAGTCCATCTGCCCTATAACATGGTTTCATTTACTCCTTATTTTGGTTGCACAGCTATAGCAGTAACTTTTGTCATGCTTTGGTAAATGCTTTGTATGTTTAAACAGTTTCATATATTAAAGTGAAAGCATTTTGTTTTCAGGATACCAGGATTGGATTTGTTTGTCACTGCTAATGAGATGCCACACTGTCACAGTGACTACAACTTCGATGTAGAACTGAACTTCGACTTGATGGAGATTGATTAAGAGGTGGTAGATGACTATGAGGTGCCCGAGGAGATCAAAGAATGTGTCAAAGATAAACCCAAACCAAACCTTAATCAAACCACCACTGTCAATATCAGAACCTCATAAAACCTCAAAGAAATCCAGATAGGCCTAGACCTCACCCAAGATCAAAAAGCTGATATGATTAAACTCCTAACACAGTTCCAGGATGTGTTTGCATGGTCACACTAAGACATGATCGGCTTGTCCACTGATATTGTCATCCATCGAATTCCCATTAAAGATGGATTCAAGCCAGTCAAGCAAAAGCTCAGGCGATTGAAACCCGAATGGAGTCTGAAAGTTAAAGAAGAGGTTGTCAAACAATTCAAAGTCGGCATCATCATGGAATTAACATACCTAGAGTGGCTGTCAAACATAGTCCCCATGCCTAAGCCTAGAGGGAAGGTACGAGTATGCGTGGATTACCGGGATTTGAACAAAGCCTGTCTCAAGGATAATTTCCCGGTACCTTTCATCCACATCTTGATAGACAATACGGCGCAGTACGGCATGTATTCTTTCATGGATTGCTTTACTGGTTACCATTAAATCATGTTCGCTGAAAAGGACAGGGAGAAGACAGCTTTTATCAATCCTTGGGGAACCTTCTATTATAGACGTTTATCCTTCGTCCTTATCAATGCTGGTGCCATATATCAGCGAGCCATGATGGCCCTGTTTCACTGACATGATGCATAAGGAGATAGAGGTTTATGTAGACGACATCATCGTCAAAACCCGGAAGGAGAACGATCACGTCAGCCATTTAAGGAAGTTGTTCAATAGGTTGCGTAAGTATAACCTCAAGCTGAATCCGGCCAAATGTGCTTTTGGTGTCAAATCGGGCAAGTTGTTGGGATTTATGGTATGCAATAGAGACATTAAGCTGGATCCCGTCAAGATTAAAGCCATCACAGAGATACCCGTACCCCGAACAGAAAAGGAGATACGCGGGTTCCTAGGAGGATGAATTTTATAAGCCGGTTCATCTCTCAACTTACCGCGACATGTGAACCCATATTCAAGCTACTAAGGAAGAATTCATCCACAAAATGGAATGTGGATTGCCAAAAAGCTTTCCTTGCCATTAAAAAATAGCTAATCGAAGCGCCTATCTTGGTACCCCCGAGGGATGGAGTTCCCCTATTTATGTACCTGTCAGTCAATGCCAATGCAATGAGCTGCATGCTAGGATAGAAAGATGATAGTAGCAACGAGAGAGCTATCTACTACATTAGCAAAAGATTCAACAGCGGTGAGCAGAAGTACACCCTGATTGAGAAGACGTGTTGTGCGTTAGCATGGGCCGCCATGAGGTTACAACACTATCTGTATGGGCACACGATCTATCTCATATCCTGCATGGATCCACTCAAGTACGTATTCAACAAACCAATGTTGAATTATCGATTGTCCAAATGGCAGTTAATCCACCAACAGTTCGAGATTGTCTATGTGACTCAGAAGTCTATTAAGGGTCAAGGCATTGCAGATCAACTAGCCGAAGAACCGTCCGGAGATTTCAAACCTTTGAAACTTATTTCTCGGATGACAAAATCATGATAATTCAACAAATACCTCTAGAGAATACAGTAAAATGTATTTTGATGGAGTTGTGAATCTAGAAGGTGCCGGAGCTGGGGCAGTCCTCATCTCTGGTACAGGAGAACAATATCCTGTGGCTACCAAGTTACAGTTTGTCAACACCAACAACACAGCTGAGTATGAAGGCTGCATAATGGGGTTGAAATTAGCCTAATCCATGGGTATCCTGCGTCTATTAGTCTTTGGAGATTCTGAGTTGGTTATCAGAATAACAACCGGGGCATATCACACCAAAGAATTGCATTTGCTGCCCTATCACCGGCAGGTCATCAACATATCCATGGATTTTGAAGAGATAACCTTCATCCACATCCCTCGAGGAAGGAACAACTGTAACGACCAGGAATTTTAGGCTCCTTATTAATTTTATATGTGATTTAAAATTTTTAGGAGTTAATTTTTCAAACTTATTTAAACCTTATGTGGTTATGTGTATATGTGAGTTAAACCTATGCGAATAAATGCTAGGATTTTTATTAAAGGGAATCACTAATGGTTATTTAAATTAGTAGATTAACCCTGAGACTTTTATATCAGAATATTGATAAAAGTGTTAGTAAATTATATATTCAAATTACGTGAATATAGTGTAGAGATTTAATCGTGTTTGATTAATTCCAATTAGGAGTAATTAGTTGATAATGTGATGATTAATTATTATTATGAATGAGTAAGAGATTAATATAATAATATTATAATTACTTGGTTAAATTATTTTATACAAGCATGTGTTATATTAATGGTAGTAAACTATATATTATATAGTATAAGTTGGCATATTAATATGTCTATATATTATATAGTAAAATTTATTTGCATTAGTAAAGTTACATGATGTGTGTAGAAAAAACTTTTATGAATACCCTATCACCATACATTAATATCAATAAACATTATTAATTGATAATACTTTCAGTAAGTTATTATAATTATTATAATAACAGTTATTATTATAATAATACCCAATTTCTTGATATTCGATGTTTATATAATGTACATGGATTATATGTATGTACACTACTTGATACCTTGTAATTAGGAATTATATTGTATGCCCTTTAAATTATTATAACCTATGTTATATGAAATAAATTGTGTATACATTATTTATAACCTATGTATATACTATGTGTATATATATTATCTAAGTGTAGTTAATATAAGCTATGTACTGGTCATGCATGATATGCACCCAATTGTTAGTTGCTGAGAATTGTCCCTATATGAGAGCCCAGCTTCTTCTCCTTCACGTGAAACACCCACATGCCTAGCTACTCTACTTCTCTTTATTTTCTTCAACAAGTCATAGCTAATGAGTATGGGGGAGTGGTTTCCATGATTGTAATCACCAACTCCCACCAACTTCTTCTTACCCATTGTATATTCTAGCAATCCTTTGTTTTAATTTGGTGAGCAAAGCTTGAAACCGTGTATTGAATTGGCTATATATATAGAACTCTCTTCCTTCTCATTTTATTGAGATTTTTATTACGAATATAAGTGTAAGAGATATTAGTGAGGAAGAATTGGTTTAGCAGCAAGAACTAGTGCATTACATATCAGAGGTATAACCAATTTCATTCAAGTTCCTCATTCTCTGTTAATTTTCTAAAATTGTTGAAATCTTAAATTGTTCATGGTTTGGGTAATTGAATTATGGAGTATAGTTATTAAGTGCAATATGATGATATAAGCTTACTAGAACTATTTCATGGCTACAATAGAATCGAATTCGTAATCGTTTTCCGAGATGAGCTGAAGGAATCTGCCGAAACTGCAAGCTCCTGGCCTGGCCGCCAGCCTGCGCAGCTGCGCCAGTATTGTACTGGCCAGCGGTACAGCTGTGCCTGTGCCTGTTCTGAGTTTTTTGATTTATGTTGCAGCACTTGTTATGCTATCACGTACTATCCGTTAGAGCAGGCATGTGGACTAACTTAATACACTTATAGGAGTATATACAAGTAATTGAACAGGCATAACAATGATGATACACATGGTTGACATATCACTTATGGTTTTGAAATAAAACTTAAGATTTCATGAACGAATGTTAACATTTATGAAGCATGTTAGTGTTCTGACTTTGCAAGCATATTAGTATGATTTAAAGATGTATGAGGAGCATGCTAACTCGCGTATATAGGTTCCATAATGAAATGTGATCATATGAACCTCACTAATGCACGTTCCTAACAAAAATATAAGTTTTGAAACACAAACCTTGACATGCTATGCCATGTTACTATTCTAATTTTTGCGAGCGTAGTAGTATGGTTAAGAAATGCATGGACAACCCATTAACTTGTGTTTATATGATTCATAATGAAGCGTTAACATATTGAACTCATTAGTGAACGTTACTAACAACAACATAGGTTTTAAATGTGAACTTTGACGTATACGTAGCATGAATGAATCCTAATTTTATGATCATGATCGTGCGTTCTATATAAACATGAGAACTAAGACTAATGTGATAGAACATACTAGTATACTTGATCGTAAGTTAAGACGTTTTCAAAAGAAGAACTTAAGACTTTTTGAAGCAAACTTGACCAAGACTATGTCTTGTACATTCTGACCATTTGAACATGTATAAGTGGTTTATATATGCGTTCTAATACATGTGAGTCGTGGCTACGAGGCGTTTTACATGTGCTATGTTACCTTTGTCGACTTAGTGCAATTTTATGAAAACATAGAATGTGAAAGATAATAACATCGAGTATCATGTGAGTCATGTTGTGAGCATACAAGCATGAGTATTAAGATTTCATTATGCCTATAGATATGTTGACACGAGCATTATATACAGATTTCGCATATGTGCGCATATTCATAGAAAGTGGATTTATAAGGCATGAACTATGTGGTTCAAGTATGCATGAGTAGTATTCGCACAAGCATGTTTACTAAGTGTTATTAGCCTCGTTATGTAGTATTATGACTTTAATAGTTGACCTTGGGGCATGAACTTGTTTAACTTAAGGTTTACCGGCATGAAAACATATGACTTTAAAATTGGATTAGGACGAGCATGCTAGTTTCGAATGGGAGATTTAAACTTGATAAGCATGTGTATTGGTTTAATGGCAATAGTTGCATGCTAGAGTTACGTCGGGACACTTTCAGACCAGAACAATTTGCTTAAGTCGGATTTTAACAATTAACATATTATGATGATATAAATGGTATGTTTGATATTGAACGTGATTTTATGTGATAGATTTATATAACGACTAGATTCTAGTATGTGTGAACTTATATTAGTTTATACTAATTGGAGAGATCGACTTGTTATTATTAGGTTGTTCCAACGCCATTTAAATTAAAGCTAGAATTATTTATAGCTGAGCAAACAGGCAAGTTTCCTAGACCCTTGCATTACTTTATTCAAATTTATAATGAGTAAGTTTCCCGAACTTCACTCTTTGATTGTGCAAGTTCCTTTGAAAACATTCTTGTATTATTTGCAAGTCTCCCTAACTTTACTCAATTTTATATTGAGCAGGGTATTATTATATTGCAAGTTTTCCTGAACTACTCTTTTATTTGAGCAAGTTTTCTTGGCTTATACTTATTTATTGTACAAGTATCCGGACCCTATTGTGCAAGTATTCTAAATTCTTGCACTACTTTATTCAATGAGTCGTGTAAGCGAGTTTCGTAACTTCACTTATTTTTGGTGAAAGTTTCCTACCCTTCTTATATTGTATTGAGCAGGTTATTATTGTATTGTGAAAGTTCCCTGAACTTCACACTTTGAGTATTGTGAAAGTTCCCCGAACTTCACACTTTGAGTATTGTGAAAATTCCCCGAACTTCACACTTTGGTTATTTTACAAATTTCCGACCTTCATTTCTTTATTATGAAAGTTCTCTAAACATATACAAACTCGTATATTGTGCAAGTATCTTATCTTTGTGTTTACTTTACTCAAAGAACGTTGTAAGCAAATGTCTTACCCTATGCGTTTACTTTATACAAGGGATCTATTATGGTAAAATTTCCCGAATTTCACTCTTTGATGTTGTAAGTGTCTAAGCCTATGCATTTATTTTATGCAACGAATCTATTATTGTGCAAGTTTCTCGAACTTCACACATTGAATATTGTGCAAGTTCCCCGAATTTCACACGTTGAGTATTGTACAAGTTCCCCGAACTTCACACGTTGAGTATTGTGCAAGTTCCCCGAACTTACACAAATTCCTATATTGTGCAAATTCTAAACTTCACTTTGTGCAAGTTCTCTATCCTTCTCATATTGTATTAAGTAGGTTATTGTTGAATCAAAAGTTGTTTACTTAATTGCTTGAACTTTATTTCCAAGCATGTTATTTAGTGGTTTAATTACTTATCAATTATTCCACATTGATATTATTGATGTCCACACCTAGTGCATTTGAGCTCGTACAGTCTTGGACTTGTACATTATTCAAGGTCCTAAATTTCTTGAAACATGTTAGTAAGAGTTTGAACCTTTGCTCGGTCAGTTTGTGTATGAAGTTTTCTTTGAAGCTATTCAAACCAATTGATGGTAAGGATTCTTAGACGGAACAGAACACCCCTCATATGTAGGAGTGTGCCCAGGCATCTAACATATATGATACGAGTAAGCAGATTTAAGTGTTATGCATATTCACGTTGTGCCTGAGGCTTATCTCCTCGAGGTACTTAGTTTCTGTAGCCCGAAGCCAGTAATTCTAAAAGGGTCAATTAGCTATTGAACCCATTGGAAAGTTATAGTTCAGAGTCTACTCGACTATCAGTCATTCTAAAGGCAATTATTATCTTTGCTTTTAATATTCATATTGTTGAATTGTTCAGATGTTCATATCGTTGAACCTATCTAATATTCATATTATTGAATCGTTCTAATATTCATATTGTTGAATCGTTCAGATATTCATATTATTGAATCGTTCTAATATTCATATTGTTGAATCGTTCAGATATTCATATTGTTGAATCGTTCAGATATTCATATTATTGAATCGTTCTAATATTCATATTGTTGAATCTTTAAGATATTCATTTTGTTGAAATCATTGTCAGATATTTTTCCATTCATCATGATATATTCTTTATTGTTGTATTTAAACTTGCTGAGCAAACTTGTTGCTCATTCTTGCTATATCATGACTTATATTGCAGTTAAGCCCGAGCCCTCAGGGAAGGACAAGGGTAAAGGAAAGATTTAGGATGGTTTACAAGGAGCAGACTTCGTCTTTGTGATTTGTTTAATTACTGTTAATGTAATATGAATCCTAATGTTTATTCTAGGGTATGTTTGTATTGATGTATTAAGGTTATCGAATCTTGGGACTAGTAACACCTTTTGAATGAACGATACGTTTATTATATTCCGTATTTTTAATTAACGTATGTTGTTAGAGGTGGATGTTAGTATTGTATCGTGGCGACCGGACCGGGGTCAGAGGACCCGGATTCGGGGGTGTCACAGGTTGGTATCAAAGCTTTAGGTTATAAATGTTAGGAATGCGAAACCTAAGTTATAACCTTAGTAGAAAACTCAAGTAGAGTTTGTAGGTGATGGATTGAGGATATCCATCGAGTCTTATTGTGATACTGAAGTTGTTTATTTAAATCAGCTATGATTGATAGACGTCCTAACTTCTTAATGCTAACATGGATAGCATATCACATAAAGCCTAATGTTTTCTTCCTGTCGTCAGGATCATGCCACCTAGGGGATTTTCGCGGAACCAGAGGGAGGAAGGATCTGTTAGCAATGGTGGAGGGGGAAATGTCGACCTAATGCAGAGCTTCGTTAACCTATTAACAGAAGCAATGCAAAACATAACCCCGCCAGCAGCTGAGCAACCAGGACATTACTTGGCTAGCTTTAAGGACTTTAAATTGGTAAGATCACCGGAGTCCCGGGGAACCTTAGACCCAATCAAAGCCCAGACATGGATAGAAGAAATTGAGAAGGTGTTCGAGGTCGCACGGGTGGCCGAAGCACAGAAGTCGAGTTTTGCCACATTCATGATGAAGGGAAAAGCTAATAATTGGTGGGAACCCAATAAAAGACTAGCAGGCGAAGAAGTTATTATGTGGGACAAATTTAAGAATTTCTTTTCGGAGAATACGTAATAAGATATGGAAGTTAAGTTTCTCAAGCTGAGACAAAGAGGTATGTCAGTCACAAAGAACGCTGAAAGATTTAAAGAGTGGGCTCGATTCACCTCGCATCAGGTGGATACGGAGGCCAGGAAAACAGAGAGATTTGAATTAGGATTGGAACCATGGGTGCAGAAGGTAGTAGATGTATTGAAGATTAAAACTTTTTCTGATCTTTTGGAAAGTGCTATCATTGCCGAAGGAGGCATCAAAGCCATAGCGCGATTTAAACAAGATAAGAAGACCGGCCAGGAAGGATAAAAAGGGGGAAACAGAGGAGGTAGCAACCCCAATAAGCGTAAATGGATAGAGAGCCAATCATCCGGAGGTGGCAAATCCGGAGGAGAGGCTAAGAAAAGTTTAAAGTGCAGTAACTGTGGAAGGAACCACTCGGGGAAATGCTTGAAGGGGAAGAACGCATGTTACCATTGTGGACAACTGGGGCACATGGCTCCTCAGTGTCCAAACAAGTCAAAAGAAGGATGTTTTACGTATAGAGCCACAGACCGTCAAATCAAGGACTGCCCGAAGTAAAAGGGCATTGCAGCTAGCGGCAACCGCAATAACAAGGACGTAGTGTTAGGTATCATCCCGATCAATTATATAGATGCATATGTGTTATTCGATTCGAGTGCCACCTGCTCTTTTATTTCTGATGAATTTGTTAAACAGTTAGACTTACCCCGTGAGGAATTAGAACACCCTATGAGCGTAGGAGTAGCAAACAAGGAAGTTATCCACGTAGAATACATTCATAGGAATTGTTATACTGATTTGAAGGGAATTCGTGGATGTCTTCCCAAACGAGATTTAGCAGCAATAGTTTTTGCCTTGGAGTTTTGGAAGCATTATTTTGTATAGCGAGAAGTGTGAGATATACACAGTCTGAAGTATATCTTCACGCAAAAGGAATTAAACATGAGGCAGCGCCGATGGCTAGAATTGATCAAAGATTATGATTGTGAGATTCTGTACCATCCCGACTGTGACGCCCCAAAATCTCTATATTTCCTGTAGCAGATTCGGTGCTCACAAAAACATTCTATAAGACAATAACTTCTATAAATCCAAAATTCACAGTATCTCAATCCATTAAAGTTCTCGTCAGGATAATTTTCGTGTCTGGATACCCTCACTTGGATGTATAGATTTATAATCTTACAGATATTTTCCCTGCATATCAATAATTCCTATCTATCTGACATTCACAGTACAAATGATAAGATTATTCTTGGAAGTGAGGAGCGACCCCACTGCTTACAAAACTCCCAAGATCATTCAATACCCTCATTCAGATGTATAGTTCATATAGATATTGTACTTGATATTATTTAACATGAACAAAGTAACATCATGCAACTAATAACTTAATCACTTACTAATATTTGACTACATAACGTTCAATTATTACATCAAAGTTATGCTGAATTACACCCTTTGTACTATAATAAACATTCGTTCTTAACCATAGACTTCTACCCACAAGTATTATTTCCTGGATTTTCCGAAATATTCAACGCAGCTGCAAAGCAAAAGAATATTTGCAAGGATGAGCTTTAAAATGCTCAGCAAATTTTAAACAATTACAGTTTATACTCACACAATATCTGAAATGAAGGAACTAAAGTTCATAGTATTTTTCACATATATATACTGAGGTTTGATCTGCCAAACCCCACATATTACGAGCGTCTGTCAGTCATTTAGACTTAGCAACCCGGGTTGATTTGGCCAACCACACCATCTAGGAGTATGCATATCATCCTATACAACCACCCGGTCAGTGTCAAACTGCCGGTCATTAATAACCACCAGAACAATGTAAAACTATCGGTCATTGATAGTATCAGTATATATATTTGTATCAAACAGTATTAGTTTTTACCACAGTCTATGCTGTAATATCAAATTACAACAATCTACGCAAATAACAGTTCATATGTTTTGGTTATGCTTGAACAATAAGTCATAACCTTTTTCAAATTTCAGATATCACGAATAATGGTTATAACAATTTCGTATATCAATATACAAGGCTTACATTTAATATAGAGATTAAATGAAGTTAGAAAAACTTGTCTTTTATCACGATCGGCTACTTAGGTTATTTGAAAGTATATTCACCACCTATATATATTATAACAGTCATTAGAAATAATAGTAATTAATTTTTAATTAAAATACTAGTTTCTGGGTTGATCTTGGAGTCCGTTCGGTACTTTACAGCTTTATTGAATAGTTATCGAATTAGTTTTTTAATAATTTTATTGAAAAATTTTAATATCTTATTTATATGCTTCAGATATTATTTATCATATTTTCCAAATGCTCAAAATAATTTTTAAATGATTTAATATCATTTAAAATAATTTTTAAGATAATAATATTATTGTTAAATATTTAATTAACCCTTTAAAATAATTTTTAATTCATCCATATTATGTTTAAATAATTTATTTTATTTAATAATGATTTAAAATGAATTATTATTATTTTAAATAAATTATTATTATTTAAAATGATTTTTAAATCATTAATATTATTTTAAAGTAATTTTTTATTAATTACTCTTATTATTATTAATATTTAAATATATTAAATATTAATATAATTTTATGTCAAAATATTGAAAATTATTTATTATAATTAAAAATGATTTTTTAGATTTTTTTTATATTTATTTAATATTTATTTTTATTTATTTTAATTATTTTAATTAATAAAATTAATTTTCAAATATTGCATGTCGCTAAAGACCTTTAGCGACAGAAATGTGGCTATAGCTGTTCTTGGCTCAGCCAAGAACACGTTGGTCAACGGCCTAGAGCTCGGTTTGACTCAATTTTTCTGGCAATTAACTTAGTTTCTGGGTAATCTAATTTGATGAAGTTGTAGTACTGATGTAGTAGTACACATCAAATAGTTAGCGAGATAAGAGGGCTGACATTCGTTGTCAGACCCTGTTTTGCAACTTTGACAGTTTTTCTTAAAACTCTATTTTGATGCTTTCAAATGTTATGGATTCGTGTTTTAGCAACCCAGATCACTTAATAACTTACTAATGAACATATCTAAACAATAACAACAACAATTAAAACATCAGAAATCAGAAACTAAGTTAAGGTTAGGGTTTTACCCTTTTTGATCACTTTTTCTTTTCTCCTTTCTGAGTCTGATCTTGGCTTGTTAAGTGTGGTCTCTGGACTAATATATGATGTATATTTGGTGTAAAATTCGTGGGTTTAAAGAACTAACACTTAGCTTTATATCCAAAGTTCAAGTGGGGTTAACTTAAGTTTTCTTTCTTATTTTGACAATTAAGCCTAGATAATTAATGTGTTAGGGTGTGTTGTCATGCTAAGAGGTTGTAGAGCCATGGGACAAATCTTTTGCTTGCAAGCAAAAGATTTGTTCCTATCTTGTTTAATAAGAGAACAAAATAAGGGCATTTTGGTCTTTTCGCATACACTAAGGGTAGTTTGGTAATTTTTCAATTAAAACCAAGAATAATTTAGTCATTTCATATTATTCTTAGAAAATTTAAAACAATAATGAACATTTAGGGTTTATCAGTTTAGAATTAGGGTTTTTAATTAAGATTAGGGTTTTATAATTAGGGTTAGGGTTTCCTAATCCCTAATTAGGGTTTCCTTACAATCTTTTCTAATTAAATATTTAATACATCATATTAAATTAATATATGTATATAGTCATCATAATATATAACATTATCAATGTATTATGCTATAATTCCCATTTATTATAATAATTAGGGTTAGAATTCCTTATTTAAATAAACTATAAATTGGGGTTTACCTATAAAACTTTCCATATATCTGTACATAGTTATATCTTATGTGTTGATATATAATTATATATATATATATTCCAATAATAATGTTACCTACACATCACACAAGATATTAGTCATAGTTATATTTACTGTTTATATTAATATTCCTATTTAAATTTTAGAATATTACAATCACCCCCTCTTATAAGAATTTCGTCCCGAAATTGAAATTACAACTTATGAAAACAAATGCGAAAGTCTTCTCGCATTTTATCCTCCAATTCCCATGTAGCTTTTTCAATATCATGATTCTTCTAGATTACTTTAACCGATGATATAACCTTATTTCTCAACACCTGTTCCTTTCGATCAACTATCTGCACTGGAACATCTATATATGATAAGTCTTTCTCTATCTGAACAGGTTCATAGTTTATCACATACTTATAATCAGATTTATACAGACGTAGTACAGACACATGAAACACATTATGGATGTGTCCTAACTCTGGGGGTAAAGCTACCTCATAGGCTCTCTCACTTATTTTCCTTAATACTTGAAATGGGCCAATGAACCTCGGGCTCAGCTTTGCTTTTTTACCAAAACGAATTTTGCCTTTCCAAGGAGATACTTTCAGAAAGACATGACTTCCAACATTAAACTCCCTTATCTGTCTGTGTTGATCCGCATATTTCTTCTGCCGGTCTTGAGATGCTCGCAACCGTTGTCGTATACTAATAATCTATTTAAATAAATAATATTTATTCTACAATAGGGATAAGTCTCCTTATCGATCAACGACTTTCCAGATAATATAGATTTCAACATCAATCATAAAAGAACCTGTGAGTAAATAGTTACCGTATAATTAAATTCTTCCACCATACAATGTCCCAATTAAATATAAGACATAGAAGTACTGTCAAGTCTTATTTTATTTATTTATATATAATTCGATTAGAAAATGTACAACTCCAAATAATGCAAATTACAAACTCCTTTCTAATTTCATTCTGCCTTGGCCAAGGACTACTGGGTTGTCATTTAACGAATCACGTAGGACATATCTCTTCTTTTACTAGAAGTGATAGATTCTTTATTGACCATTCAATATCTCCATATGTAACTTATTATACCCAAGCATACCTTTGATATACCCTAAGGGTCTTAAGGAATAAGTCAAAGTATAATTCATTACACATAAGATACTATGATGATCTTAAGTCCAAGGATCACTTGTACTACTATCACATTAGGAATTCCTATTGACAGGCAAGTAAAACTCCATTAGGTATTCTATAGCGAGTCACGTTCAGTGAACTTATTCTCCAATAAGCACCTACATACTTGCTTTAGTGTCCCCACGTAAATGATCATGAGATCAATCATTCTCATCCAATAAGCAAGCAACATATGTACCAATCTATCCTGATTTACTAATCCCCTTTTTAGTAATCCCACGATTGGGAACTATTTTAGTTTTAAGGTTTCTAAGAATTTAGATCTCATTAGTATGATCAACATCATAATTCTAAAAGCATTGCTTAAAACTATGAGTTATTTAAATATTATAAAACATCATCATGTAGATAATTAAACGCTTTAATAAGTTAATACTTTTATTAATAAATAAATAAGATCGTTTACAAAGTATATGCTTTATCATCATACATGATTAGCTTGTATGCATACTACTTTCAATCTCCTACTTGCACTAAAGCCAATCTCCATGGTATCTCATACCCATCTTCTCTAAGTGACGATCAAACTGCTGTTGTGTTAAAGCTTTAGTAAATGGATCTGCAATGTTGTCTTGAGAGTCTACACGATCTAAGGTGATGTCTCCTCTTTCAATGATCTCCCTAATCAAGTGAAATCGCCGCAACACGTGTTTGGATTTCTGATGAGACCTGGATTCCTTAGCCTATGCAACCGCTCCGGTGTTGTCACAGTATAAGGGGACAGCTCCTTCAATGCTAGGAACCACACCAAGTTCAGTTATGAACTTCTTCAACAAAAAAGCTTCCTTTGCAGCTTCACTTGCAGCTATGTACTCTGCCTCTGTCACTGTATCAACAACTGTTTGCTGCTTGGAACTCTTCCAACTTACTGTGCCTCTGTTCAAGGTAAATACATACCACGAAATAGATTTACTGTCATCTTGGTCCGTTTAAAAACTTGAGTCTGTGAAGCCCTCGAGTTTTAAATCAGAGCCACCGTAGATAAGAAATACATCCTTAGTCCTTCGTAAGTACTTTAGGATATTTTTCACTGCCTTCCAGTGCTCTTCTCCTGGATTCGACTGATATCTGCTCGTTACACTAAGTGCATGAGAGACATCCGGTCTAGTACATATCATACCGTACATGATAGATCTTATTGCTGAAGCATAAGGGATCTTACTCATACGGTCTCTCTCCTCAGGTGTCTTTGGGGCCTGTTTCTTGGAGAGATTAATTCCATGGCTCATCGGCATGAGACCTCTTTTGGAATCTTTCATACTAAACCTCTTAAGCATGGTATCAATGTATGTTTCTCAGGATAAGCCAAGCATTCTTTTAGATCTATCTCTATAGATCTCTATCCCCAAAATATAGGATGTTTCTCCCAAGTCCTTCATGGGGAAGTGTTTAGATAACCAGATTTTAATCGTTTGTAGCATAGGAATGTCATTCCCTATCAGTAATATATCATCAACATATAATACAAGGAATGAAATAGCGCTCCCACTAACCTTCTTGTACACACAAGGTTCATCCTCATTTTTGATAAAATCAAACTCTTTTATTGTCTCATCAAAACGAATGTTCCATCTACGAGAAGCTTGCTTCAATCCATAAATGGATCGTTGCAGCTTATAGACTTGATTTGTTTCAACCTTTAAAACAAATCCCTCCGGCTGTGTCATATACACATCCTCCTCAAGTTTCCCATTGAGGAAGGTCGTTTTCACGTCCATCTGCCAGATTTCATAGTCGTAATAAGCTCCAATCGCAAGTAAAATTCGAATGGGCTTAAGCATTATTACTGGTGAGAAGGTTTCATCATAGTTAACTCCTTGTCTTTGTTTGAAACCTTTTCAAGCCAGTCGGGCTTTATAGGTCTCTACATTGCCGTCCGCTCCAGTCTTTCTTTTAAAGACCCATTTACACCCAATAGGCTTAATGCCTTCAGGTGGTGAAACCAAAGTCCTTACTTGGTTCTCATCCATGGAGTCCATCTCGAATTTCATGGCTTCAAGCCATTTTTCTGAGTCTTTATTACTCATAGAATGTTCTTAATTCAATGGATCATCATCATTTATAACGTGTACCTTATCATCATCCTCTATGACGAATCCTTACCTATCAAGTATCTTCGGTACTCTTCTAGATTTACGAACAGGGTGTTGTACAGAGGTACCTCTACTTGGAGAGGTTCATCCACTTGATCTATAGTGGTTTATGGTTCTTGAGTTTCTTCAAGATCTATTTTCCTCCCACTAGCCCTTTCAAGATTAAACTCATTTTCCAAGAAGGCAGTGTGTTTCGCAACAAATACCTTTTGCTCAGTAGGATTGTAGAAATAGTATCACAAACTTTCTTTAGGATATCCCACAAACGTGCACTTATCAGATTTTGTCCCAAGCTTATCATTTTGAAACCTTTTCACATAAGCTGAACATCCCCAAATCTTAACATGCTTAAGACCAGGTTTCCTCCCTATCCACATCTTATATGGAGTCTTGGGGACGGATTTCGAGGGGACCTTATTTAGTAGATATGCAGCCGCTTCTAGGGTATAGCCCCAGAATGATACTGGAAGATTGGTAAAACTCATCATGGAACGAACCATGTCCAACAATGTTCGATTTCTCCTTTTAGATACTCCATTTAACTGTGGTGTACCTGGTGGAGTCTATTGTGAGATTATACCATTTTTTTGAGACAATCGAGAAACTCACCGCTTAATTATTCACCACCTCGATCTGATCAAAGAATCTTAATACTTTTGCCAATTTATTTTTCTACTTTACTTCTGAACTTTTTAAAATTTTCAAATGATTCAGATTTGTATTTCATTAAATACACATATCCATATCTTGAGTGATCATTAGTGAAAGTAATAAAATATGAATACCCTCCCCGTGTATTCGTTGTCAAAGGCCCACAAACTGAAAGTAGTATGCATACAAGCCAATCATATATGATGATAAAGCATATACTTTGGAGACAATCTTATTTATTTATTAATAAAAATATTCATTTATTAAAGGCATTTAATTATCTACATGGTGCTGTTTTTATAATATGTAAATAACCCATAGTTTTAAGCAATGCTTTTTGAATCATGATGATGATCATGCTAATGAGATCTAAATTCTTAGAAAGCTTTAAAACTAAAATAGTTCCCAATCGTGGGATTACTAAAAAGGGGATTAGTAAATCCAGATAGGTTGGTACATATGTTGCTTGCTCATTGGATGAGGATGATTGATCTCATGATCATTTGTGTGGAGACACTAAAGCAAGTATGCAGGTGCTTATTGGAGAATAAGTTCATTGAACGTAACTCGCTATGGAATACCTAATGGAGTTTTTACTCGTCTGTCAATAGAAATTCCTAATGTGATAGTAGTACAAGTGATCTTTGAACTTGAGATCATCATAGTATCTTGTATGTAATGAATTATACTTTGAATTATTCCTTAAAGCCCTTTAGGGAGTATAAAAGGGTATGCTTGGGTATAATGAGTTACATATGGAGATAATGAATGATCAATAAAGAATCTACCACCTCTAGTAAAAGAGGAGATATGTCCTATGTGATTCGTTAAATGACAACCCAGGAATCCGTGGCCAAGGTGGAATGAAATTAGAAAGGAGTTTCTAATTTTCATTATTTGGAGTTGTGCATTTTCTAATCGAAATACATATAATTGAATAAAATGAGACTTGACAGTAAATTCATGTCTTATATTTAATTAGGACATTGTATGGTGGAAGGATTGAATTGTACGATAACTATTTACTCACAGATTCTTTTATGATTAATGTTGAAATCTATATTATCTGAAAAGTCGTTGATCGCTAAGAAGGCTTAACTCTATTGTAGAATAAATATTATTTATTTAAATAGATTATTAGTTTAATTTATTTATTTAAATAAAATTAGAATTGTTCTAATTGATTTATTCACAACCGGTTTAATATGGAGAACCTAAAGTGTCACACTATAAAAGGAAGAATAATTATTTAAGAAGGTAATGACATAATCGTAATAATGTATTAAGTGTAATTAATTTAATATATAGTGATAGAATAAATTAAATAGCTTAATATTTATTATTTAATATTTTGAAAATATTAAATATAAATTAATAAGAGGAGTCTTATTAATAATATTACAATTATTAGTATTTTAATTTCTAAAAGAGTTTAGTAATTAATTTAATATTAGTACTCTCATATATTCCTAATAAGATTAGGAGACAAATTAATTAAATAAATTTAATTAATTATTCCTTATGTGGTGGGCAGCCTAAATTAATTAAAGGAGTTTAATTAATTAAATAAAATCTCATGTCTAATAGGATTAGAAGGGTTGACCAATATCTATATAAGAGGAGTCTTATAATAGATATCAGTTGATGTAATTCCAATTGTTGGAGAGTACTCCTTTTCTGTTGATGATAGAAAATTAGGCCAAACACTTGGGTGGCTAACGTTGATCAAAAGAATGAATCTAACCATGAAATTTAAGGAGATCATGAAGAACAAGGAGTTGAACTCGTACATGTGGAAGCTTCGTTCTGCAAGGGTATGATTCTATAACTTCTTATTTATTATTTTAAATTAATAATTTGCATAAAGGATGTTCCGGGTAATGATTTTGTAAAAAAAAATTAAACTCTGATATACCACACTTCCGATAATTTTTGCAATTTGATTGCGTCACGATTTCGTACAAACTCAACAGTGGTATCAGAGCCAAACCTTTATGCAATTATTAATTGTTTTGATTCTATATATGTATGGGTATGTATTTAGAATAATTTATTGGGCATAATTTTATTGTATAAAATTAATTTTTAAGGAAAAAAAAAGGAAGCCAATTCCCGGCTTGGTTTTTTTTTTTAGTCACGATTTTTTTAAAAAGGAGTCTGTAGGATTCGCGGCTGATTTTTTTTTTGGGTGAGTCACGATTCCTATTAAAAGTGTCTCAGGATTTCATAAAAGTGATTCATGAATATATATATATATATATATATATATATATATATATATATATAAGGAATCAATATAAACGAAAATGTGATTCATAAAAGTGATTCATGAAAAGTAACTTGCAGGACTTCTTTTTTAAAAGTGATAGTTCCATATACATATATATATATATATATATATATATATATTATATTTTAAATAATTTTATAATTAAAATAAAAAATTTATTTTAATCTTGAAATTAGATTTCATGCAATTTAAAATTATCCATTAAATGATACTCATATATATATGGAATGTTTTAATTCATGAGATGGATATTTATTTATTGATATATATAGTGATATGTATGATAATAAATGGGGATTGATTATGGACTATTTGACCAATGTGATTGAATTTTATTTTAGTTGAATGCTTGAATGAATGAGTTTTATTAAATAGGGTCTGCGTACCTCGTCTTATCTAAGTTTTTTTTCTCGATGTAAATTTTATCTCCATCCTATGTACTTCCCCTTGACTGCTGATCAAGATTTTTATTTAATTAAATAATTTAATGTAATAGAAATAGTTAGAATTATCTTAAAGAAATTGGAGACCAAGGAGCAAGGAGCGCGTGAAGACCCATTTGTATGGAGCCTGGGATTTAAATGTAATAGTTATATTTAAATTTAATTCTTGCACTCCTAGGTTTGACCTTTTGGTTCACTTGGTGGCTCTAATGAACCAAACTAGAATAAAAGTCCATAATCAATCCGGGTAGAATATAGTATTCTATATTGCATGCTAAATATTATATATATTATATTTTTTGCAAACATGCTTCGCATGTTTAATAAAATGATGCGTATTTTATATATATATGTGCATACGCGCTAAACAAGATGAGACAAATAACAATAAACCCCTCAAAAAAATAATATTAAGTCCGAAGTGTTCAAAGATATTTGGAATATCGAACGTCGCCTTCTAGCATGATAAATTAATAGAGTATTAAATATTTAATATGAGCTTGTTGTGCTATCCACAAGGCGAGTATTGAGTATTTAAGATGTTAATTAATCACATTTGATGCTTATCAAGAAAATTAAACGATCTAGTCTTGTTGTGCTATCCACAAGGACGAACATTTTTCTTTTTTGAATTTATGAAAGTGCTAGGCTGAACTTAACTTAAATCATTTTAGTTCGGATGTGCACACACTTGACCATTATGATTTAAGAGGCAAAATAAAAGGAGTTACATGGTGATGTAATTGACAAGAGTTGACTACCTATTTATTTGTATATCGCTTGTTGTGCTATCCACAAGGTTATATACATTTGAAATGGGATCCTTTTTCTCATTAGCAAATCTTTAATTAGATGTTGTCGAACTATACAAATGAGGGTAATATAGTTTGATGAAAATAGTGGAAGATACCAATTTAAAATAAAGACCTAAATTTATTTTGGTATGCAAAATTAATAAAATAAATATTTGCTAAAATGTTATCTTTTCACATGCAGAATTTTAAAAATGTTAAAATCACTAATCTCACTACGAAGCATACTTGATGCAAATAAGCTTACCGGGCCGAATTATACGGACTGCTAAGAAATTTGAGAATTGTTTTCACTGCTGAAAAGATTTCTTTTGTCCTAAATTCACCTGCCCCTATAACTATTTCGGAAACAGCCTCTGAGGAAGAGATTGCCACATTTACTAAGTGGCAAGATGATGCATCTGTGGCTCAATGCATCACGCTCGCATCTATGAATAACGAGCTTCAGCGTCAGCGTGAAAACATGGATGCTCCTACTATGTTGTTTCACCTTAAGGAGTTGTATGGTGAACAAAGTAGGGTTGCTAGATATGAGATATCTAAAGAGCTCTTCCGATCTCGGATGACCAAGGGCAAGGTGAACATAAAGGAACAAAAGAAACCTAATCCAGCTGGCAAAGGAATGTGCTTCCATTGCAACGAGCCGGGTCATTGGAAGAGAAACTGCAAGAAGTTTCTGGCAGAGAAGAAGCTTAGAGAAGCTTCGACTTCCAATCAAGGTTTGTTCATGATTGAAATTAATTTTTCAGAAAGTCAAAATTCTACTTGGGTATAGGATACCGGCTGTGGTTCTCACATATGTAATACTGTGAAGGGATTGGTCAGAAGTAGAAAGCTAAACAAGGATGTGGTTGTCCTACAAGTGGGAAATGAAGCAAAGGTTGCTGCAATAGCTATAGGCACTTATTGTTTAGCACTGCCTACGGGAAAGTCTATTTATTAAGATAATTGTTATTTTTCCGAATATCATTAGAAATATTATTTCAAATTCTGTATTAGATATGGATGGACTTGAAATTATAATAAAGAACAACAGTTGTTCTATTTATAAACCAATGTTTTATATGGTATTGGTAATTTACGAAATAGACTTTATATACTTGACTTGCATGAAAATATACTTCAAATAGAACAAACTAAGAAAGGGAAAAGAGATGATGTTAATTATACCTATATGTGGCACTGTAGACTCGGTCATATCAATGAAACAAGATTATCCAAGTTGCATACAGATGGGCTCCTAGAGCTATTTGATTATGAATCATATCCAACTTGTGAATCTTGTCTCATGGGTAAAATGACTAAATCTCCTTTTAGTGGAAAAGGAGAAAGAGTTACAGAGTTGTTAGCGTTGATTCACACAGACGTTTGTGGACTTATGACAACGAATGTACGGGGTGTGTATTCTTATTTTATTACTTTCACTGATGATCACTATAGATTTGGATATGCGTATTTAATGACATACAAATCAGAATCATTTAAAAAGTTCAAAGAGTTTAGAAGTGAAGTAGACAAACAAACGGGAAAGAGTATTAAGACTCTTTGATCATATCGAGGTGGAGAATACTTAAGCAGTGAGTTTCTCAATTGTCTCAAAGAAAATGGTATAATCTCACAATGGACTCCACCAGGTACACCACAGTTAAATGGAGTATCTGAAAGGAGAAATCAAATATTGTTGGATATGGTTCGATCTATGATGAGTTTTACCGATCTTCTAATTTCATTCTGGGGTCATGCCCTAGAAATGGCTCATATCTACTAAATAAGGTCCCCTCGAAATCTGTCCCCAAGACTCTATATGAGATGTGGACAGGGAGGAAACCTATTCCTAAGCATGTTAAGATCTGGGGATGTCCAGTTTATGTGAAAAAGTTTTAAAAAGATAAGCTAGGGACAAGATCTGATAAGTGCACGTTTGTGGGATATCTTAAAGAAAGTTTGGGATACTATTTCTACAATCCTACTGAGCAAAAGGTGTTTGTTGTGAAACACACTGCCTTCTTGGAAAAGGAGTTTATCCTTGAAGGGGCTAGTGGGAGAAAAAATGATCTTGAAGAAATTCAAGAACCACAAACCACTACAGATCAAGTGGATAAACCTGTCCAAGTAGAAACACCTACTGTACAACACCCTATTTGTAAATCTGGAAAAGTACCGAAGATACCTAAAAGGTATAGATTCGTCATAGATGATGATGATGAGGTACACATCATGGATGACAATGATCCATTAAATTAAGAACAGACTATGCGTAATAAAGACTTAAAGAAATGGTAGATGACCATAAAATCTAAAATGGATTTTGAAGCTATGCTCAAGTCCATTTGGATTTTTCTTGCGATTGCAACTTATTTTTACTTAATCTGGTAAAATGGACGTGGAGACGCCCTTCCTCAAATATACAGTAGTAGAGGAGAATGTATGTATGATACAGCTAGATGGTTTTTTGTTTTAATAGTTGAAGCAAATCAAATATATGAGCTACAACAATCCATTTATGGATTGAAGCAAGCTTCTCGTAGATGGAATATTTATTTTGATGAGACAATCAAATAGTTTGATTTTATCAGAAACAAGGATGAACCATGTGTGTACAAGAAGGTTAATGGGAGCGCTGTTTCATTCTATGTATTATATGTTGATGATATATTACTGATAGGGAATGAAATTCCTATGCTAAAATCGATCAAAATAAAGTTGTCTAAACATTCCTCCATGAATGATTTGGGTAGAACATCCCGCATTGGGGATATAAATCTGTATTAACAGATTTAAAAGGATGTTCGGCTTAACCCAAGGAAACGTATATTCATTAGATGTTAAAGGCGTTTAGCATGGCAAACTCCAAAAGGTGCCTCACGATGATGAGCCATGGAGTGTATCTCTCTAAAATTGTCCTCAGTAAAAGAGAGATTGCATGAGTTACTATCGTGTATGCAATGAAATATACGAGACTTGATGTTGATCAGTCATATTCTGGAGAAGATCACTGTGAGACAGTGATAAGCATCTTAAAGTACTTAACTGACACTCATATCACATGATGAGTTTGAATTAAACTAGAGTGCAAGACAAACTCAAGTTTTCAGACTGACCAAGACGATAGAAAATCCACTTTAGGGTAAGTCATTACCTTAAAAGATGGTGCAGTGAATTGAAAAGGTTCCAAACAACAAAAAGGTTGTTGGTTTAGTGACAAAGACAAAGTATATAACTGTAAGTGAAGCTGCAAGTTGATGTTTCGGATGAAAAGTTCATTACAGAACTAGGAATAGTTCCTAAGTCTCATCTTGAATCTAAACATGTGTTGCGGTACTTTGATTAAAGAAATCATTGAAAGAGGAGCATATAGACTCTCAAGATAACATTGCAGATCCATTTATTAAAGCTATAACACAACAGCAGTTTGATCGTCACTTAAAGAAGTTAGTATGAGATACCATGGCGATTGGCTTTAGTGCAAGTGGGAGATTGAAAGCAGTATGCATACAAGCCAATCATGTATGATGATAAAGCATATACTTTAGAGATAATCTTATTTATTTATTAATAAAAATATTCATTTATTAAAGGCATTTAATTATCTACATGGTGCTATTTTTATAATATGTAAATAACCCATAGTTTTAAGCAATGCTTTTAGAATCATGATGATGATCATGCTAATGAGATCTAAATTCTTAGAAAGCTTTAAAACTAAAATAGTTCCCAATCGTGGGATTACTAAAAAAGGGATTAGTAAATCCAGATAGATTGGTATATATGTTGCTTGCTCATTGAATGAGGATGATTGATCTCATGATCATTTGTGTGGAGACACTAAAGCAAGTATGTAAGAGTTTATTGGAGAATAAGTTCATTGAACGTGACTCGCTATGGAATACCTAATGGAGTTTTGCTCGCCTTTCATTAGGAATTCCTAATGTGATAGTAGTACAAGTGATCCTTGAACTTGAGATCATCAT
Organism: Panax stipuleanatus; assembly: GCA_020205555.1. Classification (NCBI taxonomy): domain Eukaryota; kingdom Viridiplantae; phylum Streptophyta; class Magnoliopsida; order Apiales; family Araliaceae; genus Panax; species Panax stipuleanatus. The sequence goes on from CM035121.1 coordinate 70,351,446, forward strand.
AGTATCTTTTATGTAATGAATTATACTTTGACTTATTCCTTAAAGCCCTTTAGGGTATATAAAAGGGTATGCTTGGGTATAATGAGTTACATATGGAGATAATAAATGATCAATAAAGAATCTACCACCTCTAGTAAAAGAGGAGATATGTCCTATGTGATTCGTTAAATGACAACCCAGGAATCCGTGGCCAAGGTGGAATGAAATTAGAAAGGAGTTTCTAATTTGCATTATTTAGAGTTGTGCATTTTCTAATCGAAATACATATAATTGAATAAAATGAGACTTGACAGTAAATCCATGTCTTATATTTAATTGGGAGATTGTATGGTGAAAGGATTGAATTGTACGGTAACTATTTACTCACAGATTCTTTTATGATTAATGTTGAAATCTATATTATCTAGAAAGTCGTTGATCGCTAGGGAGGCTTATCCCTATTGTAGAATAAATATTATTTATTTAAATAGATTATTAGTTTAATTTATTTATTTAAATAAGATTAGAATTATTCTAATTGATTTATTCACAACCGGTTTAATATGGAGAACCTAAAAGGTCACACCATAAAAGGAAGAATAATTATTTAAGAAGGTAATGGCATAATCGTAATAATGTATTAAGTGTAATTAATTTAATCTATGGTGATAGAATAAATTAAATAACTTAATATTTATTATTTAATATTTTAAAAATATTAAATATAAATTAATAAGAGGAGTCTTATTAATATTATTAGTATTTTAATTTCTAAAGGAGTTTAGTAATTAATTTAATATTAGTACTCTCATATATTTTTAATAAGATTAGGAGATAAATTAATTAAATTAATTTAATTAATTATTCCCAATGTGGTGGGAAGCCTAAATTAATTATAGGAGTTTAATTAATTAAATAAAATCTCATGTCTAATAGGATTAGAAGGGTTAACCAATATCTATATAAGAGGAGTCTTATAATAGATATCAGTTGATGCAATTCTAATTGTAGGAGAGTACTCCTTTTTTATAGAGGATAAAAATTAGGCCAAACACTTGGGTGGCTAACGTTGATCAAAGGAAGGAATCTAACTCGGAAATTCAAGGAGATCACGAAGAACAAAGAGTTGAACTCATACCTATGGAAGCTTCGTTCTACAAGGATATGATTCCATAACTTATTATTTATTGTTTTAAATTAATAATTTGCATAAAAGATGATCCACGAAATGGTTTTGTAGAAATTTTTTAAACTCTGATATACCATGCTTCTGCTAATTTTTGCAATTTGATTGCGTCACGATTTCGTACAAACCCAAACGTCTGTGTGAACCAACGCTAACAACTCTGTAACTCTTTCTTCTTTTTCACTAAAAGGAGATTTAGGTCGTTTTACCTATGAGACAAGATTCAAAGTTGGATATGATTCAAAATCGGATAGCTCTAAGAGCCCATCCTTATGCAACTTGGATAATCTTGTTTCATTGATATGACCGAGTCTGCAATGCCACATATAGATATAATTAACATCATCTCTTTTTCTTTTCTTAGTTTGTTCTATTTAAAGTATATTTTCATGCAAGTCAAGTATATAAAGTCCATTTCGCTGATTACCAACACTATATAAAACATTGTCTTTATAAATAGAACAACTGTTGTTCTTTATTATAATGTCAAATCCATCTATTTCTAATACGAAAATAGAAATAATGTTTCTAATGATATTCGGAACAAAATAACAGTTATTTAAATAAATGAACTTGCCCGTAGGCAGTGCTAAACAATAAGTGCCTATAGCTAATGCAATAACCTTTACTCTATTTTTCACTCGTAGAACAACCTCATCCTTGTTCAGCTTTCTACTTCTGACCAGTCCCTGCACAATATTACATATGTGAGAATCACAGTCGGTATCCAATACCCAAGTAGAATTATGACTTTCTAAAAAATTAATTTAAAGCATGAACAAACCTTGATTGGAAGTTGATGTTTCTCCAATCTTCTTCTCTGCCAGAAACTTCTTGCAGTTCCTCTTCTAGTGACCCGGCTAGTTGCAATGGAAGCACATTCCTTTACTAGTTGGATCAGGTTTCTTTTGTTCTTTCATGTTCACCTTGCCCTTAGCCTTCTTAGATTCTTCTTTTCAAAAGATACCTTGGGCCTCTTTCTTTTCTTGGAAGAATCTACCATTAAGACATGGTTCTTCTTGGATGGGAAGTGACCTTCTGCAATTTTCAACATGTTAAGTAATTAAGGCAGCTGACATATAACTTAATCATGTGGAAATTAACAACGAACTGCGAGAAGGTCTCAGGGAGTGAGTGCAAGACCAAGTCTTGACTCAACTCCCCATCCGTGACGAACCCAAGTTGTCCAAGGCGTTCAATCAGATTGATCACCCTTAGGACATGAGTCTCTATGGCAGTGCCCTCGGTTATTCGAGATCGGAATAGCTCCTTAGATATCTCATATCTAGCAGCCCTACTTTGTTCAC